>JARBWK010000001.1:160301357-161501357 GCA_030556195.1 Anolis apletophallus | reverse complement strand
CTCACTCCTGGATTAGAATTCATAAGAGTAGCAAAATTATTTATAAGTAACAACAAAAATATGGTTGGAGGTCACCACAACATGAGGAAACTTATTTAGGGGTCATGGCATTAGAAAGGTTGAGAACCACTGCATTAATATTTATATCTTTCTGTTTAATTGCTATTAAATTGAAAATAATAATTTCTAGGGGGGCGGTGAGTAAATTTTTTCCTGGCAAGGAGGTGGTAGGCCAAAAAAGTTTGGGAACCACTGGTTTAAAGGGTGAGGCCAGTTCTGTGCACGCTGCGCTCCACCAGAAAAATCCATTGCACAGGCACGAGGGACACATCCAACCTCCAAAAACGAAATCATCGGCGCACTTGTAGAAAGCGTGGGATGAGTCCTTCCTAAGAATCTTTGTTCGCAAAGTAGTGCCAGAGAGATGATATGGGTAGCCTTAAAAGTAGGAAGAAATACTAATAAACATTTTTAAAATAAATTATATTCTAGAGTGTGAGTGTATGGGAATACATGCTTGCCTCATGCTCTTCAATGTTTCATAGAAGGAAACGGAGACATGGGTGACCACACAGCATCCAGAATGTGGTCAAGATGGCAAAAGGGATGAATGAGGGGGAGAAAAAACAAAGGGTGGATTTTCCCTAGGATGTGTGTATGTACTTGGTGAAACGTTGACAATTTTATATTGGAACTTGCCTGGGACTGGGTTTCTGGAAGAAAATTAATCAGTGGGTTTTGTGTTTGAGCACCCTCCGAGACACAGGTTTGGGGATCTGTTTTGGGGTTCTGCTGTTAGTATAACACTGCCATATAATCCAGTTCAGCGCAGTTAATCTGCATTCAGAAACTAGATCATATAGTTGAGGTCTTGTCTGAGCCTGTGGGAAGGGCAAGAATTGGCCCCTTATTGACTCTGTACCAGCTGAGTTAACTGAGTGCAAATTACTTTTTTACTTTGAATTCTGTTTTCACTGCATTTGTGGTTATTTTCAGAGTTAGCACAACAGTAGTATCAAATACACTTTCACTCGGAAGACACCACAAAACCCATTGCCTGCAGATACATTATAAAGTAGAGACATATCTATCCTAACCAGTCAGAGATCCACAGCACAAGGATTTACGTCAGGTATTTCTCAGAATACAGTAGTCACTCAGGAATAATCTACTGCAGCCAAAAATGTATCAGAAGACAACAGAACTTCATATATAGCTACACTTGTCTATGGATAGCCACCCAAATTTAAAAGTTCTTCAACATCAACAGAGGACCTCACACAAAGGACCCTTCCACACAGTTGTATAAAATCCACATTGAACTGGATTATGGTATATGGCAGTGTGGAGTTAGATAACCCAGGGCTCTTCTATATCCCAGGATATCAAGGCAGAAAATCCCACATTATCTGAGTAGACTTAGATAACTCAGTGTGGAAGGGCCCAGATATGCAGATACAAGGACTATAGTATAGGAGATCTAGATGCTGATAGTATCTCCTTGCCTACTCTGGAAAAACTGTTGCATGACTGCTAATGTTGCATGACTAATCATTTCTCTCCTGGAACATTTGCGGTTAGTGGAACTTGCCAGGTGGCCCTTGTTATCCGCAGGACTTGGAAAACTGAAACTTTTGGCTTCAGTACGGTCACATGCAACATGATGAATTCATTGTGATATATCCATCATTTGCCAACAATTACTGTAACCAGTTTCTGTGTTTGGGAAACACTAACGTATAGCAACCCCCCCCCCCCTCATTAACAATAATGATCACTGTTCATACTATTTGCATTTCAATTCCATCTATAAACACCCACTTGCCCAAGTATGTGTGTAATAATCTGCCAATTGAGGTCACACTTCATGCATCAGTTGGAGTATGTAGTACCTCACAAAAAATATAAGCCAGCTTGGAGACTGGGGCTGGATCTATAGTGCTATCTACTGTAATGGGAGGGATGAGAGCGACCACATGCATCCTAGACCCCTACCCATCCTGGCTTCTAAAGGAAGCCAGAGGGGGATTGGCCGAGCGGGTGAAGGTGGTGGTTAATGCCTCCCTTTGGGAAGGCAATATTCCAGCCATCTTAAAACAAGCTGTTATAAAATCGCCGTTGAAGAAACCATCACTGGACCCCACTCAATTCGTCAACTATCGGCCTGTTTCCAATTTCCCCTTTTTGGGCAAAGTCCTGGAATGTGTGGTGGCCTCTCAACTCCAGGTATTCTTGGAAGATATGGATTATTTGGATCTGGCGCAGTCTGGCTTTATGCCGGGACATGGAACCGAGACAGCCTTGGTTGCCTTAGTTGATGATCTACGCCGGGAGCTAGACAGGGGGAGTGTGTCCCTGTTGGTTCTGCTGGACCTCTCATTGGCCTTCGATACCATCGATGACCACAGTATCCTTCTGGGACACCTCGCAGGAATGGGCTTTGGAGGTACTGTTTTACAGTGGCTCCAGTCCTTTCTGGAGAGTCGCACCCAGAAGGTGTTGTTGAGGGACACCTGTTCAACCCCACAACCATTGTCTTGTGGAGTTCCTCAGGGCTCAATACTGTCCCCCATGTCGTTTAACATCTACATGAAGCCGCTGGGGAAGATCATCTGGAGTTTCGGGGTACGGTGTCACCTGTACGCAGATGACGTCCAACTCTGTCACTCCTTCCCACCTGCTAATGAGGAGGCTGTCCAGGTCCTGAACCCGTGCTTGGCCGCTGTGACGGTCTGGATGAGGGCTAACAAATTGAAGTTGAATCCAAACAAGACAGAGATACTCCTGGTCAGTCAAAAGGCCAAACAGGGCATAGGGTTACACCCTGTGTTGGATGGGGTTACACTCCTCCTGAAGACGCAGGTTCGCAGTCTGGGTGTGATCCTGGATTCATCGCTGAGCCTAGAACCCCAGGTTTCGGCGGTGACCAGGGGAGCATTTGCACAGTTAAAACTTGTGCGCCAGCTGCGCCCGTACCTTGGGAAGTCTGACTTGGCCACGGTAGTCCATAGATTACTGCAATGCGCTCTACGTGGGGTTGCCTTTGAAGACTGCTCGGAAGCTTCAACTTGTCCAACGGACAGCAGCCAGGTTGATAACAGGAGCGGGGCTCAGGGAGCATACTACTCCTTTGTTGCGCCAGCACCACTGGCTGCCAGTCTGCTACTAGGCATAATTCAAAGGGCTTTGGCATATAAAGCCCTAAACGGTTCTGGCCCAACTTACCTGTCTGAACGTATATCCCCTTATGAACCATCTAGGACATTAAGATCGTCTGGGGAGGCCTTGCTCTCAACTCAGTCTACGTCACAAATGCGTTTGGTGGGGACGAGAGACAGGGCCTTCTCAGCGATAGCCCCTCGGCCGTGGAACGCCCTTCCCAGGGACATTAGATCTTCCCCCTCTCCTTTGGCCTTCCGTAAAAAAAGGTTAAAACTTGGCTATTCCAGCAGGTGTTCGAAAAGGCCGTGTAACTGATATAGGATTTGGAACAATGGACTATGACAGTGTTTCTCAACCTTTTTTGAGCCGAGGCACATTTTTTACATTTACAAAATCCTGGGGCACACGACCAACCAAAATGACACAAAATGTTTTATGGCGTTTCGACACCTCTTTTACACAACAGGCTGCATATGCAGGGGACAAAGAGTAGGCAAAATAATAATATAGTGAAACTAGCAATATGCAGAATTACAAAAGTTTTATAAAGTTAATGTATCAATATAGTGAATTTGAAAAACTGAGTACAGTTTGGCACCCACATGATGTTGACACCTCAATGGGAGAAAAAGGAAAAATCTTCCCTTACCGCGTTGGATTAGGCTCTGTACTGGATAATCTGCAATACATAGAAGTTAAATATATAGGAGTTATCCACAAACAGAGGGCAGCATGTGAAGCAGGAGAGGAGCGCAAGTGGGCGGTTCCAAAAGTTATCCACAAGTGGGCGGCTCCAAAATGACACGGCGTCATTTTGGAGCCGCCCATTGGCCTCCTCTGCTCCTTTGCATGCTGCCGCGTTCAGAGAGAGGAGCCCAGTGGGCAGTTCCAAAATGATGCGGCGTCATTTTGGAGCCGCCCATTGGGCTCCTCTCTTCTTTGCATGCTGCGTAACACTTTTCCCTCATAGCAGGGGGCGTCTGCGGACAGAGCCTGTTACCAACGTGGTAAGGGAAGATTTTTTCTCCCAGGGAGGAGGCAAAATAATAGCGGCGGCAAAAGGAGGGGGGAAGGAAGGGGGGCAAAAAGCTTTTCTGGAGGCACACCTGGAGCTCTGCAAAGGCACAGGAGTGTGCCTAGGCACACTGGTTGAAAAAGACTGGACTATGAGATCGGATTATGATTTTATCTTAGAGACGTATTGACGTTTTTATTTTTATTATTTTAATCAATGTGTTATGTTTTTAATTTGTTCTAAATGTTGTTTTTATGATATTGTTGTAAACGGCCCCGAGTCGCCTTCAGGCTGAGAGGGAGCGGTATACCAATATGCTAAATAAATAAATAAATAATGCAATTTGAATCTGTATTACTTTGGTCAGTGTAGATCCAACCTGAGCCTATGCAGATTCATTTGACCCTGAAACAAAGAGGCTGTCAAATGGCTGATGAAGAATGATAATAAAGTTTACCTGTGGCAAATCACCTGGATTATGTTTGCATCAAAGAATGATGCAGACATAATCTAGCCATGTGAAATGCAGCTGACTGCAGAAGTGGTCATATTCAATAGCAATAGGTTCACTGCTAGTCAGCTGCGTTTCAGTGTCTGTTTATGCCTGCCACAATCTCAGCTTCTGACATTCCTGCCTGTTATGGGGCCTCCTTGACTTTTCTGCCCTTTGGCATGTTTCCTAGACTTCTCTCTGCCTTCTCTTACGAAATACTGCCCTGTTTATTGACAGCACTAGTTTTCTCCTCCTTCTAATGAGGACATCCTTGTGAAGGTTCGTAAATCAACCCCCAGTCTGACTGTGTGTGCATCTACATGGTTGAATTAATGCAAACTTGACACTATTTAACTGTCACTGCCTAATGCTATGAAACCCTAGGAGTTGTGGTTTGGTGAGGCATCAGCACTCTTTGGCAGGGAAGACTAAAGATTTTGGGAAACTTCAACTCCTAGGATCCCATAGCATTGAGCCATGGCAATGAAAGTGGTGTCAAATGACATTAATTCTACAATATAGATGCACCCTCTCACTCCTCTTGATGCTTCCCTAAGCTGTTCAATTGCTCAGTGGGCTCTCCAGGCATTGTCAGGCACTGGCAGCCACAAAACAGGATAGCAAGGAAACCTCAGCCTCAAAAACATTACAGCATGAAGAGCAAACCACAGATTTAATACAACCTGATCTGAGCCCTGCCACATGCACAATGGAGGACCTTCTTATAGCAACACCAGAAGCACCAAGTAAGCCAAACCCAGGTGTAAAAGGGGGTAACGAAAAGTTTATTAGACAATAAATGGAAAGGGGACGAACAAAAAACCAGCCACCATGGCTAAAAAACCCTCAAAAATCCCAGGAAACCCAACAAAAACACTGAAGCAAGATGCAAAACAAACTCAGGACGTCCGTCTGCGACGTCCAATGTGGGAAGATCCAGAAGAGTAGCCGTAAGCCGGTCCGAGCGTCAAGGGCAGGGGAATGACGGAGGAAATGAGAAGACAATCCAAGGATAATCAGGAGCGGAGTATACAGGAATAACACATATCATAGTCCCCATAAAACACAGTGTCAACCTCCCTCCATGTCATACAATACCAAACTCTACAGCTGGAACTCACAGCAGATTCAGCGGAGATCCAACCCCGCCACAGGAATACAAGGCAGCAACTAGACAGAAAAACAAACATTGAATCCCAAATTCCCACCTTTCCCAAACAGTAGCAAGAGCAGCCGTAGCAACTCATCCCAAAAAGGTGGAGAAGTAACCCATAACTCACGAGTAACTGGAACCAGCAACAAGACACACGATACTAGGATGCCAAAGATCACAGGAACGCCAGACAAGAGTACCAGATAGCAACCCTTTGACCACCACAAAGGAGGCCTCATAAACCCATTCATTATATAGCCCCTAAATGTCGGACTCGCCCGAAGACTCCCCTTGATCATGAGAATCAGCTGCTTCTTTTCCTGCAGCTGCTGTGCTTTGTGCATTTCTCCATGTCTCCCAGCAATCCTGGAAACTTAAAGTATCCCAGTCTGCCTCCGAAGCCTCATAAGGCCAATCCTGATCGCTATCAAAACCCAGAAAGGTATCAGTGCTAGAATCTTCATTACACACATCCCTTACTTCCTGAAACAGAGTCCAGTCTAAGTCGGCATCCCTCTCTTCTGACTCCCTTTCTTCATTATTGTAAACATGTAATAGAAGATAATTAAGAAACAGTATCAATTCAATAAAGTGTATAAATCACTTGTTTTATAAAAGTAGTCAATAGATCATATCACAGATATAGTGCAAAGTGCAGGTCAATTCATTTAAATATACATAATCACATTCATATTGTTCATATCATAACATCAATATTCATAGTATGCATATCATCACATTGGTTGATTCATAATTCATCATGAGACAAGGTACTAGCATAACTTTAAAGAAACCATCAAGATAACCTGTAGCTCCACCTAAGGGTAAATATCAAACCCGGTTGTGATATAGCAAGTAACCCGGGATATCCTGGAATGCGGGTGATTAACTGCTTCTCCACATTGGGGACGAACAATGGCCGTTTTTCTTGAGTTCTGTTTCACTGTTTGTATACAGGCATTTGTCCTCCACAAGGACAGCAGATAGTGGGTGGGTAAACAGGCGGTGGTTCCGTAAATCAAATGGTGTTGTAAATCTCCACGTGGTTCACCTGACGGTTCTTTAGTGCAGAGCTCGGGACCGTTTCGGGGGGGGCTCCTGGGCTGTAAACGGAGCTCACGGCTTCATCAGAGGCTGCACCAGCGTTGGCCCAAAGGGCTTGTACCTGCAAATAAAGCATGCGTCGATGCAGAGGGGATATTTCACATCTGGTGCATCGCGAGCAGGCTTGACCAGAAAAACTTTCATTCCCAGAAAAACCTTCAAAGGTTTCAGAATCTGAAGGGGCTCTAAGTATCTGCCGGACCTTCTTTCTCTGCTCCAAACCCTCAAGGCTAGAATCACTAGCAGTCCTCTTTCTGCCATCTGCAGTGTCTTGATTTCTCAGAGCCACACCCCATTCCATACTACTGCTTGATGCTAATGACTCAGCATCTTCCTTATCACTACTAGCAGTAGACACTGAAGGCTCAATTACAACACTCCAAGTTGCCAGCTTCCAGTCAAAGGATATTTAGTATAATGCCAAATTTTTAACTTTGTTTGTGGTTTTTCTATACATTATAACTGTATTCTCGATTCACCTCTGACACTTTCAATAAATAAAGTTGTAAGTTAATGAAATACTTCAGAAATGTGTATTCCAAATATAGTGAGCCCACATTGGGGACTTTCAGCGTTTAATGTTTTGAATCATTGATTTTTATGTTAATGTATTTTTTTTAAAAAAAAACCTCAGATTTTAATGTTTTAATGCTTTGTACTTCTGGGCTGTGATGGTAACAATAAAATGCATTCAATATGATGATTGATATGAACTTCATCTGCAACTTCTAGGATTTGTGAATGTGTTATTGTTTTACGTTAAGGTTCTTTCACCCCCAAAAGCAGGATTTTTCATACTGAAGTGTACATCATAAATGTATATCATAAATACAGAGGGACTTAGTTTTGCAATTTCCAATATTTTTAGATTTCCGGAAAGGAACAATGTAAAAAATCAATGAATTAGCCCAAACACCTGTTTAATATTCTGTTTCAGTTATTTCATTGAGTCTTAATTGTTGTTGACTGCATCAAGGAACTTGGATTTATGGCCATCCTATGAGTGAGAGACACAGGCCCGGATTAACACCTTTTTGTGCCCTAGGCCACACTTTGGAATTACGCCCCCTTTAAGCCAACCCCCCCCCCATCCTTTCATCCACTCGTCCCCCTTAGGGCCCCACTAGGTCCGCCACAGGAGTTTCCTTCTCGGCAGGCACTATGGATGCAGGCATGGGGGGAGGAGCCTCCTCCCCGATGCTGGGGCTTGAGGCACTTGGCTCGGGATTACCCGTTGTAGTCATCAGGGTACCAATGCCGCACTTCTCCTTGATGCCGGGGCTTGTCGCGTTGGGCTTCTCTCCTGTACTGGGGTTTGTGCATGTGCTGTAGCCAGCAGTTGCGCTTCTCTCTCCAGTAAGAAGGAGTCTCCTCCTTGTGTTGGAGGAGGAATACTAGCTTTCATGGTGTTAGGGCATGCGTAGACTGTGCAATGGAGTTTCCTATACTTGCACTGAAGGAGCCAGCAAGTGGATGCTGTTGGCATCAAGGGAGTTAATTGTTCCTCCTGTCGATGCCAGTGTCGAGAGCCCCTGCGCATACACCGTTTGCGCAACAATAGCAGAGGCAGGAGCTGGTATTCAGGAAGGGGCAAGGGCGCCGCCGAAAAGGAGGACCTCCGGTATCCTTCCTTCCTCATCTCCATGCGCGTTGCATTTTTATTTGTTTCAACATTTTATTTTTTTTGGTCCGTGATCTGCGCCCCCCCCCCTTGGCTTGCACCCTAGGCCATGGTCTAGGTTGGCCTTATGGGTAATCCTGGCCTGGAGAGACATCCAAGTCACTCTTTCATCAGGTCATGGTGTTTTCCGAATACCTTGAGAATTGTTGATGTTCCTTCCTCCAATTATCGCATCTTCTTTCTCTCAGTCTGATCCAGCTTTAGTTATGATACATCGGCATACAAGTTAAACAAGTTATAAAATGCAGCCTGGCCTGGCCCCTTTGCCAATTGGAAACAATTCTGTTTTTCCATATTTAGCCCTGACAATGCCCTCTTGTCCTGAGTACAGATGGTGCATTAAGATAATCTAATATTGTGGTACATCCATTTCCGAAAGAGCAGTCCATAGATTTTTATGATCTACACAATCAAAGGGTTTGCTATAACTTAGAAAGCACAGGCTCTTTTTTCCAGAAGTTCTTATAGGCCTTTGAAAATCCATTAGAAATATATTTATCTCAATTAAATTAAAGTAAGCAAATACTGTATTTCTGCATTTATCTCATCTTCGGGTAGGTAATTTACAACTAATGCCTCCTTCAAATATGTTAGCTGTTACATAATTAAAGAAATAGTTCAGTTGGTTTTACATCATGATTTTCCTGTTGTAAGAGTTCTGATGATGAATCTTTAGGGATCTCAGCCACTGTTTACAAATACAATCAAAGCATTTCCAATGTCTTTTCAAGATATTTTTATAATAATGTAGCCCTTTCATTCGTATTATTAGTACGTATTGTTAGGTTGCAATGCCAATGTCTGGGATATGTCCATTGAGCATTTCGAATGTTCTCTGATAATCAAAAAATATTCTGAATGTTGGCTGATTTGGAGCATGGCCTATGGAAAGTGGCCCAGGGGGACACAGCTGCACTTGGAAAGAAATGTCAGATCTGGCTCATCCAAAGATGTAGCTGGGCACTTCGACAAGCAATTTGCATGATCATGGTGGCACATTTTATGCCATTGCATTTGAGAATTACTGTCAGATTTCAGCGGCTGCAGCTGTGCTTGTCGTAGATCAGATGTAATTTTCCACATAGAATCATAGAGACTGCCATCTAGTCCAGCCCCCCATTCAGAAAAAACACAATCAAAGCACCCCTGACAGATGGCCATCAGTACTCTTCCAAGGAAGGAGCTTCCACCACATTACTGAGAGATTCACTTTTGAACAGCTCCTATGGTCAGGAAGTTCTTCCTAATGTTCAGGTGGAATCTCCTCTCCTGTCATTTGAACCCATAGCTCTAAGTCAGTAGTTCCCAACCTTTGGTGCTCCGGGTGTTTTGGATTTCAGTTCCCAGAAATCCCAGCCAGTTTACCAACTGTTAGGATCTGTGGGAGCTGAAGTCCAAAACACCTGGAGGCCCGAAGGTTGGGAACCACTGCTCTAAATCCTAATCTCCAGAGCTGCAGAAAACAAATCTGCTCCCTCTTCCTTATGGCATCATTTCACATACTTATACATGGCTATCATGTCTCCTCTCAACTTTCTCTTCTGTAGGCTAAACATGTGGGACTCCTTCCCACCTGTCACTAAGGAGGCTGTCCAGACTTTGGACCGGTGCTTGGCTGCTGTGTCAGACTGGATGAGGGCTAGCAAATTGAAACTTAATCCAGACAAGACAGATGACCCCCTGGTCAGTCAAAAGGCCGAACAGGTCAAAGGGTTACAGCCTGTGTTGGATGGGGTTACATTCCCCCTGAAGACGCAGGTTCGCAGCTTGGGAGTGATCCTGGATTCATCGCTGAGCCTGGAACCCCAGGTCTCAGCGGTGGCCGGGGGAGCTTTTGCACAGTTAAGACTCGTGCGCCAGCTGCGCCCGTACCTTGGGAAGTCTGATCTCGCTACAGTCATCCACGCTCTGGTCACATCCCGAAGAGATTACTGCAACGCACTCTACGTGGGGCTGCCATTGAAGACAGCTCAGAAATTGCAACTAGTCCATCTGTAGCTCCAGATTACTAACTGGAGCTAGATACAGGGAGCATACCACCCCCCTGTTGTGTCAGCTCCACTGGCTGCCTGTCCAATTCCGAGCTCAATTCAAAGTGCTGGTTTTGACCTTTAAATCTCTATATGGTTCTGGCCCAGCTTACTTGTTCGAACGCATCAGCCTGTATGTCCCACCTCATAATTTAAGATCATCCGGGGAGACCCTGCTCTCGCTCCTGCCGACTTCTCAAACACGGTTGGTGGGGACGAGAGATAGGGCCTTCTCAGTGGTGGCTCCCCGACTGTGGAACGCACTCCCAAGTGACATACAATCAACCCCATCCCTCCTGGCATTCAGGAAAAAAGTGAAATCTTCGCTATGGGACAGGCGTTTGCACATTAGCACAATACAGCACTTTGGATTGATTGTAATGGCAAGTTGATGGATATGGCTCAATGCTCCTATTATGGACGGAACACTGTTTTTAACTTAAGTGAATGTATATGATGTATTAATGTTAATTGTATTTTAATGTATTTTAATGCTCAATGTTTTTGGTTTTATATTGTATTTATACTGTGTTTCGGCATCGAATTGTTGCCTTTGTTAGGCCGCTCTGAGTCCCCCTTCGGGGGTAGAAATGTTGGAAATAAATAAATAATAATAAATTTAAAGTGTGTGAACCCACTTTATAATACTGCGCCTCTGGGTAGAAGATTATAAATACTTTTCAAAACTAAAAAAGAGTCTTATATTCACATCTTGATTATTGCTTACTGTAATCTCAGGGCAGTTAGCCATTTATCTCAGCAGTTACTTCCAGTTATTTTGATTGCTACCATAGTGAGTGCTTTATGGGTTGGATGCATTCGTGAAAAACTAATTCTTCTGTTTCTCTTTTGCATTGCAGTACAGAATTGGGCAGCTGTATATGATCAGTAAGCACAGCCATGAGCAGAGCGATCGCGGAGAAGGTGTAGAAGTGGTGCAGAATGAACCCTACGAAGATCCAAATTACGGGAATGGCCAGTTGACAGAAAAAAGGGTTTATCTGAACAGGCAAGTATTTCTGGAGCCATCTGGCCATTGCAGCATTGAGAAAAGGCATTTTGGAAGGACAACATCCTTCTGCAGTTTGGCAAGCCAGGTAGAACTGGAAGGCCAGTGTCACGTAAATCAAACCTAAGATGTTAGTATTTGCCAACTGAAATACTGAAAAAAGAGCAGTACATTTAAAAATGACACATTTCCCTTTTCCTTTTACATTTATTATTAAGACAATATTTATTACTTATATTTAACATATGCATGTTGATTTCAGCTTCAGTAACATGTTGATTTGTGTGGGTGGTCCCTTTAATGAAGCTGGTGACTGTTATTCTACACCATTGTGTCAACAACTGTAGATAATTCATCACCTTATGACCAACTTTCTGGTGGTAACTTCTTTGTACTTAGGTCCTCCAATAGTAAACATTCAGTGTGCAACAAGGATTACCTAGCTGGAAGATTCTGCCAGAATTTGCACTCTATCTTTGAGAACCCAGAGTGAGGTGTCAGGATAGGGTTTTCCAACACAACTTTCCATGACACCTATTATAAATCAATTATATAAAGACCAATTGGGAATCAGTATATGCAGGTGCCTTGAAGTGACTTTAATATAAGGATTCTTTGTAAGCAAGTTTCCTCAAATCCACTTGGCACGGGGATAGCATCCTGTGTTAGCCTATACCTCGAAAGGTACATCTGACAATCTGCAGAAAGGCATCACTGCCAGATCTCTCAGGGAAAAACAAGTATTGATTCTGCCAAGGATCTGGTGGTACGTTGCATAGCAGAAGGCTTGGTAAGTTGGTGGTGGGTGATCTCCCTTGTGTTGGCATCTAGAGAAGCACGTGAACTCTTCCTCTTTCTTTCTGCCTGATCCAAAGATAGATAGAGATACATAGATAGATAGATAGATAGATAGATAGATAGATCTTTGGATCAGGTGTGTGTGTGGTGCCCCTCACCTGATCCAAAGATGGTGCAGCTGGTTAAACCGCTGAGCTGCTGAACTTGCTGACCAAAAGGTTGGTGGTTCGAATCCGGGGAGTGGGCTGATCTCTTACTGTTAGTCCCAACCTTTACCAACCTAGCAGTTCGAAAACATGCAAATGTGAGTAGATCAATAGGTACCACTTCGGTGGGAAGGTAACGGCACTCCATGCAGTCATGCCAGCCACATGACCTTAGAGGTGTCTATGGACAATGCTGGCTCCTCAGCTTAGAAATGGAGATGAGCACCACATCCAGAGTCAGATACTACTAGACTTAATATCAAGGCGAAACCTTTATCTTTACTATAATGTGTGTGTGTGTGTGTGTGTGTGTGTGTGTGTGTGTGTGTTCTATACTACTCACTTTGAAACCTCCAGTATACAAAAAAGAGAAACACAGAAATAAATGACACTAAACAGCCACAGGGCAAAGTAAGTTGATGTAATATATAGTGGGCCCTTGGTATCACCTGGGGCTTGATTTCAGGAGGTATAAAGGGGCAGATCTATGGGAATAAAGGTATAGACACGTGTTTGAGGTAAAAATCACAGGTATAATCATATGAACAAATTCAAGTGCTAAATAGCATAACAATCTCACAAAAAGTACAATGCAATGCAAGTCATTCACAGTGTTCCAAATTCACATAATAACAATGGTAGTGCCCCTACAATGGTATAGGGCCAAGTACAATATTCCAACAGAATCTGTGTACCCCTATCAATAGTCAAGAGTATAATAACTCAAAGGCTAGCGACTGAGTCAGAAAGGGAGCCTTGATGGGTAGAAGAGCTGGCAAGCTGCTAGATGGGCAGGCGCCAACGGCTGGAGGTAAGCTGCCGACGCCAAGATGGCCGTTTCGCGTAATCTTCGCTTCCTCAGGGCGCTCGAAACTTCTGACCGCTCCTCCCCAGTTTTGTAGTAACACAATAAGGACTCAAAGTCGATACAGGAGATTTCGCGTTTCCGCGTTCTGATACATGTTGATACTGTGAGTCATCTCCCGGGCCGTGATTGTTTTGTTTGTGTATTGAAGCTTGATTCCAGGACCCATTATGTCCAATGGCAAAGTAAAAGATGTACTTTTTGGAATTCTTCTTTTGAATATTCTCAAGCCATGGATGAATGCGGGATCAGGTTACAGCAGGCCAGCTGTACAAACTATCAGAGTTAAACACCAGCAGGGTTCTGGGCTACATAACTGAGTTATCAGAGGTGCCAAGAAATTAACAATGTTGACATCCCTCTGAGTTCTGACCCACTTTTATTGTGTGTATATATTAGGAGTGCTTTGGAAAGGACAAGGGAAACTGGTGAGTGAAAATACCTAATAGCTAGCTACTCACTGAAGTCATTTGCAGACCCTGCTACTTATGCAATCTATAGTGCCAGGAATGTTTGGTATGCATAGTCCAGAAATCAGCGCATACATCTACGGGTGGGGTCATACATATGGTATATGGGTGGAGTGGGCTGAACAGTGCTGAAGGCAGATGGCTCTGGGGTTCGCAGAAGGCTGTGGAAATCCAACAAATTGCTTTCATTTCACACAGAGTTACAGATAACTACGGGTTTGTATATATTCACCTGCACATTTAGTGGAAGGGCAACTTAGAAGTATAAGACATGGATAAATATTCTGCATAAGCTCAGCAACTGACACATTTTTGCTAGTTGAAATGCTGTTGGATGCCTGCCATTATTTGCCCATGTCCGTGTATACCTGGGATGAGTTGTTGCCTGGGGGGAAAGGCTCTTGCAATATTGAAGGTTCAAGCCAGGGTTGCACTTCAATCCAGCTCTTCATGAAATCTTCAAAGTTAAACATACGAGGAAGGAAGGGCCCCTGCCAAAGCAGAAGAAAATCATTCTCCACTTTTAGCTCGAAAGCCATAGAAGAGCTAATTAATTCATGTTTCTCAGAGTCTTTCAGGTTCCCTGATGGGTATGGTACAATAGAAGAGAAAAGGTGTCATCTTTAAAGCTGAATTACTTCTTTAAAAGGGATGGCATCTGTAAAGCACATTAATGTGCCTCGCACTCCCAAATTAGTAGCTGCAGCATTTTCGGTGAGAAAAGTTTGCTTTTAGGTATTAAAGCCTTTCTGATGCTGAACATATTTGCATCCATTTGTTCACCATCCACTGTGGGCATCAAGTCAACCTAGCTTATAGCACAGAGAGAATTGCTTATGGGAACATTGCTGAGGAGGAAGGGAAGATTTATCTCAGTAACGGAAGGAAATACTATGAATGACCATCTGCAACTTGCAGCAGAATTATTTAGACCAGCATTTCTCAACCTGGGGGTTGGGACCCCTGCGGAGTGGGGTCATAAGGGGTTTTCAGAGGGGTTATCAAAGCATCTGAAAACACATATTTCGGATGGTCTTAGGAACCTCTTTGGCAGAGAAGGCTGAAGATCTCACCTCCTGTCCTTCTCTTCCTTTTTTGAAACAGACTGCGAATCCACCCACCAAGTGAGGGGAGAGCAGGCGTGCTCGACCCATGGCAGTGTGGTGTCCATGTGAGTGAGGGAGAGCATGTGAGGCTGAGGGAGGCTCATGTCCTTTCAAGGCAAGGGGAAAAGTGCCGTTTAATTGTTGGTTAACTATAAATCCCAGCAACCACAACTCCCAAGTGACAAAATCAACCGCCCCCCAACCCCACCAGTATTCAAATTTGGGCGTATCGGGTATTTGTGCCAAATTTGGTCCAGTGAATGAAAATGCATCCTGCATATCAGATATTTACATTACGATTCATAACAGTAGCACCATTACAGTTATGAAGTAGCAATGAAAATAATGTTATGGCTGAGGGTCACCACAACATGAGGAATTATATTAAGGGGTCGCGGCATTAGGAAGGTTGAGAAACACTGGTTTATTTATTGCTTCAATTTCTAGACCGCCGCTCCCAAAGGCTCGGGGCAGTTTACATAAAAAATATGATATACAGACAGTTAAAACAATGGCTGAAAATTTAAATTAAACTAATACGTTCCAAAAGCCTGCTGGAAGAGGTAGGTTTTGCAGGTCCTGCGGAAAGCCACCAGGTCACGAAGTGCTCGGGCCTCAGAAGGAAGGGCATTCTATAGCGAGGGGGCAATGATTGTAAAAGCCCTTCGTCTGGTAGCCATCAGGCGGAAGCTTTTTACACCAGGGATTTCCAAAAGATCTTGGTCTTCTGATCGCAATGATCTCTGGGGCTTATAAGGGATTTATTTATTTATTTCTTATTTATTTATTTCCGGCATTTTACCCCGCTCTTCTCAACCCTCGAGGGGGGACTCAGAGCGGCTTCCAAAAAGGCACAATTCGATGCCAACACAGTAAAACACAGTATAAAACCCCAGACCATGTAAGGCCTTAAAAATCAAAAACTAACACTTTGAAACTGATCCGGTGCTCAATCGGTAGCCAGTACAACTGCCGAAGGACTGGTGTTATGTGGCAGCTCATGGCTCCCCTGCGAGCAGCCGCGCCGCAGCATTCTGCACTAGCTTGAGCCTCCGGATCAAGGCAGGCCAATGTAGAGAGCGTTACAGTAATCCAGTTTTGAGATGACCGTAGCCTGGATTACCGTAGCCAGGTCGTTCCGAGAAAGGTAAGGAGCCAGACGCCTAGCCTGACGCAGATGGAAAAATGCTGATCTGCTCACAGTGGAGATTTGAGCCTCCATTGTCAGCAGAGGGTCCAAAAGGACTCCCAGGCTTTTTACCAAAGATGATGGGCACAGTGCCTCACCATCCAGGGTAGGCAACCGGACATTCCCACTGCCTGGAGGGCCCAGCCAAAGGATCTCCGTCTTCGCTGGGTTCACCCTCAACCTGCAGGCACACAACCATCCAGTAGCAGCTTCAAGGTACTGTTGGAAATTATCGGGTACAGAGTCAGGTCGGCCATCCATCCTTAGAATGAGCTGAGTATCATCAGCGTACTGGTGACACTCAAGCCAAAATCTCTGCACCAGCTGAGCAAGTGGTCGCATGTAGATGTTAAATAACAGCAGGGAAAGGATGGCCCCCTGGGGGACCCCACAAACTAGGGGGGACTCCCTGGAGACCAACCCACCCCTCATCACTCGCTGTCTCCGATTGTGGAGAAAGGAAGACAGCCAATTTAAGGCTGCCCCCCTTACTCCAGCCATGGCCATGTGGTGTGTCAAAAGATCATAACTGACGGTGTCAAATGCTGCTGTGATATCCAATAACACAAGCAGCGCCGACCCGCCCTGATCAAGCTGGCAACGAAGCTGGTCTATGATGGATACCAGCACTGTCTCAGTCCCATGCCCCGAACAGAAGCTAGTCCGGCTGTGTCATTTAGGAAAGCCTGCAACTGCTCCAATGCAGCCCTCTCAATTACCTTACCCAGAAACGGCAAATTTTAAACCAGGCGGTAGTTGGAGGGAACCGAGCAATCTAAATTCGGGTTTTTCAACAGTGGAGAAACCACAGCCTCTTTTAAACCCTATACTCCTTGCTCAAGGGAGCTGTTCACTATATTCCACAGAGGGCCACGTAGACCCTCCAAGCAAGATTTCACTAGCCAGGAGGGGCACGGGTTGAGGGAGCAAGTGGTGGATTTTGTTGCAGCTACACTCCTATCGACAGCCTCTGCGTCCAGCAGTTTGAACCGGTTGAGGGTGGGCCCAGTGAGTGGCCACGGGATCTCAAGTTCCTTTAATGTATCAATCGTGGCTGGGAGGTCCCGGCGGAGCGCCGAGATCTTGTCTGTAAAGTAGCTCTGAAATACCTCGGCTGTAAGAGCCTGATCATCACTTTTTGGGATGGTAGGGACCATCGTCAGAGACCTAATAATCTTAAACAATTGTGCCAGGTGTGAGCTAGCACACGCTATCGTGGATGCATAATATAATTTTTTCGCCTCCATGATAGCATGCTCATAAACATCCATAAACTGCTTATAAGCTGATCTCGATGCTTCGTCATGGAGTTCTCGCCACACACTCTCTTACTGTCTCTTCTCTCACTTCATCGATCGGAGCTCCTCAGTAAACCAAGGCGACCGATTTTTACGAGGTCGGAGAGGGCGTCTAGGGGCAATCTCGTCAAGTGCATCGAACAATTTGGTGTTCCATGTGTCCACCGGCAACTCGATTGTGTTGCTGACAGGCTCCAGATCCCTCAGAGCATTCAGGAACGTATTGGGTTCCAGAAGTCTCCTTGGGCGAACCCAAATTGGTTCGGCGCCCGTGCCAGGTGGCAGGGGTAACTCCACTTGGATTCTCAGGGCGCAGTGGTCCGACCATGGTACCTCAATAATAGAGGATAGGGTCACTTGGATTCCTGCACTGAAGATCTAGTGTGTGTCTAGCCTGATGTGTGGGCCCAGCATCGCAAAGTGAGAGTCCTAGTGTCGCTATGGTTGACACCAGATCCACACCAGCAGGTGAAAATGAGGTTGCATCCGCATGGACGTTGAAGTCCCCCAGAACAGTAAGTCTAGATTTAGATTGTGCAGTGGGGATCTCACTCCCCTGTTGCTTCATCTTTGTTAAACTACAAGATATATATCTTTTAGGAGGGAGTTGGAAGTATGGCCACCTGTAATGCGTGTTTCCTGATGCACTTGATTGGTACAATTTGTAAGCACCATATTGCGTTCTCCCCAAAACATTGCTTCAACTACTGCAGGGAAGGGCAAGGTATTGACCTTTCAACTGTCCACAAACAACTCTTTTCTGGGTCAAAAAAGGATTAAGAGGTCACTTTTTTTATAAAAAAAAATCATATGAGGCTTCTGCACTCTTTAACATCAATGAAAAACTCATCCCCAAACCAGAAATAATCTTCTCGCCACTTTCATTTTCTTTCTTTTCCTTTTTTGGGCTTTCTGACAATACATGCAAATCCCAGAGGAACTATGAGCCGGCAAATTGGCCCTCAGACCTCCCACAGACCCATATCCCTGGTTTGTTAAAATCATTTCACTACTGACAGTTTAGGTCAGAGGTGGAGAAAATCCACCTACAAGGTCACAGAGGGGAAAGTTTGCTCCATTTTGAGCCTTGCCATACATTATTTTAAGCCTGGAATCAGCCTTGTCTTCCAACCAGAAAATGATTTATATGTCAACTTCTGGGAGACGTCCTGATTTTAAAAGACATCTTTAAGACTAAAACAACCAGTAAAAGAATATATGAAACTATACTGGAGGAACAAAAATGAATTATAGAAAGAAATGTGATGCTGAATGAGAATGTGAATACCATGCACTAGGAAAACATATGGTACTTAAAAAGACAAATAAATGGACCCAAGAGAAAAATCAAGCCTGAATTCTGTCTAGACATCAAGCTAACTCAGCCAAAATTGTTATATTTTGGAGATATCATAAGACTTGACCCACTAGAAAAGACCGTAACAACTGGTATGGTAGAAGGCAACAGGAAAGAAGGGTGTGTTTCAGGTGGTCTTATTCAGGGAAGCCACAGCCCTGACTTTGGAAGTCCTGGACTATCAATGTATCTTGGAAGTCTCTCATTCATAGGTTCACTATAAGTTAAGTTGACTTAATGCAATTAACAGCAAGGCTTAAATTGTACCAGGAAGGGCTGACAGCATGGCAGTATTTTTCCCACACTCTCTAGGCTGCATTGCAGGCATAAGGGAGCAAACCTTTTGAAGAGGGAAGGATTAGGAGTAGGGGTGGCCCAGCAGGTTCCCCTGCAGATTGCATATACGGTATCTTGGTAAGCCCTGACAGTTGCCCAAACCAGCCCGGGCCCGGATTACCCATAAGGCCAACCTAGGCCATGGCCTAGGGGTGCAAGCCGAGGGGGGCGCAGTTCACGGACCAAAAAAATTATGTTGAAACAAAAATGCAACGCGCTGCCTGCGCGCATGGAGATGACTCTCTCTCTCTCTCAGGGGAGGGCGGGGTAAGAGCACTGCGAGAGGGTGGGGAGGAGGAAATGGGGCCCCCCTTGCCCCCAACCCCGCCCCCTTGTCAAGGAAGGAGGGCGCAAGGAGGAGGAGGCGGAGGGAAGCCCCCGGGGCCGCTGCTGAGCATGCACAGCACCCAGGAACATGGCGGAGGAGGCAGAGGCGCTCGTACCCTCCTGCCTTGACAAGGCCAGGGGTGCCACACATGCCCGGTAGCGCCCCAGTGGCTTCCCTTCACCTCCTCTTCCTCGCGCCCTTCTTCCTTGAGTCAAGGAAGGAGGGCATGAGGAGGAGGAGAGAAGCCCCCAGGGCCACTGCCGGGCATGCACGGCAGGAGGGCACGAGCGTGCCTGCCTCCTCCGCTATGTTCCTGGGTGCCGTGCATGTCCAGCAGTGTCCCCGGGGGCTTCCCTCCTCCTCGCGCCCTCCTTCCTTGAGTATTAAACTGTAAAAACTTTGTTTTTGTGGGACATCCTGCAGCACATTTTGCTATAGTTTTACAAGGAACATCTCATCAAGTCTCAACCCCAATTTATGTCCCAATTCAACATAAAAATGAAGTTTCTGGGGTATAACAACTACTTTCAAAGGAAGTACCACACAATTTAAACAGGAACTAACACTTTCAGATGCAGACTGCAGCCAGGAAATCAGACAACGTTTACTTCTTGGGAGGAGAACAATGACCAATCTTGATAAAATAGTGAAGAGCAGAGATATCACACTGGCAATGAAAATCCACATAGTTGAAGCACTGGTATTCTCCATAGTAACCTATGGATGTGAGAACTGGACCTTAAGGAAGTCTGAGTGAAGGAAAGCAGATGCTTTTGAACTGTGGTGTTGGAGGAAAATTCTGAGAGTGCCTTGGACCACAAGAAGATCCAACCAGTCTATACTCCGGGAAATGAAGCCCAACTGTTCACTGGAGGGAAAGATATTAGAGGCAAAGATGAAGTACTTTGGCCACATCATGAGGAAAGCTTGGAGTAGAGAATGATGATGGGGAAAATGGAAGGGGAAAGGAAGAGGGGCCAACCAAGGACAAGATAGATGGATGGTATCCTTGAAGGAGCTGAGGGTGGCGACAGTCAGTCGAGCTCTGTGGGCTGGTCCATGAGGTCATGAAGAGTCAGAAGTGACTGAATGGATAAACAACAAAAACACTTTCAAACTAGAAACATAACTTTTCTTTTTCAAATTTTGTTGCATAGTGTCATTGTCTACTCCCAAGCTTATTTTACTGTTATTGAACTTGGATGTGCCGATGGCCCTTGGATGTATGTGCTATATTATTTAACTGTATCTCTAATTCTGAAAAGTGTTGGGCTCCACATCTCTCCCATCGTTACCAGCAAGATTTAACTGTGGCTGGATAAGAACCCTGTTTGCTACAAACAAAGTATCAGTCAAATATGACAGTCCTAAAATTAAGTTTGGTCTCTAACAGGCCAATATCAAAATAATGGGTTTGTCTTGACTGAGGGAAATAGCAAAATAGTATACAAACCCAGGGATATCATATCTACCAGCTGTCTTCGTATTTAAATTTTCCTCTTAAGCCAACACTGTGAACTGCCTTGAGTTCCCTTCGGGGTTGAGAAGGCCGCAAATAAAATTTTAAAAACTATATATTCACTTATATATTTCTATCTTTATATAGATTGGCATGCAGCTATAAACCTTGAAACTGTGTGTTCAGTTCTTCAAAAATTCTAGTGAATATATATATTTGAAATAGTTTGCATTAGGCATGTATATTGATAAAAAGTAATTAAGGTGCTTCATCTCTCCTTTTGTATCTATGTCTGTCTAGATACTGCAGTATTTCAAAAATGTAGCATGCACATATTTTGAATAACTGGCATTAAGTGAATGGCAAATACATCATGTTGGGCTTGTAATCCCACAGAGATGTATGTATACATTGTATACGCAGAGAGAGAGAGAGAGAGAGAGAGAGAGAGAGAGAGAGAGAGAGAGAGCTCTCTCTGTGTGTGTGTGTGTATTCCCCATGCGTCTGCACAAAATGAACACAGAAAACACATTTAAAACCTGTGAAATCCAATATACATGTTCCAGCTGGCTTTAGACTCCAGACCAGAAATGCCATTGCAGCCAGCTTTATCTTAATTCTGTTCAAAGAAAGAATGTTTCCTTCAATCTTGAAAGGAAAAAATTGGTACCTGTATGTAGAGTTTGGTGATAGCCACAAGACTTTCTCCAATCTTGTCTCCCCACCATCTTCGGTTGCATTTAACAATCAGGAGGAACTATTCCCTTTGGCAGTTTTTTCTGTCTCCTTTACAGTGTGCACATTCATGCCAACAAAACTATTCTGGTATCACATTTGTTTTCTTTTTTAAAGCATTGCCCTCGGGCAGGTGCCAGTTCTTTAATTATGCATGATGCCCAGGGCAAATCTGTTGGTGAAGGAATGTATGCTTCCTTCCTTGTTTTTATCCTTCTGTGGAGTAAATTGTTGTACTGTATTTTTTTCAAGGAATGTTTTGTCCTCAGATTTTTTTCCCATGTCAGGAGCGACTTGAGAAACTGCAAGTCACTTCTGGTGTGAGAGAATTGGCCATCTGCAAGGACGTTGCCCAGATGTTTTACCATCCTGTGGAAGGCTTCTCTCATGTCCCTGCATGAGAAGCTGGAGCTGACAGACGGGAACTCAGGAACTCTATGATGTTGTATTTCGTCCATGAAAACGTAATGTACAAATGTTTCTAACGTAATAGTTTAGAAATGCCCCCCTTACTGTCTTTTGGGGCCATCCTTTTCACGGTCCTTTTGATTTGGCCAAATATGAATTTAGAAGCAACAAGCTGCATTATGTGCATATAGTATTTATCTCCCCATAGAAGAGTTTCACATTTTCATTTTTTAAAAAGGGGATATGGAGATCACACTGGCCAGAAATTTCACATCAGAGTGATTCACATCAGGAATGACTCATTATTAGAAAATATAAGGCATTTTAAGCTATCTCCTGCAGAACGTTCAATCTTTGACCTCTGTTCCATCCTTTCTGATGCCTATCGGGATGCTCATTATATTGTGAGTTGGTATTGAAAGTGCTTTGCTAACTGAACTGCAGCCAAGAAATCAGACAACATTTACTTCTTGAGAGGAGAGCAATGACCAATCTTGATAAAATAGTGAAGAGTAGAGATATCACACAACTGGCACACAACAGCAAGGCTTAAATTGTCCCAGGAAGGGCTGGCAGCATGGCAGTATTTTCCCCACACTCTCTAGGCTGCATTGCAGGCATAAGGGAGCAAAATAACCTTTTTGAAGAGGAAAGGATTAGGAGTAGGGGTGGCCCGACAGGTTCCCCTGCAGGTTGCATATACGATATCTTGACAAGCCCTGACAGTTGCCCACACCAGCCTTACTGAAGATTGCACTATGTAACACGATTTTTGTTCCTGGGTTATTAATGTCACTTCCTAATTGGTTCTATCATGAAAACATGGGAAAAGTTTATTAAACTATAAAAACTGTCTTTTTTGTGGGACATCCTGCAGCACATTTTGCTATAGTTTTACAAGGAACATCTCAAGTCTCAGCCCCAATTTATGTCCCAATTCAACATAAAAATGAAGTTTCTGGGGTATAACAACTACTTTCAAAGTAAGTACCACACAATTAAACAGGAACTAACACTTTCAGATGCAGACTGCAGCCAAGAAATCAGACAACGTTTACTTCTTGAGAGGAGAGCAATGACCAATCTTGATAAAATAATGAAGAGTAGAGATATCACACTGGCAACAAAAATCCGCATAGTTAAAGCAATGGTATTCCCCATAGTAACCTATGGATGTAAGAACTGGACCTTAAGGAAGGCTAAGCGAAGGAAAATAGATGCTTTTGAACTGTGGTGTTGGAGGAGAAGTTCTGAGAGTGCCTTGGACCACAAGAAGATCCAACCAGTCCATACTCCAGGAAATAAAGCTTGGCTGCTCACTGGAGGGAAGGATATTAGAGGCAAATATGATGTACTTTGGCCACATAATGAGAAGGCAGGAAAGCTTAGAGAAGACAATGATGCTGGGCAAAATGGAAGGAGGGCCAACCAAGGACAAAATGGATGGATGGTATCCTTGAAGTGATTTTAAAAAACCTGTCCATCACAGACAAGATATGCTTCCAGTGAATTTGATGTTTTTTTCTGCAGGTGCAATCTTTTCCTATTTTTTACACCACTGGTCAAATTCTTCCATCCCACCCTAAACCAGGTTGAGAGAGTGTGATTCACCCAGGCAACCACTTATTAAGATATTATTCTAAAGGAAGGAGGGAGGGCAAACCTCCTTTGCTACAGGATGTGCCTTGGTTAAGGCAACCCAGGACGGGAACTCTGCTCAGTGCAGCTACCCGAATCTCCAGCCCAGCTCTTACGCTGGGCTGGAGATTCGGGTAGGTTTGCCATTGCCTTTCTTTGAGGCTGAAAGTCATCTAGTGGGTTTCCATATTAGAGTGGGGTTTGAACCCTGCTCACCTGGAGACCTGTTCTAACACTCAAACCACCATGTAGACTCTCTGAAATATAATTTATGCGAGACCTGTTCTAACCTCAAACCACTTCATCATGTAGACTCTCTGAAATATAATTTACTAGAGTTTAGGAATTACTGACATGTTTGTTAGGAACATGTAAGTTCTTTTTCACCTATAAAGGAGATTTCCAGGTAGTCTTTCCTTCACCTGAACAATCCAGGGTTTATGTTCATCTCATACATATTGTTATAACTTTTGTACCATGCAAGCATACAATTTGGCCATAAATTATGCACTATACTGTAAATATGCATTACAACTCAGCAAGTACACTGTTAAAGTGAATGGGCTTTATTTACAGGGGGAGAGAGTTATGTATAACCTTGATCTCCTAAAGTATAAATCCAGCACTCAAACCACTAATCCATGCTGGCTCTGTTTTCCCAGATATACTTTACTTTGATTTGGGTGGATAGGATCATCCAACAGACAGAGCCGAGTTAGGTATGATGCATATAAGCTGTTGGCCATCGGACAGTCTCAATCAAATAAACTATCGCCCCGAGTTTGCAAGACCGGAGCCTCTTGATGATTGAGTGACTTGAAGGTTTCCCATTCATAGGGCTGTCGTAAGGTGAAGTTGGCTTGAGGCAGCTCGCAACATTACAACCATTTCAGCCATTCACGAAAACCATATTTTAAAGGAAATTGTTGTAATGTTGCGAGTTGCCTCAAGCCGACTTCACCTTACGACAGCCCTATGAATGGGAAACCTTCAAGTCACTCAATCATCAAGAGGCTCCGGTCTTGCAAACTCGGGGCGATAGTTTATTTGATCGAAACTATCCATCTATATATTATGGTCTTCCTCTTTTTCTTCTGCCTCTACTTACCAAGCATTATTGCCTTTTCTAGCAAGCTAGATCTTCTCATGACACGGCCAAAGTACAACAGCTTCAAATGAGTCATCTTGGCTTCTAGGGGAACTTCACTCTTGATTTGCTCTAAGACCTATTATTCGTCCTTTTTGGCAGTACAAGGTATTTACAGAACTCTCCTCTAGCAACACATTTTAAAATAAGTTGATTCTTTTTCCCTTTTTTTGTTCCTCGGCTTTTATAACTATATATAGAAATTGGAAATACAATTGGCATGGTCAGTTCTGACATTGGTATTAAATGATGTATCTTTTACACTTGAGGACCTTGTCTTGTTCCTTCATAGCTGCCCTTTCATACGCTACCCCTTTGGTTTCTTGACTGCCATCCCCATTTTGATCAATGACTGAGCAAATGAATAGGACCTTTTTTAACCATCTCACTGTCTTCATGGTCTACTGTGGTCATTATGTTTGTTTTCTTAATATTAACTGTAAAACCGCCTTTGTATTTTCTTCCTTGACTTTCTTCAGAAATCATTCCAAGTCTGCTATTTTCTGCTCATAATATGATGTCATCAGCACATCTTACGTTGTTGATACTCCTTCCATTTTTATACCTCATTCCTCAGAAATTAATCCAGCTTTGAATATCATATATTCACTATGCAAGTTAAACAGGAAGTGTGTTAAAATGCAGCGTCCACACACCTTTCGCCATTTGCAAACCATTTATTTTTCCATATCTCTCATATTCTTTCCTAACAGTAGTTTCTTGTCCTAAGTACAGGTTGTGCATTAGGATAATCTAGGAGCCCTTTCACACAGCCTTATATCCCAGAAAATCTCACATTATTTGAGTGTGGACTCAGATAATCCAATTCAAAGCAGATATTGTAGGATTTTCTGCCTTGCTATTCTGGTATATAGGGCTGTGTGGAAGGACCCTAGGTTGTGGCATACCCCTTTCTTTAAGAGTGAGCCATACTGATCCATGGTTTTTATGATGTACACACAATCAAAGCTTTGCTATCATCTATAAAGCACTGGCTAACTTTTCTCCTTAAGTTCTTTGATGTGCTGCATTATCCAACATACATTTGCAATCTGATCCCTTGTGCCTCCTTCCTCTTCTACATCCAACTTGGAGATCTGGCATTTCTTGCTCTGTCTTTGTTGTAAAATTTTGAAATTACATGGGATGATCCTGTGATTACTGCTATGCCTTGGTCATTTGTGGATTTAAGTCTAGATGATTTTACAAAGGGGGCAATCAGAAGCCGGACAGTGCAAAGTTTACTAATCCATGTTCCAAAAATGCGATTTTGTACCTCTTTCTATTCATTCCACTTTAGATAAGAAAATGGTTACATTTCTTGAGGTCCTTCTCAATGAATACGTAAAGACAAGACATCCAGAATATTATGGGGAAAGGAAGAAGCTGAGAAGCATAGATAAACAGGACTATACTGACTTTAGGGATAAAAAATGTAAACCAACCTGAAGAGCCAGACTGAATTCTAAGATACTGAGAAAATGTCAGAGCGCGTCTGTGTTTCTTCAGAATGGTTTATCTAAGACAAGATATCTCTAGAAACTGCTGTAGCATATATAGAGAGAAGGGGGGGGGTGATATGGATATATATATGGATGGGTAGCTGTACAGGAAGTCCCCAAGTTACAAACAAGATAGGTTCTCGAGGTTTGTATCCAAATGGAATGTGTTTGTAAATTGGCACAGGTACATTTTTAAGTGTTACTCAAGCCACGTATGTATGTGTATGTATAAAAGATTTTGATAGCATAGGGAAAGGTGTTTGTTTTGCTGTCTGTGCCTCTGTTCAGATTTCACCTCACTTTCTGCCCCTGTGATCATTGAATTTTGAAAAAAATTGGCTTGTTGTGGAAGCAAGGATTGATGAGAAAGCTTCAATAGAGATATCTTTCCCCTATGATCACTCTTTAAGAAGCAAATTTCCCCTCTAGAGGGAGAGTTTTCTCTCACTTCCTGTTGTCTCACCCCCATCCTTAACTGTGAGTCCGATGTAAAGCAGGTGTTTGTAATTTGGGGACTGCCTGTATTGGCCAAGCAGCAAAATATAACAAAATCTAAACATGAATGTTACATTAATAGCTTGATTGGGCCAACCAAAAGTTATGTTTGATTTACCAGCCTTTTGAATAGCCTAATAATGGCATCCTGTAAAGTGTATTTTTCATTAAATTTTTTTTTTAATTTCACTGTTTCTGTCAGTCTTGCTAATTGCTCTCTAGACTTTCACCACAGCCTCTGTTTGGAAAGATGTTGCAAACTACTAGGCTCGTGCAATTTGGCTGGAAGGCGATCTGCTTTTGGTATCCAAATTTCGTTGGGTACCCAGATCCATTTTTGGGAGCCTCCTGAAAATCAGCTAATGAAAAAAAAATCTGGTTTTGGCTAAGCAGCCAAAATATCCGAGCAAATCGGCCCATTGGTGGCAATGGGAAACTTATGAGGTCCCCCTTTCCCTTCCTGGAACCCTTTCCTTTATTCATTTCAAGTGAGTCTAGGATTGAGCAATGGGGTTAAGGAAGCATATACCACGTTCACCTGAATAGAAAGGAAACACTGCGTCTGGCAGCCATGTGGGCCGTTTCGGGTGAAAAAAACATGGCAGCTGAGTCCTTGCCATTACAGCTATCTGGAGAAGCTGAACAAAACAAAGAAGCTGAAGTAAAATGGCTAAAACGGATCCGTGAACAAATCTACAAAACTGCATTTGGTGGATAAAGACTTACTGTATGTTTGTGATATTTTTTGTGATTTGTTGTTCTGGCACGGCCCCATGTATGCTGCTCCAAGTCCCCTTTGGGGAGATGGATGTGGGTTAGAAATAAAGTATTATTATTATTATCTTCTCTCCTTTATTGAAAAGCTAGCTGCATTTATTTGTCATAAAACCATAGTTAAGCTTTGTCAGACTGTAAAGATTTAAAACAATTGTTTGAGTTATGTGTAACTGTTTCTCTGAGTTTATGTTAGGAGTAAGGCTTTTGTTTTAAGAATGAATAGATGCAGCTGAGTGTTTCTTGAATCAAGTAAGGTGTGGCAGCTGTGTTTGCATAAAAGCTTCTATGTTACAGTTGAGCTGTGTCGCTGGGGGGCTGTGGCTGTGGTGCTGCTGTGAAGGAGAAGTACGTTGGGAGTATCGTGGAGTGTGCATACTGTGTGTGTATGCTGAAGAAGGCTTTTGCAGATTCTGAATGTCTATGTTGGCTATTGTGCTAACTGAAGGTTCCTGGCTGATATACTGCTGTGATGCTGGTATGCTGGAATACTGTAGACTGAAGAAATGCATTTAAATGCTTGGAAGCTGAAGCCTGGAGTAAATGATATCCTGTATTTCTGAAATGCTGGAATGCTGTAATCTGAAGAAGTGCATTCGTGAGCTGCAACAATGCTGATATGGTAACACAGATGCTTGTCGCTAAAGACTGTGTAGAAGAATATATTGAAGAAGAACTGCATTGTTTGATTTGTTTTTTTCAATATCTACACAGACTATTTAAAAGAGCATGGTATTGCTTTTTGGTTAATTAAAAACCATATGTTGAAAATAAAAGTTTGTGTTTTTATATAAAGCCAAACTTTGTTCTTTTTGCTTCTATTTTGCCAATAACCCATCAGACACTTTTTGCTGTTTTTACTCTGCTAACTATGGATATATGGGATTATATGTCCCATTATCCCTTCACCAACCGACAAGCTTGACATAAACAAGCCAGAATTATCCAGAGCAAGGCTTGAGTTCCCGTGCTACATTTCTTCTCTCTCTCATTATCTCTCTCTCTCTCTCTTCTTGGCATGAAGGTAAAATTTGAAAATGCTTACTTCCACTTTTAGTTAAACTTACCACAATTTAGCAGAGTGGATAAATCTACCCACCATGATTTAGCAAAAGTGGGAGTTTCCGAACACCTTATCCCAAGAAGATAAGAAATGGGGAAGCACAACTCCGAGGCTTGCTGTGTTCATTACATTTTTACGGTTCATTCATATCATATAAAACAATTACACATTCATTGATTTGGAGTGAAATAACTGCATAAAAATATCTGATTTGTGTTTTACTTTCAAAATAAAACACACCTCCATAAGTGGGGCAGGGAACGTTCACTTATA
The DNA here is from genome assembly GCA_030556195.1 of Anolis apletophallus. Classification (NCBI taxonomy): domain Eukaryota; kingdom Metazoa; phylum Chordata; class Lepidosauria; order Squamata; family Anolidae; genus Anolis; species Anolis apletophallus. The sequence goes on along the minus strand of JARBWK010000001.1, from coordinate 161,472,263 downwards.
AAAGTCAGTTTCGATTATTTGAAATACATACCCTCAAAAAGCTAAGAATTTGAGAAGATCCCCAGATTGCATTTTGGAATGTATATAGCAGTGACATAGGACATCAAAATCCAACAGTCATTGTTTTATTTAGGCAATGGAAAAATCAAATGCCATAAAACACTCAGTGGAAGAAATGTTGTATAATCACAGGACTGAAAGCAATGCAGTAGATAATTTGTCTATCCTCTGGTCCAGAGACAGAGTGTACTATGTCTCAAGCATTCCTAAGAAATCCCTGGCAAGTAGTTACATCAAAATCCACCATTAAGGAGTTTATACAACCTCCTGAGGAAGCATATACGGTTGCTACACTTAATACTAGTGTCACTGCTTATTTTGTCTACTTTGTCTTCATCTTACCTTCTTTTTTTTAAAAAAAACCCCACTTTTTTCTCAAGTTTTAGTAAATGCAAGAACAAATGTTCGCCTTTTTATATATATTTAAAACTAGCTGAGGACCCGGCGGTGCCCGGGTTATTTGAGGAAGGCATTGTGTGCCAAGGTTGGTTCCTATTAGATGTTTATGTGGCTTGCAGTGGTCTCAGGAACTTAGTGAAGGTAATGCGAGTCCCATTGGCCATGGCCCACCCCCCTCCAAACAGCACCAGGATGTAGAGTGGGTCATGGGGGCTCTGTGTGTCACATTTGGTCTTGATCATTCTCTGGATGAGGGTTGCAGCGGTCTCTGGAAGTGAATTAAAGGACTGCAAGTCCCATCATCCATGGTCCATCCTCCCTCAAACTGCACCAGGATGTAGGGTGCATCTGGGGGGGGGGGGGTCTGTGTGCCAAGTTTGGTCTTGTTCTGTCATTGTTGGGGCCTAGTCAGGAAAATCAAGTTGAGGAAGCCTAACAATATCCCATGAGCTGAGGCCTAGTCAGGAAAATCAAGTTAAGGAAGCCTTGCTGTTAATTTTGGGCCTGGTCTGTGATTTATAGGGGCTCCAGTGTTGTTTGGGAAGTGAATGAGGTGAAGGTACTGCAAATCTCATCATTCGTGGCCCATCCTGCCCTAAACCACATCAGGTTGTGAAGTGGGCCATTGGGCCCCTGTTTGCCAAGTTTGGTCCTGATCTGTCATTGCTGTGGGCCGCAGTGGCTGACTGCATGAGGCCTTTCCTTTTCCCTCTGAGTCACTTTAGAATGTTGGAATGTGGTTGGCCAATCAGAGTCCTTTATGCAAATACCATTTCAGTGGCAACCAATCCCCTGTGTCTGGGGCCGTAGAATGTTGGAGTTCTGAGGCTGGCCAATTAGAGTCCTTTCTGCAAATAATCCCACAGAGGCAGCCAATCGAAATGCTGGCACATATTCCTCCCTCCGCACCACCGCCCACAAACACTGACTTTTATTATATACATAGACTAGCTGTACCCGGCACGCGTTGCTGTGCCCTTTTTAGGAGATGCGAGAAAGTTCAATCATCCACAGTGTGCCCTCCTCTAAACTGCAGTTGGATGGAGTGTGGGTCATGGGGGGCATGGTGTGCCAAGTTGGGTCTTTATTGGTCTTGGTTCTGGGCCACAGTGGTCTGTGGGGAATGATGGGTTTTGAAGTACTACAAATCCCGTTTTTCATGGTGGTACTTCAAGTCCCATCATGCATGGTCGGGGCTCTGTGTGCCAAGGTAGGTTACTGTCAATTAAGGCCATACACAATGTCCCATGAGCTGAGGCCTAGTCGGGAGAATCAAGTTAATGAAGTCTTACTGTCAATTCAGAGCGTAAACAGCTTCCCAGTAAGTGAGGGCTAGTTAGGGAAATCTAGTTAATGAAGCCTTACTGTCAATTTTGGGCGTGGTCTGTGATTTTTTGGGTGTAAATTTTTCGGTTGGAAGTGATTTGGGTGTTTGTGTTGGGGATTGGCTCAGGCCTTTTCCTTATTCTGTTTTGGCAGTTTATTATGGATCGGAATTTTCATGTTGGCTGGCCAGTGCAGCAGTTATGCAAATCCGCCCTTATTGGCAGCCAATCATGTTGTTCAGAATGTAGAGGCTGGGTGAGTCTTTGGCTGCCCCGGAGGATGCTGGTAAATGTAGTTTTATTTTTATTCGTTGTTTTGGGGGCCTTTTAGGTTTTGGGGGGGGAAGTTTCTTTGCTACAAATGTACCTTGCTTGAGGCCTATTTCTGTTGGCAAGTATTGTGTTTCTGCGTTGTATGGTTTCTTTGTTTGAGGTATACATCACATGACGTGAACCCATTTATATAATAGATGGATAACAGTATTCCCCCTCCCCCAGGGCAATATGAAAAGTGTTTCTACCTATTCTAACAAGAACCACTCCTGAACTGACCCTTAGTACTCTCCACTTTAAGCTAAACATACCTTTGGTTCTCTCATACATCCACTTTAGTATAAGAGGAAGACTATACATGTGTGCCCGCAAGTCAAGCAGTAGTTTTTGCACAGTGGTATTTTAATTATGTTACTGAAGCATCTATGTGGAGTTGGAGAGGCATAAAACCAACAGCAATTCTAGAATTGAGAGAATGACTCAGACCTTAAAAATATCCCATGCACTGTGTATCTAATATTTTGGATCTCTGACAGGGAGATACTACAAAAACATAGTATTGTTGTAATCAATTATTTAGGATTCATCCCACCTCTTAAAATAAATGTAGCTCTAGTAACACTGGTAGCGCAATTGAAACTTATTAAGTTGATACACAGAACTGGACTTCTGTCATGTCCAAGTAACATCTTAAAACATTTATTCTGAAGATCACTTGCATAGGACTGGCAATGTTGTGGGTTTTTTTTTAATATTATAATGAATTATTGATGTCTGGTATATAAAATTCTTGATCCCTGGCTATTAAGTGGGAGAAATAACTTCACTCTTTACTATTTCATTTTTGAGAAATATGAGAAACTGTGTTCCTTTGTGGACCTATGGACAATATTTTTGTTAAACTAAATCATCTTTTCTCATAAAAGCTTGTGATAGGAATATTAAATTGTTTCTAAAGCATAGGTATGTGGGAGTTAGACAGATCGACGGAAGATAAAATAAAGTGGTGACTGTCAGTGAAATCCTTGGCTAATATCTCAGTGTTGTTTGGGAAGTTTTCCTCACTTAGTTCAATCCAGAAAAGACAGAGGTTCACCTGGTCAGTCGCAAGACCAAACAGGACGTAGGGCTACAGCCTGTGTTGGATGGGGTTACACTCTCCTTGAAGGCACAGGTTCGCAACTTGAGAGTGATCCTGGAGTCATCTCTGAGCCTTGAACCCCAGGTTTCGGTGGTGGCCAGTAGGCATGAGAAAAAAGTTATGAAAATCAAAAGAATTCGTAAGTGATTCGTATGTAATGGGACTTTCAAGTTTTTACGGATCGCAAGGCCAATCCCGGAAGTGGAATTTCTTTTTCGAACCCCCTGGGCCCAAAATTTCGTTAGAATTCTAAATATTTCGGAAGGCTCCCTATTACCCCCTCCAAAATCCAAAATCCCAGACATTACTCACAGTCAGATGGGGCCTTTCCATGCTCGAGGCCTACTTTAACTGAAAGGCCTTGCCTCCAGGAAGAGAAAAACCAGCCAGAACCATAGAGAGATCGAAACCGGAAGTCCTAGAGCGGCTGGAGGACTCAGGAAAAAAGCACTTTAAACTGCAGGGAAAGGGGCCTGGATAGGAGGGCAGGCGAGAAGGACATGAGGCAGGCTGAAACAATGGGAGAAGGGGTTGAAAACAGCCCGGAGAGGAGCAGGAAAAGTGCAGATTCAAGGAAAAGCCATAGAGTTCAAACCTCCTAGAGATCTATGGCAAAATGAATGGGGAGAAAGCTGCAGTGAAAAGAGCTCTGGAGAAGGTAGGCAACTATTTTATTATAATAATATTTACCCCTTCTAATTTCCTGGAAGAAGGGCCCGGGGCATTATTTAATTCTAATAAAAATAATAAATAATATAATAATATTTACCCCTTCTAATTTCCTGGAAGAAGGGCCCTACTTGTTATTGATGCCACTGCGATCAATGTAAATGTGAGTAGATCAATAGGTACTGCTCTGGTGGGAAATAACAGCAATCCGTGCAGTCATGCCAAGCCATATGACTTTAAGGTGTCTAAGAGCAACAACAGCTCTCAAAATCAATGGGAGATGCACAGCGAAGTAATAATAATACTAAAATAATTATAGAAACAACTTGGGCCTGACATAATTATAATAATATGTTTGCTTGTTCTTGAGGGCACTAGAGTGCTTGTGGCCTTACATAATTGATAACAGACATGGATTGAAATACTGTAAAATTGACAGGGCTCTAACTACAAACCTAAGAGCATGTTCTAGTTTACCAAGAGCACGTTCCTCATACCCTCCAGGTCACTATCACCCTTACTACATTCTTACTATTAGAATTTATTATTTAATTCTAATAAATGCTCTGGAGAAGCAAGCCCTGACTATTTTATTTAATAATAATAATAATACTAATAATAATAATAATATATTAATGCTTTATATCTCCCTGCAAGGAAACCAAGGGAAATGTTGCCCCTTGATTTGCCTGTGCTTAAAACAGTGTCAGTCCTGTTTCCCTGCTTTTCAGACTTTAGAACCAATTTAGAATTTCGTTAGTAATTACGTTGCATTTTAGAACTTATTGGAATTTTTTTTGTAAGTCTTTCTATTACTAATCAAAAAATTCCCCCCCCCCCCCAATTTGATTTTAGAATCACGATTTTTGGGTTCTAATCCATGCCTAGTGGCCAGGGGAGCTTTCGCACAATTAAAACTTGTGCACCAGTTGCACCCGTACCTTGGGAAGTCAGACTTGGCCACGATGGTCCACACTCTTGTTACATCAAAAATAGGTTACTGCAATGTGCTCTACGTTGGGTTGCCTTTGAAGACTGTTTGGAAGCTTCAAGTGGTCTTAATGGGCGGCAGCCAGATTGCTCATCAGAGCGGTGTACAGGGAGCATACAACTCCCCTGTTACATCAGCTCCACTGGCTGCCAGTCTGCTTCCAAGCACAATTCAAATTGCTGGCTTTAATCTATTAATCTATAAATGCCATATATTAATACATATGTATATATTAATATATACATGTATATATTGATACATTTGTAAATAAAAATGTTAAAACCAAACGTCAAGCCTACCTATCGAAACGTATCTCTCTCTATGACCCATCTCAGAGGTTAAGATTGTTGGAGAAAGCCCTGCTCTCAGTCCCACCCCCTTCTCAAGCACGACTAGTGGGGACGAGAGGCAGGGCCTTCTCAGTGGTGGCGCCTCGCCTATGGAACTCCTTACCCAATGAAATTAGATCTACCCCATCCCTCCTGACCTTCAGAAAAAAACTGAAAACATGGCTCTGGGATCAGGCTTTCGGCCAGTAACGGGAGTAGTGTAATATGAGACTACAAATTAATATAATGACAACTCGGACCGGCCCTGGAATACAATTTGGATCATGTGATTTTTCTTGATGTTTTAATGCTATGTTTTTAATGGGTTTGGTTTTAACATTTTTATTTACCAATGTATTAATATATGGCGTTGAATTGTTACCTTCGTAAGGCTGCTCTGAGTCCCCTTCGGAGTTGAGAAGGGAGGAGTATAAATGTGGTAAATAAATAAATAAATAGTTTGCCTAGTGTGTTTATGTGTTTTAGCAATGTTATATGTTTTAGCAAGCCATGAGGAGAGGTGGGTAAGAATTATTATTTATTTATTTATTTATTTATTTATTGCGATTTTTGCGCCGCCGACTCCCGGGGGCTCGCGGCGGCTTACATACTACTGGCTCAGCGCCAGGAAACAGTACAAAGGCATAGAGTACAATTAATAGAACTAAAACAGTAATACAATTAAAACGATTAAAACAGATTAAAAGTGGCAGATTAAAACAACAGCTTAACATAGCAGCGATATATGGGCCTACTCCCCAAAGGCCTGCCTAAACAGATAGGTTTTGCAGGCCCGCCTGAAGGGGAGTAGGTCCCTCAGGGCTCTGGTCTCAGCCGGGAGGGCGTTCCATAGCGTAGGAGCTATCACCGAGAACGCCCTCCGGCGAGTAGATGTCAACCGGGCTGATTTGGCCGATGGAACTGCCAACAAGTTGGTCTCTTCTGACCGCAGTGATCTCGGTGGGCAATATAGGGCAAGACGGTCCCTCAGATACGCTGGCCCCAGGCCGTGAATGGCCTTAAATCTTTGGTTATCAGCAAAGTACTGCATTAAATTTAGAGTGAGTCACAGACAGTCACATCTATTAGTGTTCATGTCAGCAGGATAACGAATCCATTCTGGGTTTCAGTTTGAACTTTAAAGGAGCTATCCAAAGTACAGACCTTATCCCCAATCAGTTTAGCACTCTGGATAGCTTGCTCAAAGTCTGGACTAAAACACAGAATGGAGTCGCCATAGAAACCATCAACCATTACTGGTCACACTTGTGCCTCAGTGAACATGAAAGATTGAGTAGCAGATGGGGGAAAGCATAGCATTTCTTGACAGCCATCACTTTGTGGCTTAGAATAGTATAAAATATGCAAAGCTTGTTACAGCACAAGCTGTTGCTATACGAGCAATTTGTAAATTCCCAAAGCTGTGTTTGGCAATTTGAACAAAAACTTCTCTTACTTATAACTAGATGCAAACTCACTGTATCTTCTGTCTCTTTAGTCTTATGGGGATTTTAATTAATGTATTTCTTTTTTACAGCAAACTTCCAAGTTGGGCAAGAGCCGTCGTCCCTAAAATATTTTATGTTACAGAGAAGGCCTGGAATTATTATCCATACACAATTACAGGTATGTTGTTGTTGTTGTTTTGGGGCAAAGCACTTGCTTCTAATGTTTTCGGTTTTAAAGGGTTATTTTCTCTTGAAGACAAATAAATTGGCATAAGCTTTTGTGGATTTGAGCCTCCTTCATCTGATGTATGAAGTGTAATCCTCATCGGCAGGCACACATCTCATGATTAGATGGGACGTGATGCAGAATTGTAAGCAGCTCAGAAGAAATTCAGCAAAAAAACCCCCTTGAATGCATGTAAAATGAAAGCATGATCCCTTTGCAGATATAGGCAATAGTAATGCAGGTTGAGTATCCCTTATCCAAAATGCTTGGGACCAGAAGTGTCAACACAAAAATGGAACTCAGGGTTCAGAAATGCAAATTTGAATTCCCCCCCCCCCCCAATCTTCCAGAATCTTCTCGAAAACAGAACAGGATTTTTTGGGGGGGACGGGATGGGACAGGGACTGAAATGAAAACACAACAGATTTCTGCCATTCACATGCCCCTAATTGCACAATGGGATATCTTGGAGATGGCTCTCCTGTGTTCTAGTCTAGTGTTTCCCAACCTTTTTTGAGCCGCGGCACACTTTTAACATTAAAAAAATCCGGGGGCACACCACCAACCAAAATGACACAAAATGACACTCTAACACAGTAAAGAACGGCTGGGGGATGGTGGCCTGCTGGGAGCAGCTGCTGGAAGAGATGAAGCCGGGGGAGGGGCGGAGCCAGGCCGTGCTACGCCCCACCCCCGCCCCCCGGCTTCAGCTTTCCCACAGCTTCTCCAGCCTTGAGGGGGCAGTACCAAGCCAGTGGTGGCAGAGCCAGCACAATGCTGGCTTGGCACTGTCCCCTCAAGAACTGGAGAAGCTGTGGGAGAGCTAAAGCTGGAGAGAGGGGGCGGAGCCAGGCCACACCATGCCTTGCCCCCTCCCTGGCTTCAACTCTCCCAGCAGCTGCTCCAGCCTTGAGGGGGCAGTGCAAGCGAGGGGCAGGAGTCATGGCCCCCGTCCCCGGTGCTGCTCTCCGCCATGACTCCTGCCCCTCGCTCGCTGAAGCCGTGCGGAGGAGGAACATGAGCGGTAGACGAGCTTCAGTGGGCGGGGCTCCTCCTCTGCGCGGCTTCAGCGAGCGAGGGGCGAGAGTCATGGCGGGAGTAATGGCGGATTGGAGGCTGGCTGGGGAAACGGCCGAAGGAGGCGGCGCCCCAGCCCCTTCTTCTTTTTCTTCGCCGCTGCCCGGACCTTCCTCCTCCCGCAAGCAGCAAGAGTTTGGCAGGAGGAGAGGGGAAGGAAGGGGGACAGAGAGCTTTTCTCGCGGCACAGCAGGAAGTCCGTTACGGCACACTACTGTGCCGCGACACAGCGGTTGGGAAACACTGTTCTAGTCCAACACTCAAACTACTATATCATGTTGTTATAGTCATTGTGTAACCTGAGAAGAAACAAGTCACAGGCAATGAAAAAGGCTGACAGGTGGAGCTGCAACTCTGGAGAGGTTGCTCCCAAGTCTTGAGAGCCTTCCACCCATGGTGTTGGAAAAGAACCCATAACTCCCTGAGTAAGGCACACATTCTGCATTCAGATAGCATCAGATTCAACTTCTGGCATCTCCTCTTAAAATATACAATACATAGAAGCATGACCTATGAGGAGAACCCAAGAGATCAACCATCAGAGAATAGCATACTTGGCTGGAAGAAAAGTAATCACATCTTTCCCCCAATTTCCACAATAAGGGCTAGACACTTGCTGTGGACCACCTTCCATCTGGAAATCTATGTCATTGTAAGAGACCATGTGGATCCAGAATAGATCTCTAAAGCCAATTATGGACCCTCTACCAAGACTCTACCCTTGGAAGACAATCATGCTCAGCCATGAGTGCTTGTCTGTGATGATGATGAAGGATGATGTTGATTGTCAGAGCTACAGGGGGTGAGGGAGGAGTACAGTTCAGCAAGGGCCAGATCAGTGGTGTCAAACATGTGGCCCTCCAGGTGTTTCGGACTTTGGCTCCCAGAATTCTTGGCTATTGGACAAGCTGGCTAGGGCTTCTGAGAGTTGGAGGCCTAAATATCTGGAGGGCTACAAGTTTGACACCTCTGGGATAGGGAAATAGCTGGGCCCCTACACCTTGTGCAAGAGGGGATTTCTACATGTGGAGCTTTGTTGTGTGAGCTTTCCTTGCTGAAATTCCATCTTCCCTCTTTCTTTTGTGTCATTGCCAACTTCTCTCAGTCATTGTTTAGGGAGATTATTTCTGAGCCAAGCCCTGTTTGGTCCTTCACAGCTCCTGCTTTGAGAACAAAATGAGGGTTGAACCTGTCCTTCACTACTGAAGGGAGAGATAGGGAGAAAGGATGACTTGTGGAGACAGCTTAGCATACTGTCACACAGTGTGTTCCTCCCTCCAGAAATAGATTTGATGTGAGGAAAGAAAAGTTCAGAGGAAAAAACAATCAATGTTGTCCTTCTCCCTCCTACCTACGCTGCAATAGTTCTTTCATGATCTACTTGTTTTCTCTATTTAGAATATTAGTATAACCCTTTAACCATGAATATGGCAGGTAATGAGCAGAAGCAAGAAACCATTTGTTGCCAAGACTTTTAACTAGATAATTTGTTAGACAGTTACGTAATTGCAGCCATTAATTACAGGTATGGAATGGTGATTTAAATCCTCATGGGAGAAATGTCCTTAACCTACCTTGGGCGCCACTGTAAGAATGACATTTGACATGGGGTATCAAACCAGTAGCTAATCAACATATAGATCAATTTCATTGATTCAGGAGGTCTACTTTATGTGGAACTACCAATAAGATTTAGACTAATATCTACTCATATCCAAACCATTAAATGGTTTGAGCTGCTATCGGGTGATGGGTGGATCTGTCTTCTTCCTGATGAGTGCCATGGTAGTGTTAGTGGTTCATGGAGTGGGGCAGAAAAGCAAGAACATTTGCTGTCTTTGTAGTTCAGGAAACCCCCCGCACACCAACTTTTTAAACAGGTTTTTTTTTTAAAAAAATTATCTTCTACATTGTGTTCTATCTCAAATAGCCCACAGGGATTGTGTTATTACTATTAGCCAGCTCAATTATTAAAGTATATTTCATTTTAAATAAAGCAATATGAACAATAAAATAATTATGCCATTGTTTTTGTTTTTCTTCTCCTTCCATTGGGCAAATTTGGATCAGAATACACGGTAAGTCATTCTTACTCTTCATACTCTTAATTAATTGGGAGGGCATTGGTAGCAAAACTATTACAGAAGGCTCCAAAGTAGGCTGTTTCTTAGTGGTACAATAGAATTGCTCCATAGGAGATGGATGGATCGTTTAAAGAACTAGATGTGGCAGCTAATATGATGGGGATATATATCAATTTTGAACACTTGATATATTTTGTCATGTAGTAAGAGTAATAGAAAAATTGTAAAAATAAATAAAGAAAAAGTACTAAGTGTTAGTTATTGCTGGTAGGCTTTAGCTCTTATGTTTTATTTTATTAAGTTATAAAATGGATATCGATCTAGTTACATTTGAAGGGATGTTCAATTTGTCCTCTCTCTGCCATGGCAGGCAGATACCTTCTTATTTAATTAATCTTCAGCCCTGTGTGACATATAACTGGATGTGCAGTTTTAATATACAGTATTTTACGCATTTTACTAGTTTTAAATGTTAATGTTAGAAAAACAGTAATTGAATATACTGTTTAATGCTTTTATACTTCATATTCTTTTAACTACTCTTTAAAAATGTATACTGTAAACAGTTTTCTGTCCCATTCGGAGTCCCTGGTGGTGCAATTGGTTAAACCCTTGTGCTGGCAGGGAGAGTGGGTTGTGCTCCCTCTGTTAGCTCCAGCCAGGCATGTAGCCCAGGGGGGGGGGGGGTTGAGGGGCTTAAGCCCCCCCCCCGAAATTCTCACAATGGTCTGCGAGAACGCCTTACTGGTACATTATTTAAACTGTTATGTTTATTCATATCATGATCTGATCACCATGCTCAATATATCCCATATGCATGGGGGTATTGGGATAACGATACAAAAGGTTTGGTAGGGTAGACCCTCCCTCACTCAGACTCAGCCCCTGCCCCACCCACCCCGAATCAAACTCAGCCCCTCCCAAATCAAAATCCTGGCTACGGCCCTGGCTCCAGCTCTCCATGTGGGGACATGAAGCCTCCTACAAGGATGGTAAAAAAAAATAAAAACCATCCGGGCTTCCCTTGGACAAAGTCCTTGCAGACAGCCAATTTTCTCTCACCAGAAGCGACTTGCCGTTTCTCAAGTCGCTCCTGACATGAAAAAAGTTCCATTTGGGAGAGAAAGTATTATTACAGATTGAACATCCCAAATCTGGAATTCCAAAATCCAAAATACTCCAAATTGAAATTGCTCACATAGATGGCTGAAATATTATTGTTGTATTTATTTATATGCCACTTTTTCTTTTTGAACTAAACTCAGAGATAATGGCATCTTTGGTTCTGTATACACAAACGTGGGTTGATGCACAAAATTAATAAAAAAATATTGTATAAAAGTACTTGTGGGCTTTGTGTGTATAAAATATTAATGAACTTCAGGCTTAGACTTGGATCCCATCTCGTAGATATCTCATTATGTGGTATTTGCAAATATGGGTATTCCATAATATTTTTTTTTAATCCAAATATTTTCTGGACCCAAGCATTTCAGGTAAGGGATACTCAACCAGTTCATTTCTGCTCAGCTTTTGTCCATTACACTAAAATAAAATAAAACAAACAAAACAGAGAAGTAACTCACTCTACAGAAACTGTGATGATCTCAGGGAGCAATTTTCTAGTATAACAAACTGAGATAGGCAACGGCAGTCCTGGCATCTCTCCAAACATTAAATAGCAAAGCTGCGTCCAAAGTTGATGATCTCGGTCTTCAAGGAGAGTGCAAACACATCCAGAAGCTGAGAAACTGTGATGATCTCTCGGGGGGGCAATTTTCTACCCCGGGGTCTACCAGGAACACATTAATGGCCGTAAATACCATCCTCCAGCAATAACAGAATTTCCACTTCCCAGAAATCCACAATTGTTTGGGCATTTCAAGAAACAGTCTAGAGAGTCTGGGGAGTTTTGACCACAAAACAACTTTAGGAATTGCATGCAGATCCATTTTGCCTATCCCTCTTCTGCAACAAAGCCAATCCTTTTCCTGGAGTAATCTACTCAACACCAGAAATACGTACATCATAGGATGATTAAGTGCAGAGGCAAGAGATGACTTCATTACATTAACCTTGGCTAAACAAGAGCTGCTGCACAAACAAGATTAATCTAGGAAAATACGTACTTTCAACCTGAAGTCCACCAATAAGGAGACTACCTTTTGGATGTGTTTGCACTCTCCTTGAAGACTGCGATACTAAACTTCGGATGCAGCTTTGCTATTTAATGTTTGGATAGATGCCAGGCCTGCCTTCGCTTGGTATATTAGTTTATTGATAATAAAGGCCAATCTGACACCTGTGATTACGTGAGGTCTACTGGCACCGCAATTACTTCACTGCAATGCACTTTCCTGGTGTCCAAAGCTTTCAGCTAGTTATCAGGAGCGTGTGACTCTTTTAACACAACATCTTCACTGACTATTTCTGGACTCAGTTCAAAGTGCTTGTTATCTTTAAATCTTAAAAGGATTTGGACCAGATACTGGCAGGACCATCTCCTACTTTATGAACCCCACTGTTCCCTCAAGTAATTAGGAAAACAGCTATATATTCTGCCAATGTTTGAGACTAATCTGACGCAAACATGGAATCGTGCCTTTTTTGTTATCATATTCCAGCTTTCTGTTTGGCATCGTGATCCAAGCGTGAAGATTTGTCATGCTCTGTCATTCTGTAGGTCCCTATGATATTTGGATATATAGTTTTGGTTTTTGGTTTGTTCCCTTGTTTCGCTTTGTTATATTGTTTTTTTCACTATTTGATTTATATTTGATAACTTTATCATTTAAAAAATATTACTTATCGATCAGTTGTGAGCCACCATAAATCCGTCATTGAGATCGAACAGTAGTTTGAACCTGGCACCCTTCCCATTTTTTAATATTAGCCTCCACTTACAGTTTGGTCCAGATCCATCATTGTTTGAGTCCACAGTGGTCTCTGGATGTAGGTGAACTACAACTCCAAAATTCAAGGGCAGTGCCCACCAAGCCCTTCCAGTATTTTCTGATGGCCATGGGAGTACTGGGTGCCAAGGTTGGTTCAATTCCATCGTTGGTGGAGTTCAAAATGCTCTTTGAATATAGGTGAACTATAAATCCCAGCAACTACAACTCCCAAATGAAAAATCAACACCCACCCCCCTCTCCACCAGTATTCAAATTTGGGTGTATCTAGTATTTGTGCCAAATGTTGCCCAGTGAATGAAAATACATCCTGCCTATCACATATTTACATTACGAATCATAACAGTAGCACAATTACAGTTATGAAGTAGCAACAAAAATAATTTTATGGTTAGGGGTCACCACAACATGAGGAACTGTATGAAGGGGTATTAGGAAGGTTGAGAAACACTTCCCTAAAGCTTGGTTGTATAAGGATTGCATGGGGGAGGGATGTGGGGAGCTCCTCAAGTTGCCATAGCAGAATGTTGGTTTAGCATACTGCTCATAATTCTTTCCTCTGCCCTTGGGGATGTTCATGCTATAGAACAGGGGTGCTCATTAGGTAGATCGTGTAGGCAACATATTATCAGCCAGAAAGTAAGAAGAGAGGCTTTTGAACTGCAAGGCCATTTAATACTCAGCAAGGTAAACAAAGGGGCATGCAAAAATACATCCAACCACCCCATTTCTCCCACATTTCCATATTCCCCAACATATATTTCTCAAAGAACAAAGCAAGCAGAGAGGCTTTGGAGCTAAAAGGCCATTTTTAAACATTAAAAATAAACAAAGAGACATGCCACAGAACAATCAAGCACCCACCCCAAAGTAAAAAGACTGACCTTTGAGATGCGATAAGGAAATGACCCCAAAGCGTCCTTCTTCTTCTCCTCCGTCGTTGCTCCTATTTCCACGCCGCCAGCATGCGTGCCACCTCCAAGAGCTCACGAGAAGTCCGAGAGGCAGAATGGGTGCTTCTGTGCATGCGCGCAGGGCCAGCCATGCATCGCGTCATCCAGGCCCGCCCCCTTTGGTCTCCTACGACTCTGAGTGGCTGGAGAAGGACGGAGGGAGGAGGAGGAATCCAAAAGAGGGGGCCCATTCTGCCTCTTGGACTCTGGAGCTTTTGGAGGCGGTGCACAAGCAGGGAGCGGGGAGGAGCAACGACGGAGGACTTCTTTGCAGCGTGCAGGGGCCCGTGAAGAGGACCAACAGCAAAAAAACCTGGTCAGGGGCCTGAAGATCACCAGGATGAGGCCCAAAGATCACCCTGGTGATCGCGATCACCATTCTGAGCACCCCTGGTGTAGGGCATCCTGGTAGATTGCAGGCAGGGCAGGAGGAAGGCTCAGTCCTGCCCCGCAGGCTCCTGACGCCACCCAGGTGCAGAAGGAGGTTGGACTAGATGGCCCTTGGAGGTCTCCTCCTATTCTAGGAACCCATTGTTATTATTATTATCAGAGGCTGAATGGCCATCTGTGAGGAATGCTTTGATTGTGTTTTTCCCTTATGGCAGAAGGAGGTTGGACTGGATGGCCCTTGGAGGTCTCCTTCTACTCTAGGAACCTATTGTTGTTACCAGTAGTAGTAGCAGCAGCAGCAGCAGAGGCTGAATGAATACATTCAGGGGCTTATTATACTCACATTTAGTTGAATTCAGTCTTAAAATATATTCTATGGCTCTCACTGAAATAAATTTCCAAATATTTTGCTTTTATGGCTCTCTGAGTAGTGGGTAGGTAGATCATTTTGACTTGATTGTTTTATAAATAGCTCGCATGCTGAAAAAGTGTGAGCACCCCTGGTATAGAGAATGAGAATAAGAATTGAGAGTGTTGCCTTATACTGAGCCAGGCCATTGCTTTAGTAGCATTGTCAACAGAGGTAGCAGGTTTTTTTGTGTTTTTTGTGTGGCAACTATATGCCATTTCATTTCAGGTTTAGTTTCATCTGAACCCCTCCCCCATTAGCTTTCATGTAAGGATCATCAAAATGTGTAGCGGTTGACAGCTTCTTTCAGTGAGATACCTTTTCTAATTTTCTTTTAAATCCATTGTGCAAATATGAATGTTGTTTCTAGAGTGGTTTTATATTCTGTTTAAAGACTGCAGACAGGGCCAGATCTTGCATTATGCTAACTACGCGGCCGCGTAATGGCGCCACATACTCAGGGGCACATCTGGGCCCGGGCCCGCTGCCGCGAGCCAAACCCTCCTCCTCTCCGGGGCTGCCTCCCTCGTGTAAGCCGAGTTGTGCATGTGGCTCTAGGCTTTAGGCTCTCTCGCGCCTCAGCAAATGGTTTTGGGGGGGCCAAAATTGGCTTTGGGGGGTGGCAAAATACTGTTCGCTTACTATTTTTAATTACCTTAGTCCAGCCCTGGCTGCAGATAGTAAAGACTGAAAATGTTTCTGCTGTTGGAAGGGTAAAACACACTGTTGAAGTTCTCTGAAGACAGGAATAGGCAACTTTTGTGGGTAAAGAGGTTGAATTGGCATCAGGAGAGCTCGAAGGACCAAAACCCATCCTTCCTCCATAGCCAAATGGGGCAAAGTCACCTTGTTTTGCCCTCCTCGTGGATATGAAATTGTTTGGAGGGGATATAATAAAACTCTTACATGTTCCCCTGGGGACATTGTGGAGAATTTGATGCAAAAAATGAGGACATTTGGTGGCCCTGGAGCCAAAGTATAGTTTCCAAACTTCTATCCTACAGTCTCCACCTTTTGATTAAACTTCAAAGTGCTGCCTTTGACTAATGGAAGTATTTACTTGCCTTAGAAACAGTGTTCTCGGGTCACCATTAAGACTCCACTATGTAACACAATTTTTGTTCTTGGGTTATAAATGTCATTTCCTGATTGGTTCTATCATGGTTTTTTGCGTTGTACTGTGTGTTCATTTTATGTGTTGTTTTAGGCACTTTATGACATATGTAAGCTGCCCCCAGTCCCTTCGGGGAGATGGAGTTGGGGTACAAAAATAAAGTTATTATTATAAAAACATGGGGAAAGTTTATTAAAATGCTTTTTTTTGGTGGGACATCATGCTGCACATTTTGCTATAGTTTTTCAATGAATATCTCATCAAGTCTCAACCAATTCAACATAGTTTGCATCAGCCGCAACAACTAAGTTTCTGGAGGATAACAACTGCTTTCAAAGACCACACAACCTCTGAGGATGCCTGCCATAGATGCAGGCGAAATGTCAGGAGAGAATGCTTCTGGAACATGGCCATACATCCCAAAAAACTTACAACAACGAAGTACCAATCAATTAAACAGGAAATAACCATTTCAAACCAGGAACATAATTTTTTGTTACATAGTGTTATCAGAAACTATCCTTTTGTCAGGTGTTGTATTATGGCAGTGTTTTTCAACCTTTTTTGAACCGCGGCACATTTTTTACATTTATAAAATCCTGGGGCACACCACATAAGAACATAAGAACATAAGAAGAGCCATGCTGAATCGGGCCTCAGCCCATCTAGTCCAGCATTCTGTGTCACACAGTGGCCCACTAGTTGTACACGGGGATCTCGAGCAGAAGGGAGGGCAAAACCCTCACCTGCTCCCGACCCCCCACAACCAGTACCCGGGGAAAATCCTGCCTGCCTCCATCAACACAGAGGTGGCACTTGGATGTCCATTTCAGTAACTACTGATTCCCTTGGTATCCATGAATCTGTCTAATCCTAAACCACCTGGATTATATTGCAGTGTAGACTAATATAATCTAGTTCAAAGCAGACATATGGCAGTGTGGATGGAGCCTAACTTACTATATTGTACTATACCATTATACTGTAATATTATTAGTACTATTATAAGTATTATAAAATATATAATTTCAATATTGTATTATTTTTTAAAGTGTCGTCTTGTATTACATTATAATAATATAAATATTATAGGTACATACAATATATTATCAGTAAAGCACAGGAGTTAATCCTGACTGTTATCATTACTCTCATAGTCAACGATATACACCATGACTATGACAAATACTGATAATATAACAATATAATAGCATATACTAAGGGAAATATTATGTTAATACATAGTTCATAATAATAATAATAATAATATAGCCCATGAGGCTCCTTCCACGTCACGTCACAGTCTCTGAGGCCCAGTATGCCGCTCGCGTACCTGCCCGGAGGCAGGCCCTGTTGTTCCCTGCGTCGTGGCAGCAGTGGGCGAAGAGGCAGTAGAGACGCAGGTAGGAGAGGAAGCCTGTGAAGGCAGAGGCGGCAGTGCCGGCCAGGGCCAGACTCAGGCTCAAGGGCTCCACCGCCCTGGCCGGCCAGACCAGTGCCAGGCCCGCCGCCAAGCCCAGCACCGCCAGGCACAACCGCCGCCGCATTGCCTCAGACGAGGAACTTCTGCTCCACTGGCGTCCCCTCAGGGAAGGGGTCCCGTCGCCGCCGCCATTTTGGTGCCGGGTGGGAGTTCAAGGCCACCATGACAGGATTGACCCACGGGGAATAAAGGGGCGTGGCTTATTCAAGACTCAAGAGGTTCCAATTTCCCACGACATACCTGATGATCGCTCACAGCACACTAGTGTTCCGCCGCACACCGGTTGGGAAACACTGTATTATGGTCAGTTTTCAAGTGGAAACCCACGCCTGAAAATATCCTAATGATTGCATAACACATACACACACCCCTCCCCTTGTGATTTCTCTAATTTTATTTTGTACTCTGGTGGTTTTTTTTTTTACACTAATCATGATTTTAACTCAGCTTTTAACAGTGGTATAAAATGCATCACTAAAAGAGAAGGAGTCAATTTCCCCGAGTTAAATGTATTGCACAGAATTATCTTGAGTAGGAGGATAGAAGCGAGATCAACATGACTAGATCCTAAAAGCCAGTATTGAAACATAGCCATGAGAAATGTGATTTGACACATTTTCAGAGGAAACAATGGCAAAGGTGTTGGATAGGTACAGTAGGAAATCTATTTCATCTTACATTTGAAAATTATATTTCTAGGGTTGCCTGTGAACTTAATCTGCAATGTTTTGCTATCTGATTTTGTAGATACTTCGTGAAAATGTGCATTAATACATAACAAATGCCTGAAATAATTGAAACCAGTCGAATTCAGTAAAGTGTTTTGCTTTGCCATTGCAAGAACACAGAGGATAATTATAGTGTTAGCTTCCGAAGTAAGCCAATTGTCTTTTTTTAAAAACGTATTAAGGAAACACACAATTACGTCAACTGGTAATATTTTACGAGATTATAGCTCCTCAACAAGGTGTTAATTGGCGGCATTTACTTGTTCCATGGCTGATCAGAGTTTTTTGTGATAATATTGTTTTGGAATTAGGAGTTAATTGGGTCCTTTTGTTGGTAATTGGCAATTTCTTTGATTTCTCGGGAAATATAGCCTTTATATTCACTCCCTAGAGGTGTTACTGTGATTGATGTCAGCTTTTGTTTTTAGCAGCATGTTCAATGCCTCGCTGTTTGCAAAAAATGGTGGATAATCACAAAAAAAGATTTTTGTGTTTCTGGCTGCAATAAAAGAGCTATCCTCTGAAAGAACATAAAACAGAGTCCACAAAAGAGTGATCCCTTCATTGGCAAAGCAAAATGCACAAAGCACTTCATGCCAGCTTTGGAAGCTCACTAGTTTCTCCATAAGGCCTTTGAAGTCCACAACATCTTAAAAGGACCAAATGCTTTATGGAGAAACTAGTGGGGACCTCTAAAAGCCCCAGGCTCCATCCACACTGCCATATGTCTGCTTTGAACTAGATTATATTAGTCTACACTGCAATATAATCCAGTTCAAAGCAGATCATCTGGATTTTATATGGCATGGGCAATGGCTAGAGATTTTGGGAGCTGAAATCCAAAACATTTAGGGCAGTGGCTCCCAAACTTTTTAGGCCTACTGCCCCCTTTCCACAAAAAAAAATTACTCACCGCCCCCCTATAAATTATTTTTTTTAAAAAATTAATAGCAATGAAACAGAAAGATATATGTATTACTGCAGTGGTTTTCAACCTTTCTAATTCCGTGACCCCTAAATAAGGTTTCTCATGTTGTGGTGACCCCCAACCATATTTTCGTTGCTACTTCATAAATAATTTTGGTACTCCTACGAATTCTAATGCAACTATCTAATATGCAGGATGTATTGTTACAAATTGGACATAAAGCATAGTGATTAATCACCAAAAACAATATGTTTGGGGGAGTATGGACAACGGATGATGGGATTTGCAGTACCTTCGACCAATTCAGCTCTGACTTCCACAGCCGAGACCCCAAGAATGACAGACCTGGACCAAACTTGGCACAGAGAACATGACCAACAGATAATACTGGAGGGGTTTGGGAGGAATTGGCAGTGATTTAGAGGAGATGTAGTTCACCTACATTTGGAGAGCACTATGAACCCAAACAACTATGGATTTGGATGAAATTTGGCACAAATACTCAATATGCCCAAATTGGAACACTGGTGAAGTTTTGAGAAAATAGCCCTTCTCATTTGGGAGGTGTAATTGCTGGGATTTATAGTTCACCTACAATCAAAGAGCATTTTGAACTCCACCAACTATGGAATTGAGCCAAACTTGGCACACATAACCCCCAATCGTTCACCGCCCCCCAAATTCCCCTGAGCCTCCCACTGCCCCCTTGGATCGCCTCACCGCCCACTAGGGAGCGGTACTGCCCACTTTGAGAATCAGTGATTTAGGGGATCAGGGTTTGTCAATCTCTTTTCTATTCTGCTTGGAATGCCTTATCCCAAACCTTGAGGGTGCATGTATTTTTCTTTTATTTGGACCCTGACAATTTGCAGGAACATCACAAACCTTTCCACATGATAGCTGTAGAAACATTTGCATCAGTCTCCCAGGGTACCTTCCAATGTTTTCCCCTTCTAAGTTATTAAAGATGCATTCAGAGATTAAGAAGGTCTCTCATGGTAGACAACATGGATGAAAACAACTGGTAGCAATTGCATTTAATTGAGTGTTGTGTGACTACGAATGAAAACTATTATATCTAATTAACAATGTGGCAATATGCAATTGTTTCATCTTTTTCTGGGTAGCAGATTTTCTGCAGTAAGAAAAAAGATGGAAGCGAAGACCCTAGAACAGTGGTTCCTGACTTGTGGCCTGTGGACCACCAGTGGTCCGCAAGAACTAAAGTATGGTCTGCGGCCTCACCATTACTACACCATTGCAACGAGAGCAACTGGTCTCACGAAACCCTCATATAGTACCAAGGCTTATTAAATGTGGATGTTTGTGGGCGAGCAGATGGCGGCTACTGAATGGTATAGGTTCTGTATCAGAAACTAGAGCTGATGTGGTCTACCCAATGCAATTTTCTGAATCAGCACCCCGAATAACAAAATTGAATCTAAAGATGATAAAATACTGATTTGTAACCCTTTTGGTACTAATGTTGGAGAGTGGTCCTTGGTCAAAGTGGTCCCTGGTCACAAAAAGGTTGGGAACCACTGTCCTAGAAAATTAAGGCCAAACTACAGGGAGAGTTGCTGCAAAGACAACAAACAACCTAGTAGAGCAGTGGTTCTCAACCTTTCTAATGCCGTGACCCCTAAATAAAGTTCCTCATGTTGTGGTGACCCCCAACCGTATTTTCGGTGCTACTTCATAACGATAATTTTGCTACTCTGATATTCAGGGTGTATTTTCATTGTTACAAATTAACATAATTAAGCAGAGTGATTAATCACAAAAACAATATGTTCGGAGAAGTATGGACAATAGATGATGGGATTTGCAGTACCTTCAACAGATGTAGCTCTGACTTCCACAGACCACCGAGACCCCCACGAATTACAGACCTGGACCAAACATGGCACACAGAACCCCAATGACCAATAGAAAATACTGGAATGGGTTGGGTCTTGCTGGGATGTTTAGTTCTCCAGCCATCAAAGAGCATTCTGAAACCCAACAATTAAATTGGGCCAAACTTGGCCTGCAGAACTCTCATGACCAACAGAAAAGACTGGAGAGGTTTGGGGAAAATACATCTTGGCATTTGAGTCTTGCTGGGATGTTTAGTTCTGGTCAATTTCAAGAATAAAAATAAAAATTAAGACCAATAAAATTACATTAATTGAGGCATTAGGTTAATGTTTTTGAATGTTTACATAAAACTGTAATTTAAGATAAGACTATCCAACTCTGATTAAACCATTATTCTAACCTTCTTCAATGCAAATGTGCTTACATATCCTTCCAATAATAATAAATAGGATAAAATAATAAATGTAATAACAATAATGAGAATAAAATAATAAATGTAATAATAATAGAGTAAAATAATAAATGTAATAATAATAATTGAGTAAAATAATAAATGTATAAGAAAACCAATAATCAATAATCATCATAGTTTATTCTAATTACAGTATACATTTTGGGGGAAATGCTGTGTGTATATAAATAAAAAAGTGGGAAACTGACTTGGGGGTTGGAAAGAAGGACTGGAAACAGGGAAAAGATTGGAATGGGAAGGGGTGTTTGAAAAAGTGGGAAAATGAGGTGGAAAGGGGGTAAGCTGGAAAATTAGGACAATTGGGATGGGAAGAGGGCAACTGGGGAAGGGGAAAGCTTTAGGTGGGAAAGGTTGGGATGGAAAGGGGGCAAGACTGGAATGGGAAAGAGGTTGGAACCTAGGAAAGGCTGGGATGGAGAGTGGAGAGAGAGGGGCTGGGGATGGGAGTAGTAAAGGCTGGGATAGGAAGGGGAAAACTGGGAAAGGGAAGACTGGGGTGGGCAAGGGCTCTGGAAAAGTGGGGTAAACTAAGGGAAGAATGGGGAAGGACTTGGAATGGAAATTGTGGGTGGGGGATTCTTCCTTTGGGTCTTTGGAAGGGGCTGTCTGGGAGAGCTACCTGCTTTTGCAAGAAATTCAAGGAACTCCTGCTGGAGCAGAGGGGCAGCTACCTGCCTGCTCTGCTTCCTCCTCCTCCTCTGCCTTCCGCCCCCAGAAGGGAGACCTGGAAAGCAGGGAGGCGGGAGGGGAATGAAAGCATGGAGGAAGTTGCTTGTTCTCAGGAGGGGGTGTCTCCTCCACGCTTCCATTCCCCTCCCTGCTTCTGGGGGCGGAAGGGAGAGGAAGAGGCAGCGACCCCAGGCAGCTGTGGATCGCAGGAGGGAAATGAAAGCACGGAGGAGGCGCCCCCACCTCCTGCGACCCACCAGCTGCCTCCCTGCCTGCCTCGATGGGGTGCTGCTGCCCTTTCCCCTCTTCTTCCTCCTTACTTCTCGATGGCTAACTGGAGGAGGAAGAGGAGAAACAACAGCAGCGCCCCCTCTCCTTTTCTTTCTCCTCTTTCTCCAGCTGGCCATCGAGGAGGAAGATGAAGAGAAGGGACTGGGGTGGGCTGCTGCAGTTTCTCCTCTTCTTCCTTCTCTTCCTCCTCGATGCCCAGCTGGAGAAGGAGGAAGAGGAGAAACAGCGGCAACGGCCCCTGGGCGGCCTCCTCGGTTTCTCCTCTTCTTCCCCCTCTTCTTCCTTCCTTCGTGGCCAGCTGGAGGAGGAGGATGGTCAGGAAGAGCGGCGGCATAGGAACTTCGCCTGGGGTCCCCTGTGTCGCCTTTGCCGCTTGTCCTCCTCCTCCATGGGCAGCCGGCTTTGGAGCCGCACCTCCAGGCTCCGCTGCCGGCTTGACCCGAACATAAGCTGGTGCACCTTCTCCGTTGTGTGCCTTTGCCTCTAAGCTCCTCCTCCTAACTCTATTCAGCCCTGTGAGAAGGGGGGGAGGAGGAGGAGGAGGAGCCGACCTGGAGCGCCTGGCTGTTTGGCTGGCACAGGGGCCGGCAGCCATTTTGAAGAGGGGCGGAGCTAACTGAGGTGCCTTCGCGACCCCCGGAAAATGCCCCTGTGACCCCCTTGGGGGTCGCGACCCCCAGGTTGAGAACCACTGTAGTAGAGGGACTAAACAAATCTGCGTTATAAATGTACAATTGATAGTCAATATATTGAAGCAATAAACACAAACCTGTGATCAATACTTAGCAAATTGTTCATAACAAAGCAAATTATTCATATAATAGTAATAATACAACCACCCCTTACGGGGTTCCTACCAGTGGAGGAAATCAAGGAGTCCAATGTCCTGCTAATTCATAGTCCTTATAAGTCCGTTCAAACCAAATCCGCAACAAAACAGAGCAAATGCGCAAACCCGCACTAAATAGTGTGAATCTGTACCAAATGGTGTAAATCCACAAGTTCAATGTTATGGTCTCAACTGCCCGATAGCAGTGTTTCTCAATGTCCGCTGGGAAATATTTGCAAATCTAATAATCCAATATATATAATCCAAAAGTACAAGTGCACCCAAATATCCAATGGAAGGCTATCTCAATGGAGTAAATACATATCCACCAATGTGTGTTTGTATGTTTTACTGTGGTCGGTAATCATACAAGATATTTCATGAGCATCAATAGGAACAAACAGCCCTTCTAGATTGGATATAAAATCCATATTATCTGCTTTGAACTGAATTATATGGCAGTGTAGACTCATATTATCCAGTTAAAAGCAGATAATCTAGATTATATGACAGTGTAGATCCAGCCTCAGTGACCGATGTTAGGGAACATTGAGCTAAAAGCCTCATCGGAAACCATTAGTAATGGAAGAGACTGAATTTGAGTCCCAAAAAGGTTTTTTTTCCTGATCTGCCTTTCATTCAGTGTATATCTTTGAAAGAAAAGCAGTTTATTAAATGTTGTTATTTAATTCATGTCAGGCAGAGAACCTTTGTATTAACCATCTGCAATTGACTGGCTTTTGGACAAACGACACAATTTAAGGAAAAATTCAGACTTCACGGCAATAACATTTGGTCAGCACATGTGCTTTTGATTGCGATGTAGTCAGAGTGGCTGCATTAGAAATGCTACACTCCTTCATAAGCTAGCAGCTTTCAAAGCTTTGTCTAAAATAGATCTGTTTACTCTTAAAAGTGTTGAAAAGCTTGTGATGGGTGCAAGAGTAAACACCAAACACAACCTCTCTTGTTCTCTTTCTCAGGAAATGCTGCATTTCCTTGCTTTCTTTCCTGAGAACGAATGCTTATTCATTTCCTGCCCTGCTAAAGAAACTCAGCCACTCCATTACTAACACTTTCCAGGCCACATGGGACATGCCAAAACAATAGACTGTAGAAATTTCATTTTTGTTGTTTACTGCCATCAGAGCCTGTCTTATACAAGTCTAACATGCTTGCACCCACCCTGTAAATTTAGTAAAGGAGAATTGAATGCTCCGTAGAAGACATTACTCCCCAGATACTTCCCAGGATGCAGGCTAGGTTGCAAGAACTTTAGATACACTGGAGTAGAATTAAAAGAGCAGAAAAAGGAATTGGATCCATTAGTCAGTGTTACAAACCAAATTACTGGTTTCTGTATAGTTTCTATATAGAGGGGCCGCGGTGATGCAGGTTAAACCACTAAGCTGCAGAATTTGCTGACCAAAATGTCAGCGGTTCGAATTTGTGGGATGGGGTGAGCTCCCGTTGTTAGCCCTAGCTTCTGCCAACGTAGCAATTTGAAAACATGTAAATGTGAGTAGGTCAGTAGGTACCGCTTCAGCAGGAAGATAACTGCACTCCATGCAGTCATGCCAGCCACATGACATAGGAGGCGTCGACAGACAACACTGTCTCTTCGGCTTAGAAATGGAGATGAGCACCAACCCCCAGAGTCAGACATGCCTAGACTTAATGTCAAGGTGAAACCTTTACCTTTATATAGTACCAAGGATATGTCTTATCAACAGGACCATTCCTGGTGTTGCCCCAAAGAATCATGCCTTTTTTCATTGGCATAGCAGTGATGCTGTCACAACACAGAGAGCCTTAAAGCGCCACGCCCAGTAGAGTTTAAAGTAATGTTTATTCAAAAACACAAAAGATGGCCAAATTGTCCCAAAAACACTTAAACTTCAGTGTGAGGGTAAAAACAATGACCAAACGATCCAAAAACAGTTCTCACCACAAAACCCGGATTATATCTCCTTTAAACCCGCATTAAACTCCAAAACACAAAACAACAAAGGAAAAGGCACACAATGATAAACACAGTTTGATCATCCGAACTCCAATTCCCATCCCCAGGAAACCCCACAAATGTATTGCTACTTGTTGGTTCTGTACAAACATCACATACTTCTTGTATTTTAGTCCAGTCACTAGACACATATTCCCAATCCACATCCCCACTTCCCATAGTTGGCTCATCATGCTCAGAGCCATCATCCTCAGAGAAACCCTCAAAGGACTTCAGTAGGTTCACTAAGTATCCAACGGATTCTTTTCCTTTCCCGTTCCCCATCTGACTCCTGCTCTCGAGTAACCCCTTTTGCCCCTCTGGCTTCAACCTCCATGCTTTCAGCACCGCTCAAGGACTCATCTACAACAGATGCCTTAATACCAGGCAAGGTCTCGGGGAGGAGAACAAATTATGTCCCTGGTGTAATCACTAGCACATCATGTCCACCGTCTCTCATACATTTGGACATAATGAACAGCTAAAGGAGGTTCAACTTCCAGCTTTTGTAGATGATAGCGATTACTTTCCAATGAAGATTCCCACTAAAGCTTTATCACCAATCCTGGTTTCCACAACAAGCCAAACTTTTAAAAATCCAATTATCGCAGAGACAGAAAATGATGTGAAATCTTCTAAACAGGGACACAGATAGCAAAAGGGGCTGCAGACCATGTGATCAGAACTAGACATGTTCAGAAGGCTGTTTATTTTGTCTCTTGAGAGCATGATTTAAAGGCAAATATACTTTAAGGGAGAGTAGATGTTTTGGGGCAACTAAATGAACACTTCTGAAACTCTGCTGAATATTTGTTTTTGTGCATTGGCATGTCTTTGTCCCTAGCAGTTCAAAGACATCGGTTTAACAGCTGGGAGACCTAGTTGCCTTGTGTAAGGACTCATCCATTCTGAGTAGGCCGAAGCCTGTGTGGAAGTTTGGCTCCCTGATTAGAATGGTGGCATCCATCTTGGGAAGGGAGATCCACACAGCAGCCATTAGGAGAAGGGAGTTGCCAGAGCCAAGGGGGCGTGGCTTCAGTGTTTCTCTGGCTGGTTACAAAGACTCCCAGGAGATTGGCTGAGAGCCAAGAGGGAGGAGTTAGGCTGTCTAGGAGGGAGAAATCCTGACAGGAAAGTTTAGTTTTCTGACAAGCTCTTGAAGAGAGTGGAGTGTTTTATAGACACGCTCTCAGAGAGAGAGAGAGAGGAGTCGCTGATAGCTCCTTGTCAGGACTCCAGAGTATTGGGCCTCTGTGTCAAAGCCCTGTTAGAGTATAGGGACTCTGTGTCAAAACCCTGTTTAGAGTATAGAGACTCTGTGTCAAAACCCTGAACTATCTAGGATAGTTGTTTGGTTAGATCTCTCAACTAGTTTAGATATTAGTGGGAGTTCTAGTTTAGACAAGGTTAGCCCTGTCTGTTTTACCATTTAACATCTAAGATTTAAGTAAACATTTTATTCTGTAACCATACGCTCCAGCACACTTAGATCTTTTGTTAACCACATGCTCTTGTACCATCAATTGTTAACCATACGCTCGTTGCCTCAGATTGAATAACCATACGCTCGTTGCCTCGTTAGTAGTAATCCATTAAGCTCTGGGCCTTGTTTGTTTGTAAAAGTTAATAAATTCTTTCTATTTGACTTTTACCACAGCCTCCATCGTGTTTCCTCTAAGTTTCCTCATAGCTGTTGATTTGATTAGGAGCATAACTAAACATTTTATTTTATTTTTAAAATCCTAATTAGATAATTAGGTTGGTGGCAGTGATTTAAGTATTGGGTGGATCCGAGTTCGTCACATTAATTGGTGTCAGCGGTGGGATTTCACCAAAGCCCTGCCCTGCCACAGTGACCCGACGTCCCTTGGGTCATCGATGTCTCCTGGGTCGTCACACCTTGCATGAATGCTGGTGAATGCCATTTTTCCAAAAAGGTTATGACTTCTCACCAGATCATGCCTTTCCTGTGACCAGTGATTTCCCCAAAAGGTTATGAATCCCGTTCCCCAAATGGTTAAGGAGATTCACGTTTTCCAAAAAGATTCACGTAATGCAGTAATCTTAGTGCTGAGCTAAAGTAATAGTAGAAGCTGCTTCAGGCGCACCTATTTCAGGGATGTCATAGCTCAATGTTATGTAATCCTGGGAATTGTAATTTGGTGAGGTATCCATACTCTTTGGCAAAGAAGCCTCAAGGCCTCGTAAAGCTACAGTCGCCATGAATTGAGGCACTGAATCAAGGTAGTTAAAGTGGATCCATTCTACAGCCCAGATGCACCCCAAGGTTTCCTTTTCCATTGCTAAAAGCTTTGGTGTTCTAACACTGTTGTTTTTAGAGAAGGAATTCTAAGCAGGCAGCAACTATAATGGGCATATTACAAAGTGTGAACCTTTTTATGCTGCACCTTATATTTGTCAGGGTTTTGAAAATTGAGGTGTGCATTAGATGGTGAATTAGACTTGAGTAAAATACGGATATGGCTGGAATTACACTTTAAAAATGTACCTCTTCCAATACATACAAATTCAACTTAAAAGCTAACCTACAGAACTTATCTTATTTGTAATTTGGGACTGCCTGTACTGTGAGCCCAGAAAACTATAAAGGCGGGGGTACAAAAGGTACACTGTCTTGTAAAAAAATATTAATGTTTAAGGGATTTAGATACAATTTTCTCAATAGTAGGGGCCACGATGGCAGAGTGGGTTAAAGTGCTGAGCTGCAGAACTTGCTGACCCAGAGGTTGGCGGTTCGTATCTGGTGAGCGGGATGAGCTCTCATTGTTAGCCCCAGCTTCTACCAACCTAGCAGTTCAAAAACATGTAAATGTGAGTAGATCAATAGGTACCGCTTCTGCAGGAAAGTGATGGCACTCCATGCAGTCATGCCAGTCACATGACCTTGTAGGCTTCTATGGACAATGCTGGCTCCTAGGCTTCGAAACAGTTAATTTCAAGGGGGAACGTTTACCTTTACCTTTCTCAATAATAAGGCTTTACTTGTTTCTCAGAGCTGTTTTCTGCCAAATATCATAAATATTTTAAAGCTGCAGTATTGACATGAGAATATCATAGAAAAGTATTATTTAGTTAGAGGAGCACTTGGAAGCTTTCTTTCTTCCCAGTTGAGAGTTAGAAAGTTCACTCTGATGTATTTCTTTATATCATGTGCATACTGATTAACTGACAGATTTGTACTGGGAGGAACATATGTTCAAGAGAGATGGGCCAAAAAATCACACCATTTCCTATGTTTGTACCTTGCATCTAAAACTGAGTTATTGCATAAGTGAACTTGATGTCACTTAAGAGAGAGAAAAAGGCCTTCTTGGTCTATAATAAACAGCTCAGCATGTGATACATACATATTTTCCAAGCTCTGCCAAAGCCCGATACTAATTATTGGATACATGTGACGAATCTCCAGATATAGCCTGTAGCTTGCACTCAAATCTAGATTCAGATCAAACATGCTGACAAAATAACGTTAGGACAAATAGATAGCAAATAAGAAAGCAAGTCAATGAAGAACATGTTTTCAAAAGTGTTTTAGGACACTTTTAGAGGAACCCTGAAACTTTCCATTCTTAAGTCGTTGCTTGTCAGCAAGCTTTGAATATTTTCAGAATTATTATCACAGTCCTTGAACGCAAGTGAGTTTTATGCCATTTTAATATCACAGTGTTGCTATTTCTAAATAAGAGTTATACAGCAAAGCACAACTCATATAATCCAGTTTGAAGCAGTAGACATGGAATGAGATCCTGGGATATAGGGCCTGTCTGAAATGGGCCCTAAATCCACACTGCGGTATAACCCAGTTCAATGTGGATTTTATACAGCTGTATGAAAAGGGCCCTAGTATCATCTAATGCAGTGGTTCTCAGCCTGTTTTGCCCTTCAACTCCCAGAAATACTAACAGCTGGTAAACTGGTGGGGATTTCCGGGAGTTGTAGGCTAAGTCGGTGTTTCCCAACCTTTTTTGAGCCACGGCACACTTTTAACATTAAAAAAATCCGGGGGCACACCACCAACCAAAATGACACAAAAGGACACTCTAACACAGTAAAGAATGGCTGGGGATGGTGGCCTGCTGGGAGCAGCTGCTGGGAGTGCCAAAGCCAGGGAGGGAGGAGCCAGGTCACGCCATGCCCTGCCCCTCCCCCGGCTTCAGCTCCCCCACAGTTTCTCCAGCCTTGAGGGGGCAGTGCTAAGCCAGCGGTGGCAGAGCCAGCACAATGCTGGCTTGGCACTGTCCACTCAAGGCTGGAGAAGCTGTGGGAGAGCTGAAGCTGGGGGGAGGGGGCGGAGCCAGGCCACATCATGCTCCTCCCCCTCCCCCGGCTTCCTCCTCCGCATGGCTTTAGCAAGCGAGGGGCAGGAGTCATGGCGGATTGGAGGCTGGCTGGGGAAACGGCCTAAGGAGGCGGCATCCCGGCCCCTTCTTTTTCTTCGCCACCGCCCGGCCCTTCTTCCTCCTCCCCCAAGCAGCAGGAGTTCGGCAGGAGGAGGGGGGAAGGAAGGGGGCAGAGAGCTTTTCTCGCGGCACAGCAGGAGGTCTGTCACGGCACACTACTGTGCCGTGTCACAGCGGTTGGTCAACACTGGGCTAAATCATCTGGTTGAGAACCATTGATCTAATGAATGGGAGCTGTAGTTTCAAATCTCAGGGAGATGCCATGGGACTTTCTATTACCTACAACATGATTCTTCTTTTTTTAATAGACTTGTCTGTGATTGAACCTGGAACTTTTGCATGAACAGCAGGGGCTTCATCACAAAGCTGTGAAATCCATCCATCAGAGCACGAAGATTTCAGCAATGTTTTTTTAAAAAATTTGCATGCTGCACTCAATTTGACATGTTTGCACCCAGCTACTATTTTAGGGCAATGTCTTCATTTTGTATTTTAGATTGGTACATTTTGTACTTTAAACAGGTTGCTATGGTGAAATAGAAGAACAAGAGCTTGCCTCTCCCCTATTTTTTTTTCAGTCCCAACATTATAAGCATTGCAGGAACTGAAAACCTCAGGTGAGCATTTAGAAATACAGTGTAGGCACCCAAAGAAAAGAGACAGGGAAATGTATTGAGGAATATGAACACCACCTAAGAGTTTAAAGTGTGAGGAGTTTTCAGTGCCTCACTCTCAATGCAACACTAGAAAGTTAGGGACTGAAGGAAAATTTCATTGGGGACAGAATTCCTATCGGAGTGCAACAATCTCATGTTGGTCGTGTGTAGCTACAACATGATTTTAGAGTATGTTGTATATTATTGCATTTTACCCAGACAATAACTAAGCCAAAAGTGAATTCTTATTATGTGGTTTATTAACTACTAGCTTAGATACCCAGCAATGCCTGGCTTAGGGATTTTGAAACTCTATTAGAAGTAGTCATTGTTTGTTTTTGGATTTTATGAACGGTCCCATTAGAAAATGCAGAAGGATGTGAGTAAACTACATCTTTATCTGTCATTGCCCCCAAACAGTACCAGTAGTTAAAGTTAGTCATGATGGTTATAGGTGTGAGGTCAGTTTTATTTATTTACTAGCTTGGGGACCCGGCCCTGCCCGGGTTATTTGTGAAGCGCAGCAGGATGTAGAGTGGGTCATGGGGGCTCTGTGTGCCAAGTTTGGTCTTGATCCATCATTATTGGGAGTTGCAGTGGTATCATGAAATTACTGAAGGTAGTGCAAGTCCCATCATCTCTGTCCCCCGTCCCCCCAAAGTGTAGTAGGATGTAGATTGGGTCATGGGGGCTCTGTGTGCTAAGTTTGGTCTGTATTGGTGAATGGATGAGGGATGCATTCTTTTCGAAGTGAGTGAAGGTACTTCAAGTCCCATCATCCGTGGTCCGTCTCACAGTAAACTGCACCAGGCTGTAGAGTGGGTCATGAGGGCTCTGTGTGCCAGATTTGGTGTTGATCAGTCATTGGATTAGGTTTGTAGCAGGATTGGGAAGTGAGGGAAGGTACTGCAAGTCCCATCATCCATGTTCTCTCCCCCTCCAAACTTCAGTAGGATGTAGAGTGGGTCACTGAGGCTCTGTGTGCCAAGTGTGGACTTTCTCGGTGTTTGTGGGGGGCCACAGTGGTCTGTGGGAATAGAGGGGTGTGAAAATACTACAAATTCCATCATCCATTGTCAGTCCTCCCCCGAACCTCACCAGGACGTGAAGGCAGTCATGGGGGTTATATGTGCCAAGTTTGGTCTCAATCGGTAATTGGATGAGGGTCGCAGCAGACTTGGGAAGTGAGTAGAGGTACTTCAAGTCCCATCATCCATGGTCCACCCTCCTCCAAACTGCACCAGAATGTAGAGTGGGTCATGAGGGCTCTGTGTGGCAAGTTTGGTGTTGATCAATCATAGGATTAGGTTTGTAGCAGGATTGGGAAGTGAGGGAAGGTACTGCAAGACCCATCATCCATGTTCTGTCCCCGTCCAAACTTCAGTAGGATGTGGACTGGGTCACTGGGGCTCTGTGTGCCAAGTGTGGTCTTTATCAGTGTTTGTTGGGGGCCACAGTGGTCTGTGGGAACAGAGGGGTGTAAAAGTACTACAAATCCCATCATCCATTGTCAGTCCTCCCCCAAACCTCACCAGGACGTGAAGGCAGTTATGGGGGTTATGTGTGCCAAGTTTGGTCTCGATCAGTGATTGGATGAGGGTTGCAGCGGACTTGGGAAGTGAGTAGAGGCACTTCAAGTCCCATCATCCATGGTCCACCCTCCTCCAAACTGCACCAGGACGTAGAGTGGGTCATGGGGGCTGTGTGTGCTGAGTGTGGTCTGTATTGGTTTTTTTTGGTGGCCTCAGTGGTCTGTGGGAACCAAAGTGTTGGAAAGTACTACAAATCCCATAATCCGTGGGTCATGTCCCCGACCCACGCCAGGACGTAAAGGGGTTAGGGGGTTATGTGTACCAAGTTTGGTGCAGGTCCATCACCCGCGCTGGTCGCTGTGGCTGTGAAAGTGGCTGCCACATATCCGCCCTGGCCTGTGAAAGTGGCTGCCACATATCCGCCCTGGCCTGTGAAAGTGGCTGCCACATATCCGCCCTGGCCTGTGAAAGTGGCTGCCACATATCCGCCCTGGCCTGTGAAAGTGGCTGCCACATATCCGCCCTGGCCTGTGAAAGTGGCTGCCCCATATCCGCCCTGGCCTGTGAAAGTGGCTGCCCCATATCCGCCCTGGCCTGTGAAAGTGGCTGCCCCATATCCGCCCTGGCCTGTGAAAGTGGCTGCCACATATCCGCCCTGGCCTGTGAAAGTGGCTGCCACATATCCGCCCTGGCCTGTGAAAGTGGCTGCTTCCGCCCTTCTGCCCTCCCGCCCTCCGCATACACACATACAAACATTCCGTTTTATAAAGGTATACAGATACAGATTTTGTATATTTCTATCGCGCCCTTCTCCCCACAAGGGGGACTCAGAACGGCCTCACATGAACATCAGAAGATGCTAACAACATAAATACCATAAAAATAACAATTCACAATAAAATCATTTAAAACATTGTACAACATCAACAGTAAATTTAACAATAAACTAACGTGCCAGTAAAGCCAAGCTGGGAGAATCCATGTCGCAAAACCCAAATTTCCTTTTCCTATTGCCTCTGGCCTCTAATCAAACGCCTGGCCCCAGACCCAGGTCTTCAGTTGTCTTCTAAAGGACAGGAGGGAGGTGGCCAACCTGATGTCCTTGGGGAGGGAGTTCCACAGACGGGGGGCCACTGCCAAGAAGGCCCTATCTTTTGTTCCCACCAACCGCATTTGCAAGAGTGGTGGGATCGAGAGCAGGGCCTCTCCTGATGATCTTAAGCTTTGTGATGGTTCATAGCAGGAGATATGTTCGAACAGGTAATCTGGGCCAGAACCATTCAGAACTTTAAAGTTTAAAACCAACACTTTGAATTGTGTCCAGAAGCTGATCGGCAGCCAGTGGAGTTGGCGCAACAGAGGAGTGGTATGCTCCCTGTACGCCGCTCCAGTTAACAACCTGCCCACCGACCGTTAGACTAATTGGAGCTTCCGGGAGGTTTTCAAAGGCAGCCCCACATAGAGAGTGTTGCAGTAGTCTATTCGGGATGTAACCAGAGCGTGGGCCACCATGGCCAATTTAGAGCTATGGACCACGGATAGAAAAGGCCCATGCCTAGCAAGCAATATGCTAACAGCCCAATGTTTCAGATCAGAGAACACACACACCAGGTGAAGACACGTGACATAGATTTAATATGATCCAGCCAGAAAGGATGCATGTATGGCAAATGCTAAAATACACAAGCATAAAAATGAATACAGACAGACAACATGGGTTTTGAAGAGGTTTAGTTTCCATTCAAGCTTCCCGCTCCCTCCCTGGATTGGCTGAGAGAAGGGACCAACCTGGACCCGCTCACTGATTGGCTGGCTTCTGCTGACGTCACTAGTTCCAGGCAGAGATTCTTTCCAAGCTGGGAAGGGGTGACTGTGGTTGGTTTCTGATAGGCTAATCAGTTATGGGGGACACCATTCTGGGAGGGCACAACCTCAGGAAATTCCTGTGACCATATATGGAGGGTTTAAGGAGCTTCTGACTAGCATAATAGTCCAGCTTTGGTTGATAAAGATGGAGTTACTGTATAATAGTCAAGTGTTCGGGGTTCCTGAAACAAAGGGTGATGATCTCTGCCATCAGGGTCCAGACTTAGATGTACGTATATTGTGAGTCCTTGTTCTTATGGTTGGCTATCTCTTAGCCCAAGTGGAGCATTTGATTGAACAAATATCGGCTGGCACTTATCCAATTAGGAGTGGAAACCATCTGTTGATTCACATGTGCACACAGTGGGTCCCGACTGTCACCTTTGTCTGGGGCAGCCAGGGGATGTGCCTAGCATTATCTTTCCAGGAAAGTGGGGTCAGCAGAAAGGTGAAGGCTCCTGTGGCTTGCTTTGGTAGAAATCATATAGCTGATACATATATTTGATATATTTTTCATACATATAAGAACAGGACAGAGAGAAAAGGATATAAGGTGGGCAGAAAGTTATAAGAAAAGATACATGTTATTGGAAGGTTAGGAATGATAGAGAGGCTTTGAGGGAGTGTCGAGACCAGACACCTTAAAGGGCCTTTTCCCTGCCCTTGCACCCATACTCCTGTTTGCAACGTTACTCACAGGCTCTACTACAACAGGGAGAGTTGCTGTTGCCGGTCTGCTCTGTATATGCGCTGATACATATCTGCGCATATCTGCAGATTAAAAATAAAATATAAAAATGAACTGGTCTATCTGCCAATATTGTTCTTTGCTGGAATTGCAGAAGTTCAGCGAAGAAAATAAAAAAAAACATATTTTAGTCTGGTGTCCTTGAGAAACCATAAATCACAGGGTGGAGGTACTGTGTTTGACAAGAGGTGGACCGCAACTTCCCATCATCCTCTGTCATTACACCCTACCCAAACCCCACCAGTATTTAAAGTTGGTCATGATGGATATGTATGCCAAGTTTGGTCCACATCCATCAGTTGGGTGCAGAGTCCTCTTTGATTTTGAGTGAACTACAACTCCCAATATCCCAGGTTAATTTCCCTGAACCACCCATGCTATTTTTGTTGGGCATGGGGCCAAGTTTGGTCCAGATCTATCATTGGTGGGAGTCAGAGGTCTCTCTAGATGTGAGGGCTTTTTGAAAGCCATATACAAACATAGATACCTACATAAATACCTACATACAAACATATTTTCACTTTTACTAGAGATATATTTAAAGCTGTAAGTAGTTAATTAAGACAGGTTTAATTTACTACAGACATTTCTCGCACTCTGAGGGAGGAAATGTGCATTGAGATGATTTGGAGTACAGAACTAGGGATTGGGGTGTATTTTCCTTCTGTTCCTTTACCTTCTGTTTTTCAAGGTTAAAATTGTTAGTCTCAACTAGAGCAGACCAACTGGATCAATGGAATATGTATAAATGTTGACTTAACATGTTAACATTGATGGAGCTGGTCTGCTATAACTGGGAATTAACAATTGGATGTAGACAGAAATCTTCCTTCTCTAATTGCTTTTTACTCAAGAGTCACAGCTGTTGAACTTTGGCATGTAAAGTTTAGCTCTCCCTTTAATTCTGCTCTTGTCTGCCCTTGAAATGAATTCTTGAGCTTTCAAACATCAAAATGTGTCCTCCTGTTTAGCAAAGGTTGGGAAACCAACATTTTTGTTAGCCCGTGACGCCATGCCTGGGCTTGAAAAATTCTGCTCAGGACTGCTATGCTGTTGGAACTTTTGGACTAATATAGTTTTCCATCTATTTCAATGTTTTGTGTCTAAAAACATCATGTAAAATAAGTGTTTAGAAATAATATCTCTTTTTCCAGCCTTGATCATTCTGTTTTTGAACACCTTTCCCTATTCTGAAGCAGGAATTCCATAGTTCTGTGAGATGGTTGATCAAAAATTTCAATTTCTTTTGATACCTATATAGACCTGAGGATTATGTATTATTATATGCTAAAATGTTAAAGCTGGTAATAGGTGTATGAACTGGCAGAATGATTAATGGTTGCAAGTGTCCTGATATGTTTTGTTTTCTTTGCAGTGTTCATTTTTGCCTAAATTCTCAATTCACATAGAGACGAAATATGAGGACAACAAAGGAAGCAACGATAATGTAAGTATTATCTCTTCTTCTATATTAAATACTAGCTTGGGGACCCGGCGGTGCCCGGGTTATTTAAGAAAGGCATTGGTTGCCTGTGATGTAAATTGAGTCTAGATCCAATGACAGCAGGGTTCAGTGGATACCGGTGAACTACTACTTCCATATGCATGTCCCATTGTCCATTTCTATCCTCCTCCAAACCACACTAGGTAGTAGAGTGGGTCACGGGAATTCTGTGTGCCAAGTGTGGACTTGATCAGTCATTGGTGTGGTTCATAGTTGTTTTTGGAAGTGAGTGAAGGTACTGGAAATCCCATCATCCATTGTGCGTCAAATCCACACCAGGATGTAGAGTGGATCATGGGGGCTCTGTGTGCCAACTTTGGCCCAGATCTGTCATTGGTGGGCTTCACAGTGGTCTATGGGAGCCGAAGCAAACTATAAAGTACTGGAAATCCCATTATTTGTGGTCTATCCTCCCCTAAATGGCACCAGGACGTAAAGTGGGTCATGGGGGTTATGTGCGGCAAGTTTGGTCCAGGTATGTCATTCGTGCGGGTCACAGTGGCCTGTGGCTGACACATACATACCCACATACACTGACTTTTATTATATGTAGTAATTGGGGTACCTGGCAGTGCCTGGGATATTTGAAAAAAGGCATTGTTTGTTTTGGGGTGTTAGGTAATATCATGTAGTTAATTAGTAACATTATTTATTAGAAAAAAGGCAGTATTTGATTCAGTTTTTATTAGTGCTCCCGTTAGAAAATACATAACAATGTGGATGAACCTCAATTCCCAGAACCATGAGTGAATCCTCCCTAGACCAGGCCTGTATACACAGCTGGCCATGTTGAGTCTGTGTGCCAAGTTTGGTCCAGATCTGATGTCGGCTGGGGTTAGTACTCTCTGTATAAGAGTGAACTACAACTCCCATATGCCAAGGGCAGTCACCCCCGAACCCTCTAGTTGGTCATGTTGAGTCTGTGTGCCAAGTTTGGTCCAGATCCAACGTTGGCTGGGTTCAGTGCTCTTTGGATGCAGGTGAACTACAACTCCTATAAATCAATGTCAATTCCCCCTAAACCTGGTCATTGGGGCTCTACATGGCAAATGTGGTCCAGATCTATTACTGAAGGGGGTCTGCCTTGATGCAAGGTGAACTACAACCCCACCCTGTTGAATCAGTCCCCCAAACCCATCCAGTCTGTTCGGTTGCTGATCAATTCCTCTGTGCTGTGTGCCACAGGAAAGGGTAGGAATGGGTTAAGGGAGAGGCAGTGGGTGGGGTGATGCAAATGGAAAGAGAAAGGAATCCCGGGATGCCTGCCTGTGGTGGAGGAAACACCTAAATTCTAGGATAAAATTGTCCCTGAATGAAAGCATGTCTTGGATGGTGGGTCGTAGTGTGTGTGGAGGACATTGGAAGGGTTTGGGCCACATATTCATGGCACTCACTATAACCTGCATTGTCCATGAAGGGAGTGCCTTGGAGGCTTCTCAGCACTTGGAACTATAGCCTGTTTGTGGAGGCCGGAGGCTGTCTGTGTAAGTGGGCAACTCCGCCACATACATACATACACATTTATCACTCTTATTATGTGGAAGATGTGGATAGATGTGAATAGAAGATAGATAGATAGATAAAATATGCTTGAAAATATTCCATTACAATTCAGAGCAAACATGTTGTTTTCCCATTAATTCTTATAGCCAGTTTCATATTGTATCTGTTGTACAGTCATAGCACTTTAAACCTTACTCCTTTTGGGGATGATTATAGAGTGATGAGTGGATAAGAAGTGAGTCAGGGTGAGGTGGTCTGAACATTGGACTCTGTCTCTAGATATTATACTTTAATTCCCTGCCCAGTCATGGAAACTCATTGAGTTACCTTGGGCAATCACACAATCTCATCTACATCCTATTTACACTGCCATATAATCCAGTTTCTGTATCCAGATTATCTGATTCGAACTGGATTATATGGCAGTGTAGACTCATATAATCCACTTCAAAACAAATAATCTGGATTCAGAAACTGAAATATATGGCAGTGCAGATCCAGCCTCAGCCCCAGAAAACACCATGATAGGGTCACCATAGGCTGAAAACAACTAGAAGGCATACTAGAACAAGAACAACCATAGCAGAGTAATGAGTAGCCAGGCCATGTTCCACTTTGGGTGGCAGTGCTCACCACCAAATGACTATTAATTATCTGAAGAAACAATACCTAATTCTGTGCTGTAATTTATTTGTATGAGTACAGACTTGTAGAAATACTTGGACAAGTGGTAAAATCTTTAAAAAATTAAAAACGTCTTTAGACAAAACAGCAAGGAGATATGTGGCATATTAAGGACTGATCTGGGGATGGAGGTATGTCAACCAGTCCTAGATGGGGTTACACTCCCCCTCAAAAACTATGTTCACAGCATGGGAGTACTCCTGGATCCCCTCTCCAAATGTCAGCCCAGGTAGATGTGCCGATCACAAGTCCTTACTTCCAGCTTAGGCTGATACTCCAGCTGCACCCCTTCCTAGATTTGGAGGACCTTAAGATGGTAGTGTACTCACTGGTAACCTCAAGATTGCACTTCTGCTATAGGGCTACATTTGTATCAAGTTCAGAAACTTTAGTTGGTTCAAAATATGGCAGCCTAGATTGGTTAATCCAGAAGTGAGCATATTACATCCATACTAAACTCAATCAGGTGGTTGCCAATTAATTTCCAGGCAAAGTATAAGGTGTTGGCTTTGACCTTTAAAGCCAGGTCACCTACAG
Source organism: Anolis apletophallus (assembly GCA_030556195.1). Classification (NCBI taxonomy): domain Eukaryota; kingdom Metazoa; phylum Chordata; class Lepidosauria; order Squamata; family Anolidae; genus Anolis; species Anolis apletophallus. The sequence goes on along the minus strand of JARBWK010000001.1, from coordinate 161,433,750 downwards.
CAGTGTTTCCCAACCAGTGTGCCGTGAGTGATCATCAGGTGTGCCATGGGAAATTGGAACCTCCAATACCCTTTCTTTCCCCTCCTGCCGAACACTTTTTCTTCTCCACTCGGGCTCCCTTCTTCTCAGCCTCGCTCTGCTTGCTTTGCCTCGCTTTGCTCACGCTGCCGCTTCTGCGGGAGGGAGGAGGGAGGAAGACATGACCTGTGTGGGCGCTACTGCGCAGACTCGCCCCATGTCTTCCTCCCTCCCCTCCACAGTGCTCTCTGGATATATGTGAACTACAACTCCAAAACTCAAGGTCAATGCCCACCAAACTCTTATAGTATTTTCTCTTGGTTATGGTAGTTCTGTGTAGGAAGTTTGATTCCATTCCATCATTGGTGGAGTTCAGAATGCTCTTTGATTGCAGGTGAACTATAACTCTCAGCTGTTGAGCAAGACCTTTGTGTGTGTCTTTCTGTCATTCCTGCCAGGATATCTATGTTGTGTTCATCGAAACAGGCCCAGGTTTCACACTGAGTGTATAAATACATTTTAAAACATATTAACTATATGTATGACTGTGTTAGAGTGTCCTTTTGTATTATTTTGGTTGGTGGTGTGCCCCAGGATTTTGTAAATGTAAAAAATGTGCCGCAACTCAAAAAAGGTTGAAAAACACTGACCTACAGGATCGCCTTCTCCTGTACAATCTGCCCCACACACTGAGGTCTTTCAGGGGCAGTTACTTCCACCATCCAAAACCCAAGTGGCAGCCGTCACCCAGAGGACCTTTTCATCGACCACTCCAAGACCGTGGAATGATCTGCCAGTAGAGCTCTGACAGCTAAATGAACTGTTGGAATTAAAAACCCATCTGAAGACCTATCTCTTTTTGGCAGGCCTATCCAGTCAACTTTGAATCATAAATTTTATATTCATGTCCTGTATTTTAATTGTTGTGTTGTGTATTTTAATATGTGTTTTATAGAAATACGTTTTAGTATATGTATTTTATAGAATGATAATAATAATAATTAACCCAAAAATTGTAACACTTCTTAGATCAGAGTTTCCCTAGATATGAGAGATATGTGGCCCATCGGATCATGTTGAAATGAAGTATTTGACACTGTTGGGGGCGCCGATTAATGAGACTTACAGTTTAGCAACATCTGGAGAGCTTTACAATTCCCATCCCTGATCTACCTAGATCAGTGGTTCTCAACTTGTGGGTCCCCAGGTGTTCTGGCCTACAACTCCCAGAAATCCCAGCCAGTTTACCAGCTGTTAGGATTTCTGGGAGTTGAAGGCCAAACCATCTGGGGACCCACAGGTTGAGAACCACTGACCTAGAGTAAATGTCAACCTAGATAGGTAGTTAAGCAAGCTATGAATATGAGAATTAAAAAAAGATGCAGGAATCCTCTCTTGTCCACAAAACAAGGCCAAAAATATAAGTCATCCTAGAGTTAATAAAGGTTCAGTAATCTTTCTCTGAAATGTTTGAGAAAATAAAGGTTTGGAAAGCCTGTATTAGCATATAATGAGACTATCTTGGAAATAGAACCCAAATCTATTTATATAGTGTGTTTTTACTTAACTAACTGACAGTGTCTTGAAAGGCCTGTAATCTAGGATTGTAAGAAAAGAAAGAATTTGTTTTATTTTTAGCTAATAGCCGGTTTGTCAGGCTTAGTTGCCATGGTTCTCCTTTTTTACCTCCAGTTATAACAGCTGTGAACCGTAGCTGCGGTCTACTTATGAACACATTTCTTGATAACCTGATATTCTCCTATTAGCATCCGAGAAGTTCCAGAGGACACAGAGGATACTGGAAATATAATAATGCATGAAATCTAGAAAAACAAAAATGTACTTATACTTTCAGGGTTTAGCGATTCTAATTTCCAAGTGCGTCTTACTCTTTGTCTTCATTATATTAATATATGTGGATGCTAACAGAAGATGTGGCTATGCTGAGATTTAGCATCAGACATATTTATTTATTTATTTATTATTTATTAAGTTCAACTTAATATACCACTCTCTCTGGTGCCCAGAGCTGTTTACAGCAGTGTTTCTCAACCTGGGGGTCGGGACCCCCAGGGGGGTCGCGAGAGGGTTTCAGAGGGGTCGCCAAAGACCATCAGAAAACATCTATTTCTGATGGTCTTAGGAAGCCTTTTGGCAGACAAGGTTGAAGATCTCTCCGCCTCTCTTTTTGGAAACAGACTGCAAATTTTCCCATCTAAAGCTCTCCTCTGCTGTGATTGATAGGCCTCCCTGCCAAGGGGAGGGCTGTTTCTGAGACTCCAAGTGGGGAGGGGAGAGCAGGCGTGCTCGGCGCATGGCAGCGAGTGTGTGATGTGGGATGGAGGCTCATGCCAGCTAGTCCCTTCAAGGCATGAGGGTTCTGTGTAGGAAGTTTGACCCAATTCTATCATTAGTGGGGTGCAAGGAGCTCTTTGATTGTAGGTAAACTATAAATCCCAGTAACTACAACTTCCAAATGTCAAGATCTATTTTCCCCAAACTCCACCAGTGTATATTGAGGATTCGTGTCAAGTGTGGTCCAGATCCATCATTGTTGAGTCTATAGTGCTCTCTGGATGCAGGTGAACTACAACTCCCAAACTCAAGGTTAATGCCCACCAAACCCTTCCAGTTTTTGCTGTTGGTCATTGGAGTTTTGCGTACCAAGTTTGGTTCAATTCAATTGTTGGTGAGTTCAGAATGCTCTTTGATTGTAGGTGAACTATAAATCCCAGCAACTACAATTTCCAATTGACAAAATCAACGCCCCCAAATACAGTTATGAAGTAGCAATGAAAATGATGTTATGGTTAGGGGTCTCCACAACATGAGGTACTGTATTAAGGGGTCGCAGCATTAGGAAGGTTGAGAAACACTGGTTTACAGGAACAGAGTAAGCATAAAACACATAAAATACATTAAAATACAATAAAAATACATTAAAACAGTTTAAAAGGCCTGTAGTCTAGACATGATAGTTACACTCCAGTCTGTTGATATTCCAGCATTCATTTTGTTGTTTTTTTCACTGCTCAGGAGCCCAATGATTTCTGCACCTCACCCTAACCTTACTCAACCCTGTTCATGTCCTTTAAAGATATAAAAGAACAGTATATAAAGACATAACAGGACAGTATTCATGGAGATATCCAGATGTATGCCTGCAAAATCCTGTGAGCTAGGCTAAACTGAGATACAGTGACTCGCCCAAGGCTACTGTCTAGAGAATTTTATGGTTGGAATCGAAATCATCACAACCACTGTCTCACTGCTGTTCTAATACACTAGCCTTTTCATTTTACATAACTAAGAACATTTCTTTGATGGAATTACATGTTTGCAAGTATTTTGCATCTAATCTAAAGTGATCTTCAATAGCTTTCTATAAGGAGTGTCAATTGTGGCTATATATTGTTTGTTGCTCACAAAACAGGGTGTAGTCTGCAATCGTCTTGTGCATTTGCATAGAATCACTATCCATTTCTGTTTGTTTCATTCCTAAGGCTTGTTTTTGTTTTCTAGCGCCTCTTCTGAAAACAGGCGCCTTTCCAAATGAGCTTTTTTGTCCCATGTCCAAAGAAACGAATATTTTCATCCCATTGGCGGCAATGGGCGAGCTTCCTATGCTCCCATTCTCCTCAGTTTTTGGGGTAGAGGGGTGTAACTAGCCAGCTTCACCACCATTTCTCCCTGCCGTTTCCCCCTCCAATCGGGAAACGTACCTGGCGCCACTGCTGAGGTCTCTTCATCAGAGCTAGGGGCAGACCCACAATGGGATCCTTGGTGCAGGGCTGGAATGCGCTGCGTTTGCTAATGGCTTGCTGGGGCCCCAAGCGCCTGCTTGCTGGGGCCGAAAGGTGCTGCCTGGGCCTGCAGCTCAGCACCAAAAACCAGGCCACCAAACGGTTACCATTCCCACTTTCCTCTCATTTCACTGATATTTCCGTACTAGAGGGGGGTGTACCATTTTATGCCATATGAATGAAACAAATGTATGAGAACATGAAATAAACAGATGAAACGGTAACTGGGCCCATGACTAGTGAGCAATAATATTAATAAAAGTATAAGCTGATATGTCAGCTAATTTTTATCAGGATATCCTTTTAAAAACTTTTAGATTGTAGGTTTGTTCTTAAATAGAATTTGTATGTAGTTGAAACAGGTGGATTTTTAAAATATAATTCCAGCCAGATATATATATTATTTAGCTTTGGATAGCATAGGGAAGGGTTAATATCCCTGTTGTGTTTGTTTTACTATCTGTGCCCCTGTTCAGAAAATTTCACCTCACTTACTGCCCATGTGAGAATTGGATTTGGTCAAAATTCAGCTTATTTTGGAAACAAAGATTGGTGATGAAGCTTCAGTAGTGACACCTTTTCCCGGTGATAACTATTTCAAGAGTAGATTTCCCTTCCGAGGGGTAGATTTCTCTCACTTCCTTTTGTCTCACCCCCGTTCTTAACTATGACTCATTTATAAGTTGGACATTTGTAATTCAGAGGCTGCATGTATAGTAATAAAACATGGAAAATAGATATTAATCAGGGCAAAATGTAGCAGCACTCTGACTGTGTGAATCTGCTTTGTATCCGGGAATGTGGCGCAGCTGGCTAAGTGTCAGCTGCATAAGATCTCTCTGACCAGTAGATCATGGGTTCGAGGCCTACCCGGGTCGAGGTGGGTACTCGAGCTTTAAGTGTAGCCTGCTGTCGATCTTTGCAGCCTGAAACACAGTTGCATCTGTCAAATAGGAGATAAAGGTACCACATTAAGTGGGAGGCAAATTTTGACTACATTATGAGGCCATTAAAGAACTCCAGGAAGGCTGAGGACTGCGGAAAGAACAACAAGGGACGCTGGGAATGCTGAGAGATGAGGAGTGCGTCAGCTCCCCCTGGTGGCCAGAGTTTGCCTCTGTTCGTCTATATGTGTGTATGTGGAAACGGCAGGGATTGTCTGCTAAGTATGTGTACCTGTAATCCGCTCTGAATCCCCTTCGGGGTGAGAAGAGCGGAATATAAATAAAGTAAATAAATAAATATCCTCCTCTGTGAGTACTGTTAGGGGAAACTATCCCAAATATTGCAGAACATCCAAAAACAAACAGGATCCAAAAGTTCAGCATCAGCTCATTAGTGAGCAGAGCGTGAAGTCGTGTGATGTGGCTGTAAAGAATTAAGGGCTTAGGCAGGCAAAGATGCAGAGTCCAATCTTAAAAATCACAAAAGGTTTATTAACAATAATAAGAAACAACTGCATTTCTTAATTTTCAAGAACTGAATATTACTCTACTCTAATGTTTACTACTCTAACACCCATCTCTTCTAAGGTTTCAAAGAGAGGGGGGAAACATCAATCACTACATCTCTCTGACACACACGCAGAGAGAGATCTCAAAGCACACAGCTCAGATGTAGGAAACAGAAGTCAGATTTTTAAAAGCTTGCAGTAGAAAAGTATTCATTCTTCACAACCAATCAGAATGAGAGCAGAAACGGAGAGGAGAGAAGAAATAGATACAGTCCCAATGTTCATACAGGATACTAAACTAACTGTTCCTCAATGAGGACTTGAGACTTAGGCAGTGGGGTTGAAATTCCAACACTTACCATGTGGATTTAACTGAAGCAAAAACAACTAGATTCTTCTGACATCATAAAGGTTAACAGGTTTATTATGGTATTGTTCAATCTAATGTTTATAGGGCGCCAGCTTTTGTGATAAACCAGGCTTTAGTCCAGTGGTTCCCAAACTTTTTTGGCCTACCGCCCCCTTTCCAGAAAGAAATTTACTCACCGCCCCCCCTAGAAATTATTTTTAAAATTTTTAATAGCAATTAAACAGAAATATATATGTATTAATGCAGTGGTTCTCAACCTTTCTAATGCCGTGACCCCTAAATAAGTTTCCTCATGTTGTGGTGACCCCCAACCATATTTTCGTTGCTACTTCATAAATAATTTTGCTACTCTTACGAATTCTAATCCAAATATCTAATATGGTCAAAGCGAAGGGGGCAGGGCGGGGCCAAAGAAGAGGGCCGCGCACCCCCTCCTAAATGGCCAATCGTTCACCGCCGCCTTAAAGGGGTTCACCGCCCCTCAAATTCTCCTGAGCCTCCCACCGCCCCCTTGGATCGCCTCACCGCCCACCAGGGGCTGGTACCGCCCACTTTGAGAATCAGTGCTTTAGTCCATGAAAATTTATGCCTCGCATGACTCTATTTTTAAAAAATAAACAATAAGCAAATTAATATTAGATAATAATGTACTTCATTTCTACATGAGTCAGTGCTTTCTTATTTGGAGAGATTTGACTTTGTCATCAGTAAAGCTAAACAATATTCTCAAAAGCTATCCCTTTGAAAAGCAATTCGCAAAAGCAATTTCCATTTCAAGAGTGCAGATTATATGCTACTACAGTCAGACGGAATATAGATACATAATGCTAAAAATGCTGATCCACTGGAAGTAACATATGAAACCTCTACAGATAATGAAAACAATATAAGTTAATGCACTCCTTGGCCTCATCATAGGAAATATTTTTAAATGAGTGTTTCAGAACTGACCATTTATCAAATGGGAACTGAGAGGCAATTTTCTAGTGTATACATCCTTGACAGCAATGAATAATGACAATGGCATTTGACAAATTAATAGCCAAAGAATACAAAAGCCAGCTGGATAATAGCAGATGTCTTGTCATTATATATTAAGCTGCATTCAACTGAAGAGATCATCTGAAGTAGGGAATCCTTTTTTATGTCAAAATTTATATTCTACACAATGGTGCTATTATATAGGTATGACCTGTATCTAAGGGTAGCCTGTGTTCAAATGTATCATCACTCGTTATTTTTAAAATTCTTTATAGGCCAAAATATAATGAAAAGAAGTTTTTAAAATCCATTGCCATTTCAGATTACATTCACAGTTCTGAGTATAAATGTAGCCAAACTAAGGATATAATTATCAAGCCTAACAGGAAAGAGATTTATAATACTTTGCAGGAAGGAGAAAACATTTATGTGTACTTCCAAGCAAAACATCCAGTCATTCCAGAGTATATTTCAAGAAGGTTGTTAACTGAAGAAGTCAAGTCCTTGGCGTAAATTCTAACTGCTGGTTTCCACTAAGGTAGACCAATTAAATCATTGAGAATTTTATAAGTATTGGTTCAGCATCCAGTAGTTTATTATTTTAAAAGGGGAAAGGAAATGGATCCACCATCTTTCTACATCCACTCTGATAGCACTGCACATCATTAGTGATGTCAGGTATAGTTGTTAGGATCTCTTCACATGGCCCAGGGGGGTCGGCAGTGTCATGGCGTCGGCAGTTGCCAGCAAAAGGGAAGATGCATGGGGTGCCTTGTGGTGCCCCCGCATGCCCTCCCTCCTTCCCCCATCATGTAGGGCAAAGCAAAACTAAGTGCGGGTACCTTCAGGGGAAATGTAGGCAGGGCCTGCTGAGTGTCATCTGATGGTGCTCGGCAGTCCCCATCCATGCTGCAAAGAAAAGTAGCAAAGCGGGGCTATTTAGCTCTGTGTGAAGAGGTCCATAATGCCAGGCATGTAGCCAGGGGGGGGGGGCTTAGGGGGCTTCAGCCCCCTCTCCCAAATTCTCAGGGTGGTCCGCGAGAAGGCCTTACTGGTACAATATTTAAACTGTTATGTTTATTCATATCATGATCTGATCACCATGCTCATTATATCCCACATTCATGGGGTTATTGGGATAACAATACAAAAGGTTTGCTAGGGTAGACCCTCTTCCACCCAGTCTCAGCCCCCCGGAATCAAAATCCTGGCTACGGCCCTGCATAATGCACCAGCTAGTTGGACCCTAATGACATAGGCTTAATTCTGGTTTTAAGCCCACAGGTTTTTGTTAATTGAACTGATCTGATACATTGCTTTCTCCCTTGAGATTGACATCTTCAGTGGCAGCAGCTGCGTTGCTTTGTTTGTGTTCAATAATGGAACAAACAAGCAGGAAAAAATACAAACTTGTTTCATCCTCCTATACGGAAATGCAGGTTGAAATTCCCCACTAAGGCATCAGCTACAAGAGTGATCATAAACCAACACTTTCTGCCTCATCGCCCGGAGCACTAACGTGGAGGGCGACTCAGAAATAATAAAGTCAGTCAGTCAGTCAGAGAATGAATCCACTTTAAATGGCACCCTGTCTCTCTGGAAACGAGCTAGCCACGGTAATCCAGGCGATGGTCATCTCGAGGTTAGACTACTGTAACGCCCTTTACATTGGTCTTCCTTTGTTGGTCATCCGGAAGCTCAAATTGGTGCAAAATCTGATTCGTGTGATTTTATGTGATTTTATGTGAATGTAATTGGTTAGGATTGTTTTATGGTATTTTATGATGTTTTAAATCTTGATGTGTTTTTATATGTTTGGGAACCGCCCTGAGCCTCGGGAAGGGCGGTTTAGTAAATCGAAACAATAAATAAATAAATAAAACATACCTGTTCAAACTTACATACATATTCAACTTAAGAACAAAACTACACAACCTATCTTGTTTGTAACTTACTCCAAATGGATATCCAAAACGGATAAGTTATACCCCAATTGGAATTGCAGATTGAATGGATCATCTAAGAAGCCTACCTTAATTTTGGTCTTTTGAGAGCATGATTTATTTAAACCAAGATGTTTTAAAGCAGAGGGAGGTGTTTTTGGGCAACTGAAAGAACTCTTCAGAAACTCTGCTCTCTCTCTCTCTCTCTCTCTCTCTCTCTCTCTCTCTCTCTCTCTCTCTCTCTCTCTCTCTGTGTGTGTGTTTTGTGCATTGGCATATCTTTGTCCCTAACAGTTCAAAAAGATATCTAGGTATATCAGTTTAACAGCTGAGAAACCTAATTGCCTTGCATGAATGCAAGTAGATATTTATCACTAAGGAGAAGGTTGACTCAAGAGGGTTTTTAACTATTCTCAGGGAGATTCCTGGTTTTCCCGAATGGTGATAAATGCCATTTCCCAAAAGATTATGGAGATCTCAATTTCCCAAAATGTTATGGCTTCATTTTTCCTAAATGTTTAGATACAGGTTCACAAACTTGAAGCCGTAGCTATGGTTAATACATATAAATAAAGATTATTATTATTATTATTATTATTATTATGGTTAAGTGAAACAACCCAGCATCCAAATTATGGTGTAATGCTATCTTGCTTGAAGTGATTGCAGCTGAGATTTAATACTATGTTTGGATTTAAACTGTGTTTAATCCAAAATAAAGGTGAAAGCTTCCAAGTCCTCCATGCATCTTTTTTTTTTGCAGCTGGGATGGGACAAGGGTTGTGGTGGTGTGCATTACATTGATACTGATATTTATTCACTTGCTTTCATGTGTGATTTTAAAAGTTTGTAGTGTTTGAAAGAGACAGCTGAGGACATCAGGATGAATAGAGACATTGAGAACGTAGATTTTATCATCACAGATGTGCCACCAGGTGTCCCCTTGGGTTAACAGGAATGCTGACTGACAGGTCAGTGGTTCAAATCCAGGGAGAGCAGGTTGAGCTCCCTCAGTCAGCTCCAGCTCCCCATGCGGGGACATGAGAGAAGTCTCCCACAGGATGGTAAAACATCAAACATCTGGACATCCCCTGGGCAACATCCTTGCAGTCGGCCAATTCTTTCACACCAGAAGCAACTTGCAGTTTCTCAAGTCGCTCCGGACACTGGAATTCAATTGCATTCAGAACTTAACTGTCCCATAAATTCAAAGTCATCCCAAATAATGCTGTAATTAGCTGTTCTGCACATGCCTAGTAAATCAAGAAAGTGTTTTCCCTAACAAAGTGATCTTTACTATTCATATATGGATGTGAATAACATTTTGTTAATATTACATCACAGATCACCAATTAATTGTTGATCCAGTTTAACAAAGTAGCTCTCTGTGGGTAACACGTTGCTTAAAGAAGGGGTGGGCAAACTACGACCCGGGGGCCGGATGCGGCCCTTTGGCCAATTCTATCTGGCCCTCCTAAGGGCCCCAGCAGGCAGGCAGGCTCGCTTGCCACTTGCCTCACCCCGCCCGCTCATCCCGCTTGCCTCGCCCTCTCGCCCTCTCTGGCTCTCCCAGCACCAGCGACCTTAAATTTCCCCAGTGTTCACATTTGGGCACATTGAGGATTCGTGCCAAGTTTGGTCCTGAGTTTCCCATCCTTTCAATGGGGTTTGATCTCTTCCTTTTCAGTCACGAATCTCAAAGGCTCACTGTCAGGAGGTTTTTAGAAAGGTGGGAACAGGAAGTCATCGAGAGGGAAGGGACCCCTGGGCTATCCAGCCCAACCCCGAGGGATACACAATCAAAGCGTCCCCAACTGATGGCCATCAAGCCTCTGCATAAAACTCTCCAGAGAAGGGGACTACAAGGAAGCATTATTTTATTTTAATGGTTTTTATTATTATTGTATAATAATTTTATTACAATAATATAATAATATAATAAATAATATAATATGTTATATTATAATTTCAATATATTATAATGTCTCTATATATACTATAATATAATAATTATGATATTAATACGAATAATATATGAATATTACTTGATATATTAATATGTTAATATTAATGATGTGTAATATATAGTAAATACAGTAAGTGAATAAATAAATAAATAATGTAGATTAGCATGTAGTTCCGCCTATAGGTGCGGCCCTCCATAATATTTTTTGGCTCTCATGTGGCCCCTTGGAAAAAAATAATTGCCCACCCCTGGCTTAAAGGATTAGTACAAACCAATATACCTATATGTTAGAATGCTGTCTAAAATGTGTTTTTTAAAAAAATAAAGGAGGATTATTTTCCTTACTTTCTGGCATTTCTAAGTATTCTGCCTATTTGACAGAAATTCTATTGAGTTCCGTTTCTTCCAAGTAGTTCTGCACAGGAAACGATGCAAACGCCCAAGTAGTGAATGTGTCTTTTCATTATCACTGGCTAAATGTGTGTGCTTTTCTGCTAGAATTACACTTAATCTGGATGGAAGGCAATCATGGAAAAATACAAGGGCCTTGCTTCTGAACCACTGACTGTGCTTAGTACAGAAGAAGAACTATGGAAGGGAAAAGGCAACACTGTTTACGCATCTTTAAATTATTAGAACCTGAGGTTACTTGAGTTTATTATGTTCTTGGATCATAAGCTACTGGGCTGTATGCAGTGTGCATTTTAGCACAAATAGTAATTTTCTTTACCTCTCAGCTGTTTTGTAGACAGCAAAAACAAGGGAAATACATGGCAGGGGGCCAGCAAGATGCAACTTGTGATTCTAACCTTTATAGACTGGTGTTAACATAGAACTTTTATGCCCTAGTCAACTTAATATAGAAGCTTCCAACAACAGTGCCCTTATGTCAGCATTTCCATTACAGAGCCTCAGATCTTTGGCATGTTCAACTTGGTCAACTCAATTCTCTTTATTTAAAAAAACTCAATTAAATATATAAATCCTGATTCATGAAAGCGAAACTTGAAGAGAGGCAAACAACATCAGAAATGTGGCTTAATCCTCACGACCCTACTTTGGCACAACTTTCGCCCCCTTCTTGCTTTTTTCTATTTTTTTTTCAATGTACTAATAAAAACTATTTATACCAAAAAGAAATGTGGCTTATTGTGTTGTCGCAAGTGGTTTCAGATTGCCTCTTAATGGAAAATAACCATTTTGCTACATACAATGACATGAAAGTACTTTTTTTTTGCTCATGCCATGGGGTTTGTCTTCCCTTCCACCCAATTTTTCCCCCAGGTATCAAGTTTTGGAGAGTAGACTTCCTTGGAGACAGGCATGTAGCCAGGGGGAGGGCTAAGGGGGCTTCAGCCCCCCCCCCCCGAAATTCTCAGGGTGGTCCGCGAAAAGGCCTTACTGGTACATAGAGCCGAGGATTACTAGATTGGTAGCAGCCAGGCATGTAGCCAGGGGGGGCTAAGGGGCTTCAGCCCCGAAAATTCTCAGCGTGGTCCTTGAAAAGGCCTTACTGGTACATTATTTAAACTGTTATGTTTATTCATATCATGATCTGATCACCATGCTCATTATATCCCACATTCATGGGGTTATTGGGATAACAATACAAAAGGTTTGCTAGGGTAGACCCTCTTCCACCCAGTCTCAGCCCCCGAATCAAAATCCTGGCTACGGCCCTGCTCGGAACAGAGAGGTGCTTAGACTATGGATTGTTGATTATAAGAAAGATGCCCTGTGTTATCTACAGAGAAACTACTTAAAATCCTATCTGTAACTGGATTGATAAGCAATGTGCCTGAATGCTGAATATATGAAGTTTTGCGAGTAAACCAACTATGTTAAACAGGGCCGTAGCCAGGATTTTAATTCGGGGGGGGGGCTGAGTTTGGTTCGGGGGCTGAGACTGGGTGGAAGAGGGTCTACCCTAGCAAACCTTTTGTATTGTTATCCCAATAACCCCATTAGTGTGGGATATAATGAGCATGGTGATCAGATCATGATATGAATAAACATAACAGTTTAAATAATGTACCAGTAAGGCCTTTTTGCGGGCCACCCTGAGAATTTTCGGGGGGCTGATGCCCCTTAGCCCCTGGCTACATGCCTGGTTCCGAGATTCTAATAGTGTTTCTGTCTAGTCTGAAAGTCCAATGGAGTCTGAGATCTAAAATGGATCACATAGTCCGCAACCCCTCCAACGACAAAGAGTTAAGGAAAACTGCATACCAAAACACACACATATACAATACAGTAAGCAATCTGAATGGTGTACATAACAAATAATTAGTGGAGGCTTGAAGACGGTTGCTGTTTCCAAGAAAACACTAGTTAGAATTATGGGTGCTTCTGATCCTTCAGAGACAATGATAGGAGAAGAAAAGGCAGGGCAACAACCCAGTGATTGCCAGGGGTCATTCTTGGTATTCAGTCAAATAATGTCATGCACACATATGTTTCCTATGTATAATTTTGATTTTTCCTATGTTTGTTGTTCATTCGCTCAGTCGCTTCCGACTCTTTGTGACCTCATGGTCCATCTCACGCCAGAGCTCCCTGTCGGCCATCACCCCCCCAGCTCCTTCAGAGTCAAGCCAGTCACTTCACTTTTCCTATACAGTTACGCTTTAAATCAGTGGTTCCCAAACTTTTTTGGCCTGCCGCACCCTTTCCAGAAAAAAATTTACTCACCGCCCCCTAGAAATAAATGTTTTTAAAATTTTAATAGCAATTAAACAGAAAGATATCTGTATTAATATTTCTACCTTTTTCATAAAATATTATAAAGAAAGTTGTAAATTAGAAACATTGAAGTTTGAAATTATGAAACTATTTATTGAACTTAAAATAGAAAGGTAATACAAAAAAAAGTTTAAACATTCGAAATCATCTTAATGAGAAGGATGAACCTGGGATGCTGCTACCAATCTAGTAATCCTCGGCTCTATTTTCGTCAGCAGTAATCTCAAATCATCGCGATTGACTATTTTGCAATCGGTTTCTTTTTTTCTTAATAAATTGGTTACCGCACTGAATCCACATTCCAATAAATCTGTTGAAGGACATTATTATTATTATTGTTATAAGACTCAACCAGTTGGAAGGGAACCCCAAAGGTATTATTATTATTATCCCTTGCTTGGCGAGAGGAGGAGGAGGGAGCAGGGGGAGGGAAGAAGAAGACACACACACACAGAGATGGATGGTAGGCTGTCACTTGGCTCACGCCACTGCCCCCACCGCCCCCTTACAGGGATTCAGCGCCCCCCAAATTCTCTTGGGCCTTCCAGCGCTCCCCTAGATCGCCCCACCGCCCACCAGGGGTGGTACCGCCCACTTTGGGAACCACTGCTTTAAATGATGGTTACATTTGGCTTAATTGTAAGGAAATGTACAAAGCATGTAGTGCAATGATATTATTTATATACTAGTTGATCCATTAATTGATTAAATGCTTTGCAAAATTGTACCGTCCTCAACTTATCTATCCATACTCCAGCCTTTTTTCTGGTGTAGTGCCCTCTCAGTATTTTGGATGATAACTCACATCACTCTCATCCATTATGGTCAATGCTCCACAATGCTGAGAACTGTGGTCTAAAATTTGGCCGAGGGAAGCTTAAATCCTGGAAGAAAACACTGATTTAGTTTTTGTGTTATCTGTATTAGGGGTGGGGGTTAGAAATAAAAGATACAGCTAGAAAAATTGAGACAATTGGGTTGCTGATGGACGCACAACTGTGGGAAGAAAGGGGGGTTATTGAGGTTGCACATTGGAATGAAAATGTATAATGTAAGCCAAAAAAACCCTTGCTTTTCAAGGTATTCTGAACTTTCCAACTAAGAGTGATTTGATGAAGCTGTAGGAAGAGAAAAACAACTTCATTGTTAAACTGAGGCAACTCCATAAATGAATCTTGGCTGATCATCAGCTATTGATTCCTGTGAAGGAACTGCTATGGATAACAGAGTGTGAGCAAGGAACAAAGTGTCCCTTTTACGTGCACCGGGGGGAGGGGGTGTGTGACAAAATACATGTGCACTTGGGAAATCTGTTTTAAAAACCTAATGAAAGGCTGTTTCCAAACTTCTGTTCATAAATGTAGACATCATTTTAAAAAACAAAACAGTACAATAGCATTTTAAAGAAGCAATCCTGGATTTTATTGCTGAAAAGGATAGAGAAAGAGAGAGAGAGAGAGTTCTTCCATTAGTGCCTTGCAAATGTGTTTGCTTTAAGTATCGTACATATTGATCGGTACAGTACTTTGAATCCATCTGTCAAGCTAATATGGTGCAAAGTGTAAAGGATTGCTCAATATGCTACCAGAGCAATTCCAGAAACTACTATGTATTTCATTTCAGAAGTACTACTGTCGTGCTTGCTATTTCTTCATAGAGGCATTTGCAATTGATCTTGAACTGCTGCTGGTCCTCCTTGTAAACTGTCACTGATACACTCCAAGACGTGAAAGGAGAAAATCTAAGTACACAGCTACTTTCTCTCTGTATCTCCTTTATCCAGTTTTCCAAAGAAATACACCCCAATTTCTCTTTAACTCAAGGAAGTTCAGGTGCTCAGGAGTATGAACGGTGACTTCTGAATTGGTGCTCTCTCTCTCTCGATAGATAGATAGATAGATAGAAAGATAGATATTACAAAGACCAGACTTCTGAGTTCTTATATAGCGTATTTACCCTTCATAATTTGTGTCCAATGAGTGTTTGTGTGGCACAGAATTATAATAATATACATGACAGGCATATACGGAACTGGAAAAGATACAGAAAAGGGCAACAAGAATGATCCAAGGGATGGAGCGGCTCCCTTATGAAATCAGGTTGCAACGCCTTGGTCTTTTCAGCCTTGAAAGACGGCGTTTAAGAGGTGACTTGATCGAAGTGTATAAAATCATGCATGGGATAGAAAAGGTGAATAAAGAAAAAATATTTTCTTTGTCACAGAACACTAGGACTAGAGGGCACTCCCTGAAGCTCCAAGGTAGGAAAATTAGGACTAATAAAGGGAAATATTTCTTCACCCAGAGGGTCATTGGGTTATGGAACTCACTTCCAGAAGTGGTTGTGACAGCTGTCAGCCTGAACAACTTCAAGGCAGGATTAGACAGATTCATGGATACCAAGTGTATCGGCAGTTACTGAAAAGGACATTCAAGTGCCACCTCGGAGTTGGTTGAGGTAGGCAGGATTTCCCTGGGTACTGGTTGTGGGGGGTCGGGAGCAGGTCAGGGTTTTGCCCTCCCTTCTGCTCGAGATCCCCGCGTACAACTGGTGGGCCACTGTGTGATACAGAATGCTGGACTAGATGGGCTGAGGTCCGATTCAGCATGGCTCTTCTTATGTTCTTATGTTCTTATCCTAAGACAATGTAGATGTTTCTTTTCTAGAGGAACAAGAGCCTCCCTGAAGTCCTTATTCAAAAAGCCAACTTAAACTCATCAATTCTACTAAATTATTATATTATAGCGGTGTGGTGATGGACAAAGACCAAGGTTCAAATCCCCAGTGGCCATGGAAACCTGCAGGGTGATCTCCCTTATTATAGTCCCTGCGTCTAAAAAGAAGACAGTGACCAATGCTGGGTTGCAGTGAGTTTTCCAGGCTCTATGGCTAAGTTTCAAAAGCATTCTCAGCTGATGGTTCGCCCACATCTATGGCAGGCACCCTCAGAGGTTGTGAGGTCTATTGGAAACAAGGCAAGTGGGGTTTATATATCTGAGGAATGTCCAGGGTGGGAGAAAGAACCCTTGTCTGCTTGAGGCAAATGTGAATGTTGCAATTGGCCACCTTGATTAGCATTGAATGGCCTTGCAGCTTCAAAACCCGATTGCTTCCTGCCTGGGGGAATCCTTTGTTGGGAGATGTTAGCTGGCTCAGATTGTTTCCTGTCTGCAATTCCCCTGTGACAAATTCCTTCTCAACAATCTTTCCAAGGAAATCCTACTATAGGTACACCTTAGGGTCACCATGACTCAGAAATGGCTTGAAGACACATAGCAATAGCAACCATAATGTTATCACCCTTTCCTCCCAGTGCAACTGGGAGAGGAATTTGCCTCCCTCCCATGAGAAAGAGGAGGGTTATATTCAGAACCTTCCAGATGAGGGGGGCATGGCCTTCTTAGTGGAAGGCCAGCCCCCATCAGGCCCAATCTGCGCCTGGACATCGGCCCACCACTCCCGCGCATTAACAGTATTGACTTTGGTTGCCCGTTGGAACTGGGTAGGAATTTTTTTCCCCTTCTCCCTACGTTTTGGGTGTGGGGGGTGGTGGTGGGTGGGTGGGTTGCCTACCCCTTTACTGTTTAGGGGCTAGATGGGGTGGTGATATTTCATAAATAGGCCTTAGTGGAAAATAGCTAGGGAAATCCCATAGTTGGTGTGCACCCTTCAGGTGTGATGGCCATTAAGTTAAACACTCACCTTAAAGTTCAAGTTGATGGGTGAGGTAAAGTTAAATGGCCCTGGAATGGGAAGAGGCTGATCTCAATATCTTGAGAATATAACTCTCACTCATTTCCCTTAAAGGGTTGCCCTGGTTGGGTAATCAGGCAATCCAGGTGTTTCGCCCGTAAATTACTTATATTAAGCCGGGTAGGGAGGCTACCTGGATTGGATACACCATATTCCTGACACTCCTTGAGTTAAGTTAAGGAAAGTTAAATAGGTAACATTTAAATAAAAGTTGCCCAATTTGAACCCAAGAAAATGTTGTGTGGTCTCTTTATTTCGGGGGGGGAGGGGACGCAAAGCTTATTACACTGTGAAGCCATATGTAAGCCTTAAGAAATGCTGGTTGTACTAAAAGAGGACAGTTTTCAAGCATTAAAGCAACAAATGTTATTGTTAAGCTTGATTGATAACTACAGTTCAGCCCTCTGTATTCAAAGTATAAAAAATATTAATACCCCCAAATTCCTTTTCCAAAAGCAAACCTTGATTTTGCCATTTTATATAAAGGATACAATTTATTATGCCATTGTATATAATGGGACTTGAGCATCTAAGGATTTTGGTCTCCCCAGAGAGTCCTGGAACCTACACCTAATGGATACCAAGAAACTACGCTACATCTGAATATTTTTTCCTAAATTTTTTTCAAACAAAGGCTAAATAACAATTTAGTGACAATTTGGTTTTTTAAAAAACCCATATAAAACACAATTAAAAGTCTTAAAAAAAGACAATAATAGCATTTTAGAGACTGCAATTGTATGTTTTTAATTGTTAATTTGTTGTTATATGGGTTTTTTTTGTTTGTTTGCTTGTGTTGTATTGAGGGCAGAGACTGCCTTGTGTAAACTGTCCCGAGTTGCCTTCGGGCTGAGAGGGGCGGTATAGAAATGTGACAAATAAATAAAATAAATAAATTTTAAATTAAACATACAAATGAAACTCAACCAAAACATATAAAAGTTTAATTTAAAATTGAACTCCCTTGACTCCAAGGGAGTCATAATAATAATTATTATTTATTATTATTATTATTTAAAATGCTTGGGTGTTCCTACTGAAATGAAGGCATCTTAAAATGGATCACCAAAGTGCATTATGCCACTTTATGACAGTGTTTTATAAGCAGCTGTTAAGTGAATTAGGATTAGCCTTATTTGCAGCAACATTTTATCCAAGGCCACAAAGTTTCTAAAACCAATAGCTCTGTCAAATAGCATGCTGAGCATGTATTGACTAAAACAGAGGTTTAGCTAATCAATATTCATTCATAGTATAAGTAAACACATTTTCTTGAGTGCCAATCTGTATGGAGGAAAAATGGCTCTATCCATACTCAAGAAGAAAGTATCAGCAGGCTTGGAGATGCCTCGATATTTACAGATGTGCAAGACAACTTTGGGCAAAGGAAAGATCTAAACTAGAGCAAATCCCAACCAGAATAGTATTGTGTTCTCTGCCTGTTAAAGTGAAAATAATCTGGTGAGGAGAGGAGAGGTCTTGTCTGTTTCCAGTCCTTAAAAGAAGCATTCTATAGGGCAACATCTGGTTACACAGCTCATTTGTATATCCCACTGGTGGGAAACATCTTTCAGCCCAAAGAATCAAATTCAACTCCAGGCATGTTTCTGGGAGCCACATTCCAGTAGTGGGTGGCATCAAAGGCATAATGTTCAGATCAAAACTACCAGTTTCTTTTGATGTGTAGGTCTAGATGCCAGTAGCTAAGCTTTCGAAGAAGTCTTTGTGTAAAACACATAGAAAGGAATCATGGAGGATATTAGCATAGCCCTCTGAGAAATGTTTGGTGAACTGCATTCATCCCTTGGTCCCAAGATTATCCATACATGCTTTGCATATACTAATACAGTGTTTCCCAACCAGTGTGCCGTGAGCGATCATCAGGTGTGTCGTGGGAAATTGGAATCTCCAATACCCTTTCTTCCCCCTCCTGCCGAACACTTTTTCTTCTCCATTCGGGCTCCCTTCTTTCCAGCCTCCCTCTGCTTGCTTTACATCGCTTTGCTCATGCTGCTGCTTCTGCGGGAGGGGGGAGGGAGGAAGACCTGACCCGTGCGGGCGCTACTGCGCAGATTTGCCCCACGTCTTCCTCCCTCCCCTCCACAGTGATCTCTGGATATAGGTGAACTACAACTCCAAAACTCAAGGTCAATGCCCACCAAACTCTTATAGTATTTTCTCTTGGTTATGGGAGTTCTGTGTGGGAAGTTTGATTCAATTCCATCATTGGTGGAGTTCCGAGTGCTCTTTGATTGCGTGTGAACTATAATTCCCAGCTGTTGAGCAAGACCTTCGTGTGTGTTTTTCTGCCATTCCTGCCAGGATATCTATGTTGTGTTCATTGAAACAGGCCCAGGTTTCACACTGAGTGTATAAATACATTAAAAAACATATTAACTATATGTATTACTGTTAGAGTGTCATTTTGTGTCATTTTGGTTGGTGGTGTGCCCCAGGATTTTGTAAATGTAAAAAAAATGTGCCGCAGCTCAAAAAAGGTTGAAAATCACTGTACTAATAGAGTGTACACAGCCCTAGTGTTATTATTTATGTAGTCAAAAAATTACCTCCAAAGACAATCAGCATAAGCATATTTAAGGAACCACCATGTTTGGAAAAGTTTGGGGCCAACAATAGTAGTAGTTGTTGTCATTGTCATGGTTTCTGTGGGGCCTCCAC
Source organism: Anolis apletophallus (assembly GCA_030556195.1). Taxonomy (NCBI): domain Eukaryota; kingdom Metazoa; phylum Chordata; class Lepidosauria; order Squamata; family Anolidae; genus Anolis; species Anolis apletophallus. The sequence continues at coordinate 161,414,042 of JARBWK010000001.1, read as the reverse complement.
CAGAAGTTGAGGCACGTCGTGTGATCGGCTGCATGCCCATCTATCCCTCAACTGGCTGACAAGTGTCCTAGGATGTAAGTGTGATGAGGTCCTAATACTATTGCATATAATAGGGAAAGGCACTGATAACAAGGAGACCTGCTTGCTCGTTCTTACGATTCCGGCCCAACTTACCTGCCTGAACACATCTCTTCCTATGAACCGGTTAGAGTATTAAGATTTGCTGGGGAGGCCCTGCTCTCGGTCCCACCCTCATTGCAAGCACGACTGGTGGGAATGAGAGACAAGGCCGCCTCATTGGTGGCCCCTTGGTTATGGAACTCACTCCCCAGTGATCTTAGACTGCCCCTCTCTTTCCTGGTTTTCAGGAAAACAGTGTAACGACGCCGCTTCTAGCTGGCGTCAATTTGCGAATATTGCTGCCACCAATTGTAAAGAATCGACTGCCACCCAATTTGTGAAGACTCGTTGTTCGCCAACTTTTACACCTTGGCAGGGTAGGCTACCTCATCCACTGCCACGTCACTATGCGAATATTCGTTCTTCAAACTGCTGCCACCATTTTATGAGAGAGAAACCAACTGGAACACTTTTGTGAGGAAAGCTATTTGTGAGGGTTAATGATCAAGTAGTGAGACAGGAATAAACTTTTAAAATGAGGGTTGACTTTTGAAATCAACGGCACCGAGAGAGGTTTCAAGATGAAATAACAGTCAACAGTTTATTCTGGCACAAAAGCTTGGTTTGGTACTTTGTATAACTCTTCCGAGGAGGCACGACTTTAAAAGGTTACAAATGTTCTAGTTATGGTAAATACAAAGTTGCAATGCTTAACTATTGCTATTCCTCAGCTATATCAACTTCTAACTCTTTCAATACACAGGCACTCTGGCCTTCTTCAGACACTTTGTCTTTATTTAGCCCTCAGGCTTTACATAAAACTAGCTGGCTCGCAAGCTCAGCTCACCAAGACTGTATTCTCACAGCCTTAAACGTCGACTCCTAACCCTGCTCTCTCTAGAGCTGGTCAGACCTAACTGCTCTCTCTGAGCTCTCAACCCTAACTGTCCTAGAGCTGGTCTGACAGTTAACTCTTACAGGTCAGCCTCTCTGGTCTAACCTACATTGAAACTTGTCTTTTCTAAAGACTAACTGCTTCCTTGCAATTTCAACAACGTGATTCCTACTCCTCTCCTCAGAGTAGAATCTAACAGACCCTTCTGGCTTGACAGCCAGGCACCAACTGTCAAAATTCAAACTTCCCCAGAATTCTATTCTTGACTCCTCCCACTTCTGCCTCAGAGCCACGTTGCTATGGCAACTCTGCTCTCCCTGCAGAGATGTGTTCTTAATATCAGCTCTCTCTCCGGTTCACAATCTCCTAACATTTCAATACATATTCAATACTATAATAAAAAATAAACACTTCAACATACCTGGCTATGGAATCAGGTGTTTGGGGAGAAGTGCAATACAAAATTGGCATGATGCAGCAGCACATATTACTTTAGGACTAGGTGTCATTTTTAAACAGTTTTATTGTATTTATACATTTTTATCAGTTTGTTGCGTGTCTACTTTATTATTTTTGTGATTCATTGTATTGTATATTTGCTTTGATTATGTGGCATTGAATATTGCCACCTGTAAGCCTCTCTAAGTCCCCTCTCTGAGTCCCACCTGTAAACCTCTCTGAGAGAGAGAGTAGGATAGAAATATAGTAAATAAATAATAAATAACTAATTCAATCCAATAGATTTACCTAAGTATTGTTGATACCTAAATAATAATATCCCAAAAACACCAGATCTGAACTAATCTTGTAATCTAAGCAGGATCAATGGTGCATGGATAGGAGACCACCAACAAATGCCAAATGCTGGAAAAAGGAACTTGCAAAACCACCTCTGATTATTCATTGCTGTGGGGAAAAACCCTATGAAATTCATGTAGATGCCATAAAGCGACCTGCAGCTTGAAGGCACGTTGATACATACACCTGTTAAATATTGTAAGCTTCTACTTCCATTAATTCCATCCAAATACAGATTATAGTAAGCTTACCTTTCGTCCCAGTAGTGTTACTGGGCACCATTAAAAACACCAATCTCTTATATATTAGCAAGCTGAGGCGCCTTCTGCATAAATCCCACATTATCTGCTTTGAACTGGGTTATGTGGCAGTGCGGACTCAGATAACCCAGTTCAAAGCAGATATCGTGGATTATCTGCCTTGATATTCTGGGTTACATGGCTGTGTTGTAGGACCCTAAGTGGTTTTGTTCCTTGGGACTCTAAAGGGCTGCACTCTGGCCCCATTTCCACTCACCAGGAAACATTGAATTCAATCCGCTCTTAAGTCTGAATATTGTAAATCCATTGAATCAATTACATTACTTAACATGTTGACTCACCATTCAACAATTGTGCATGAAAAACGATATCATCATCGACAGTTTTGTGGTGTATTGGTGGAAATGCTACATTCAGTCTCCAAGCATACATGTATAGCTTACTAAACAAAGTAGTTTTTCAGGCGCTGTCAAATATATGCACAGTTCCCATTAGTATGAGCAGGCGTACAAAAAGCAATCCAGGACCTCCAGGAAAACAGCCTGCATTTCTTCATTAATTATATTTTCGAGCATATATTTTAAATTTGTTTCATTTTAATTAGTAAATAAATTATCATTCTTCTTGTAGCCCCCACTGTAGAAACTATGGGGACCTCAAAAAGTGAATAAAATGTATCTAGCCACAAGAAGAACCAATATACATGTCCATCTTTTATTGGTCTTCCTCCCCATCATCCACATTTAGAGCATTGGTTGCCTAGTCTGTGGGTCCTCAGATGTCACTAGAATAGGTTGGCAACCTCTTTTTTTTTTAGAAGACTAGCAAAGATACATTGATATGCAACTCTAAGGGTATTCAATCAGAATTGCAAATATAAAAAGTTTTTTGAGAAGCTAGAGCAAATTGTTAATTAATCCAGCAAAAAAAGCATAATAATCGGACTGAATAATTCAGTCTCATTTGCATTCTGTTGATGAGATTGTGCATGTCTCCACTTGATTCTACCCCCCTCTCTTGAGATAATTCTTTTCTTCTCTCAGTCATTCCATTATATTTTAACATAACATTAATAACTTGATTCTGGTAATACTGATTCTTCTTAAAAAACATGAGAATGCTGATGTTTATTGAGTTTTGCGCTTCTCTGCTTAGAATGTAAATTAAAAATAAAGTTCAGACTCAATTCAAATTAATTTGAACTGGATTTAGCTCTCAAAACATCAGAATTAGACTGCAACCTTGTTGATTTTTATTAGTGATAGACCAACATTTTGTTTACTTTGTAAATGTTATAATAGATATAGACTTTTTTTGCAAAGGATTTAGAATGTATGCTTTCCAGAATTACGTGTTTTCAAATGAAGACTTTACTTTCCCTTGGAAATCTTTAGATAAGGGTGCACTAACACTGTACTTGTAGTTTTACAAGGGCATTAGAATCTCTGCCAAAGAGCGCTGGTGCCTCACAGAACTACAGTTCCAAGATTGGGGCCGGGCTCAGCATAACAGGCTAGATTGCAGCGCTGCAGAAAAAAAATCCTGCCAATCGAAAGGTCAGCAATTTAAAGCCTGGATCAGGGTGAGCACCCATCATTAGATCCAGCTCACCAGCCCACCTAGCAGGTTGAAAGCAGAGATGTGAGTCAATGAAATAGGTATTGCTTTTAGCATGGAAGTAATAAATGCACCAATTAGAACACTGATTGGAGGAAAGCTCCTCGACATGGAAGATGGAGCAACAGCACCCCCTGTGGCCAGAGTCAAACACAGCCTCCAAGATGCCAGAAATAAGATGGGGGAAAACTGCCTTTACCTCTATTTCTGTTGTCTGAATGACTTGTTTATTGTACCAGCCATAGGCCACGACATCACATAATATACCACCTTTAAAAGTACAATAAGCACGTTCCAGTATAAACTTTAAAACCTATTCCACTGGCTCTTTAAAATTATAGCAGTGACATAACAATAACAAATGACTGTTTTGTATCATCCCAAACTATCTCCATTTCCAACCTCCGCTGTGGACTTTACTAATTTAGCCCTGATTTTTTGTGCTGTGACTGCAAGTGTGGCAACCTTTAATGTTATATTTTTGGAATGATCTGCTATCAAGTCACAGATAACTGCTGACTGTTGCCATGCTGCCCTTTCTTCCAAAAGGACTCCCAGAAGATTGTTTCAAGGGTTATTATATAAAGGGCAATGTAACAGATAGTGTATTAAATCTTCTCAGGGGCGGACCTACCTGTTCCCGGGGGGTACGTGAAAAAAATTGCCCCCCCCCCAGTTGCTCCCGAGGGGAGCCCAGTGCGCATGCGCCAATCTGTGCGCACACGCACTGACTCCAGAGCGTGCCTCCCGCTTTGGAGCCCAGTGCGCATGCGCAAAACTGCGCACACGCGCACTGACTCCAAAGCAAAAGGTGCGCTCTGGAGCCAGTACACATGCGCTGAGCTGCACGTCCGTGCATGCGGAGGCGCGTCCGGAGAGCCCTGGGCGGCGGGGCCGCCTAACAAATGCCTGGCTGGTGCAGCGGCGCGGCGCAGGCCGCAGGGTCGGCTGCGGAGGCCTGGCCGGCGCAACGGCAGGACGGGCAGCGCGGCGCAGGCGGCGGGGCAGGGCGGAGCCGCCGCAGCAACGCCCTCCCAGGTGGCGACGCCCCTCCCGGGTGATGTTGCCCTACGCGCCTGCATAGTCCGCCTAATGGACGAACCGGCCCTGAATCTTCTTTTCCCCCAGACCCACAAATACAAAGGTTGGGCATGAGGGATCCCACTAGCCCAGTGTTTTTCAACCTTTTTTGAGCTGCGGCACATTTTTTACATTTACAAAATCCTGGGGCACACCACCAACCAAAATGACACAAAATGACACTCTAACACAGTAATACATATAGTTAATATTTTTAATGTATTTATACACTCAGTGTGAAACCTGGGCCTGTTTCAATGAACACAACATAGTTATCCTGGCAGGAATGGCAGAAAGACACACACAAAGGTCTTGCTCAACAGCTGTCAGTCTCTCTTTGTGTTTAGTTTTTATCGTAGTCAATCTAGAGAAGCTCATCTCACACAGATATGTGGTTGGAAACAGGAGCAATGTCAAAATAGACCAACAGAAAATACTGGAAGGGTTTGGTGGGCATTAACCTTGAGTTTTGGAGTTGTAGTTCACCGACATCCAGAAAGCACTGTGGACTCAAACAATGTTGGATCAGGACCAAACTTGGTATGAATACTCAATATGCCCAAATGTGAACACAGATGGAGTTTGGGGAAAATAGACCTTCCTTGACATTTGGGAGTTACAGTTTGTGGGATTTATAGTTAACACACAATCAAAGAGCATCCTGAACTCTTGCAACAATGGAATTGAACCAAACTTGGCATATTGAACTCTCATTACCAACAGAAAGTACTGAAAGGGTTTGCTTAGGAATTGACCTTGAGTTTGGAAGTTGTAGTTCACGGGGGGAGGAAAAGGGCCTGAGGCTGCTAGGAATGGTGGGAGTTGGGGTCCAAAACACCTGGAAGTTCCAAGTTTGCCCATGCCAGCTTTCGACAGAGACCTCTTCCTCCCCCTTCGCGCCCTTTCTTCCCCCTCCTACTAAACACTTACTTTTTCTTCTCCATTCGGGCTCTCTTCTTCAGGAGGGGAGGGGGGGGGAGGGAGGGAGGAAGACGTGACCTGTGCGGGCGCTACTGCACAGACTTGCCCCACATCTTCCTCCCTTCCCCTTCCCCTCTTGAACATGCTCATGCTGCGCCCTCGGATCAAAATGGCGGCAGCGTGAGCAAAGCGAGGCAAAGCGAGCAGAGCGAGGCTGGGAAGAAGGGAGCCCGAGTGGAGAAGAAAAAGAAAGTGTTCGGCAGGAGGGGGAAGAAAGGGTATTGGAGGTTCCAATTTCCCACGGCACACCTGATGATCGCTCACGGCACACTGGTTGGGAAACACTGTTCTAGCCAGCCTGATGGCAATGTTTGGAAGCGCAAGGCTGTAAATGCTTTTTACTATTTGTGTTTGTCTGCCCTTGTTAATTGTAAAATAGGCAATGAATGTTTGCTGTATGTGTGTTCTGTAAAAGCCTCTCTGAGTCCCCTTCAAAGTGAGAAGGACGGGGTATAAATACTGTGAGTAAATAAATAAGATCCCATCAAACTGAGTCATGGCAGTTAAAATGCTGTCAAACTGCATTAATTCTACCATGTAGACACACTGTTGGTTATATGAATTTTACATTGCTTAAAAAATAATCACTACAAAGTTTCCATAATTTCTCTCTGAAATCATAATATTGATTAGCCCTTTTTAAAATCCCAGCATTGTTAAGAACACAAAATGTTCTTGCCATTTGCTTCTTGCTCTTTGCCAATGGAGAGACACAGATGGGAAACCTTATGTTTTTTTTTTCCCTCCCGGGGGCTTTAATCTCTTAAAAAACCTTTTAAAAATATCCTCAGCATGATTGCAAAACCAATCAAATTATCTCCCCTGCAAACTCTTAAGAGCATTTCAGGGTATTTGGCTGGAAGAAGCATAGGAAAAGTGGGCCTGAATAGAAATCAATCTCTAATTTCCATTGCAATAAATATGTCTTATTTATTCTCTATCTTATTTGTATTGTTTATGTCTATCTCAGAGAAGGCCCTTCTTCAAAAGAGATGGGTAGCACATAGGGAAGACTTAAATAGTCGTGCATCATAACATACACACATTCTCCAGAAAGTACAATCAGAACATAGTTTGAAAGGTAGTAAAATACAAATTAGATTAATCAAATCATTAACGCCCTAAGGCAAGGGTGCTCACACGTTTTCAGCATGCAAGCTACTTATAAAACAACCAAGTCAAAATGATCCACCTACCCACTACAAAAATGTGAAACATATAACACAATATCTGCTTTGAACTGGGTTTTCTGAGTCCACACTGCCATATAATCTGATTCAAAGCAGATAACATGGGATTTTATTCAACTGTGTGTAAAGGACTTCAGATAACCCAGGGCCCTTCCACACATCCTATTTTACAGTTGGCACACACACAAACTGATTTCTTAGTACTTGACGAATTGCTGCCAAATTTGGCCACAAGACACCCACAAGGAGTGACCATCACTAAAAAAATTGATTTTGTCATTTGGGAGTTGTAGTTGCTGGGATTTATAGTTCACTTACAATCAAAGAGCATTCTGAACCCCACCAACAACAGAATTGGGGCAAATTTCCCACACAGAAACCCCACAACCAACAGCAAATGTTCAAGGCAGAGAGGAAGGAAAGGACGGAAGGAATGAGGGCGGGAGGGAGGAAACAGGAAGGAAAGAAGGCAAGGCAAGAAGGAGGGGAGAAAGGAAGGAAAGGAGATGAGGAAGGGAGGGAGGGAGGGAGGAAGAACAGGAGGGAGGGAGGGAAAGAAGGGAAGGAAGAAAGGATGGGAAGTAGGGAAAGAAGGAAAGAGGGAAGGAAGAAAGGGAAGAAGGAAGGAAGGGAAAGGAGGGGGAGAGAGAGGAAGGAAGAAAGAACAGAAGGGAGGGAGGGAAAGAAGGGAAGGAAGAAAGGAAGGAAAGAAAGAGATGGAGAGGAGGAAGGAAGGAAGGGAAAGGAGGGAGAGAGAGAGGAAGGAAGGAAGAACAGAAGGGAGGGAAAGAAGGGAAGGAAGAAAGAAAGGAAAGAAAGAAAGGAGATGAGTAAGGAAGGAAGGGAAAGGAGGGAGAGAGAGAGGAAGGAAGGAAGGACAGAAGGGAGGGAGGGAAAGAAGGGAAGGAAGAAAGGATGGGAAGTACGGAAGGAAGGAAAGAGGGAAAGGAAGAAAGGGAAGAAGAAAGGAAGGAAATAGAGCGAGGGGGAGGGACAGGGAGGGAGAAAAGAAGAAGCCCCTTCACCGGCTTACCAACAGCTCCAAGTCCTAGTCCATGCTGCAGCAGCCGCAGTTGGAGCCGTCTCTGGCCGCGCCCCTCCCCCGCGCCATTTTTCTGGCAGCTGGGGGAGGCCTTGGGGGCGGGGCCTACATCCCTTCTCATTTCCGCCTAAATGGTAGGGAAACCAGTGCATGTGACATAATGGCGGCGGCGGAAATGGCATGGGAGCCATACACACCATGTATGGCTCCCATATGGGCTATAGCGACGGTGGTTACGCCGCCGCCGCCTGACTGGCCGGCTTCGGGAGCCTGCGGGGCGGGACTGAGCCTTCCTCCCGCCCTGCCTGCGATCTACCAGTACGCCCTACGCGATCGACCAGTAGATCGCGATCTATCTAATGAGCACCCCTGCCCTAAGGCATTGGTCACTGCAGGCTTCCCAGGATGATCATACCTAATGAGATTCAACTTCCAGTTGTGATATAGTACAGGAAAGAAACATACATAAACTAAAGTTCAGAGTGCCCACGGATTTATGTTTCAGTAGAAAGTGATTTCAAGAAATAGAAAATAATGTGTTGTGGATATCAGGGCTGGCATAGTGTTGCACTCAAGACATTAAGACCCTGTCGGCACTGCCATATAATTCAAATTATCAAGAGATAATCCACATTATCTGCTTTGAATTGGATTATATAAATCTACACTGCCATATAATCCAGTTCAAATAAAATAATCTGGATTTTATATGGCAGTGTAGAAGGTGCCTCACTCTCAGGACATAATCCTTCACATCTGAAATATGGGGATAACTGTACAAGCATGTTGTACAAAGTTGTTACGAGGTAGGTTGTGATACATTACTTGCACTGCTTTTGTAGCACGGTTTGAGTGCTCAAAGATACCATAGATCTTGCAACTGGTTGCAAGAAAAGTGGAACACATAGCAAAGGGCTAATTCCTCTCTTCCAGCAGAAGACAAGGACAAATGTCTTCTCCAAACTGGACTTTGGCTTTAGAAGGCGAGGAGAGCTTTTGGGAGTGGTGATTATTCTCATGTTCCCACCAAAGCAGAAAAAATAAAATAAACATTATCTTGATGAAGAGAATGGTAGTTCTGTCTTCCATGCAATGAAAACAATGTCTAATGCCTGTTAATAGCCCAGAATGGTTAATTGATGGAGGCTAATGGGTCAGGGAGGGCTGGGAATCGCTCCCTTGTGGATGTATTAGAGCAGTGTTCCCAACCTTTTTTGAGCCGCAGCACATTTTTAACATTTAAAAAATCCGGGGGCACACCACCAACCAAAATGACACAAAATGACACTCTAACACAGTAAAGAACGGATGGGGATGATGGCCTGCTGCGGGGGAGCAGCTGCTGGGCTTCAGCTGCAGAAGCTGGGAGAGCGGGGGAGGAGCACAATGCTGGCTTGGCACTGCCCTCATGCCCGAAGCCCGGAGCCCCCCAGCTTCAGCTCCCCAGCTCAGCTCCCAGCAGCTGCTCCAGCCTTGAGGGGGCAGTGCAAAGCCAGCGGGGCAGAGCCAGCACAATGCTGGCTTTGCACTGCCCCCTCAAGGCTGGAGAAGCTGCTGGGAGTGCCGAAGCTGGGGAGGGGGCGGAGCCAGGGCGTGCCATGCCCCGCCCCCTCCCCTGCTTCAGCTCTCCCACAGAGGAGGAGCATGAGTGGTAGACGGGGCTTCAGTGGGCAGGGCTCCTCCTCCACGCGGCTTCAGCGAGCGAGGGGCAAGAGTCACGGTGGATTGGAGGCTGGCTGGGGAAACAGCCGAAGGAGGCGGCGCCCCAACCCCTTCTTTTTCTTCGCCGCCGCCCGGCCCTTCCTCCTCCTCCCCCAAGCAGCAGGAGTTTGGCAGGAGGAGGGGGGAAGGAAGGGGGGCAGAGAGCTTTTCTCGCGGCACAGCAGGAGGTCCGTCACGGCACACTACTGTGCCACGTCACAGCAGTTGGGAAACACTGTATTAGAGATTGGAGAAGGTAATACCATGAACCTGAGGCCCCTTCCACACAGCTGTATAAAATCCCCATTTAACTGGGTTATATGGCAGTGTGGACTCTGGCCCCTTCCACACAGCTGTATAAAATCCCACATTTTCTACTTTGAACTGAGATATATGGCAGTGTGGACTCCCAGTTCAAAGCAGATATTGTGGAGTTTTCTGCCTTGATATTCTGGGTTACATGGCTGTATGGAAGGGCCTTCAGATAATCCCGTTCAAAGCAGATAATGTGGGTTATCTGCCTTGATATTCTGGGTTATATGGCTGTGTGGAAGGACCCTCAGATAACCCAGTTCAAAGCAGATAATGTGGGTTATCTGCCTTGATATTCTGGGTTATATGGCTGTGTGGAAGGACTCTCAGATAAACCAGTTCAAGGATGGTAGGTAGCATAAAGGTACCCAAGAGAAAGAGCTGTATGGGGAAGAAAGGGCTACTTCTTAGGTTATACAGCTAATACCATATATTTGACAGAGCCATGCAAGAAGAAGAAATGGAAAACTTGCCAAAGACACTAAATGAAATGTTCTCCAGAATTTTGCTCCACGTTCTAAAGTTATTGTTTGCATCTGCACAATGTGATCCAGCCACCCGAAAATACTGCCAAGAACATACTCTGTTGCTTTTGGAAGCGGTATTTTGACCCTTAAGAGTTGTCTGTTCATAACAATTCACAGAATACATGTTTGCCAGCCCATCATGACATTGAAGTGTTTGTTTAAAATCTTGCAGATATTCGATAATAACGAAGCCAAAGATCTTGACAGAGAAGTCTGCTTTATTGATATTGCCTGTGATGAAATTCCTGAGCGCTATTACAAAGAATCAGAGGTAAGTAAAAATATTTTCCTTTCCAGTGATATAAGATTTGCATCATGTTTCATTAATTGGCTTAATTTCCAACCCTAGACACAGAAAGGGAAATTGTTAACTATTTACTTTCCCTACACCAAAAATAATTTTATGAATCTCCATCATATATTCCCTTTCAACCTAAACAAGAAAGAAAACAACAAAGTTTTCTCACTGATTCCAAATCTTTATCTTGGGCCTCTTCCACGCAGCTGTGTAAAATCCACATTGAACTGGATTATATAGCAGTGTGGACTCGGATAACCCAGTTCAAACCAGATAATGTGGGTCATCTATCTGCCTTGCTATTCTGGGTTATATGGCTGTGTGGAAAGGCCCTAAGTATTCATCATGGGACAGTCTTTTCCTTTAAATTTGTCTTCAGAAGCCTCTTTATTGACATAGGCAACTCTCACCTTTCTTCTCCATAGCTAAGCCTTTTCTCTAAACTATATTTTTATTTTATTTATTTATTTTTTGCATTTGTCTACCCCCCCCCCCTTAGTGGCTCGGGGCGGCTCACAACAGATCAATCATTACATAGTTTAAAAAGCATATCATAAAACACAATGCAAGCATATCAAGTTAAAAACAGAATTAAAAACAGCATATAAAACGACAATAAGTCGCGCCCTAAATTCAATAGCAGCAGACACAGTTGCAAGGTGGCTATGAACACACAGATTATCCAGCTCCATAGGTCTGCCGGAACAGCAAGGTGTTACAAGCCTTCCTGAAAGGGAGAAGGCCCTGGATGGCGCGAACGTCAGCGGGCAAAGAGTTCCAGAGGGTCGGAGTGACGATAGAGAAAGCCCGCCGACAGGTCGTGGTCAACTGGTAGATCTTAACACTAGGGATGACCAGGAGGTTTTGTTCTTCGGAGCGCAGAGGTCTAGTGGGACGGTATGGGATGAGACGGTCCCACAGGTACACTGGCCCCACACCATGTAAGGCCTTGAAAGTCAAGACTAACACTTTGAAGGTGCTCCGGCATACTATTGGAAGTCAGTGCAGTTCGCGCAGAATTGGCGAGATGTGACAGCCAACCGGGACCCCTGTATTTTATACTAATCAGTCCAGGGATGGTCCGAGCTCTCCCGGGGGTGTAAGCGAACATTATTTTGCCCCCCCATGGCTCCTGGCTGCACCCACGCCTGCGCGGAAATTTGTGCATGCGCACTGGCTCCCGAGCGCGCCAGCGCGGAGGAACGGGGGGAGAAGAGGGGACTCACGGGGCGGGCGCCCGGACCCGAGGAGGAGCAGGAGGAGGGGGGAGGCCACGAGGGCGGCCCCCACGGAGACTCCCCGGCAGCGGCAGCAGCAGCGCCCCCGGGAGGGCCCGGAGCCAGAGGCGCATCTTCCTGACGTCACTTCGTCACCGCCTCTGCCTAGGAGAAAGGGGAGGAAGGCCTCACCGGCCGCGCGCTGCAAGGATGCCCAGAAGGAGAGACGCCGGAGGGAGGGAAGGAGGAAGAGGCCGCCGCGCCTCTGCAGGGCTCCCTCCCTCCGGCATCTCTCCTTCCGGGCGTCCTTGCAGCGTGCGGCCGGCAAGGCCTTCCTCCCCTTCCTCCTCGGCAGAGGCGGCAACGAAGTGACGTCATGCGGAGGGGGGCGAGGGGGCCGGCCTTGGTGTCCCTGTGGCCCCTCCCCCTCCTGCCTTCCCGCCTACATTCATTCAGTGGGAAGAGGAAGATGCGCCTCTGGCTCCGGGCCCTCCCGGGGGGCTGCTGCTGCTGCCGCTGCCGGGGAGTCTCTGTGGGGGCCGCCCTCGTGGCCTCCCCCCTCCTCCTGCTCCTCCTCGGGTCCGGGCGCCCGCCCCGTGAGTCCCCTCTCCCCCCCGTTCCTCCGCGCCGCCCGGCTGGCTGCGGCGGCACGGCAGTGGGGCGGGGCGGCGCCCCTCCCAGGTGGCGACGCCCCTCTCCGGGGACGTTGCCCTACGCGGCTGCGTAGGTGGCTTAATGGGAAAGGCCGGCCCTGATTCAGTCCCTTCTTCTAAAAGGGGAAGGGGGGAACCCATCCAGTTGGCAAGACGGAACAATAAAAACAAGAGAAGGAAACGAGTGTAACAGTAGTAACTGAAAAAAAAGTGAAATCTTGCCTATTTGATTGGCACCCAGGGAATAACCTATTAATAAAGTGGATTGTTTCTTCATGATATCCCAAGAATGACAATCTGAGTGGGAGCAGAACTAAAGCCTTAGGGCCCTTCCACACAGCTCTATATCCCAGAAAATCAAGGCAGAAAATCCCACATTATCTAAGTGTAGACTCAGATAATCCAGTTCAAAGCAGATATTGTGGGATTTTCTGCCTTGATATTCTGGGATATAGGACTGTGTGAAAGGGCCCTTATATGGAACCCAATACCCAGTCAAGATACCTAGGGCCCTTCCACACAGCCATGTAACCCAGAATATCAAGGCAGAAAAATCCACAATATTTGCTTTGAACTGGGTTATTTGAGTCCGCACTTCCATATATCCCAGTTCAAAACAGATAATGTGGGATTATATTCAGCTGTGTGTTAGGGGCCGTAATCTATTATATAACATGGTTGGTGTTACAAAAGCTGTTGAGATGTTTTTAAAAGGTCATGTCTACACTGCATCCTTAATGCAGTTTGACATCACTTTATGCCCTTCCACATAGCCCTATATCTCAGAATATCAAGGAAGAAAATCCCACAATATCTGCTTTGAAGTGGTTTATCTGAGTCCATACACAGATAATGTGGGATTTTCTGCCTTGGTATTCTGGGATATAGGGCTGTGTGGAAGGACCCTTAAACTGTGATGGCTCAATACCATGGAATCATAAGAGCTGTAGTTTTGCAAGGTTTTTTTTGTTTCTCAGCACCTCTCCAAATTGAGTAATTTAAAGCTGGTTCTACATTGCCCTATATCCCAGGATATGATCCCAGATTACCTGCTATGAATTGAATTATATGAGTCTGCACTACCAGATAATCTGAGACAATTTATTATTCTATGTGTAGGGCATCCTCTGAAAAAACATGGCAGCCCACGTGTCGTGTGATTGTGGTCTGCACCAGTTCCGTGAGGCTTGCAATCCTTATTCAAAATGCTGTAGGGCAGCAGCAGAGATTGCAGCAAATAATCCATGAATAATCAAATTAATGAAAGTCAAACTCTCCAAAGTGGAGGGCCAACAGCATTCATGTGCTTGTTCTAGTTTTTCAGATGCTTTTTTGAAATGGTCCAGTTTCTCTTTCCTCCTTCCGGTTTCCCCTTTCCTGCTGCAAGATGAGGTTGGATCTACACTGCTGTATAATCCAGATTATCAAATCAGATAATCCCCATTATCTGCTTTTAACCAGATTATTTGAGTTTACACTGCCATATAATCCAGTTCAAAGCGGATAATCTGGATTTTAAATGGCAGTGTAGATGGGCCTGAGTTCAAAGTGCCAAAGCAGTTTCTGAATCCAGATTATCTGCTTTGAACTGGATCATATGGCCGTGTAGTTTACACTGTAAGCAGTGTAGTTTGCACAGTATACAACACTGATTCTCAAAATGGACGGTACCACCCCCTGGTGGGCGGTGAGGTGATCCAAGGGGGTGGTGGGAGGCTCAGGGGAATTTGGGGGGCCGGTGAACCCCTTTAAGGGGGTGGTGAACAATTGGCCATTTAGGAAGGGTCGCGCGGCCCTCTTCTTTGGCCCCGCCCCCTTCGCTTTGACCTGCATATTACATATTTGGATTAGAATTCATAAGAGTAGCAAAATTATTTATGAAGTAGCAACGAAAATATGGTTGGGGGTCACCACAACATGGGGAACCTTATTTAGGGTCAGGGCCGTAGCCAGGATTTTGATTGGGGGGGCTGAGTTTGGTTCGGGGGGGGGGGCTGAGACTGGGTGGAAGAGGGTCTACCCTAGCAAACCTTTTGTATTGTTATCCCAATAACCCCATTAATGTGGGATATAATGAGTATGGTGATCAGATCATGATATAAATAAACATAACAGTTTAAATAATGTACCAGTAAGGCCTTTTCACGGACCACCCTGAGAATTTCGGGGGGGGGCTGAAGCCCCCTTAGCCCCCCCCCCCTCGGCTACATGCCTGTTTAGGGGTCACAGCATTCGAAAGTGTGAGAACCACTGCATTAATACATATATCTTTCTGTTTAATTGCTATTAAATTAAAAACAATAATTTCTAGGGGGGTGGTAAGTAAATAAAATTATGGAAAGGGGGCGGTAGGCCAAAAAAGTTTGGGAATCACTGGTATACAACTATGATTGTTGAAGGGTGTGTAGTCCAGAACATAATTATCTTACTTGAACAGTTATTGAATCATACTTTCAACAGTAAGAAAGCGTGAGCACACTTGTTGCTGCAGGCCAGGGAGGGGAACAAGAAACTACATGTCTGTCCACTGGAAATCTTATGCAGACCTCTCTTGGGTTTCCTTGGTTTTCTTTGCTAGTTTGTCTCGGGAGCCTTAAGGTTGAGTTGCATTTTGCTGCTGAAGTGACAGAAAATTAGATATATTTTTTTTAAGAAGCTGCATTCTGCCCCCAGGATTACCTTCGACATTTGTTTTCTAGTTGCACCGAATCATAGGGTGAATGCCAGCTTGCTTATGGTCAAATAGCTGCTACACCTACCTGGACAACTACAATATAGATGCAGGAAAGGGAAAACATCCTCCACTTATTGCAGTAGTGAATCTGACACAGTGTTGCGTCAGATTCAGAGTCAACCCATCGTCATCTGAAAATATAATACCAAAGACATTATGATTCAGTCAATTTCAGAAATGGAAATCAAACATACTAATAATAACCAGGTGAGGCCAGTTATAAAGGAGCTGTTAACTGCAGGCTTGGAGGGAATATGTTAGCATAGGTAATGAATGGAAACATTTGACGTGTACAGGAAATTATTATTCTGGGGAGAAAACCATTATAACAGTTATATAGCATGCAACCATTATTTCCGACGCGTTGGTGGAGACAGGCTGACTGTTCATTACATTCTGTGGAGGAACATATTTGTTATGCACTTGAGCCAGTGTTATACATCACCTGGGGAAAGGGCTCAGCTGCTTCTGGTCTTAACTTTGCTTGGTGCCGTTCTCGTTCCATAGGAATGGCAGCTATGGGGAATGTACATTTAATTAAACTTGACAAGCTTTGGGTGTGTTTGTATAGCAGAGCACGCTGAGTATTTTCTTTTAATGTCCATTGTAACACTCTAGTGGCACAAAGATGACATTTTAACACATTCTTTTTCTAATTATACCTTTCTAATTTCTCCGTTCTAATTATACACAATTAAATTTCACATTGAGAACGCTAATTTTGCAGCAAAAAAAATCAAATATATCTGTGAAGTTGTCAATCAGGGTTTATTTGTTATCTTTCGTGGGAAAAGTCACTAGATATGTTACATCCCATTATAGAGCAGAAGAATTACTCCATGGCCAATGTTCATTTCACTACAGAAATATAATCTCTCCCTCACATCCTCTCTTTTTGTGCAGCTGACGAAATGTAAGTTTTAATCATTCCATGCAAAGAAATTCTGCAAGAAAACACAAGTTCGTAGATCATCCGTAACAAGATGTACAGTAGTGTAATATCATAAAAAACATGGTGCCACCTCTTCTGACTTAGTCTCTTATCTATAAACTCCTCTGCCTTCTTGGCAATTTCTCATTCAGCCCTCATATCTCACTCCTGAAATCCCTCGGAGCAGCTATGCGTCATGTACAGGGGCGGTCTAAGATTATTTTATATAGTAAGCAAACATTATTTGGCGCCCCCTTGTCTCTGTCCCCTCTCCCTTTGCCTCCGCCCCCTGCCTACTTGCATGGGCGCCGCCGCGCCACCATAGCAGACCTCCCGGCTGCTCCCCTGCTGCCTGCAGGACCTTCTGAGCATGCACACACATTTTCGCGCTTGCCCAGAACTGCCGGAGCTGAAGTTCAGCTCCGGCAGTTCTGGGCATGCGCAAGAATGTCCGCGCATGCCAGAAGCTGCTGCAGGCAGCAGCAGGGAGTTCCACTTCGCAGCGCGGCCAGCGCCGATCCTGCTGCTGCCTGCAGCAGCTTCTGAGCATGCGGACATTTTCGCACATGCTCAGAAGCTGCTGCAGGCAGCAGCAGGGAGTTCGCTTCGGCGGCGCAACCAGCGCCCGATCCCTGCTGCTGCCTGCAGCAGGGAGTTCCGTTCGGGGCGCCCATCCATGATGGCGGCCCACGCGGCCGCGTAGGTTGCTTACATGGACGGACCACCCCTGGTCATGTATGGCTTTAGATCAGACCTGGGCATCTTACGGCCCACGGGCTGGATGCGACCCGTCGACTGATTCTGTCCGGCCCGCGTAAGGGCCCCAGCAGGCAGGCAAAGCAGAGCGGCCAACGGAAGGGAAGAAGAAGTTCCTTTCCGCCTCACGCGCTCCCCCCTCACTTTTCTTCTTTGGCAGCCAGCCGTGCCTGTATAAACTATTCGCGCTGCCGGCGCTCCGGTGCTTCCTGGAGCAGCAGCAGGAGCGAAGGCTGGAGGCGGGGCGAGCTGTGGAGGGGTGGAGCCTGCGGAGGAAGGAGGAAGAGCTGAGCCTCGGCCAGGATGATTACGGAGTCTCCTGCAGCCAAGCCCTCCTGGAGGGAGGGAGGGAGGCAGCTGCGGCCTTGTGGGAGGGGAGCTTGGAGCCAAGGAGGCTCCCTTACCAGGCCTTCGGTTGGGCGTCCCACTGGTCGAAGTGACCAGCTCCCTCCCTAGAGCCAAGCGGCATAGGCATGCGCAAAGGCCTTGCCGGACACTTGTGGACTACCTCTCCCAGCAGCCCTCAGGGGCGCCGCTCACTGCGCAGCTGCGTTCCTGCTCAGGTGCGTCATCCCCTACTTAAGCCCCCGCTTCCTTTCTCCCATTGGCTCGCCTTTGTGGACAGGCGGGCCGGCATTCAATGCGAGGGCAGGCGGCGTGTCTCCTGAGCACTCATTGGTCGAGGAGCACCCGGCTGTGCCTCCACCTCTCTAGCCTGGCTGTGGCTGAGGGAAAGGGAGAGGCGGCTACCGGTTGGCCAGCCTGGCGAAGGGTAAGAGGGTTGCCGCCAAGCCCACCCGAAGCCCTGGCCTGGATGGCTCCCTTCCTCCTTTTCCTCCCTCCCTCCCTTTGGGAAGACGCCCACAAGGCCTGCTTTGAGAACTCCTCTGGAGGAGAACAAGCCCTATGAGGAGCGGCTAAAAGAGCCAGGCATGCTTAGCCTCCAGGAGAGAAGGCAGAGAGGAGGCAGGATGAGGGCCAGGGATCAATAAATCTGTGAGGGGAATATGTCACAAGGAGGAGGAGGAGGAGGAGGGAGGAGGCTTCCTTTATGCTGCCCTTGAGACCAGGACACGATGGAGCCATGGCTTCAAACGACAAGAAAGGAGATGCCGTCTGAACATGAGGAAGAACTTCCTGACTGTGAGAGCCATTCAGCAGTGGAACTCTCTGCCCTGTGCTGTGGTGGAGGTTCCTTCTTTGGGGGCTTTTAAATAGGGGCTGGATGGCCATCTGTCAGGGGTGCTTCGCATCTCCACCTCTGACATTCAACCTGATTTTGATGCACTTGTTAAAGACCAACAGAGACACAAATGATACAAATGTTCACATTTTGTTAACCATTGTTTTGTAAAATTTTAGTGAATAAATGTCATTTTTCCCATGACAACCTCTTTTTTCTTTGCTCATAACATATACTCTTATCAGTCTTATTAATATATCAAAAATGCAATGTAGTGCCTTTTTATTATTATTAAAGAAATTCAATTGATATTATGTAGAATGTGGCCCTCCATAATATTTTTTGGCTCTCGTGTGGCCCCTTGGCAAAAAGAGGCCACACGAGAGCCCTGCTTTAGATTCATCCCCACTGAACTCTTCTCTTCCTTCTGGAAAGAATGGCTTGGAATATTTCACGTTGCCAGTTCAATTAGTCAGTTCTAGGGAAGTTCACAAATATTATTTTACTACATGACGTCAGCAATTGTTGCTGGATAAAAAAACCAACCCAAAAATCATTATCTCAAACATTGCCAATTTTCCTAGAAATGCTACCAGATTTGTTGCCCCCTTTTGTTGCCCAGAGTTCTGTGGCCCCTTCTACACTGCCATATAATCCAAGTTATCAAAGCAGATAATCCACATTATCTGCTTTGAACTGGATTATATCAATGTTTAATACTGTTTTCATGCTTGTATATTTGTATATTCTAAGTTGCATTGCAATGCTTTTGGTTGTGAGCCGTTTTAAGTCTCCATATGGAGATAAAAAGTGGGATATAATTAAACATAATTATTATCTGCCTGCAACAAAACTGATGGGATCTCAAGCCTGAAAAAGTTACAGAAAATGAACACGTCAAACTGCTCTGGGACTTCCGAATTCAGACTGACAGAGTTTTGGAGCACAATACTCCTGACCTCACAATTGTGGGGGGAAACCTGTCCAGCTTACTTGTCCGAACGCATTAGCCTCTACGTCCCACCTCATAATTTAAGTTCAGCCGGGGAGACCCTGCTCTCGCTCCCGCCAACTTCTCAAATGCGGTTGGTGGGGATGAGAGAGAGGGCCTTCTTGGTGGTGGCTCCCCGTCTGTGGGATGTGCTTCCAAGCGACATACGATCAACTCCATCCCTCCTGGCATTCAGGAAAAAAGTGAAATCTTGGCTATGGGACCAGGCGCTTGCACACTAGCACAATGCTCTATACGGTTCTGGCCCAGCTTACTTGTCCGAACGCATCTGCCGCTACGTCCCACCTCGTACTTTAAGATCATCCGGGGAGGCCCTGCTCTCGCTCCCGCCGGCTTCCCAGGTGCAGCTGGTGGGGACGAGGAGAGGGCCTCCACGGTGGTGGCTCCCCCGTCTGTGGAATGCGCCCCTAGCGAGATACGATCAATTCCATCCCTCCTGACATTTAGGAAAAAAGTGAAAGCCTGGATGTGGGACCAGGCATTCGCATAGTAGCACAGGACAGCACTTTAGTAGTTTTAATGGAAAGTTGGTGAATAGGGCTCAATGCTTTTATGGAGGGAACACTGTTTTTAACATAGGTGAATGCATAGGATGTGTGAATATAATTGTATTTTAATGTATTTTAGTGTCAAATGCTGGAGGGTTTTATCTTGTGTTTTATACTGCAATTGTGATGTAGGCATCAAATTATGCCTTTGGAAGCCGCTCTGAGTCCCCCCTCGGGGGTTGAGAAGAGCGGGGTAAAATGCCATAAATAAATAAATAATAAATAAATAATGCAGCACTTGGACTGGATTGGTAATGGCAAGTTGATGGCTATGGCTCAAGGCTCCTGTTAAGGACAGAACACTGTTTTTAACTTAAATGAATGGGTATGTTGTGTTAATGTTAATTGTATTTTAATGTATTTTAACTGCTGAATGTTTCGGTTTTTATATTGTATTTTATCATGTTTGGCATCGAATTGTGCCTTTTGTTAGGCCGCTCCGTCGTCGTCCCCCGGGGGGGGGGGGGGGTTGAGAAGAGCGGGGTAGAAATGCTGGAAATAAATAAATAATAAATAAATAAAACAAAGTATCAATGGTCAATGTTGCAATCCCAGGCAACAGCAAGATTGACGAGAAGCAACTGCAAAAGCTTACAAAATATGAGGATTTAAAGATCGAATAGCAAAGACTCTGGCACAAGTCAGTAAAGGTGGTCCCAGTGGTGATCAGTACATTGGATGCAGTGCCTAAAGTCCTTGGCCTGCACTTAAAAACAATGAGTGCTGACAAAATTACCGTCTGTCAGCTGCAAAAGACCATCCTGCTTCGATCTGCATGCATTATTTGCCAATAGATCACACAGTCCTAGACATTTGGGAAGTGTCTGACATGTGATCAAATACAAAGGCCAGCATAGTGATCTTGTTTGCTGTGTACCAATCCCATTGTATATCAAAAAAGAAAAATAACTAGATTATATTAGTCTACACTACCATATAATCCAGTTCGAAGCAGATAATCTGGATTTTATATGGCAGTGTAGAAGGGGGCTGTGTTCCCTTGTTATGGGTCTATGTTGTGAAGTCCGTCCATATTTTACGTTTTATTGCCTTGCCTTTTAACAGGTTGGAGCTCAAGATGGGTTACAAAAAGGCATGGAGTAACAGAACATACGGTATATAGTTAACACATACAGAATAAAACAGAACAACAACCCATTAAAACCTCACTAATACAGATTTAAGACAACAAATATGTGCCTCCAGGTCACCTGTCAATTTAGGGTGACTCCCATGAATTTCATAGAGTTCGTCAGAGGTGATTTGGCCAATTCCTTCCTCTGAAATATAGCTTACAGCAACTGGTATTAGTACATCACCATAAAAGCCCTGGTCTTAACCTGCTGCCAAAAGGAAAACAAGAAAGAAGCCTCCCTAGGATGGAAGATCTGAAGTGTGGGAGGAACTACACCACTAAATTTACCTGTGAATGCAGTGGGATAAAGAAAAGTGCTTTATCCCACTGCTTTTAAAACTAAAGCAGGCTTATTTGAAAAGACTCAATTCAGCACTCCGAATTGTGCCTAAAAACAGACAAGTACTACCCACTATAGCTGTTGCAACAAGGGGATTGTGTGCTACCTGCAACTACACACATTAGCCATCTGTCTGCGGACCTTTCCACCAGTTGAAGTTTCCAAACATTCTTCAAAGGAAGGCCCACCAAGAGTGCATCACTGCAATCCATTTGGGATATAACTGAGTCATGTGTCACCAGAGCCAAGTCAGTTGCTGTAAGGAAAAGGCTCATATGATGAACTCCCTTAGGTGTGATTGCTGAGAAACCACAGAGGAGAATGAAATATCACACGTATGAAAGCACAATATTTGTGTCAGAAACCCCAAATAAAACAAATTAAGGCCCATCCAGACAGGCCAAAATCCTGGACCTGTCACAGTTTTACCGGAAGCATAAAAGCAACATTTCTGGATTCCCTGGTTTGTTCTGAATTAATTAAAAACCAGGTAAGATACGGATGTTATGGTAATTCTGGGCCAAATCCACACAGCCATCTTTGGGGGGGGGGGGTCCGGTGCATCATTTTCTTGTGCCAGGAGCACACGAGGAGGAATGTTATGATGGCCAGGTAAATTTTATGTACTTTTTAATGAGAAATTTGGATGGCTTCGGGATAGCCATTGTAATCAGGATGGCATGTAGCACACCCCCACCCCACCCCATCCCCGGAAAGCCTGGGGTTTTTTTGTTGGGAGTGGGGACAGAAATCTGCACCAATGTGTGTGTTTTTAATGTGCTTTGGTATGGATTTCTGGGCTATCTGGAAGCACCTTCAGTTGCACATTTCCAGCTGTAATGCTTCTTATTAAGAGAGAGAAAATTTACTGCTATAAGTCCTACCATCAACTGTCAGTAATATACTGTTGGCCCTCCATTTATTGCCAGAGTTAAGAGCACGGGGCACCCATGAAAGTGGGAAAATCTTTTTTTTAAACCTAAGACAACATCTCTCTAGTGTGGGGTGGGATTTCTAAATTTAATTTCTAAAATGAGGGGAAGCGTTCAAAAATGTAATGCAGCAATAGCAACAGTATCCTCAGTATCCACAGTTCAGTAGAGTACAAGCTTCTAGTGCCAGCAGTAGAGCGATTGAGCTTAAGCAACTCAGGATCAGAGTCAAGCTTAAGAAGTTACATAACACTTGGATACTTGTTCCAGCCAACATCTAATAACATCTAGGTCTTCAGGCATCTTCAAGCATGCTGGAGGACCTAGAAATTCTTATTAATCAAATCAACAAATAATCAAATCCACAAAAGTCAAACCTACAAATCTGAAGTACCAACTGTAGCTACAGTTGACCATAGGACTGGGGTCCAGGATTGTCGAAACCAATGGTGTCCAAACTTAGGTCCTCCCGGTGTTTAGGAGTTCAGCTCCCAGAATTCCTGAGCATTGGACAAAGCTGGCTAGGGATTCCCAAACACTTGCAGGACCAATGGTTGAATACCATTGCTTTAAACAGGGCTGTCCAACAGGCGGCCCTGGGGCCGTACACGGCCCCCCAGCCCCTTGGCTATGGCCCCTTACCCTCCTGCAATAAATAATATATATTTTAAAAATATTTTTTCAATTAAAAATATTATTATTTATTATTATTATTTTTGGTCCCGCCTCCTTGGCTTTCTATTGGTCGCCTCCTCTTCTCCTGAGGGAGGGGGCCAATGGGAGGGAGTGACGTCTCTCGGGCCCCGCCCCCTTGGCAGCAAACAGGAAGAGCGACCCGGCCGCATGGCTCGGCAGAGCTCCTTCCTCCTTCTCATCCTCCCTCCCTCCCTTCCCAGGGAGGAGTTATTGCAAGGAAGCATGCAGCGCTAAGGTGAGCACATTTCTTCTCCCTCCCTCCTTCCATTCCACCCTTTCATCCTTCTTCCTTCCCTGCCCCTTCCCTCTCTCTCTTTCTCCTCTCGCTCGCTTCCTCCTCCTGCTGCTCCGTGCGCTCGGAGGCGCTCAGGCCCTCAGCGCACTCGCCTCCCTCACCCGGCCTTCTCCCCCACTTCCCTCTCCCTCTTCTACTCCCCCCCTCCCTTCCTTCCACTCTTTCCTTCTTTCCTCCGTCCCTCTCTTTCACCTTCTTTCCTTCCACCCACCCACCCACCCACTCTTTCAACTGTTCTCCCTCCCTCCTTGCCCCTCTCTCTTTTACCTTCCTTTCTTCCTTTCCTGCCACCCCATTATCTTTTCTTCCTTCTCACTTTCCCTCCTCCCTTTCCTCTCCCTCCATTCCTTCCATCCTTCTCTTCCACTCCTTCCTTCCTCCTCCTGGGGTTTTGGCAGCCAGGCCCCGAGAGGCATCCTCCGTTTGCTTGCAGGGAGCCTCCGGTTCGCGGCTCCACCAAGCCGGGGGAGCCGTAAACCATGCTCTCAGCTTCCCTCCGGCTCCTGTTTATTTTCCCCAAACTCCATCTGTGTTCACTTTTGGGCATATTGAGTATTCATGCCCAGTTTGGTCCTGATCCAACATTGAGTCCAGAGTGCTCTCTGGATGGAGGTGAACTACAATTCCACAACTCAAGGTCAATGCCCACCAAAGCCTTCCAGTATTTCCTGTTGGTCATGGGAGTTCTGTGTGCCAAGATTGGTTAATTCCATCATTGGTGGGGTTTAGAATGCTCTTTGATTGTAGGCGAACTGTATGATATGATAGCTCTGTACACACTGATTTTGGTGCTTTGCCTCAGGTGCTTGTTGCTCCAGACTCTTTTGTGAAGCCTTCCAAATGCACTGTATGCCTTTCCTAATCTGTGATCTATCTATATATGGCAGGAATGGAATAATAGTAATAACAAATGTATTTTATTAGAAATAAAAGGGAATATGAGTTTGTGAATATATACATGTGGCAGGAATGGAATAATAGTAATAACAAATGTATTTTATTAGAAATAAAAGGGAATATGAGTTTGTGAATATATACATGTGGCAGGAATGGAATAATAGTAATAACAAATGTATTTTATTAGAAATAAAGGGGAATATGAGTTTGTGAATATATACAGCGGGCGGAGCCGGGGAGGGGGCGGAGCCGGGGAGGGGCGGACCCTTAGGCCCCCCAGTTGATCAGTGTCCAGTAATCAGGCCCCAGGGTTGGTAGAAGTTGGACAGCCCTAGCTTTAAACATTCATCCATTTGTGAGGGGTGCAACAGACTCAGTGTAAACTCCAACTGGCACAGGCCTGCTGAGCATCACTGGGGCTGAGACTATTCTCTCTGCAGAATGCTTTCTCTCTTATATTTAAATACTTGTACACTTGAGTGGACATGTACATGATTGTGTGTGTGTGTGTGTTTATATACAAATACATATATCGTATTTTCCGTCATATAAGACTGGAGGTATTAGACGACCTCCAAATTTTCAAGATAAAATACAGAGTTAGGTATATACTCGCCGTTTAAGACTACCCCTCTTCCAGCACTATGCCCCCGCAGCCTCCGGCACTCTCCTTTCAAGGACCTCCTCCACCCCTGCTGCTCATCTCCTCCGAAGGCCACTGGGCTCATCTGGGCTCAAGGAAGCACCTCCAGATTCCAACTTCCAGCAGCCCTGGGTGGCGGTGTGCCTTGGATATGCTCGCTGAGGCATTCTGGGAGCCGTAGGAGTCAGGGAACTATGGCTCCCAGAATGCCTCGGCGAGCACATCCAAGGCACGCCGCCGCCCAGGGCTGTTGGGAGTCGTCCAAAGGCGCTTCCTTGGGCCTAGGTGAGCCCAGTGGCCTTCAGAGGAGGTGAGTGGTGAGGGCAGAGGAGGGCCTTGAAAATAGAGCAGGCAGAGCAGCGAGGACCGGGGGTGATAGCCTCCTGGGCTTTCCCTACGGTCCAGCAGGCCATCACCGGTCTCTGTAGCAATGTGGCCTGCCGCTCCTCCTCATCCTCCTCCCTTCCTCCTCAGTCCGCGCCACTAAATGAGTTTATTTATTTATTTATTTATTTTATTAATTCGATTTAGTAGACCGCTCTCTCCGGAGCCCAGAGCGGTTTACAACAATTAAAACCAGATAAAAACAGATAAAACACATAAAATAACATTCTAACCACTGAACCCCGCTCCCAACAATAAAAACCCAGCAGATCGATGACAATACAGGCGGAAAGACGCGGCAGGATGGCAGATTGCAGCGGCCTCAGTCAGGACCGAATGCCTGTCTGAATAGCCACGTCTTTACAGACTTGCTGAATGCCAGCAAGCCCGATAAGGCTCGTGTCTCCTCAGGCAGCGTGTTCCAGAGGCTCGGCGCAGCCACTGTGAATGCCCTCTGCCGCGTACTCGACAATCGGTAGGTCTTAATACCAGGCACCTCTAGTAGATTGAGCCCCTCAGATCGCAGTGATCTTCTGGGCACATATGGGGTAAGCCGCTCCTTCAGGTACACTGGCCCCAAACCATATAAGGCCTTGAAAGTTAGAACTAACACCTTGAAGACGACCCGAAATTCAATAGGAAGCCAGTGCAGTTCGCGCAGAAGTGGGGTCACATGGGCAGATCTTGGAGCTTCTGAGAGCAGGCGCTTCTGCGTTCTGCACCAGCTTAAGTTTCCGGATCGCCGACGGGTAGGCCAATGTACAGTGCATTACAGTAGTCGAGCCTCGAGATGACCGTGGCTTGGATCACCGTGGCCAGGTTGCAGCGGGAGAGGTAAGGAGCCAGCTGTTCTGCCCGTCGTAGGTGGTAAAACGCTGTCTTGCAGGTGCAAGCAATCCAGCCGGACCCCTAAGCTCTTTACTGATGGTTGCGGGCGAAGTGCCACGCCGTCAAACGTTGGCAACTGGATCTCTACCTGGCGGCCCAGCCACAAGATCTCCGTCTTCGCCGGGTTCACCTTCAACTTACTGGCTCGCAGCCATCCAGTTACGGCTTCTAGGCAGAGATGGAAATTATCGGGTACAGATTCTGCCCCGGGGTCCATCCTCAGAATGAGCTGGGTGTCATCAGCGTACTGATGGCACTCCAGCCCAAAACTCCGCACCAATTGGGCGAGTGGTCGCATGTACAGTAGATGTTAAATAACAGCGGGGAGAGGATTTTATTCTTTTCTTTTACTTATTATTTTAATTTTACGACCCTAGACTTTTCCAGGATTAAAAAGTCATCTAACACGCCAGAAAATACGGTATATGAAAATATATTGTTCTGCCAGTAAAACAGTGCTTATGCTCAGGTAATTGTGTCAAGGAAACAGCAAGAAATGCAGTTTCATTCCTCCGGTTATGATTGCATTAAATGAAGCGGGGGAGGTATCTTATTTTATCAGTTCTCAATGTCTGTTCATTCCGCCTTTTGTTCTGTTGTTACGTGCAAGAAAAAAGCACAAAAATTCTTAATGTCTTCTACTTCTAGTCAAAACATAGGGGGAAATGCAGGTGACCTTGGCTTATGTCTTGTATTTCCCATTTTAGAACAATCTGTGTTAGAAACTGAACAATGTCTCCTTGTCAGGATTCCAACTAATCTTTACTAAGCTCTGGAACATACTTTTTGGACTATTACTGTTTAGGGGTGTGGTTCATTTAGATTTATCCCCTTTTATGCAAAACTTGTTCCATGTCCAGTCACCTTTGCATTTTGGAGATAAAGGTGTAGGTTGAGGTTGTTGCTCTGATTTAGAAGACTGGGTTCAAATGCCTATGTAAAATAAGGACACACATTTTCCTCTTTCTTTCCTCACATCATTGGAATGCCCACTGAATGCTCGAAATGCAGAATAATAGAGTTGGAAGAGACCTTGTGGGCCATCCAGTCCAACCCCCTGCCAAGAATCAGGAAAATCTCATTCAAAGCACCCCCGACAGATTGCCATAATCATCATCACCATCATCATCTTTATTTGTACCCCGCACCCATCTCCCCAATGGGGACTCGGGGCGACTCACATGAGGCCAAGCCCAAACAGCAACAACAGATTACAACAAAATAAAATCAAAAACATCAACCATAAACACAATAAAATACATATAAATAAAAAACAGTGTATAACTAGCTATCTAAAAACACAAGGACAGAGCGGGCCACAGGCACAAATATATAGTGTTAAAAACTCAGGGTGAGAGAAGTGAAATAGTATCCTTTACATGGGGGAGGGGGATAACTCCAAGAACGGGGCATTGAAGAGAGCAATGGTAAAGATTAGATCAGTGTTTCCCAACCAGTGTGCCGTGGCACACTAGTGTGCCACGAGCGATCATCAGGTGTGCCGTGGGAAATGGGAACCTCCAATACCCTTTCCTCCCCCTCCTGCCGAACACTTTTTCTTCCCCACTCGGGCTCCCCTCTTCCCAGTCTCGCTCTGCTCGCTTTGCCTTGCTTTGCTCACGCTGCCACTTCTGCGGGAGGGGGGAGGGAGGAAGACGTGACCCGTGCAGGTGCTACTGACATTGTTTGAGTCCACAGTGCTCTCTGGGTGTAGGTGAACTACAACGTCCAAACTCAAGATCAATTCCCAAGCAAACCCTTTCAGTACTTTCTGTTGGTAATGAGAGTTCAATATGCCAAGTTTGGCTCAATTCCATTGTTGCAAGAGTTCAGGATGCTCTTTGATTGTGTGTTAACTAGAAATCCCAGAAACTGTAACTCCCAAATGTCAAGGTCTATTTTCCCCAAACTCCATCTGTGTTCGCATTTGGGCATATTGAGTGTTCATGCCAAGTTTGATCCTGATCCAACATTGTTTGAATCCACAGTGCTTTCTGGATATAAGTGAACTACAACTCCAAAACTCAAGGTCAATGCCCACCAAACTCTTATAGTATTTTCTCTTGGTTATGGGAGTTCTGTGTGGGAAGTTTGTGTCTTTCTGCCATTCCTGCCAGGATATCTATGTTGTGTTCATCGAAACAGGCCCAGGTTTCACACTGAGTGTATAAATCCATTCAAAAACATATTAACTATATGTATTACTGTGTTAGAGTGTCATTTTGTGTCATTTTGGTTGGTGGTGTGCCCCAGGATTTTGTCAATGGAAAAAGTGTGCCGCGGCTCAAAAAAGGTTGGGAAACACTGGATTAGATAATTACTCTCCAAAGACACAGCGGAAAAGCCAGGTTTTCAGGTGTTCGTTGAAGGTCTGCAAGGTGGGGGCTTTCCTAATCTCCAGGCAGGGAATTCCAGAGTCGGGGGGCCACAGCGGAAAAGGCCCTCTCCCTTGTGCCCACCCACCGAGTCTGTGAGACTGGCAAGGGCGACAGGAGGGCCTCCCCCGAGGAGCGAGCTGGTTCGAGCTGGTTCATGGAGAAAGATCCGGTCACGAAGGTAGGTGGGTCCCGAACCGTTTAGGGCTTTATAGGTGATCACCTGCACCTTGAATTGGGACCATCCCGCCTCTGCTTAAAAGCCTCCAAAGAAGGAGCCTCCACCACACTCCGGGGCAGAGAGTTCCACTGCTGAACAGATCTCACAGTCAGGAAGTTCTTCCTAATGTTCTGATGGAATCTACTTGCTTGTAGTTTCATTGTTCTGCATTTTAGTCTCCAGGGCAGCAGGAAACAAGTTTGCTCCCTCCTCCCTATGACTTCCCCTCACATATTTATACATGGCTATCCTGTCTCCTCTCAGCCTTCTCTTCTTCAGGCTAAACATGCCCAGCTCTGTAGAAGATTGCCCAAGGATAACAATGAGGCTGTAGGGCATTGGTTCTCAACCTGTGGGTCCCAGATGCTTTGGCCTTCAACTCTCAGAAATCCCGAGAGCTAGTAAACTGGCTCAGATTTCTAGGAGTTGTAGGCCAAAATATCTGGGGACCCACAGGTTGAGAACCACTGCTGTAGAGTTTCATGAAGATTCCCTATTCCTGCAGATTCATGCAGTTTTTATCCTCCTGGTTCAAGACACTATCCAATGCTATGATTTCCCTCTTCCCAGAAGGGTCATCTTTTCCTTGTTATGATATCGAGGTGACTCCCCCCTTCCTAGGGTTCTGTGAAAGATAGTCAAAAACTAAGCGCCCTTTCTTTCTGATCTATACATTCCAAAGCCCTGTGCTCTGGCCAGGGGGGGGGGGTTGCCTTGTGCTAATCCCAAGGAACCCCCAAAAGGCAAGATGGCCTCGGCTGGCCCAGGACTGCTCAGGATCTGTAGTTCACTTCTACCTCAAAGGACTCATCTTCACAAACTTTTCCCAAATCCAGTGCATCAAAGACTCTTCCCCCACTTTTCTGAATCTATAGTTCACCAAGTACCCAAGGACCTTTTGCATATCAAAATTCAATTATCCCCCCCCCAACCTTCATGAACTGTGCTTTTGGACTCTTTCGCCTATGAATCCACCCACCAAAGCCCCCCTTCTCCTGTCCCCATTCAGGAAGGATGTTTGCATAGATCTCCAAGCCTGGACTTTTCCCAATATTTTCCTGGACTCTCTTTATGAAATAATTGGATAAAATGGACAAATAAATGATGAACAAAACTAGGAATAATATCCTTTCTCCCTAAGCTTCATTGTACCTCTCCCTGCATGCCCTCCTCATGAAATGTATTATTTTTAAAAGATAGCAAAGCTGACCATGCATGCATGACTCAAACATGGAAAATTCCCAGTAACCATTTGCAGGTCTGTGGTGATACCGTGTTTCCCCGAAAGTAAGACAGCGTCTTACTTTCTTTGACCCCAAAATCCCCTACGGCATACTTTCCGGGTACATCTTATATTGGGTGACGGTACCCCGAAAGTAAGACTTACTGCGGGCGGCATGGCATGGCTTCCTGGCTGGGCGACGAGAGGCTCCCAGAGGGGCTCAAAAGGGGCCCGGAATCGTCCTCCTCTTCCTTCCAGCGGCGCCTTCCATCCTCCTCCTCTTCCTCCCAGCGGCGCCTTCCCTCGAGCCGCCCCCTCCCTTCAGTGAAGGGAGGAGGGGCGGAGCCGCCGCCGGCGAGAGGGAAGAAAGCGCCGGCGGAAGTCCCGCCCGCACGGCGACTCAGGCGTCTTTCCCCGCTGCCCCGCTCGTGTTTCCTCTCGCTGGCGGCGGCTCCGCCCCTCCTTCCTTCAGTGAAGGGAGGGGGGCGGATCCGGCAAGAGGGAGAAGGCGCCGGCGGAAGTTCCGCCCGCACGGCGACT
Source organism: Anolis apletophallus (assembly GCA_030556195.1). Classification (NCBI taxonomy): domain Eukaryota; kingdom Metazoa; phylum Chordata; class Lepidosauria; order Squamata; family Anolidae; genus Anolis; species Anolis apletophallus. Next base: position 161,383,620 of record JARBWK010000001.1, on the reverse strand, counting down.
CAGGCGCTTTCGCTGCCGCCCGCTCGTGTTTGGAGCTGGCGAGCGGGCGGCGGCGGGAAAGACGCCTGAGTCACCGTGCGGGCGGGACTCCGCCGACGCTTTCTTCCCCTCTTGCGGCGGCCTCCTCCTCCTCCCTTCACTGAAGGGAGGGGCGGAACCGGCGCGAGAGGGAAAGGCGCCGCTGGGAGGAAGAGGAGGAGGATGGAAGGCGCCGCTGGAAGGAAGAGGAGGACGATTCCGGCCCCTTTGAGCCCCTCTGGGAGCCTCTCGTCGCCCAGACAGGAAGCCACGCCATGCCGCCCGCGGTATCGCTCTTACTTTCGGGTACGGCTTATATAAGCCGACCCCTCTGACACCCCCGATACGTCTTACAATCGGGGGTGTCATACTTTCGGGGAAACACGGTAATTACCTTCTTTCTTTGGCCTGTCCCAAACAGCTGATAACCACAAAAGGATCTGTGGGGCTCTGATCTCTGAGATTTTCGTGTATCAGAGCACCATGGGTCTCCTGGCAAGTTTCTTTGTATAACATAAAGGGCCATCTCCTAGGATCGAAACTTGAGACGTTGGCCACAATACATCCTATTTACCTTTCACATTTGCTAAATAAAACACCCACAGATGTCATACCATCAGGAAATGACAAGCTACAGATCCTGTGTTCATGTAACCAGGAAAACCATTTATTTCAAAATCAGTACAATAGGTGACAAAGGTTGCAGGGCCCCAGGGGTCTTCCCTTGTCAATCAAATCTTCATTAGCATGTCATAATCTCGTTACCCAAGTTCCGACCTCATTGTTCCATCCATTTCCCCCTCTCTCTTCCCATTGGCTCAGATCCACAGCCAATTGAGACAGGCGGGCGGGAGATTTGAAACTGACTGTTCTGAAAATGTATAAAAATACTGGAAATTTTTTAAATAAACATGTCAGCATGGCGAATGAATGTTGCTGTCATCGTTTCTCAGCTGGGATAGAACTCTCTCGGTGCGCACACTTCCGGATCTTGGTGAGAACCTACTATTGGGGCTTATTAGGGGGCTATTTTGGCATTTCTTACCGCCCACCAAGGTTTTTCCATCAAGGACCTTTGCTTTAGAGGAACCTAGGGTCTCAGCCTCTAAGGCAAGACTACCCTAAATTCATATCCTCTTTCACAGGGGTGCTCATTAGGTAGCTCGGGACCTACTAGTAGATCTTCGGCCCTCTTCCAGGTAATCTTCGGGCCTCACCAGCCGGATGGGACGCTCCTGCCATGCGCGTGCACACCCTGCGCGCACGTGCGCTCCTGCTGCTGGCTTCCGCTCTCGCAGTGCTTCTTTCGCCTGCGGGGCATTGCAGGAAGAAGGAAGCACGAGGCGGGGCCTCTGGAGGGAGAGCCCTGCCTCTCTCTTGTCCAGAAGCAGCTGTGCAGCCTCCGTTGCCAGCGAGACAGGCAGGGCGGAGCGCTCCCTCTGGATGCCCCGCCTCGTGCTTTCTCCTTCCTGCAATGCCCCGCAAGCAGAAGAAGTGCTGCGTGGGCGGAAAACAGCAGCAGGAGCACGCATGGTGGCAAGAGTGTGTGGCAGCCGGAGCACGCGGGAGTGCGCGGCGGCGGGGGCAGGTAGATCTTTTGGACTTGGTTGCTTTAAGAGTAGCTCGAATGCTGAAAAAGTGTGAGCACCCCTGCTCTATCAGTTATCTGACCCACAACTGTTTTGAGTTCTCTGCCACTTCTGTTTATTAGAACATTAATGGTGTTCGAGAAGACACGCCGAACGGGTCTTTCGAGAAGACATGCCAAACGGGTCTCGAAGAGAACCGACAACGCAGAAAGAACCGCAACTTGGAAACAACATCACGCAAGGAGACTCTGCTGTGCTTTCTGCAACCGGGCTTGCCTATCTCAGATTGGCCTTTTTAGTCATCAATGCGCTTATAAAAAGCGTGGGATGAGTCCTTCCTAAGAATCTTCGTTCGCAAAGTAATGCCAGAGATGTACTCTCAGTTTCATAATCTTAAGTCCAGGTCTCTATGACCAGGGATATGAATGTGCGTGATGAAGCATTCACAGGCAACTGGAATGAAGTGAGGCAGGGAGATGAAAAACAACCCTTTTTCCCCCACGCCTTCTTTTGTATGTGAAATAGGGCTGTGTTATAATAGATCCTAACTGCTGCTGTTCAAATGCTTTCAGCATAACAAAGCTTCCATTATTTCACAGGTGCAAATGACGCTGGTTCCAGGTTTTCGGAACGCTTTCTCATCTTGACATGGGTGGGCCCTGGCAGAGTTACTGTGCACCGTGTGCACAGTGGTTATAATGTGGTGTGCACAGCTTGGGTGCTATTATAATTTACCGTAATTCTTTTTCCTTCAAATTGTTCCAGGATGACAGTAGAGGGTTTTTTTTTCTCCAGCTGGGTTTGGGACTATGGGGGGGCTGCCCTTGCTGGCAGTAGGTAAAGCTCTTATCAAGAAAGTGTGTGGTGCTACTGCTATCTTAAGGAGGGGGCCAGGCACGAACAAACACAAATCCTTCCTCTACCTTTCTTTATCACTTCCACTCAGAGTTTACCACATACACACACTTGCTCACTTCATCCACCTTCACACATATTCTTCCCAGGCTTCTCTCACATCCCTAACCAAATCATTTGGACACATTGTGCTGGGTAGTTGAAACCTTGCCCATCTATCCCCCCACTCCAGCTCCTCAGTTAATCTACCTTTGTTGCCTCACTTTTCTTCTTTGGCCAGTAAAGGCAAAAGGAGAGAAAGGTAAAGTACAGTAGAATCTTGATTTCAAAGTGCCCCAACTTACAAGCATTTTGAGTTAACAGCTGTATCTTGTCCTGTTTTTGCTTTGACATAAGAGCTAGCACCAGAGGTTCCACTAGTGCAGGGGTCAGGTACCTATGGCTCGGGAGCCAGGTGTGGCTCTTTTCATGATTGCATCTGGCTCTCCAGAGCAGCCTGGCCCTTCCTTCATCTTCCTTCCTTTCTCCCCCTTCACCCTTTCCTTCTCTCCCCCTTTTCCTCCCTCCCTCGCCCCTTCCTTCTTTCCTCCATTCTCCCCCCTTCCTTCCTTTCCCTTCTTCCTTTCTTTCTCCCCTTCACTCTTTCCTTCTCCTTCTCTCCTTTCTTTTTCCTCCCTCTCCCCTTCCTTCTTTCCTCCATTATCCCTCTTCCTTCCTTCCTCTTCCTTCCTTTTTCTCCCCCTTCACCCTTTCCTTCTCCTTCTCTCCTTCCTTTTTCCTCCCTCTCCCCCTTCCTTTCCTCCATTATCCCTCTTCCTTCCTTCCTCTTCCTTCCTTTCTCCCCTTCACCCTCTCCTTCTGCTTCTCTCCTTCCTTTTCCCTCCCCCTCTCCCTTCTTTCCTCCATTCTCCCTCCCTCCCTCTTCCTTCCTTCCTTTCTTCTTCTATTCTTTTCCCCTAAAGTCTTCCTTTCCTTCTCCTTCCTTTCTTTTCACTTCCCTCTCCCCCTTCTTTCTTTTCTTATTTTCCCTTCATTATTTTACTGTTCCTCAACTCACATTTAGTTGAATTCAGTCTTAAAATATATTATATATATTATATGGCTCTTACTGAAATAAATTTCCAAATATTTCGCTTTTATGGCTCTCTGAGTCAAAAAGGTTTCCGACCCCTGCACTAGTGCGAGAGTACAGGGCTGTAGGGCTTCAAAGGAGCAGCCTCCGTGCCTCATGTTCTTGTCTGCTTTAGGAGATTGCTGTCTGCTTTGGTCTTGTCCACGTGGAGGAACTTTGTGTTAGTTGGTTTTGCATGGTTGTTATTCCTGGCCCCCCTGATGGCACAGTAGGTTAAATCGCTGAGCTGCTGAAGTTGCTGCTTGAAAGGTTGGCGGTTTGAATTCAGGGAGCAGAGTGAGCTCCCGCTGTTAGGCCCAGCTTCTGCCAACCTGGCAGTTCGAAAACATGCAAATATGAGTCGTTCAATAGGTACCACTCCAGTGAGAAGGTAAAGGCACTCCAAGCAGTCATGCCGACCATATGACCTAGGAGGTGTCTACTGACAATGCCGGCTTTTTGGCTTAGAAATGGAGATGAGCACCACCCTCCAGAGTCAGACACAACTAGACTTAATGTCAGGGGGAACTTTTATCTTTATTCCTGGTATGTTTGGTTTCACAAAAAGTGTGGCTGCAAAGAGTACAACATGAAGAAAAGGGTGCTTCTGTCTCTTCACTTTGTGTTTCTGCTTCTTTGCCACAACTTTGTGCTTCTACCATTTTAAAATTTATCTTTTTTATTGTTCCATGTGAATGTGCAGGTTTTGCCTTCCTGTTACACTGGCCAACACGCATTTTGTTGCCTTAAATATGTTTCCTTGCCATAGCCTCGTGCTTCTATAGTTTTAAAGCTGGTCTTTATTTATTTATTCATGTTAATGTGCATTTATACACTATTTGTTATTTATAAAGTGCTTTTTCTAATTTAAAAATAAGTAACAAAAATGGGGGAGCGGTACAGATGAAGCATTTCAGTGGGAAATTTGCTTTGAGATAAGAGCATTTTAAAGTTAAGAGCTTGATCACAGATCGAGTTAAACTCTTAAGTCAAGGTATCACTGTATAGATGTCTGCATAAAATAGTGACTCAATAGCTACTCTCCCACCTCCTCTTCCTTCCCCAACCAGAAGGAGGGATCCACATTAGAACAGGGTAAGTTCTTGCAGACAAGATCCCTGCTTTTGGCTGTTATGGGAGTACTTTGATTATGTGTTCCAGCACCAAAGTTGGTTGGACTAGATGGGCCCTGTGGTCTCTGCCAACTATATGATGCTATGATTGATTTTATGGAAAATTTACATTGTTTGGCTCCAAATGACCAGGAAGTGTCAGGGTGGATGCCAGCAGGCTACCTGGACTTGCTAAGATACAAGGAAGAAAACCTTGTGGAAGAAAACTATATGCTGATGCTGGGCCTGGGATCAGTTCATGTAGGCCAGTGTTTCCCAACCGGTGTGCTGCGGCACACTAGTGTGCCGTTAGCGATCATCAGGTGTGCCATGGGGAAAACCCTTTCTTCCCCCTCCTGCCGAAGTCCTGCTGCTGCTGCTTGCGGGGGAGGAGGAGGAGGAGGAAGGGCCGGGCGGCGGCGGCGAAGAAGAAGGGGCCAGGGCGCCGCCTCCTTCCGCCGTTTCCCCTCTGTGTGCGCCAGCCAGCCTCCAATCGAGGGAGGGAGGAGGGAAGGGTGACGTCACTCGGGCCCCGCCCCCTTCCCAGCGGTCGCCATTTGAGGAGGAGGAAAGGCCGGCAGAGAGGCTGAGGTGAGCGGAGGGAGGGTCGGAAAGGGGTGGAGTGTCCCCCTCCCCATGAGGAAGAGGCCCGCCCATCATTATTTGAGTCCACAGTGCTCTCTGGATATAGGTGAACTGCAACTCCCAAACGTCAAGGTCTATTTCCCCCAAACTCCATGTGTGTTCATAGTTGGGCATATTGAGTATTCATGCCAAGTGTGGTCCAGATCCATCATTATTTGAGTCCACAGTGCTCTCTGCGTGTAGGTGAACTACAACTCCAAAACTCAAGGTCAATGCCCACCAAACTCTTATAGTATTTTCTTTTGGTTATGGGAGTTCTGTGTGGGAAGTTTGATTCCATTCAATCATTGGTGAAGTTCAGAATGCTCCTTGATTGCGGGTGAACTATAACTCCCAGCAACTACAACTCCCAAATAGCAAAATCAATTTTTTGACTGATGGTCCCTCCTTGGGTTAGTATTAGTATGTTTTGTGGCCAAATTTGGCAGCAATTTGTCCAGTGGTTTTTGAGTTATGTTAATCCCACAAATGAACATTACATTTACTGTATATACTGTATATATATATATATAGAGAGAGAGAGAGAGAGAGAGAGAGAGAGAGAGAGAGAGCATAACAGCGCAGGCAGAAAAGCAAACATCACAGGGAAGCATGTCTGTGTAGGAGGGTGAACATTAGGAAGAACTTCCTGACTGTGAGAGCTGTTCAGCAGTGGAACTCTCTGCCTCAGAGTGTGCTTCCGTCTGGCTGCTCTCTTTCCAGCCGGCTTCCCTGAGGACTGGGTGACTGCGATAAAAACTAAACACACAGAGAGACTGACAGCTGTAGAGCAAGACCTTCGTGTGTGTCTTTCTGCCATTCCTGCCAGGATAACTATGTTGTGTTCATCGAAACAGGGCCAGGTTTCACACTGAGTGTATAAATACATTTAAAAACATATTAACTATATGTATTACTGTGTTAGAGTGTCATTTTGTGTCATTTTGGTTGGTGGTGTGCCCCAGGATTTTGTAAATGTAAAAAATGTGCCGTGGCTCAAAAAAGGTTGAAAAACACTGATGTAGGCAACCAGATCACAGAGGTTCCATGTGAAAATGCCACTGTAATAGCTTGTCCCAAGAGACAGCATAACTATGATGTTTTTAAAGCCTCTGCTTAGTAACACTGCATGAGAAACATTATTATATATGCTACATATGATCAGTTTTTTAAAATAATGTCCCTCTTATGTGGATTTAAGTGCATTCCAGTTAATAGGTCAATTTCATATGTGAGATGGATATTTTAAGCTAACATATCCAACTGACATGAAAGATTAGATTCGCATAATAGTTTGTAAATTAAGCGTATTCAGTCGTGATTTAAAATAAAATTAACATCCCTATCTCCAGCTCCCATTCTAGCCACAAGCAATTCTTGGGATTTGGCACAGTGATGGCCATGACACTTTCTTGATAAGTAGCTAAAATAAGTTTTTAAAACCATGGATCGTTTTTTAAGAGTTTCATTTTGACATTTGTCAAACATCAGTCGGTGGAACATTCTGCATCAGATGATCAAATAACTAGTTGTATACAGGACTAGCATAAAGAGAAGCTTGATTTCTTCCAATGCTTTGTGCAGATGGACAGTCTGCAAACCATCTGCCCTCAGTTTATTGGCAAACAAAGATAATTGGCTGACTCAGATCCAGTGTGCAGAAAGGTTTCTCCACTTTTCCTCCAAACATGTATTTTATAGTATTATATAAGAGGTCAGGTTTCCTGAAACAAACCAAATAATAACAATAGTTAAAAATATATTATAGACCGAGGAGCAAGAAAAAAAAAATTTTCTTGAAGAAACCTTTGGCTACATCATGGCGATGTTGGTCAGTGTCGTGAAGCAGACACCAATTAGAGCCAAGCCCAGATGTAAAAGGGGGTAACAAAAGATTTAGTATACAAGGAATGGGAATGGAATGAACAAAAAACTAGCCTAAGTGGCAAAAACCCACAAAAACCCAGGGAAAGCCCAAAAAATCACTGCAGGAGAATCCAAAACAAACTCAGGATGTCCTCTGTGACATCCTTCGTGGGATGATCCAAAAGCGTAGTCTGTAACCGGCCCGAAGTCAAGGGCAGGAGAATGACGGAGGAAACGAGGAGACAGTCAAGGTCCAACAGGAGCTAAATGTATAGGGACAACACATATCGTAATCCCCATAAATCACATTGTCAACCTCCCTCTGTTGTAATACAATACCAGTCTTGCAGCTTAAAACTCACAGAAGGTCCAGCGGAGTTCAAACCCTGCCACTAGGAACACACGGCTGTAGCTGGACAGAAAGCAGAACATTGAAACCCAAAAACCCCCACCTTTCCCAACTGCAGCAACAGCAGCAGCAGCATCTCAGCCCAAAAAGGTGACAGAGTAAAAACCTTAACTCACGAATAAACTGGATCAGGAACACGATGCAAGATAACAGGATGCCAAGATAACAGGATACCAGACACAACTCCTTGCCCGCCGGAAGGAGTCATTTCCCAAGACCATAATTTATAGCCCTAAAGATCAGACTCACTCGAAGAACATTCCCCTGGATCAGGCGATGCAGCTGCTTCCCTCTCTGCAGCTGACACCTTTTGTGAGTCTCTCCAGGCCACCCAGCATTTCTCAAAACTTAGTGCTTCCCAGTCATTCCCAAAAGTTTCAAAGGGCCAGTCTTTGTCACTGTCAAATCCATAAACGTATCATTACTGGAGTCAGCATTACACACATTCCTAACATCCTATATCAAGGCCCAATCTAGCTCGGTATCACTCTCTTCTGACTCCAGTTCCTCATCTCTGTGAAAGCCCTCAAAAGATTCAGAATCCGTGGTAGATGTAAGTATCTGCTGAATTCTCTTCCTCTGCTCTAATGATAGAGAGATTACTCAATGAATTAGATATGGGTATAAATTTTATTTCAGCAATAGAAGCAATTTATAAAAAACAAGAAGCTCAAATACTAATCAATGGACAAAGATCAAAAAAGATTCAGATAAACAGGGGCGTGAGACAGGGGTGCCCCCTGTCCCCACTCATTTTTAATTTGGTGTTAGAAGTACTGCTAAAAGATATAATACAAGATAAAGAAATAAAGGGATTGTCAGTAAAGAACCAGAATTATAAAATATATGCTTTTGCCGATGATTTGGTATGTATAGTGGATAACCCCAAAGAAAATATGGAAAAATGGATGAGGAAAATTGAGGCATTCGGCAAGGTGGCTGGGTTTAAATTAAATAAAAGCAAATCACAAATTTTAGTAAAAATATAAATAAAATGGGCGCCCAAGAGATAGAAAAGAAATTTGGAATTCCCATTGTAAATAAAGTAAAATATTTAGGTATAATATTGACCTCAAAAAATTGTCAACTTGTTAAAAATAACTATGAAAAACTTGGCAACAAGTAAAAGAAAATCTAGAAAAATGGAGAAGTCTTAATTTGTCCCTGCTAGGAAGATATCGCTAATCAAAATGAAAATTTTCCCAAAGTTAAATTTTATGTTCCAAACGTTACCTATATTAAAAAATCATACTATACTAAAGAGATGGCAAATAGAGCTGACGAAGTTTATCTGGGGAGGAGGAGACCCAGAATAAAACAGAAATATATGCAAGAAACGCCAGAGAAGGGTGGATTTGGTGTGCCAGATCTTACCCTATATTATGATGCAAATTGCTTGGAGAACATAAGAGATTGGATAGATCTACGAGATAGTAAATTACTAAATTTGGAGGGATGGGAGAATAGGTTTGGATGGCATGGGTATCTCTTCTATAATAAATGGAAGGAGGATAGAAACGTCAACAACCATGTAATAAAAGCCCCATTGCTAAAAGCCTGGAATAGACATAAAGATACTATCTACAGCAAGTGCCCATTATGGGCCTCCCCTCTGGAGGCGTTCAGATAATTAAGGTAGGGAGAAAAAGTTGGCCCTATATAGAGACGTTTTAGGGAAAGAAAATAATAAGCTTATATTGAAACCCATGGAAAATCTGAAAGAGTTAAAAATAAACTGGCTCAAATATTCTCAATTAAAGATGAGGTGTAAGGTAGATATGCAAGTCGGATGGGAAACATCTCAGACGATAGCAGCAAAGATACTGACCCAACAAAGTAAAAAAAGTGTAAGCAAGCTATATAAAATATTACTAGCAAAAAGACATGAAAAGAGCCCAATAAAAGAGTATATAAGGAAATGGGAAGATCATATAGGACACCATATTAAAAGGGAAGAATGGGAAAAGAGCTGGTCCCAGTGCCAAAGATATACATGTGCACAAATATTAAAGGAAAATCAGCTGAAAGTCCTTTACAGGTGGTATATAACACCTGTGCAATTGGCAAAAATGTATAAAAATGGAAATGACTGGTGCTGGAAGTGCCAAAAAGAAAGGGGTACATACTTCCACCAGTGGTGGTCGTGTGAAAATATAAAACGATACTGGGAAATGGTACGAACGCTGGTGGAGGAATGTTACATGAAAAGATTGAACTGAAACCAGAAATCTTCCTTTTAAATATTGTAGAACCCGGGTTGGGTAGAGAAAAGGAAGGCTCCTGTGGCATATAGCGACTGCTGCCAGGATAGTCCTGGCTAGAAAATGGAAAATGTCGGAAATACCTGAAGAAGAGGAAATACTGCAAAAGCTACTGGAAATAGCTGAAATGGATAAGCTGACGTACCTATTAAAAACGGGAACAATTAACCAATTTATGGCCACTTGGACACCACTGGTGGAATACATAGAGGAAAAGAAAAAGATGGACTTGAAAGCCTTTTGGATATAGGTTATAGAAACAAAGTGCTCTGAAAAATGGGCTCTATAGTATAATTTAGTTAAGTGCGATGCCACCGGTGAAGTCAACCGTTTGTTTTTAATATGTTGTGATGTCTTGTTTTCTTCGTGTAACCCCGCCCTATTTTACCCCCCCTCCACACCCCCCCCAACTTCCTATGACCTTCCTTCCCTCTATCCCCTTTTGATGTGTATGTCTTTTTTAACCAATAAAACCTTTAAAAAAAATTTATAGCCCTAAAGATCAGACTCACCCGAAGAACACTCCCCTGGATCAGGTGATGCAGCTGCTTCCCTCTCTGCAGCTGACACCCTTTGTGAGTCTCTCCAGGCCCCCCAGCGTTTCTCAAAACTTAGCGCTTCCCAGTCATTCCCAGAAGTTTCAGAGGGCCAGTCTTTGTCACTGTCAAATCCCATAAACGTATCATTACTGGAGTCAGCATTACACACATTCCTAACATCCTATATCAAGGCCCAATCTAGCTCGGTATCACTCTCTTCTGACTCCAGTTCCTCATCTCTGTGAAAGCCCTCAAAAGATTCAGAATCCGTGGTAGATGTAAGTATCTGCTGAATTCTCTTCCTCTGCTCTAACTCTTCATTGCTGGAATTGCTTGCATTCCCCTTTCTGCTTGCTCCAGCGTTTGAAGTACTATCAGCCCCTCCCAATTGCATATTACTCTCAGACACTGATGACTCAGCGTCTCTGCAGCTCTACTATCAGGCAACACCAAGGGCTGAATTACAACAGTCAGATAACCTGGATCTTCCATTTTTGAACACCATCATAAGGCAATATCCAAACAATAAATATATGTGCATAGAAAGGATCTTACAGGCTAATAACGTCTGGAGTACAATTCCCTCCCCTGCTTTAAGAGAATCAGAGGGCGAAAGAGACAGCAGATATTTACTACCCAAATTTCCCAATGGCACCTCCTAACTGATACATGTAGTTGTCAAATACCACCAGATTCAAGCTGGTGCAGCATATAGCTGGCAGAACATGAATTTATGGATTTTAAAAATCGTGTCAGAAGCAACTTGAGAAATGGCAAGTTGCTTCTGGTGTGAGAGAATTGGCCGTCTGCAGAGACATTGCCCAGAGGACACCCAGATGTGTTACCATCCTATGGGAGGGTTCTCTCATGTTCCCACATGGGAATCTGGAGCTGACAGATTATTTATTGATTTATTTCTGGTATTTATATCCCGTCTCTTCTCTACCCTGAAAGGGGGACTCAGGACGGCTTACATAGGCAGCAATTCGATGCCATTACATGAACAATTAATACAATAAGCATTTAACATAACCATTAACCCACTGATTCTCAAAGTGGGCGGTACTACCCCCTGGTGGGCGGTGAGGCGATCCAAGGGGACGGTGGGAGGCTCAGGGGAATTTGGGAGGCGGTGAATTCCTTTAAGGGGGCGGTGAATGATTGGCTATTAGGAGGGGTTGCGTGGCCCCTTCATTTTGACCTGCATATTATTTATTTTATTTATTTATTATTTATTCGAACTTGTTTGCCACCACTCCTAGCCGGCTCGGGGCGGCTCACATACCAATTGCAGTAATGCAATTAAAACATCACATTAAAACAGCATCATCGAATAAAAACATCAACAATAAAATAGCACTTACAACATGGATTCGATATTAGATACTTGGATTAGAATTCGTAAGAGTAGCAAAATTATTTATGAAGTAGCAACGAAAATATGGTTGGGGGTCACCACAACATGAGGAACCTTATTTAGGGGTCATGGCTTTAGAAAGGTTGAGAACCACTGCATTAATACATATATCTTTCTATTTAACTGCTATTAAATTTTTAAAAAAATAATTTTTAGGGGGGTGGTGAGTAATTTTTTTCTGGAAAGGGGGCGGTAGACCACTGCATTAACCATTAAAATACATAAAATACATAAGCCATTAATTAGCACTCATTTGATGACTTCCCAGGGACCTGCTCAATACTGTGCAAATCCCCGTGCAAATCTCTCTTGCCACTCGGATCCCTCAAGCCAATCTTGACTGAACTGCAACAATATGTAGAATTCAAAGGGGGGGGGGGTTGAACAAAGGTACTTATGATATCAAAAATATTCCATATAATTCTGTATTGCTTGTTGTAATAGTCTTTAATTTAGTCCTCCAGATGTTTTGGACTTCCAACTCCCAGAAGGCCCACTAGCATGGCCAATGATAGACAAGGATTCTGAAGTATAATATCTAGCACATCCAGAGAACCAGATTTGAGAATCATTGTCTCTATTGTTTCAATCAGGAGTCTCTCCAAAACCTACCTACGGCCCTTCCACACAGCCCCACATCCCAGAATACCAAGGCAGAAAACCCCACACCATCTGAGTGTGGACTCAGATAACCTAGTTCAAAGCAGATATTGTGGGATTCTCTGCCCCGACACACTGGGATACAGGGACATGCGGAAGGGCCCATAGAAATACCAGGAACTGAATTTTTTAATTGGAAGCTCACCCTGTCTCGCGGATTCAAACCAGCCGGCACAAGGGTTGAACCCAGTAGTTCTCAACCTGTGCATCCCCAGGTGTTTCGGCCTTCAACTCCCAGAAACCCTAACAGCTGGTAAACTGGCTGGGATTTCTGGGAGTTGTAGGCCAAGGCACATGGGGACCCACAAGTTGAGCACCACTGGTTTAATCCATTGTGCCATGGCAGCTCCTGGACATATAGGTACCCAGTGCTATTCCTTGGAACAAAAAATAAAAGTAGAACTGTAGTAATAGAGTTTGTTTCCAGGCCAACTCCCAAACAGAGGACATTATGCTTGATGTTATCAAAAGAGAGTTCAGGCAGGAACAACTAAATTGCACTTCCATATCTCTGCCCCAAAATAGCTGAGACAGCACTGTTTGAAATAGACACACAGAATACCTCCCTTGGTATTGTAATAGCAATGACCAGGCCCGGATTAACAATTTTTTGTACCCTAGGCCACACTTTGGAATTACGCCCCCTTTAACCCAACCTCCCGCCACCTCCAAGGTCCCCATTCCCACCGGCTGGAAAGCTCCGCTGTGCTCTGAAGGTCTCCTTCGGAGTCAGGAGGCTTGGGGAGAGCACAGCAGGTGCAAACTCGCTCCAAAGGCGCGCGAGAGAGAGAGAGAGAGAGAGAGAGAGAGAGAGAGAGAGAGAGAGAGAGAGAGAGAGTGAGTGAGAGAGAGAGAGCAAGACAGAGCACGCGAGAGAGAGAGAGAGAGGGAGGGAGGGAGGGACGGACGGACGGACGGATCAGAGACTTTGCTGAGAGAAGGGGCAAGGAGGGGCATGACAAAGGGGGAAAGAAGGGCGCAGACCAGTTTTGGGGTTTTTTGGTCAGTGATCTGCGCTCCCCCCCCCCCGGGCTCGGCTTGCGCCCCTAGGCCATGGCCTCGTTGGCCTTATGGGTAATCCGAGCATGGCAATGACAGTCGAATTGACATGAAGTAGAGCAAATTTATCCCCAATTGAAAACTTTTTGATTGCTACTAAAAAAAAAAAGAAAGCAATAATCTTATAATAAATTTACACTTAACCAGTATAATAACTCAAAATGTAAAACTTTCTCCAAGGAAGCACTAGCTAATATTAAGATCAAACTAGTAGGAGACCGAATTTTATCAAAACCTATTCGAAATTAAATATAAAGCTGGAAGCAAAGTCAGAAATCGGGTTCCAAAGAGATGTTGCTAACCACTCCGCCAACCATCCACCCCAGCTGGCCTTATGATAAAATAGGACATAAACGGCCTTTACAGAGTGTGATGGAGTGTGTGTATGTGTGCATAACTGTTGAAAATAAACACATCTAAACGCCCTTTGGAACTATGTTCTAGGTACCAGCTGTGCTGTTTTATATTCCTCAGTCTTCAGGCCAATTGTAAATTCACTTTTTAATAAGACAGAGATTTTTTTAAAAATTAAAAATGGTTTTTGTGCTCTTTCCAGATCATCACAAATTCTTGATGAAAGAAATGGGGGCTCGCTCATGCTTAACAGTCACAGAGTCGCAGCCAACATCTGTCTGGTTCAGCGCATAATCATTCTGCTATTAAGATCCTATTTTAACCACTTGGTTTGGAACATCTTTCCCCTCCTCTCTTCTCTGTGCTTCTGTCAAATATAATTTACAAGGCAAACTCATTTTGACGGAATAATTTTGCGAGCAAATCACACAAATTGCTCCATATTTTTCAGTACATTGTAATGCCAAGTGCAAAATGTTTTAAAAATAGCATTCAGTGTTGGGTGCTAACAAGGCAGAAATGCTGCTGCCCCAGATTTGATTTGCTGTTGGATCCAAAGGGGAAGAAATTAAAGCCAACATAATTATTGTTTTTGAAGGAGGGAGGAACTATGGCCGTTTCCAGTCGGATTTACATAGAGATACTTTCCAATTACATAAAAAGTCTTTTGATTTAACATGATTATGATTGAAATGCGCATTCATTGGAAAATAGAAAAGTGCAAATAACTATCTGGTAGCATCTCTGCGAAACTAGTTGAAACACAAAATCAGAAATGTGTAATTCATTGTAATAATCTTGGTAATTATTCTCCAAGGCGAGGGGATTGCTTTGTGAAAAAGAGAAACCTATTAATTAAATACTTGATTACGCCTATTGTTAAAAAAAACCCCTTTAACTAGTAGTCATTACAAAGTTTAAAGAGTACTTTGTGTGGCTTCTTTTTTTTAAAAAAAGGAATTGTTATTGGAAGAGAAATCTTGTAACTTCAGAAATTCCTAACTGTCTAAAAATGCCCTTTAAAGGTAACTTTGAAAAGTAATTAAAATGGTAGAGTAATTTAATTTCCACTCATTGTATCATTTTTGGAATATGATTTGGTTATACAGTACTCCCATTATCCAAAAACAGTTGAAACCTTTCAACAAAGGATTCCCCCAGGCAGGAAGCGGCCAAGCTTTGAAGCTGCAGTGCCATTCAATGCTAATCAAGGTGGCCAATTGCAACATTCACACTTGCCTCAAACAGACAATGGTTCTTTCTCCCACCCTGGACATTATTCCACAGATACGAGGACGGGTCAGTAAGTCCGTGACTTTTTGAATTTCCCGCCTCTTAACTGAAAGGGCAACCCTGCTCCTGTCAACAGGCACCTGTCAGTTGACTCCTGTCAAAATTTGAACAAGTTGCGTCATTTAGTTTGTGTTTGACAGCCATTGATAGCAGACTACCACGTGATTTGAGGAGCAAATGGAAAAAAGTGAATTTTGTGTGCTCATTAAGCATTATTTTTTGCGGAAAAAACCCATCACTCAAACTAAGGCTAAGCTTGATAAATACTATGGGGACTCTGCACCATCAATTTCAATGGTAAAAAAGTGGTTTACTGAATTTTGTTGTGGCCGCACAAGCACGGAAGATGCCGAACGTTCTGGATGCCCAGATGAGGTCTCTTCACCCGAAACAATTGAAAAAATTCACGATATGGTGTTGGCCGATTGGAGATTGAAAGTGCGAGAGATTGTGGAAGCCATAGGCATCTCACATGGCTCAGTGGTTTCAATTTTAAATGATCACTTGGGTATGAGAAAGCTTTCCGCAAGATGGGTGCCGCGTTTGCTCACAATCGACTACAAACGCAATCGTGTGAGAATTTCGGAGGAGTGTTTGGTGTTGTTCAACTGCAATATGGACGAGTTTTTGCACTGTTTCGTAACCGTGGACGAAACGTGGATCTACCACAACATACCAGAGACCAAACAGCAGTCAAAACAGTGGGTTTCTCGGGGTGAATTGGCACCAAAGAAGGCCAAGGTGGATTTGTCAGCCAATAAAGTCATGGCAACAGTTTTTTGGGATGCACATGGTATAATCCACATTGACTACCTTCAAAAGGGCAAAACAATCAATGGAGAATATTATGCCAACATATTGGGTCGATTTAATGAGGATTTGGAAGGAAAAAAACCCGATCACATTTGGCCAAGAGAAGTTATTTTGCACCAGGGCAATGCAAGGGTGCACACATGTGCAGTTGCCATGGCAACAATCCATGAATTGGGATATGAATTTCCCCCTCATCCGCCCTATTCTCTGGATTTAGCCCCGAGTGACTATTTCTTGTTTCCAAACCTGAAGAAATGGCTCGGAGGAAAGAGATTTGACTCCAACAATGAAATCATCTCACAAACAAATACCTATTTTGATGACCTCGACAAATCTTATTTTTTGGAAGGGATAAAAAAATCGGAGAAACGTTGGACAAAGTGTCTAGAGCTCAAAGGAGTCTATGTTGAAAAATAAAGTGATGTTTTTATCCAAAAATCTGTGTTTCATTCAAAAAGTCACAAACTTATTGACCGGCCCTCGTATATAAACTTCACTTGCCTAGTTTCCAACAGACCTCTGAACAAACCTCTAAGGATGCCTGCCATCGATGTGGGTGAAACGTCAGGAGAGAATGCTTCTGCAACATGGCCATACAGCCTGAAAAATTCACAGCAACCCAGTGATTCTGGTCATGAAAGCCTTCGACAACACAAAAATCAGTGGCTCATTATCGACTTCAGTATTCAAAGCTGCCAATGCATATACTGAGTAAGAATTCAAGATGTCAGTAAATTAAAGAATTAAATAATAAAGAGATCTGAAACTAAATTTCCAGTTAAAATATGTCCTTAGAAACCAATATAATAAAATATAAGCATAAGATAAGCATAAATAAGGCATGTCATTACCCCCAATGCATATGTTTATTTTTCTTGTCCTGTTAGGGGTCTGGTCAGTATTGTCCTGCAAACATCTTTGGTTCTATAGCTAGAATCTAGATAAAGCTAGAATTAGTGCTCAGCAGTAATGATAATGTTCAAATATATTGATATATGTTTTCTGAATCGTATTGGTAGCCCGAATATAGTACACCCACTCAATAAGTTGTCCAGTGGATCAAAATATTCAATTAAAATTTTTATTACAGTCCAAAGCAGCATTTCTCAACCTGGGGGTCGGGACCCCTGAGGGAGTTCATGAGGTTACAGAGTGGTCATATTTCTGATGGTCTTAGGAACCCCTTTGGCAGAGAAGGCTGAAGATCTCTCTGCCTGTCCTTCTCTTCCTTTTTGGAAACAGATGGTGAACCCTCCCACCAAAAGTCCTCCCCTGCTGTGATTGGCCAGCCTCTCAGTCAAGGAGAGGGCTGTTTCTGAGACTCCAAGCGGGGAGGGAATAGCAGGCGTGCTCGGCGCATGGCAGTGTGCTGTGCACAAGCGTGCGAGGGAGAGCGTGTGAAGCTGGAGGGAGATTCGTGCCAGTGAGTTCCTTCAAGACATGGGGGTTTTGTGTGGGAAGTTTGGTCCAATTCTATCATTGGTGGGTGTGACAACCCCTTGTTGACCGGCCTCAGACTGGACAATCTTTCTCTATCCAAACTGCTGACCCTCAATGCAAGGGGACCTCGAAGTTACCTCAGCAACTTCCGTCTTATGGCAGGGTAGACTATCTCCCCCATTAACCATTGAACTGCAGAGATTTTAAATTTCTCAGTGACCACTTGACCACGCTGCCACCATTTATCGGTCTGACCACTGACCTTGAGGGCCACCACCAATAAAAGAATTAGGAGAGGTGTTTTTCTTTTAAGATGCAAATAATTTATTATGACACAAATGGGTACAAATCTTGGTTGGTTTTATACTTCCTCAGAGGCACAAACTTATTCTGTTACACAAAACACAATGGGGATATATTATAGGGTTTCCACTAAACCTCTATAAACCCCTGGACTCTTCCAACTTTAACTAGGGTCTCTACACCCATAAAACTGGACTGCTCTCTTGCAGACCTTAAGACCAACTAACATACTGAACTGTTCTCTTACAGTCCTCAGGACCAACTAACTCAAAACAGAACTCCTCCCCCTCTCATGTGGCAGTTGGCTTCCAACCGCTCTTTACCAACTGTAAAATTCAAACCTTGAACATTCTAAAAGCCTCTAGCCCTGGTTGCTATGGCGACAGCTCTTCAAAGCTTCTGCCAAGCCTCCCTTCTGTTTCACCCACAGCAACAATCCATAGAATATTCCCCCGAACTACACAAAACAACATACATTTAACATATGTCACACAACATTTACACACAAATAATCGACATCATTACAGTGGGGTTCAGAATACTCTTTGATTGTAGATGTGTTGCCGAACAATTTAGGACAGCCTGGCCCATAGGGGGCAGAGCTCCAGAAGTACCCCTAAAACGAGGATTTCAGCAGAACCTCTGGTGAATTTTTAAAAGCAATCTAAAAATCTCTTTTCCAAATGATTTCACCAATGAAGATGCCACTGAAGCTTTTATTCTTGTCAGTTGAGAAGGATGACCACTGCAGTTTCCTTGTCGCAAAGCAGTCATAAAGTTACATTGAAAACATGCCATTTTTATACATTTTACAGAATTGTCAAATTCAAACTTTCCCACCCCTGCATGCTGTAGGCTTCATGATGATTGGTTGGAACCTTGGAAGCCAGCTGTAGTGGGAACCAATGGTGAAACAGCGCCCCTTTCGCTTTGGCGAATGGGAAGCTAGGGGCAGGAATGTTTGTTCAAAACAAGCAGCAGGGGTTTTCTTGATTAGATTATGTCTGCATGTTAATGAAGATCTGAGGCTTTGACCTTTCGGGCCAAAGCAAGTTCTTTGTTCTTGGTGAAAAACAGAATTTGTCCTTAACAACCCTTCCTTGTTGACAAAGGGCCATATGTAGATTTCACATGAGAGTTTTCAGTCTTCTGGATGGTAAACAAATGCAATAACTGTAGCCGTGTGTTGGTTTCCAAGGCCAACAGTGAAAGCCGGTTATGAAATATGGAATATAGTTATGCCATACGTCCTATAAATGCGGAACAAGACTAAACTCGGAGGGTCCACCATTTATTGGAACAAAAGGAGTCTTTCAAAAATGGGGAGAAGGGAGAGAACGTTCTCCAAACCAGAAAGAATCCTCTGTCATGCAAATTGCTCCAATGATTGGATTAAGGGTGCAGCCAGGAATGTGGTTTCATCCTGATCTCAAAACAACAGCTGGGTCTTTCAAAAACATGTAGCATTTCTTCATATTATTTTACACATGGGGAGGGGGAAAAACATGCAGGAAAATTACATAGGAGGGTTTCAGGGGAATATCACCAATATCTCATAATTACTTCATATGCAAGGGGTGGAAAGAAAGTCCATATAATCTTGAAAAGCATCAAATTCATATGCTTTGGGGAAGTCCATAATAGAAGAGTCCATATAAAAGAAAGTCCATCAGTGTCCTTGGAAAACTTATAAGAAAGAGTCCTTTTTGCTAATAGCCTGAGAAGAGTCCAAACATACGGAAGTCCTTGGAAAACTATGTCTCCCAACATCCTCGGGGTGGTCCTATGCGGGACCATCTGCATGCAGCCATTCTGCACAAAGGGTTCATGGCAGAGGACCAAACAGT
The DNA here is from genome assembly GCA_030556195.1 of Anolis apletophallus. Classification (NCBI taxonomy): domain Eukaryota; kingdom Metazoa; phylum Chordata; class Lepidosauria; order Squamata; family Anolidae; genus Anolis; species Anolis apletophallus. The sequence continues at coordinate 161,364,050 of JARBWK010000001.1, read as the reverse complement.
TCCAGTATTTTCTGTTGGTCTTGAGAGTTCATGTGCCAAGTTTGGTTCAAATCCATTACTGGTGGAGTTCAGAGTGCTCCTTGATTATAGGTGAACTATAAATCCCAGCACCTACAACTCCCAAATGACAAAATTAATTCCCCCCAACCCCACCAGTATTCAAATTTGGGTGGTATCAGGTATTTGTTCCAAATTTGGTCCAGCGAATGAAAGTACATCCTACATTTCAGATATTTACATTGCAATTCATAAAAGTAGCAAAATTACAGTTAGGAAGTAGCAATGAAAATAATGTTATGGTTGGGAGACACCACAACATGAGGGGCCGTGGCATCAGGAAGGTTGAGAATCACTGGTCCAAAGGCTCAATTGGATCAACAGTAAAAGATGCACAACTACAAACAAATTAATAATCTGGTAAAACTAATCTGCACCTCAAATTTCAAAACCCCGAAACTCCCAAAAATATTTACTGTATTGCATGACTCTAATGTACACCCTCGTTTTGGGAAGGTAATTTAGTCAAAAAAGGTGAGTATTAGAATCAAGCAAATATGGTAATTAAACACATTTCAATTGCAAAGGGTATTACAATTCCAGCTATTCTACAAACACTTCCTATTTTGGAAGTGAATTGGGATCTTTTATTTAAGTTCATTTAAAATGTGTTTTTTTTGTAATTACAGCAAAGGATTGACCACTTGTCATTGAACTATCTTGCATACTTCTGTCTTCAACTATCTTTTTTTTCTTCCTATTCCTTCTCTCTTTTTAAAATAGGATCCTAAACATTTCAAATCAGAGAAGACTGGGAGAGGCCTATTAAAAGAAGGTTGGAGAGACACTCAAGAGCCCATCATGTGTTCCTACAAATTGGTGTCTGTGAAATTTGAAGTGTGGGGACTTCAAACTCGAGTAGAGCAATTTGTTCACAAGGTGAGTCAAGGGCAGTGCTTCTTGCTCTTTGGCCATTCGGTCTCTTGAATGAACAAAAGCAGCAGGGTGCATAAATTTGTAAATAGAGGTGTGAATCTGGTTTCAGAGTTCCAGGTACATTTTTCAGCAGGAGACTAATGTCCCTTCTACAACGCCATATGAAATCCAGATTATCTACTTTGAACTGGATTATGTGACAGTGCAGACCAGTGGTTCTCAACCTGTGAGTCCCCAGGTGTTTTGGCCTACAACTCTCAGAAATCCCAGCCAGTTTACCAGCTGTTAGGATTTCTGGGTGTTGAAGGCCAAAACATCTGGGGACCCACAGGTTGAGAATCTGTTACGACAGAAGCCCAGTAAACGCCAAGCCAGGAGAAGAATCAAACAAAGAGTTTATTGTCCACAGAAAACGTTAACTCAAAAGGCTTAAATTCAGCACAACTATAACAAAAAGGTGCTTAAGTCAGCAAAAAAACCCCAAAAGAAACAACTTCCGCCAAACGCGAATCTTCCTGGCATTAGAAGCACGTTAGCACTCCAAACGCCTCAATAGACGTTGAGTAGTGCACAGAAAAAGCTGGAATCCAAAGACGTTGTCATAGGCCAGTCCAGAAGTCATACACGAGGGCTGAAAACACACCCAAAGTCAGGAGGCAGTTCCGAAGGTCGACACGAAGAGGCAATCCCAGAGCGCTGCACCAACAGCCGAATTCACCAACACATCCAAGAGGGAGAAGGCAGGCGGAGAAACGTGAAGACAGTCCAAGGGTCCCAAAACCGGAGCTAATGCATGGAGATAGCACATAACGTAGACCCTGCAATGTCCCCACCTTCCAGCCCCTCTTTCTATACAATACCCTGTCTTCAAAGGCAGGCTGCGTCTCTCACTCACAGGAGCTTGTAGAATTTCAAACCACGCCACAAGGAAAAGTCAGGCAGCTAAACACAAAAGCATAACATTGAGGATCCCATTGACCCACCCATCATCCCCAACTGAAGTGCCAGTTGCAGAAAGCAGCGAAGCCCATAACTCACATATATCAGGATACAGGATACGGAAGCCAAGAAATCCCAAAATCCCAAGGCAACACCTTGCTAGCCGCAAGGACAAGCCCCAAAAGCCCACCTTATATCAGTCCTCAGCTCCACCCGAATCAGACGACTCCCCACTTGCATCAGCTGCAGACCCAGACCCACCTGCAGCCTCTTGCCCAGCCCTCCAGCTTTTCCACCTTCTGTCAAGACTTAGATCACCCCAATCCTCAGGGTACCCTGAAGGCCAGTCGTTGTCATCTGAGAACCCCATGAAAGTGTCACTGCTTATAGGCTCATTACATATGTCCTGAATCTCCCGCACTTGAGTCCAGTCCATGTCAGTATCACTTTCCTCTGACGTGCTTCCCATACTTTGGCTTCCCTCTTCCCTAGGGAAGCCTTCAAAAGACTCATCCTCATTAGGCTGTGTAAGTATTTGCCTGATTTGTTTGCATTGCAAAAGATCTTCTTCACTACGGTTGCGAGAAAGCCTTTTCCTCCTTCTTTGATCTACAGAATCAGCATCAGCTGTCCCACCCACTTCCAAGCCAGAGTTAGACGCTGGAGAAACAGCCCCATCCTGTTCCCTACTACCAGTAGTAGCTGAAACTCACATTACTGTTTTCAATCTGCTAGGTGGGCAGAAGCTGGGCTGACTTGGGCTTGAACTACCAACCTTTCGATTGGCAAGATTTTCAACTTCCAATTGCACATCAATTGCAGGCCCAGATTAACTGATTTTGGCACCCTAGGCCACACTTGGGAAGCCCTGCCCCCGGGGCGCTGCTGGGCATGAGTCATCCGCGCCCCTCCCTCCTTCCTTGGGCACCCAGGGACATGGCGGAGGAGGCAGAGGTGTTTTTGTGCCACGCATGCCAGCGGCCCTGGGGGCGGAGCTTCCCTCTGCGTCATCCTGCTTGCGCCCTCCTTCCTTGGGCATGAGGAGGATGACGAGGCGGAGGGAAGCCCCGCCCCTGAGCCGCTGGCGGGCATGCGCTGCAGGAGGGCGCCTCTTCCTCCTCCGCCGTGTCCCTGGGTGCTGCGCATGGCCGGCAGCGGCACCAGGGGATTCCCTTTCTTCCTCCTCCACTCGGGCCCCGCCCCCAGAGGGAGTGGCATCACTCGGGCTGCACTCCTCCTCCCTCCCTCCTTCTGAGACCATGGCGAGTTGTCCCAAAGGCAGCGGCAACTCGGCGTGAGTCATTGCCATTTTTTTTTGGCCTTTATCTGGCTCCCCCCTCGGCTTACGCCCATAGGCCACGGCCTTGTTGCTCTCAATGATAATCTGGGCCTGATCAATTGCTTATAAAGTCTATCAGCAGGTGTAGGTTTAAGACATTCTGTGATTATTTTACATGTCTCATTCAGTGCTATACTCACCTGCTTTGTGTGCGCAGATTTATGCCAGACTGGGCAGTTGAAGCTGTTTTAAAGTAGTTGTTTGTACACCTTTCAAGAAATGAACATGTAAATGCTTGTTGATAGAGTTTTTTTCTTTTTAATTGAGGAAACATAGAAGCCTTATAGGTGTGCTGCTGTAGAGTCTTTGAAATGCATATGTATAGCTCTTAGCTGCTCTTATTACGCTTTTCTCAGTGAAATCTTTATCCTTGTTACAGGTAGTCAGAGATATACTGCTGATTGGTCACCGACAGGCTTTTGCGTGGGTGGATGAGTGGTACGGTAAGTCATGTTTCCAAATGAATGCACATTATGCACATAAGAAGTGTCTACGGCCACACTCACTATATGCCACACTTTTCTGTGTTCCAGTTTCTTTTGTTGAAACAGCTATTACTAGAGGATGATGCTTGTATTTCTTGCTTTCTGTAAAGAACTTGTTTGTCACATTTATTTTTCCTTCATAGCCAAAATCGCACAGAGAATCATAGGCCAAGGCATTGTTGATCCATGTTAAAGAATATCGTTTTAAGAATTCTGAATATAACACTGTCTTTTCGGCAACTGATAATGAATGCAAGACTTTATAGACATGGCTACAATCCTGCTGCAGTGCTTCACACACATCATAATACTTGTGTACATGCTTCTTTGCCACCTTAAGGTTTTAGAATTTCCTTTCTGGCTCATGTTATGTTAAACCGAAACCAATTTCAATGTAAGAGAAAGATATAGTTTTGGAATTGGTACCAAGCTACGGGGCTTTGAAATTGAAACAAGTAGGTACTTTATGTTAAAACGTTTCCATGGGAGGCTGAGCCTGGAATAGAATGGGATCAATAGAAATCTGTACATTGAACCCCCAACCTTGCAAACTCTTCCCAAAATCCAAAACATATTGTTATGTTATGTCTACCACTGGTCTCTCATTGAAACTTACATTAAAACTTGCATTAAAAGATAAGCAAAGAGAAGCCAACATTTTGAAAAATAATAAATAATAATAAATATTTATTAATTTTGCACCAGGAATGTGGCGCAGCTGGCTAAGTGTCAGCTGCATAAGATCTCTCTGACCAGTAGGTCATGAGTTCGAGGCCTGCCCGGGTCGAGGTGGGTGCTCTACCTTTAAGTGTAGCCTGCTGTCGACCTTTGCAGCTCAAAAGACAGTTGCATCTGTCAAGTAGGAGATAAAGATAACACATTAAGTGGGGAGGCAAATTTTGGCTAAATTATGAGGCCATTAAAGAACTCCAGGAACGCTGAGGAATGCAGAAGGTACAACAAGGGACGCTGAGGACGCTGAGAGATGAGGAGTGCGTCAGCTCCCCCTGGTGGCCATAGTTTGCTTCTGTTTGTCTATATGTGTGTATGTGGAAATGGCAGGGATTGTCTGCTAAGTATGTGTACCTGTAATCCGCTCTGAGTTCCCTTAGGGGTGAGAAGAACGGAATATAAATAAAGTGTATTATTATAGTGTATTATAAAAATACACTTTATTTGTATTCCACTTTATCTGCCTGGAGGGACTCAGAGAAGATTACAGAAACACATATAAGGCAAACATTCAATGCCTTTTACACAATGACATACAATACACAGACAGGGTAAAGGTCATCCCCCTTTTTCATCTCTGGCATCTGGAGGCAATGCTCAACTCTGGCCATGGGGAGGTGCTCTTGTTCCATTTTTCATGCCGAGGAGCCTGTTGTCGTAGTCATCTCTGATTGTGTTGCTGGCATGTTTTCATATCTGCATGGTGCGCCCTTTTACCTTCCCGCTGCTTTAGTACCTATTGATCTACTCGCATTGCATGCTTTCGAACTACTAGGTCGGCAGAAGCTAGAGCTGAAAGTAGGGAGCCCACCCTGACTTGTGGCATTGAAGCCCATCTTCCTGACAGATTTGCTAGTGGTTTGGCATTCAACCAGTTTTGTTCTGATGTAGTCCCCGAGATCAATGTATGCTTGGCAGTTATGGTAATCATAGTGCTGATAATGTTCTGACTATTACAGGCTAATGGCAGACATTAATAACATTAACATTTCCACACTGTACAATAAAGAGGCAGGTTTTTGTTTTATATTAGGAAAGTTTAAAAAAGCAGTAAAATCTGTCCATTATGATAAATCTGGATGAATCAGTCACTGCCATTTCCCAAATGCCTAATTGTAGCTTAGGAACAATGGGTGGGTGGGAAGACAGTTAGATAAGATTCCGCCACCAGGAATGTAAAGTTATGCTCCATTAAATCTTCTGTGACCAACTCCTTATGCAACTACTGCAGGCATATGATGAGTGTGTTTCATATTGCTTCCTGAGTTATTGAACTGTCGGTCAGAAAATCCATCAGAAACCTCCTGCCACACTGGCTAGTAATAATAGTTCAACAATCAGCCCTGAAAATGGAAGTATTCCCCCACAGTATATGAATTTCCCTGTTTTATAGCTTTATATTAAAATCTAGGAATGTTTTATAAATTCAACATCTTCTGAAATTAATTTCTTACAGAAATGTAAGAAAACATAAAAGTACAGTTTGCTAATAAATAATAATAGTAATAATAATATATTATACTTTATTTATATTCTGCTCTATCTCCCTGAGGGAACTCATAGCGGATTACAGGTACATATATTTATTTATTATTTATCTATTTAAAACTTTTATACCCCGGCCTTCTCACCTCCGAAGAGGGACTAAGACCGGCAAGCAGCAGGTATTCAATGCTAACATTTAAAATCTAAAAACATCATAAATTTACAATAAAATTTACAATAAAATACAATAAATACATTTAAAAAAGCCTTTCGCCAAAGTAAAATCAAGTCCAACTTAATCCATATATTCGGTCCGTATCAAGTGGTTAGCGATTTAGTCGCTTCACGATCTCCTCCTTCATTCTGCGAAGGCCTCATTGCACAGCCACGTTTTCACCCACTTCCTAAAAGTCAGGAGGGAGGGAGCGGATCTAATTTCATTTGAGAGGGAATTCCACAGCCGGGGGGCCACCACAGAAAAGGCCCCGTCCCTTGTCCCCACCAACCGCGCCTGCGAAGGTGGTAGGACCGAGAGCAGGGCCTCTCCAGACGATCTTAGCACTCTTGATGGTTCATAGGGGAGAAAATGTTTGGACAGGTAAACTGGGCTGGAACCGTATAGGGTTTTGTAGAGTTTTTTTTTAATGAAAGCAGTACCCATCCCCTCAAAAGAGCTCAAGGCCAATAGGTTAGGTGGCAAATAGCAACTTCCTAGCCCCTTATCTGTCACAGCAGCTCCACTGGTTGCCAGTTTGCTTCCAGGCACAATTCAAAGTGCTGGCTTTGGCCTATAAAGCCCACTGGCTGGCAGTTTTTCGGGCACAATTCCAACTTTACCTATCCAAACATATCTCTACCCCAATGAACCACATAGGACGTTAAAATCTTCTGGGGAGGCCCTGCTCTCGCTCCCGCCTTCCTCGCAGATGCATTTGGTGGGGATAAGAGACAGGACCTTTTCAGTGGTGGCCCCTCGATTGTGGGATGCCCTACCTAGGGATGTAAGATTGGCCCCCTCCCTGCTGTCTTTTCGTAGGCAGGTGAAAACCTGGCTTTTCCAAGTACAGCATAACTATACGAATTTACGGAATGACCTGACAATGAAATTGAACAATGACACGACTGATAACGCTCACGATAATGTTTTTAAGGCTTGTACAATTTTCAATGTTTTGTAATATTTTTAAATTTAATATTATACTGTATGTTAAATGTTTTAATGCTTTTTATATTTGTTTTTAACTGTTATTCGATTTGTGACATGGAATTATTGCCAATTGTAAACCGCCCTGAGTCTCCCTCGGGCTGAGAAGGGCGGTATAGAAACACTGTAAATAAATAAATAATAAATAATAAACATATCCACATTAAGACTCAGGCTCCTTCTATACTGCCATATACAATCTAGATTATTTGCTTTGAACTGGATTCTCTGGCAGTATAGACTCATATAATCCATATAATTCACAGCAGACCATTTGGATTATCTGATACTCTCGATTATATGGCAGTGTAGAAGGAGCCCCTGTCTTTAATCTTCCCTACTTTTATCCCAGGACTAAAATTACTGAGCCAAATGAAACACTGTGTTTAATGTAGTATAGTAGGAAGCCTTAGTTGATGAAGACTGTCACCAACTTCCACTCAACATCTAAATGAAAGTATTCTGCCACAGAGAGCCATCATGGTGTAAGGCAGGGGTGGGCAACCTCTGGCCCGTGGGCCGGACACGGCCTGGCAGCCGATTCTGTCCGGCCCGGGGAGAAAGGGTGTTGGGGGCGGGGCCAAGAGGAAGGGGTGCTGCTGCCGCCATCCCATCACGGGCTCTGTGGGGCCTGTGTCGGCAGGCAGGCCGGAGGAGCGGCAGCTTTGGAGTGCCTGCCAACCCTGGAGGCAAACCGGGCCTGCAGCTGGAGCACTCAGCGACCTGCGGGGGCTGATCTCCTTGGCGACCTGGAAGACTTGATCGTCTTCCAGGTTGCCAGGGCGATCAGCTGCCTCAGATCGCCGACTGCTCCCCCTGCAGGCCCGGATCACCTCCAGGGATGGCAGACACTCCATAGCAGGGCAATCAGCTGGGGAACGGCTGGGGGCGAGAACGGGCGGAGGCCTGCAGCCTCCGATCGCGTGCTGCTCTGCTCTCCTCTGCTGCAGCAGCGGCTGGGTCCGCTTTGCCATCCTCTGGGCTGGGTCCATTGGGCCATTCCATCTTGGTTCGCACCATGTCTTCTTGAATTTAATTTAATTAAATTTTAGTGGTTTTTATTATTATTTTATAATAATTTTATTATAATAATATAATAATATACTATATAATATAATGTTATATTATATTATAATTTCAATATATTATGTATCTCTCTATATATATACTATAATATAATAATTATGATATTAACACTAATAATATATGAATATTTCTTGATATATTAATATGTTAATATTAATGGTGTGTAATATATAGTAAATATAGTAAGTAAATAAATAATGTCGATTAGAATGTAGTTCCGCCTGTAGGTGCGGCCCTCCATAATATTTTTTGGCTCTTGTGTGGCCCCTTCGTAAAAATAAGTGCCCACCCCTGGTGTAAGGTTTGAACATTGGCCCATGACTCTTGAAACCAAGTTTCTGTTTCCCTCTCACCCATGAAAATGACTTGAAGACACATAACAACGACAATAACAATTTCCAAATAATGTGCAGTTTCTTTTTCTATAGTAAAGCAGCCTTGAGGGAAGCTAGCCGAATTGGAGGAATTACTTGTAAACATAAAAAATTCAAGTTAGAAAGAAAAATGCTGAGTAGGTTACAAAACAATACAAATAAAAATAGAATGACACAACAGAGGAAATCACCTTGTCCTGCTGCAGAAAAAATTAACAGCTTCACGGAGTAAATTCAGAAGGGTTTGGACAACAATAGAGCTTAACATTTTTAATCTTCAAAGCACACTTGACACATTAATTGCACTTGCGACCTGCAAAATAAGGATTATTATCTGCATTTTGCAGATGAAAAAAAAGAAAGGAAATGATTGGGAGAAAGTAAGTCTTTGGACCAGGATTAGTTTGGTCAACTATTCGTCAAGGAAAATTAACCAATAAATAGCAAGGGCTCTTATTTGCACAGAACTGCACCTCTGAAGTATTTTATATAGGAAAAAAGTAAAAACCTTTGCAGCTTCCTGGTACTTATTAAGCTCTGTGTGCTCGCTCACTGTTCTATCTTAGTTTCAGGTAAATCTGAACACAGGGCAAGACTCCTATTGCACAATATAAGATATGTCTGGTCGTTCAGCCACTTTCATTTTACACGTTAGGTAGAAAGTGGCAACCAAAATGCAGGCAGACCCCAAGTTACGAACAAGACAAGTGCTGTAGGTTTGTTCTTAAGCTGAATTTGTACCTCAGTCAGAACAGAACTTTTTTAAAGTGTAGCTCCAGCCAAATATATTATATAATAAAGGTAAAGGTTTCCCCTGACATTAAGTCTAGTCATATCCAACTTCTTCTAAGCCAAAGAGTCAGCATTGTCCATAGACATCTCCAAGGTCATATGACTGGCATGACTACATGGAGTTTGGACAGCATAGGGAAAGGTTAACATCCCTGTGGTGTTTGTTTTACCATATATGCCCCTGTTTAGAAGATTGGCTTTTGAAAAACATGGTTTCTTATGGAAACAAGGATTGGTGATAAAGCTTCAGTTGAGGCACCTTCTCCCCATGAAAACTTCTCCAGATGTGAATTTTCCTTCTGAGGGGTACATTTCTCTCACTTCCTGTTGTCTCACCCTTGTTCTTAACTAAGAGTTGTTTGTAAGTCAGATGTTTGTAACTTGGGGACTGCCAGTGGTACCATAGGTATATGTGAAGGCTATAATTGTACACTTATGATCCCTTACTGCTTATGCCATCTGTAAGGACTCACCCATTTTAGCTAGGCCGAGGCCTGGGTAGCAGTTTGGCATCCCTGGTAAGATAGAATAGCTAGGAGAGGGGGAGTGGCTTGGAGCCGAGAGAGAGAGAGAGAGAGAGAGAGAGAGAGAGAGAGAGAGAGAGAGCTGCAGGGGAGTGGCTCAGAGTGAAGGGGAGGGGCCAGCTGACTTAGGAGGGAAAAAGTGTAGCTTTTTCAGGCAGAGGGGACTTGGCTCTTGTCAGAGCAACATCTGAGTCTGTTGTGAGCAGTCAGCAAGACAGGGAGTGTCTTAGATAGCTGACAGGAGAAGTCTGTGGAAAGCTGACTGGGAGAGTCAGACAGCAGACTTAGATCTCTTAGGTTAAGAGATTGGCTCACACTTGGGGACAACTAACTAGGGAGCTCTTGTAGAGTTAGTGTGTGCCCGAAGCCTGAGTGGATTCTCAGGGAACTAACTAAGATTAGTTAGTTGTAGAAACTCACTACTAGTTTCAAGATTCGAGTGAGGGAGTATTTTGACAAGCTGTGAAAGACATTACATCGGTCTAGTTCTGTATCAAAGTTTAAAGATACAGGTTTTATGAAACCACCAAGCTATTGTACCTTTCTTGACAACCACTTGCGCTTCTATGCCTTTTATAGCTGTTAGTTTCATCAATAAACCTTTTCATTGTTAACTTTTAAAGAAAAGCCTCTCTTGTGCCTCATTCCATCTAGCAATTAACAGCTCCAGTGTGGTGACAGTTCCAGCATTTTGGCGAATGTTTACCTCAGTAATCCTACCAGTCCTTGTTAGTATAAGAGCCAAGGCTGGTGTGGTGTGTGTGTTAACTTTACTAAATCCTAAAGGCTATTTTAGGTTGGTGGCAGCGTTACCAATGGCTTAAGCGGTGGGATCTAAAATAGGAAGGTCCACCCTGCCCCAAGGACCCAAAGGCCGGGTCGTTACACCATCACATTGACTTCTACTTATATGACCCTCGAATGAGAGACCTCTAAGTCACTCCATCTTCAATAGCCCTATTCAAGATTACAGACTTTTTCCTACTTCTGTATTCCAGTCACCTGTGATCTATGCTTGTGATTGATGCTCCATATCAATGGGTTTGATACTATTTTATCGGACTGTGTATAATAACCCCTGACTTCTTTTGCTACATCTGTTCTTACTATGAATGCCACCCTAGATTTTCATTTCGGATAACCATGTAGTTATTTGACTGAAAATGTTTCATTCCTGTCTACTTTAGCTCATTCACTGAAATATTGCGTTGTTTACGTACTCAGTTTCTCATTTTACCCTGTCTTTCTCCCTTTGATTCTTGCTTCTTACATTGATTTTCCTGTGATATATGTCATGAAGTCTCAGACTTTCATTTCACCTCAATAGCTGAAGGTGTTTTCAGCTTGAGTCAAGATGTGTCATCAGACACAGCACAGCTTGTAGTTGTCCTTTGCTGTCCTCCACTAGATCATTCGGTGCATTCAGATCTGGGAATGTCATCTTCTGGCCATTTAATTTTGGATTGTCTTATCATAGGGTTTTCAAGAGTCCTTCAAAAGGGATCCACTGTGCTTCCTTCTCCACTGTACTCATAGGTATCAGCAATGGTGCCACTGATGTGTTTCTGAGAGATCCTTCACAAGTGTCACTCCTCCTGTCCAGTAGCACATTTATTCTCAGCCAAAGCCTGCCTAACATGGAAGACCCTACTAGCAGTACTACTACTTTCAGCATAGCCATATGCCCCAAAGAAGCATGCAATCCCACCACCAGAGTAAGGGTATCCCAAGTAAACTCACATTGACTCAAAATGTATTGATCTTTTGTTATAATAATAATAATAATACAGTCCCAATGGCCAACGTATAAAGATTTATTAAGAAAGGAACAAGAAGAATTTTGCCTGAAGACAAAAGAGGGGATAACAAAGCAATTTAAATCCTTCTCCTGGCTAAAGCATCTACAAACCAAAGAATACTGGAATAAGGACAAAGTGATAGGTTTTGAGGAAAAAGACACTTTCCACGAAAAAGTTATAAAAATGGAAAGAAAAAATATTACAAACATTTACAACAGATTATTGGAATGGGCCACGGAAAAGGAAACAGTAAAATAATGTATGATAACGTGGGCAAAAAATATAGGAAGAACAAAAAAATTAAAGGAATGGGAGCAGATTTGGCAAAAGAAAATTAAATATACCTATGCCACAGACATTAAAGAGAATTGGTATAAAATGTTCTACAGATGGTACATGACCCCATATAAATTGGGGGAAATGTACAAAACAGTAAACAATAAATGTTGGAAATGTCAAAAGGAAGTGGGAACATTTTACCATGCATGGTGGACTTGCCCAAAAGTAAATCTCATTTGGAGGAAAATACATGAATTGTGTGAAAAAAATATTAAAAATTAAAATAACTATGAAACCAGAATATTTTTTACTGGGTATAACAGACAAAGATTTGGCATTGGACCAAAATCAAGATATTTTATTCACATATTTAACGACAGCGGCAAGGATGGTATATGCAAAAAAATGGAAACTGATAGAATTGGCAACAACAGAAGAATGGCTGGTTAAAGTAGAAGAAATAAGAGAAATGGACAAATTAACATTTGCCTTAAAGAGATCGTATGGAAGGCCCATAAAAAACACGGATTGGAAGCTGTACGAAGAATTTAAGAAAAACTACAAATAGATAAGACTATGTGCTATAGAAATGTATTTTCCAATTGATTAAACACAAGGAAGAGATTGAAAGAAGAAGATAAATGGAGTAGTCAATTAAGAAAGAAATTTAAAAGAATATAAAAAATGGACAAATAACGCCAGAACGATGATTTGGAAGTCCTAGATCCCTATCCTTATCCAATTTTCCTTATTTATCCTTCCCATCCCAAACCCATTGTCCTGTGCCCCAATCTTTCTTAACTTTTCCTTCCCCAACCTTTTAGATAGAATGTTTTATGTATATATGAAAACCTAATAAAATCCTTTAAAATAATAATAATAATACATTTTATTTATATTCCGCTTTATCTCCCTGGAGGGATTCAAGAGTGGATTACAATACACATATGAGGCAAATATTCAATGCCTTTTTACACACACAGTGAACAATGACATACAACGCAGACAAAGGTAAAGGGCTTCCCCCTTTTCCATCTCCGGCTTCTGGAGGCAATGCTCAATTCCAGCCATGGGGAGGTGCTGTTGTTCCATTTTTCCATGCCAAGGAGCCTATTGTCCATGGATTTCTCTGGTTGTGTTGCCGACATGTCTGCATATCTGCATGGGGCACCCTTTAACCTTCCCACCAAGGCAGTATCTATCGATCTACTCTCATTGCATGCTTTTGAACTGCTAGGTTGGCAGGAGCTAGGGCTGACAGTTGAGAGCTCACCCCAACTTGCGTCTTTGAACTGCCAACCTTCCAGTCAGCAGCTTTCCTGAAGCTAGTGATATATGCGCCTGAGCCTTTAAAATTATGAGGACAAAGGAATTAAATGTAAGGTATTGGCTCTGCATGAATGCCTGAATGTTCAGGATACCAAGACTGTTTGCTTTCACAATTCCCTGCCTCCATGTATAAAATTTATTAGTGCAGCAAAGGAATATAATGCACATTCTAGCTAAGATAAACAGTGCTAGAATGAATTCATTGTATGACATAAACCTCACATGTGAAAACCTCTTAGCAATAAGCTCATACGCTAAATCATTCTCTGCCCAAATCTGCTTCTTTCTCTTTCCTCTGCAATTTATCCTTATTAAAATGAATTAGGATTATTCCTGGAGTTCTTTCTCAAGACTGAAGAACTGTGTTAGGAGATTATGCAATTCTTGCCTCAGTAAAACAGCCCAAGGGATTTTTTTTTCACAGCAATAAATCAATGTACTGCTTTCTGCCACAGTCTAGCCTGCAGCCTCTGCAGAGATATCTGACATGGAACTGTAGCTGTTGAGCATTTTATGTTCTTTCATGGCTATGGAACTTTTAACACTAAATTGAATTTTAAGATTAATAATTATCTAGGTTAGACACCAGAATAAAGCACCACCTTAGCATTTTGCAAATTAAATATTCATGATAGTTTTTGTTTTTTGTTTGTTTTGTTTTGTTTTGTTTTTTGTGTCAGGAGCGACTTGAGAAACCGCAAGTCGCTTCTGGTGTGAGAGAATTGGCTGTCTGCAGAGATTTTTCCCAGGGGATGCCCGGATGTGTTACCATCCTGTGGGAGATTTCTCTCATGTCCTACTATGCATGATAGTGGCACTACTTAATGGAAGAACAGCCTGTCTTTCAATATTAGAACTATTGTACATTTCATAATGGAAATTTGTATTTGAGAAGATTTGATTTTCGGACCCCCTTGATCCCAGTCTGGAAGAAAAGAGGGGTATAAATTTATTTATTTCTTTACTTCATTTATATTCCGCTCTTCTCACCCCGAAGGGGACTCAGAGCGGATTACAGGTAAACATACTTACTGATAATCCCTGCATTTCAACAAATATAGACAATTTTTTAGGCATATATTGACGAGCATAGACGAACAAAAAGGCAAACTTCTGGCCACCAGAGGGAGCTGACGCACTCATCTCTCTCAGCGTTTTTTCCAGCGTCCCTTGTTGTTCTTCCGCAATCTTCAGCAACTCCTGGAATTCTTATGGCTTCATAAATCAGTCAAAATTTGCCTCCCCACTTAATGTGGTACCTTTATCTTCTACTTGACAAATAAATGGTCTTTCGGGCTGCAAAGGTCGACAGCAGGCTACACTTAAGGTAGGACACCCACCCCAACCGGGCTGGCCTTGAACTCATGACCTACAGGTCAGAGAGATCTTATGCAACTGACACTTAGCCAGCTGCACCACTTCCCTGAATCCAGTAAATAAATACAAATGTTAGTGAAATACTGCTCCCATCATGCCATATTCCTGCCTGTTGCTGATGGGAATTGGAGTTCAAAAACATCTGACAAGCCCTAGTATAGATAAATTTCAATTAATTATCAATTAATTGATTATTAATTTAATTTAATAAAATTGAAATTGATTTATATATGTGAAGTCAGAATTGACGGTTGTCCACCAACAATTGGGTAAAGAGCACTCTAGCAGTACAAAAATAAACATGAATTTCCTTAATGGGAAGTGCACCAGTACTATACCCATATGTTGTCGAAGGCTTTAATGACCAGAATCACTGGGTTGCTGTGAGTTTTCTGGGCTCTCAACAAAGGATTCCCCAGGCAGCAACTAACCAGGCTTTGAAGCTGCAAGGCCATTAAATGCTGATCAAGCTAGCCAATTGCAACATTCACACTTGCCTCAAACATACAAGAGTTCTTTATCCCACCCTGGACATTAGACAGGTATATAAACTTTACTTAGTTTCCAACAGACCACTCAACCTTTGAGGATGCCTGCCATAGATGTGGGTGAAACATCAGAAGGGAATGCTTCTGGAAGATGGCAAAACAGCCCAGAAAACTCATAGCATACCCATGGTTTTGGAAAAGTGCACTCTATACCAGTGATTTTCAACCAGTGTGTCACGGAACACTAGTGTGCCGTGGGAAATTATTTTCGAACTTCATTCATATATAAACTATAAGGCGCATCTGTCCCTTTAAGAAATGGAACCATAGCACTCTCGCGTCACCTAAGAAGTGACGCGAGACTGCTATGGTCGCGCCATCTTGGATTCGCTCAGACGCGGCTAAGTAAACAAAGTTAGAGTTAGTGCTGCAGCTGCGCGTCAAGTGACAGTGGCAATTTGGGATTACAGCAAGACAAGCGAGTTACAGTGATGGAGAAGTTTTTGAGAAGGGTATAAATACATTTAAAAACATATTAACTATATGTATTATTGTGTTAGAGTGTCATTTTGTGTCATTTTGGTTGGTGGTGTGCCCCAGGATTTTGTAAACGTAGAAAATGTGCTGCGGCTCAAAAAAGGTTGAAAATCACTGCTCTATACTATACCCATGATTTTGGAAGAAAGATGAACAAGAGAAATATCATAAAAGATATACATAAAGCAAAAAATAAGAAGAAAGAAACTTATTTTAAAATATCATTTGCATTTTTAAAAAAAATCAATTCCCACAGTACACTCCAGGTCATCACAGTCTCACACTCATAGTACAATTGTCCCAGGCTGTAATGGCAGCTCTACCATCTAGTCAGTGGTTCTCAAACTGTGGGTCCCCAGATGTTTTGGCCTTCAACACCCAGAAATCCTAACAGCTGGTAAACCAGCTGGGATTTCTGCGAGTTGTAGGCCAAAACACCTGGGAACCAGGTTGAGAACCACTGATCTAAGTCTAGTGAAAGAGAAAAGGCAAAAATCAATGATAATTATGCTCTCCTAGCTTCCACTGACTTTGGTGGGAGAGATAATTGTGTGAATAGAACCCTTCTGCTGAAATGCACAGAACAAACTTGTGTATTCAAAGATCTTGGCTACTTCATGACCTAAATATTTGACAACACATAACATTGAAAGGAAACTGTGTGCAGGTATAATCCCAGGCCTTTGACAGCTTGCTTTCCCCCCAATATTTCCTTAAAGAATTGCAATACTGTGTTGAGAACACAAGAATGCAGAGATGGATGTAACCTGATTTATTCACAAAAGGTGTGTTAGAAGGAGACAGCTGCAATGTTTTGAATGATTACGTTAATGAGAGGCACTTTGGAAACGTTCCATCCTTAATGGGCTAGATCCATCTTGCGTGGATGAGAAGTGCATGCTATAATCTTAGTCAGAAATGTAATAGCAGGTCATAAGATGATATAATACTCTCTTACTGCGCACAGAACAATCTGAAGGCCCATCAGAGCCAGAGACCAAAAGTACCTTATACCCTCTGTCAAGAACAGACGCCTCTTAAAGAGCCAGACCCAATAAAGAGTTAAAAAGAGTTTATTGTCCACAAAGTCTCTGTGCTAAAAAGCACTCAAAGAAACAAAAAGGCACTTAAAAGTCAGTGGAAAGAAACTCAGAACACAGCCTAACTGGCATCAAATAAACAGTCTTTGCAGATAGCAAACAGGGAAGAAACACAAACAAATCAGGAACAAAAGCAAAGTCAGAGAGAAGTCCTGAAGTCATCACGGGGGGGGGGGGGCGTCCTTAGGGGTTGAGCATCAAGCGTAGTCTAGGAAACCAGGTCAAGCAGAGGGAGGAGGCAAACCAATGTCCCAACATGAGCTAATGCATGGGAATAATACACAACGTAACTCCTGCAGACACCCACCTTTCCACTCCCCTCCATACTATACCCCACTCTTGCAGTCAGGCAGCATCTGGCACTCACAGTAGTTCCAAGGAATTCAAACCACGCCAAAAATGGTACGGGCAGCAGCAGCGACTAAACATAAAAGCACAACATTGAAAACCCCAAACTCTTCCCACAAACCCCAGCTGGAGCAGCAGCATCCCAGCCCCAAAAAGCAAAGCAGTATCCCAACTCACGTTACAGGAATCAGGTTACGCAGGACACAGCAATTCAAAGTCATAAATCCCAAACGCAACACCTTGCCAGCCGCAAAGTGAAGTACCCAAAAGCCTGCATTTTATTAGTCTCCCATCTCAGACCCACCCGAGCTTGACAACGCCCCGTCATTAGCAATCTCAGCTGTTGCTGTCTCAGCAGCTGCAGACTCTTGAGCGCCCCTCCATGTCCTCCATCTCCTGTCAAGACTTAGTTCCCCCCAGCAGTCATTAGGATAGCCCAAGGGCCATTCATCATCATCAGAGAACCCCAAAAAGGTCTCACTGCTTGTGGGTTCCTCACAAACAGCCTGAACTCCCCGCACCCTAGCCCAATCCATCTCTGGTTCTTCATCTGAAGTATCTCCCTCACTCTGACTCCCATCCTTCCCAGTGAAACCCTCAAAAGACTCATCATCAGTGGGTTCTGTAAGTATTTGCCTTATCCTTTTACACTGGGAGATTTCCTCCTCGCTTTGTTCACAAGTAAGCCTTTTGCTTCCTCTCTGATGCATAGAATGGCTATCATCAGCCCCACCCAACTCCATACTACTGTTAGACGCTGAAGAATCAGCCCCACCCAATTCTCTACTAGGAGTAACAAGAGCCTCAGGCTCAACTACAACACCCTCAGCCCTCATCTCTCAGTCAGAATGAGAACGAGAGAACAGATCACCCAGGCTAATAAAACATCTTCATAGACATATATAATATGAAAATGGTACATAGGAGGAAAATTTTATGCACCATTAATCTTAGAAAGGTGGGGAATTATAGAGTCCACCCACCCTGTTAAAATGCGCTCTCCACCCTACTAAACATATATATCTTTTGGTAAAGGCTTGGTGGAGAATTCAAAAACGATGCACAGCTCATCAGTTTTCCAGCATTTCATAATATGTTTTGGAGCTGTCATTGCCTGTGGGACTCACATTCAATTTGTAGTTTTATGTAGTGCTTTGCGCTGTACCCTGGCAGAGGAAACCAGGCCCCAGAAGAGCAGTCAGAGCTTTTGCAATATATGTGTGCAATGTAATTTGAGTGTTGTAGGCATCTATTGAATAATGAAAACAACAAGGTGTAACAATGGTGTAGTTTTTCAATCTTTCATTCAAGCATAATCAATAATCATTTCATTACATATAAATCATGCAACAAAGGTGTAGCTTTTGAATCTTTGATACAAGAGTAATCAATAATCATTTCATTACATATAAATCATAAATCAGACGCAGCTGATCAAGTTCCAGTCCTACCAGGTGTATAAGCCAAATAAAGTCCAACCGGCTACAATCCAAAAGGGTGCCAGGTTATTTGTAATCCAGCATGAGGGGTAGTAGTAAGGTAGTAGACCATATTCATATCTATTGAATAATGCCCATGAGTCAGCCCCGCTCCCGCCCTTACTTACTTTCTTTGTTTTCTTTTTTGGTATTCAAAGATTAAAAAGAAACCAACAGTAGCTTTAGTACATAACGGGATGAATGCACATCCATACAAGAATACACAGAGCCCTTTCACAAGATATATTTGGGATTGTATTTTGGGTTCCTTCCAGTATTATGCAATCAGACCTCCGCTGTTCCAACTGAACTTCCCAACATTTTCTTTCATGACCGTCCAGAGCAGAATGGCAAGATAGGAGCCATTCCTCTAACCACCCGTGGCTGTCCTCTCAACTGCTGATCACTGTTGTGTTTTACACTCATACACAAGTTGGATGGGTAGGTTGGTTAGAGAGAGAGAGATACATTACAAATCTCTCCAACTCTTGTTTTCCAGGGTGAAAACTGGGACCCATGTGGCCAAACAACATCAGAATGTGGTTTGGCAAATGTTTACTATTTACAGTGTTCCCTCACTTATTGCTGGGGTTACATTCCAGGACCTCCCGCAATAAGTGAAAAACCACAATGTAGGGATACTCTATTTATTTTAATGTTTATACATTATTTTAGTAGTTATACACTATTTTAAGTCTTTATAAACTTAAAATAAGGTGAAGGAAAGGCCCTTCAAGGCTGGAGGGAGGACTAAGGAGGGAAATGGCCTTGGAGAGCAGCGGCGGCAAAACCCCACAAAACAGCAAAAATACCATGATATATATTTTAAATTAATATTGTTTGACATCCATGAAAGTCCACAATAAGTGAACCGTGAAGCAGTGAGGGAACACTGTATTTATTTATTTATAGCCTTTTTACCCTGTTCTTTTCAGCCTGAAGGTGACAAAGGGTGGCGTACAGATTGGAGACAATTAGATGCCATAAACATACATATATATCAATTAAAACATTTAATATAACTTAATAAAAATCCATATAAAAATCAATTAAAACTATAATAATGAATGTCTACCAGTTCAACTTCTTATCCATTTGCATCGTCTAAGCCTTTGCGTGTTTGTTATTTCATCATACTGTATTTATCCAATTACCCCGTGTTACCAAAAGCTTGCTCAAAGAGCCAGGTTTTTACTCTTTTTCAAAAGGTCAGGAGGGGCCGATCTAATATCCCTGGAAAGGGAGTTCCACAGCAGAGGGCCACCACTGAGAAGGCCCTGTCTCTCGTCCCTGCCAAGCGCACGTGCGAGGAAGGCGGGATCAAGAGCAGGGG
The DNA here is from genome assembly GCA_030556195.1 of Anolis apletophallus. Lineage (NCBI taxonomy): Eukaryota > Metazoa > Chordata > Lepidosauria > Squamata > Anolidae > Anolis > Anolis apletophallus. Next base: position 161,344,089 of record JARBWK010000001.1, on the reverse strand, counting down.
CTCCCCAGATGATCTTAAATTCCTGGATGGTGCATAAGTAGAGATACGTTCGGACAGGTAAGTTGGTCCAGAACAGTTTAGGGCTTTATAGGCTAAAGTCAGCCCTTTGAAATTGTGCTTGGTAGCAAAATGGCAGCCAGTGGAGCTGGCGCAACAGAGGAGTTGTATGCTCCCTGGATGCTGCTCCTGTTAGCAACCTGGCTGCCGCCCACTGGACCATTTGAAGCTTCCAAACAGGCTTCATAGGCAATCCCACGTAGAGCGTGTTGCAGTAATCTATATGAGATGTAACCAGAGCATGGACTACTGTGGACGTAGAACGTGGAAGACCACACAAACTAAGACCACAGAAAAGACCACAGAAACCAGATTTTAAGTGGATTCTGTTCTCTAGTGTGATGAAGAGTTTGCAACGGTTTACTTTTGCCTGAGTCCACAAGATTCCGCCTCTTCCTCCCCTTTCCCTCCCACTGTGTTAATTGAGTATAAATTACTTAAAGTAAGCCAAGGGGATGGTGGATAAATGGGCAGAGGAGAGAGAAATTGGGCGGGCGTTTTATAAGCTGCTGAAGAAGTATGATGACAGGGGATTAACTGGGACCGTGCCTGCCAATTCAGAACGGTTTTAAGTGCGTGAGCTCTCCATTCTCTGCATAATGGTCTTGTCATTGCATGTACAGTCCTCCTTGAAGCAAACATATTTTGTTTTATGTTTGCAAATAAGGCAACAGATGCCCATTACCAGCATGACCCCCAAAAGTAAGCTTTCCCTCACCCACACAATGGCAAGTTTATTATCAAGCGACTAAATAAGCAGGAGTGAGACATTGGGTGCTTGAGGCAACTTGGAAGCGAGGCCAAGTTGTCCCAGTGAAATCATTATGTAAACATCCCCTTTGAGAAGCATTGAGCACTGCAGTGGGTTTGTAGCCTTTCTTTGCGACGGCAAGCCTGGTTTCTGGCAAACCTGGATTGCTATCACTTGACAATGACTTTAAATAATTCAGATGTGTAAATAATGTAATGTTTGTTGCAGTAATAACAAAAAAAGGATTATTTCAAGTATATCTTAATTCGATCCTCACCTTTACTCAATATATTTGTTATATGTTTAAGGTGCACACACAGCGGTTGATGGTATCGGCCAAACTAAATGGAATATTATATAACAGCAGGATTTGGCTTACTCCATTTTTGTTGACCCAAGTGCTTTATCCCTTTCAATTCACACTAATCCCTGATGCTAAACTTGTTTACTCAAAAGTATTTCCATTCCGTGGGTCTTATTTCCAGGTAGATCTGTGTGGGAATGAAAGCACTCTTAATATGCAGTAACCTTTGTCATACAGATAACATTATTACATTATTAAAAATATAGAACTTGTCTTTTGCTTGGCAAAAAATGCTTCTGATCATGCATTTTCCATTGCTTATAAGCTTCTTTGGCCAATGATGTAATGCTCCTTCATTCCAAGTGGTAGGGAGAAAAACACACTACTATTAATATAGCATAATCCACATTTAATGTTAATGGAAATATAAAATATCGTAGTGGTAACTTATTATATATTGGGGTAATAGCCTGTTCTGCTCAGTTGTAGCCATGCTAGTTTAATAATAATAACACACTTTATTTATATTCCACTCTATCTCCCCGAGGGTACTTAGAGCAGATTACAGTATACACATATATCGGCAAACATTCAATGCCTTTTATACAAGAACAACAATGACATACACTACAAACAAAGGCAAAAGTTTCCCTTTGATCTTCGGTGTGTGGAGGCAATGCTCAACTCTGGCCATGGGGAGGTGCTCTTGTTCCATTTTTCCATGCCAAGGAGCCTGTTGTCCGTAGACCCTCCTGGTCGTGTTTGCTGGCATGGCTGCATGGGCGCCTTTTACCTTCTCACTGAGGCGGCACCTACCAATCTACTCACATTGAAAGTTTTCGAACTGCTAGGTTGGCAAAAGCTAGGGCTGACAGCGGGAACTCACCCCAATTGCTGAAGTTCCAGTCAACAAGTTTTCTGCAGCTAGCGATTTAACCCGTTGTGCTACTGCAGACCCTTAGTGGAATATATGGGAATGTAAGAACACTTCTCCTTTCAAAGAGAACAGGTAACCTCTGCATAGGGAAACTGCCTGTGTGGGCATGTTTCTAGAGATTTTGGAACATGCTGAAAGTACATGCACCAAACACATACCCAAACCAGTTTATTGGAGCTTGATGATATGTTGCATTATTGGATAGCCCAGGAGTGCAACCTTCAGATATATCCACCCACCCACATATGTGTGTGTGTGTGTCTGTATCTGAAAGTTGCACTCCTGGGCTATCCAATAATGCAACATGTCATCAATGTGTGTATATCTATCTACTATCTATCTACCTACCTATCTATCTTTTTGGAATAAAAAGCAAAATTTATTTTTTTTTTTTTATTTATACACTGCTTTATCTCTCCATACGGAGACTCAAAGCGGCTCACAATCAAAATCATTACAACTTGAAATATAAAAATATACCATAATAAAACAGTATAGCATTATATAAAATGGTAAAGGTTTCCCTTTGTTGGTTGGAGATGAGATGTAATCCTCTATATCCACAGTTGCAGAGAAAACAGAAGAAGGTGATTGATGGGTATTTGAGCAAAATTTCTCCAGTCTACATCATTCCAGCATTCCAGCATCACAGCAGTATATCAGCCAGGAACTTCAGCCAGCACAATAGCCAGCATAGACAGTAAGAAAACTGCAAAAGCCAAAAGCCTAACCCAATCTGTAACAAAGGAGATTTATACAAACACAGCTGCCACACCCTACTGGAGTCAGGCAAACCCAGCTGCACCTATTCAGACACACCTACAGTAGTACTACTACAGCACATAAACCAAAAGAAACAGATACTCATAATTCAAACATTTGTTTGATATCTTTACAGTCTGACACTCTTGACATTAAGTCTAGTCGTGTCCAACTCTGGGGGGTAGTGCTCATCTCCATTTCTAAGCCAAAGAACCAGCATTGTCCGTAGACACCTCCTAGATCATGTGGCCAGCATGACTGCATAGAGCACCATCTGTTACCTTTCCGCAGAAGCAGTACCTATTGATCTACACACATTTGCATGTTTTCAACCTGCTAAGTTGACAGAAGCTGGGCCTAGCAGCGGGAGCTCACCCAGCTCCCCAGATTTGAATCTCCAACCTTTCGATCAGCAAGTTCTGCAGCTCAGTGGTTTAATCCGCTGCACCACCAGGGGGCACCATATCATTATATATTATTATTATTACTGATACTATATAATATATTATTATATATTATTAGTAGTAATTATATTTAATATATTAGTATATTGTATTATTATTGATGTTAGATTACATCAAATTATAATATTATCGTCAATATTATATATATACAATATATTATATTAGTATAGCACAATATTAGTATATATTACTAATATATTGTTCTATACCACTGTTCTGCAATATTATTAGTAATATTACATGTAGTTTCTAATATACAATTATTATAGTATTATATATTATATATTATTATATTGTACTATATTATTATACCACAACATATATAATATACTACCAGTATATTATACTATTCGTATTATATAATAAAAAATAAAGGTTTTCCCCTGACATTAAGTCTATTCGAGTCTGACTATGGGGGCTAGTGCTCATCTCCATTTCTAAGCCAAAGAGCTGGCGTTGTCAGTAGGCACCTCCTAGATCATGTGGTCGGCATGACTGCACGGAGCGCCGTTACCTTCCCGCCTATTGATCTACTCGTATTTGCATGTTTTCGAACTGCTACGTTTGCAGAAGCTGGGCCGAACAGCGGGAGCTCATCTTGCTCCCCAGTTTCGAACTGCCGACCTTCTGGTCAGCAAGTTCAGCAGCTCAGAGGTTTAATCTGCTGCACCACCAGGGGGCCCTCATGATGTACTATATTGTACTATATCATAAGTTATAGTATATATAATGTATAATAGATTATATTACAACATTATTTTTATATATTAGTATTATTACATTACAATATATACACGGAAAATTTAATTAATCTGTTATTCACTAGCACTCCATAATAATCTGCACATTTTCTGACTTGGCTAATCTCTAAAACCTGAGCTGTGTACTGTTAAAATAATAAATAAATGTTGTTGTCATAAAGTATAACGTGTCATTAAACATAATGCTGTAGACTTTCGTTGGATTGTTTCTGATAAGGTAAGTACATTCTTGAGCTGCTCCTTAATCCTTCCTATTTTTCCAGGAAATCTTCTAAAAGCATTTTAGAAGATGTTTGCCTCTAGCAAAGCCTGCGCCCTGCACCCTCTTGCCTCGCTCACTTCACAAAAAATACCCCAGCTTCCAAGCATTCCTATACAATCTTTTCCTCCAAATTAACCATCTCATACCTTCCTTGGCTGGTTTAACTTAAACTGTCTTAACAAGTGATGTCCCCCCAAAAGCTTCCTGCTTATATTGGCTTTTGCTAGAAAGATATTTTTCCTCAAAACCTTCACCTTTTTTTTAAAAAAAAAGTCTAGAGTGAATTAATAGAAATTCCCATCATCTTGAACTTTTTTCAGATATGACTATGGAGGATGTCCGAGAATATGAGAAAAGTATGCATGAAAAAACCAACATTAAAGTTTGCAATCAACCTTCATCTCCTGTGGATGAAATAGACAGCCATGCCAAAGGAAGTGTATGTAGTGTCTTGAAAACTACCGCCTCCTCTTTCCTAGCGCAAAGAAAAGACACCCCCCCCCCCCACCACCCCCAAAAAAAGTCAAATTGTGCATCATGATACCAGTGGAAAGAGTAAACTTGGGGGAAATCCATTCTTCTTGTCTGGAGCCCATTGGGTGATTCCTTGTGATGTCACAACGCCACCCGCTCCTCCCTTACAAAGCTTTTTTTCCATTGGTCAAAACTTTGGTCAGTGCCTCGGTTTTGCTAAAATAAGGTGAGGGACAAATATTGAGGCCCCTTCTACACTGCCATATTAAATCCAAGTTATTGCCTTTGAACCAAATCATAATGCAGTGATGCGATCCAGGTGAAAGCAAATAATGCGGTTTATCTGTTTTGATAATCTGAATTATAAAGCAGTGTAGACGGGGCCTCAGATGGATTAACATAGCTGCTGCACTTTTCAAATGGCAGCTGTGCTAAACTGAATGGGCATTTAATATGATGATTACATTGGGTCCTGCAGGGCCGTAGCCAGGATTTTGATTCCGGGGGGGGGGGGGGGCTGAGTTTGATTCAGGAGGGGCTGAGTCTGAGTGAGAGACGGCCTACCCTACCAAACCTTTTGTATCATTATTCCAATGAATATGGGATATATTGAGCATGGTGATCAGATCATGATATGAATAAACATAACAGTTTAAATAATGTACCAGTAAGGCCTTCTTGCGGACCACCCTGAGAATTTTTGGGGGGATGGGGGGGGCAGGCCTGGATCAGGCCCTTTTGGCGCCCTAGGCCAAAGGCTCTGAGTGTGCCCCCGCTCCCGGCTCCGCCCCCGCGCGAGAAGCAGAGAAACACAGGCTGGGGGGGGGGGCGCGAGCCGAGGGAGGGAGGGAGGTAGGAGCGCATGCAAGAGAGAGAGGCAGGGAAACACAAACACACAGAGAGACTGAGGCGCGCGAGCCGGACAAGGAAGGCAGGGAAACAGACTGGGCGCGTGAGGAGCCGGAGGCGGAGCCGGAGGCGGAGCCGGTGGTGGGGCGGAGCCGAGGGCAGGGCAGAGCCGAGGAGAGCAGAGCTAAGGGGGGGTGGCCATGGATGGCACTTACGCTGCCGCGCGCATGTGCCCTTTAAAAAAAATTCTAATTTTTTTTAAAAAAATTAAAACCTTTGGGGGGGGGGTCCGGACCTGCTGCCCCCCAAAAGGTGCCGCCCTAGGCCATGGCCTAGAGTGGCCTTATGGGTAATCCGGGCCTGTGGGGGGGTTAAAGCCCCCAAGCCTCCCCCCTCCCCCCAGCTACATGCCTGGGTCCTTGTACTACAACTTTAAAATGAATCAGAATAATGTGTCATAATTCCTGGTTGGTGTTTTTTGGTGTTAGAGGTTGCAAGACTGGAGTATAGAGGTTTAAAAATACTCCATCTGGATCTGCACTGCCTTGTATCCCAGGGCCCTTCCACACAGCCCTGTATCCCCGAATATCAAGGCAGTAAATCCCACATTATCCAAGTGTGGACTCAGATAATCCAGTTCAAATCAGATATTGTGGGATTTTCTGCCTTGATATTCTGGGATATAGGGCTGAGTGGAAGGGCCCTCAGAATCCAGTCCCAGATTATCTGCTTTGAACTGGATTTTTTTTTGTCATGTCAGGAGCAACTTGAGAAACTTCAAATGGCTTCTGGTGTGAGAATTGGCTATCTGCAAGGATGTTGCCTAAGGGATGCCCAGATGTTTTGATGTGTTACCATCCTTGTGGGAGGCTTCTGTCATGTCTCCACATTTTATTTATTTATTTATTTACATCATTTATATTCTGCCCTTCTCACCCCGCAGGGGACTCAGGGCGGATCACAATGCACACATACAGGCAAACACTCAATGCCATTGACATACAACATATATAGACAGACATAGAGGCAATTTAACATTCCAGCTTCTGGCCAGATTTATGACCTCGTAAATCAGTTAAATTTAGCTTCCCCACAAAGTGATACTTAAATTTCCTACTTGACAGATGCACGTTGCAATGGTCAACAACAAGCTACACAAATTGGCCGAGAGCTCTCCCTGACCCGGGCAGGCCTCGAATTCATGACCTTCTGGTCAGTAGAGATCCTATGCAGCTGACACCCAGCTAGCTGCGCCACATTCCCCGTGCACATGGGAGCTGGAGCTGATAGAGGGAGCTTATATGCACTCTCCCTGGATTCAAACCTGCGACCTGTCGGTCTTCGGTCCTGCTGGCACAGGGGTTTAACCCACTGTGCCATCAGGGTCAACACTGAGTCTACACTGCCAGATAATCTGGGATAAAAAATAATCTGAGATAAGAAGATAATCTGGAATCAGATTCTAGGCAATAGGGGAGTATAGATTCAGCCTGAGGGCCCTTCCACCCAACCCTATATCCCAGAATTTCAAGACAGAAAATCCCACATTATCTGCTTTGAACTGGGTTATCTGAGTCCACACTCAGATAATGTGGGATTTCTTGCCTTGATCTTCTGAGATATAGGGCTGTGTGGAAGGGCACTGAGTTGTCTCCCACAGAAGAAAAAAAAACAGTGAGGCTAGATTTAAGTGTGCTGCACCAGGTAGCAATTTGACATGCCATCTTAATATGACAGCTGGAACAGTCCTTTCCACCAAGGTCCATGCTGCAATGTACACTCTGACCCAGAATTGTTCTCCAGGAACAGACTGCACTGAAGTGGCTCTCCAGGTAAATTATAGCGGGTTTCAGAGCACAACAAATCCTTGTAGGTTAGATCTCTGATGCAGCTCGGTGGTCACTTCAAATCCCTATGAGCATTTGGTTTGCACTAATCCGAAAGCAGATGGAAGAGAACAGAGATTTAGTGATTATTGCACAGAGGAGAACAATGACACAAATGCTTTTTTCCCTCAGTGATCACAATCAGTGGGAATACATGTAGAGGACGAATCTTTTTCATGTGGGACACAACACAGCTCTCCAGCTCTAATTTGAATTCAAAGTTTCCATTTCTAGACTACCCTGCTGCACCCAGTTCTGCAAGATGGTACAATATCAGGCAGGATATATTTAAATAAATAAATATCCTAAGGAAAAGCGGCGTTCTTTAAATAGAAAATTGGAAACTTTCCATCCAGCCAAGTGACTGTGAAATCTGCACAACGTCCCTGCTCTTATTTATTTATTTATTTATTTACTTTATTTATATTCCACTCTTCTCACCCTGAAGTGGACTCAGGGTGGATTACAGTACACATACTTGCAGACCATCCCTGCAGTTCAACATATATAGACATATATAGACATATATAGACGAACATAGACGAACAGAGGCAAACTTCTGGCAAACTTCTGGCCACCAGGGGAGCTGACGCACTCCTCATCTCTTTCAGCGTTTTGCCAGCGTCCCTTGTTGTTCTTCCACAATCCTCAGCAATTCTTTATGGCCTCATAATTCAGTCAAAATTTGCCTCCCCACTTGATGTGGTACTTGACAAATGAACTGTCTTTCGGGCTGCAAAGGTCGACAGCAGGCTACACTTAAGGTCGAGCACCCACCTTGACCCGGGCAGGCCTTGAACTCATGACCTACTGGTCAGAGAGATCTTATGCAGCTGACACTTAGCCAGCTGCGCCACTTCCCGGTGCTATCTCTGACCCTATTCCACTCTTTCCCCCAGAAAACATTTGAGGGCCCTTCCATACAAACCTATATCCCAGACTATCAAGGCAGAAAATCCCACATTATCTGAGCGTAGACTTAGATAACCCTGTTCAAAGCAGATACTATGGGATTTTCTGTCTTGATATTCTGGGATATAGGGCTGTGTGGAAGGGCCCTGAGTGATTTCAAGGCATTAGATTAGATTGTCAAGCGATCCTTTTAAAATGTCTGTACTGTTTCCTTTTAGCAACTAAGGACCTCATCACATGGACAAAAAGCCCCATCTTAGGACGTTGCTGAGATGCAGCCAGGGCAGAGTCTGCTGGAGCCCATCACATGAAGCAGAGCTACTTCCAACGGGGCTCCGACCTGCCTCCGTCTTAGCTGCATCTCAGCAGTGTGTTGAGAGGGTGCCCTGAGAACACATGTTCTCATTTACTAAACTGGGGACAGACGGGAAACCATGTGTGATGGTAAGGCAGCAATGCAGTGCACTGCCCCATGGATTCACACTACTGTCCCCTGTCTTAAGGACTTCCATGTGATGAGGCCCTATATCAGTACATTGTTTGAGCCTCACTTACATCCCTTCTACACTGCCATATAAATTCTAGATTATCTTTTTTGAACTGGATTATGACAATGTAGACCAGGGGTGCCCACAGTTTTTCAGCATGCGAGCTACTTTTAAAACAACCAAATCGAAAAGATCTACCTTCTGTGCGCGTGCTCTTGCTGCTGCACGCACGCTCCTACCGCCGCATGGCACTCCTTCCGCCCGCGCAGCCCTCCTTCCGCGGGGCATTGCAGGAATGTGAGAGCGTGAGGCGGGGCCTCCGGAGGCCCCGCCTCACGCTCCCTTGTTCCCGCAATGCCCTGCGGAAGGAACGCCATGCAGGGGAAAGGAGCACCTTCCGCAGGGCATTGCGGGAACGAGAGAGCACCTTCCACGGGGCATTGCGGGAACGGGGCATTGCGAAAGCGGAGGCTGCACGGCTGCTTCCGGACAAGAGAGAGTCAAGACGGAGCGTGAGGTGGGGTCTCCGGAGGCCCCGCCTCGCCTTGCACTCCCTCATTCCCACAATGCCCTGCGGGATCGGAGGCCCCGCCTCGCACTCCCACGTTCCAGCAATGCTCCACGGAAGGAGCACCATGTGGGGGGATGGAGCGCCTTCCGCGGGGCATTGCGGGAATGGGGCATTGCGGCAGGTCCCCGGGGGCCCCGCCTTGTGCTCCCTCATTCCCGCAATGCCCCGTGGAAGGTGCTCCCTCATTCCCGCAATGCCCCACGGAAGGAGCGCCGCGCGGGGGGAAGGAGCGAGTCCAAATTAGGTGAATCGCAGCCGGATGCGGTGCTTCTGCCTTGCACGCGTGCTCCTTCTGTGGGGCATAGCGGGAATGAGGGGGCACGAGGCAGGGCCCCCGTAGACCCCGCCTCGCGCTCTGTCCTGCCTCTCTTGTCCTGAAGCAGCCATGCAGCCTCCGCTGCCGGTGAGAGAGAGGCAGGGCGGAGCGCGAGGCGGGGCCTCCGGAGGCCCCGCCTCGCGCTCCCTCGTTCCCGCAATGCCCCACAGAAGGAGCGCGCGCGCAGGGCAGAAGCGCCCCATCTGGCTGCAATTCACCTAATTTGGACTCACGATCGACTCGCCAATCATGATCGTCTTTGTGGGCAGCTCTGGTGTATACACATACTATCCAGTTCAAAGCGGATAATGTGGATTATCTGATTTGATAATCTGGATTATATGGCGGTGTAGGTCCAGCCTTAGTTTCTTTTGCACGTGTCTCTAGTCCAGTGTTTCTCAATCTGTGGATCCCTGGGAGTTTTGGCCTACAACTCCCAGAAATCCCAACCAGTTTACCAGCTGTTAGGATTTCTGGGAGTTGAAGGCCGAAACATCTGGGGACCCACAGGTTGAGAACCACCTAGTTAGTGAAGGAGGGACTAAAATGAAACCAAACTGGGTTGGGTTCTTTTCTTTTTTGGCCTTGGGATAACAAATCCTTCCCTGGCATTCGAAACACCAGTCTGGATTGGAAAATGAGGCGTGCAGATCTCAGATGACCTTTCGCTGAACCTATCTTTAATTTTGAATTGGTAGAAGGAAATAGCCAAGAGGAATTTAGCTTTGGAATTTTCTAAAGGAGATCCAGAGTAACGTAACTCTGCCCTCTGCTGGATTTGTGTAGCGTTGAGTAGTAACACATGTTTTGTCCCATTTCTGAATGAAAAACCAAATCCCCTCATTCTTAAAATAAGGGCCTCATTTGGATCTTGGACAACAGCCATTAGTAAGCATTCAGGTGAACAACACGAGCCAGCTGGACCCTAACAAACCCATTACTGTTGTCGGTATAATATCAAATAACGACATACAGTATTTTTAGTGAAATTAACCTGACACTGAAGCTAGACCAAATGAGCCTTGCCTTTCTTTAGGCTGCTGTACTTATACTGATTTTGAATGGTTACATCTTTATGAAAATACAGGCATACTTCTGTTAGCAAAGTGGTTGTGTTGCAGAGCAGACACTTTTGTGCCAAAAGCAGAAATAATATGGAAAGAATAGAGATAGGTTCCTACAACACAAAAAGGAGAGCGGATCAACAGACTTCAGCAAACCTTTTAGTCAAAACTAACAATGTGCACATTTCGAATGAAATACCCATAGCCTTATTTATTTATTTATTTCCCACACTTGTACCCCACTCTTTTCACCCCCAAGGGGACTCGGGGCAGCCTCACAACCAGCAACAATTGGATGCCCAACAAACAAACAGGTTCCAATTAAAACCAATAGCCTTGCATTGGTAAAAACATTTTGAACCTCTATGGCCCCTTCCACACTGCCCCCATATCTCAGGATCTGATTCCAGAATGATTACCTGCTTAAAACTGGATTATACGAGTCTCCGCTGCCAGATAATCTGTAATAAGAAAATAATCTGGGAACAGATCCTGAGATATAGGGGCATTGTGGAAGGGGCCCTACTCTGCCATATAAAATCCAGATTATCTGCTTTGAACTGGATTATATGGTTCTGTAGACATATAATCAGGTTCAAAGCAGATAATGTGGATCCTATTAAAAACATTGGAGATTATGTGTAAGAGGCTTTGTTAACTGATGTATGCCTGTAAAACCTTTATTGACCTATATGAGTGAGGGGAGGCTTCTCTCTGACAATGGTTGCTATAACATATTGCGTGAATATGTTATAGTACAGTGCTGTCCAACTTCTAACCGGCCAAGGGCCGGACTTGAGGTCACTGATGACCTGGGGGGCCGTTCGGCCCCGCCCCCAGGTCCCAGCCCCGCCCCTGCCCCAGCCCCAGGCCCCACCCCAGGCCCCTCCCCCAGCCCCGCCCCCACCCCCAGCCCCCTCCTAAGCTGTCATTCTTCCTCGTCTTTCCCCTGACTGGCTTCTCCTTTCTCCCTCTTTCCCCGCGCGCGCGCCGGCGCCTGGGATCCCCGCGCACGGGGGGAAAGAGAGAGAGAGGAGAAGCCAGTCAGCTGGGATCCCCGCGCACGGGGGGAAAAAGAGAGAGAGGAGAAGCCAGTCAGCTGACTGGCTTCTACTTTCTCCCTCTTTCCCCGCGCGCGCCGGGCACTCGGATCCGATGCGCGGGAAAGAGAGAGAGAGGAGAAGCCAGTCAGCTGACTAGTTTCTCCTTTCTCCCTCTTTCTTTTCGCGCGCCGACGCCTGGGATCTCCCGCGCGGGAAAGAGAGAGAGGGGAGAAGCCAGTCAGCTGACTGGCTTCTCCTTTCTCCCTCTTTCCCCGCACACGCGCCCTTGCCCCGATCCCGAGCGCCGGCGCGGGGAGGGGAAGGAGGAGGGGCGAAGGAGGAAGAAGGGTGTAACGACTCCACAATACACGGTAGGGACACACGTAGACGTCTTCTTGGTCCAACACGATTTTATTGAAGGTACGCCACCCGTAAAGCTAAAGCGCCGGCCCGCCACCCAAACACACCTTAAATACCCCGGTAGCCCCTCCCTTACCCAATGCAATGTCCAAGCAGGGTGTCATCATGCCCCGATGAATCAGCAATCCCAGTAGTCCATAGGGGCATGACCCCAGGGTCACATAAGTGACGTCATGAGTCCAAATGTCCAATGTCCATGCCAGGAGGAGTTACCTCACTTCCCTCTCTGGCACCTGGAAGTTACTCCACTCCCAGGCTGATTCAGCAATTCCAAGCACACATGGCCAAGGTCACTCCAGGAACTGGGCTAAAGGTCGTTGCAGTTTCATGACAGGTTGGGAACATGATCTCCCTCAAAGCTCAGGTTCCCCAATCCTGACATAACGGTCTCTTCCACTTCATCCTCCCCCTGAGGGAAACAAAACATCATTCAATCCCGTGGAGGGAATGGGCACACATATTTCTTCAAATAACTGCAATGAAAAGTTGGGTGTACTTTCCCTAAACTCTTGGGCAACAGGAGAGTATATGACACCTTATTTACAACCCTGTCAACCTTAAAAGGTCCTATGAATTTCGGACTTAATTTCTTCGACTTGTATCCCAATTTTAAATTCTCCGTGGACAGCCACACCAAATCCCCCTCTGCATACTCCTCCCCCTCTTGCCGCTTGTGATCTCCAAACAGCTTATACGAGCGCTGTGCTTTCCTCAACGCCTCCGTCACTTCTCTCCACACTCCTTCAGCTCGCCCCTCCATTCCCCCTTGCCTTCTCCCCCCTCTATCTCCACCAGCTGCGGCAAAGGGGCCACCTCTTGCCCATAAACAATCTCAAAGGGCGATTTCCCGGTAGAAGAATGGATGGAACTGTTGTAGGCTACCTCAGCATAAGGAAGGAGATCTGACCAATTATTTTGTTCCTGATTACTGAAAATCCTTAAATAGGTCCCCAAAGACTTCTGCACTCTCTCCGCAGCACCATTACAGCAGGGATGATAACCAGACGTCAGTTTTCTTTGCGCCCCTAACTCTTCCAAAAATCTGCCCCAAAACCGAGCAGTAAACTGGACACCTCGATCACTCAACACTTGTTCTGGGCAACCATGTAACCTATAAACATGCTGCACATACAACTCTGCCAATCGCTCCGCCGATGGCAACCCCCTCAACGGAATAAAATGAGCCTGTTTAGAAAACATATCTATAACAGTCCAAATATACCGATATCCTCTACTTGACGGTAATTCTCCTACAAAATCGGTACTAACATGTGTCCATGGCCTTATTGGATCAGCAACCACCTGTATCAACCCCTGCGGCCGGGCAGAGGGAACCTTATTCTTAGCACACACTTCACAACTTGCTACATGGTGCCTGATCTCCACTTTCATACCTGGCCACCAGTACCTCTTCTTAATAGCCAACATGGTCTTAGTGACCCCCCAATGTCCAGCAGTCTTATAATCATGATGCATTTCCAACACCTTTCTTCTCAACTTCTGAGGCACATACACCTTACCTCCCACCATCCACAACCCTTTCAATTTCACACACTCCTTCTCATGTTCCATCAACCACAAGTCCCCTGCATATCCTTCTTGTAATTCTAGACTCCATCCATCCACTACTTTTCCTTCTTCCTTAACTTCTAACCCCTTCTGGGACCGGGTTTGCACTGCACAACCCCACTGCTCTTTCGAAAAAACCTCTCCTTCTTTGTGCAGCCCATCTGCTCCTACACTCGGATATCTAGACAAAGCATCTGCCACCACATTTTCCTTCCCCTTGATATGCTTCAACTTAAAATTGAACCTGTTGAAAAATTGCGACCACCTTACTAATTTTGGAGACAACTTCTGAGGGTTACGTAAATAACCCAAATTCTGATGGTCCGTCATAACCACAAATGGGAACGCTGCCCCTTCCAAAAACTGACGCCAGGTCACCAACGCGTTCTTCACTGCAAATGCCTCTTTCTCCCACACAGGCCATTTACGCTCATGCTCGCCAAACTTTTTTGAAAAGTAAGCACAAGGTCGCAATTTCCTTGACCATCCTCCTGCAACAGAGCACCCCCATAAGCCCAAGCGGAGGCGTCACATTGAACTACAAAAGGTCGATTCACATCTGGATGTAGCAATAAAGGGCCCTCAGTGAAAGCCCTCTTCAATCTAACAAATGCTTCCTGACAATCCGGAGTCCAGTCTAATACTGCACCTGGAGATTTGACCTTTCTGGACTCCCCTTTACCCTTCGTCTTCAACAGCTCAGTAAGCGAGAGGGCTATCGCCGCAAACCCCGGAATAAAAGTCCGGTAAAAATTTGCTAACCCTAGAAAAGCTTGCAATTGCCGGCGTGTGCGCGGAGCTTCCCAGCTCAACACGTCCTCCACCTTTGCCGGATCCATAGACACTCCATTCTCTCCAATCCTGTACCCTAAAAAATCAATCCGATTCTTACTAAATTCACATTTACTCAACTTAACAAATAACTTCGCTCGCCTCAACCGCTCTAATACCTCGCGCACCAACTTCACATGCTCTTCTTTCGTACGGGTCGCTACCACGATGTCATCTAAATAAACAAACACCCCCTTATACAAAAGGGGGTGCAACACCTCGTTAATTAACTGCATAAACAGACCTGGAGACCCGGCCAAACCGAATGGCATGACGAGCCATTCGAACAACCCTAGGGGGCACGAGAATGCGGTCTTCCATTGGTCACTTTCTTTCACCCTAATCCCCCGGTAGTCAATGCACAACCTCAGTTTCCCATCTTTCTTCTCTCTGAACAGCGCTGGCGCAGCCAAAGGGGATTCTGAACGCCTGATAAACCCTTTCCTCAAATAATCGTCAATTTGCTCCCTTAATGCCACTTTTTCCCTGACCGTCATTGCATAGATCTTTGGCTTAGGTAAAACTGCTCCCTCCTTCACTTCAATACTACATTGCACATTCCTCATAGGTGGGAGTCTCTGGGCTAACTTAGGATTAAATACATCAGCGTAATCCCAATATTCTTGGGGCACCCCTTTCACTTCTTTGCAAATGCCCTTCTCTACCTTTGGGATACATTGCACAGTCCCAGCTCTCCAGTCGATCTTGGGGTTCACCTTCTCTAACCAGGGCATGCCCAACACCACCTCATGGCCTTGTATGGGAGCCATAACAAAATTAATCTCCCCCTCCCATGGTCCTACTCGCCCTGTTAACCCCTTCGTCCCCACAGAGAAAGGACCTCCTTCAATTGTAGTCCCATCCAATTGTTTAAAGGTGACTGGAGTTTCTAGCGGTTCTGTGTCACCACCCATTCCTCTACTAATTGCGGAGACATGATATTCTCTGAACATCCACAATCTACTAATGCTTTCTTTTTTACAATAAGATCCCCTTGATCAATCCCAAATCACATTGGATACTACTTCTCACCCCAATGTTTTGGTTTTCAACATTGTCCACCATTGCAGCCTTTGCAGCAGCCATTCTCACTGCAGGCTTCTGAGGGCATTGATACGCATAATGTCCGGACTGGTTACAAGCATAACAGCGGACTCGGCTTAATGTAGGCTTCTTGCTGCCACTGGGACGGCTGTCGCTGACTCGCTTAACGTCCATATTTCTGGGTTTGTTCTCACTCCAAGCACGACCCATGCCTCGCGACCTCATCGGTTGGCCTCGCCGCCTCTGCACCTGTGCCAGGATCCCCTCTACATTGCCAGCCAGTTGAACCCATCCGTCCATGTCTCCTGGGTCATCTCGGTGAAGACACCACTCCAGAACCTCTTTGCGCAGCCCATCTTTGAACAGTTCTAGCAAGGTAGCTTGCGACCATTCAGCCACTTTTCCAGCAAGACCCATAAATTCTTCAGCATACTCAGTCACTGACTTGGCACCTTGGGTCAAGCACCTTAACGCCTCCTTCGCTTTGATCCTTTCCAAAGGATCACGAAATCTGTTCTTGATGGCATGCAGGAACCTCCTCACCGAGCCCAGGCAAGGATCTCGTCGATCGTGGCACTGCACATACCACTCAGCAGCCCTACTCTTAAACACAGCCCCAATAGCTCTAACTTGGCTGCTTTCGCTGGGGTACAAATGTCCATAATCTTCCATATGGTCTTGTACAGCCGCAATAAAGAAGGCCACTTTGGATGCCTCTCCCTCAAATTCCACACGCAATGGCTCCCTTTTCATCCGGCTTCCAAACTCTTGAGAAGCCACTCTCGGCCCAGGCAAACTTCTCGGCCTAGTAATACCTCTTCCCAACCCTGCTGGTTGGACTCTAGGACCCCTCTCCGGACTCCTCTGGCACTCCTCTCCCATCATCCTCACTCGATGGAGATCTAGGACACTCCGGGATCGGATTCTCTCGGTTTCGGCTTTGGTTCCTCACTCCCGAAGGAGATCTAGGACGCTCACTGAAAGCCCCGTCCATCCAGGAGTAATAGGTGAAGTCTCCACCTCCCGGGCCTGCCACATCGACTCTCTCTGGTCCCTCTCATCCAATCTCTGGGTCACCCGGCTTACCATCTGCACCACTGCCTCCACTTTGCAGTTCAACACATCCATCTCAGATGGTGGCTCCGGTTCTGTGGTCTCACTACCACCTCCTGTTGCCAGGTTCAACAGCTCTCTCTGAGACCGCTTCTCACGATCTTCCTGGATCCCTTCCAGACGAGCGCCTATGCACTCCACCGCCTGGTCTTCCAAGCGAGCCTCTCGGTGCTCCGCCGCTCGAACAGCGCTCCTGCGCACCTCCAATTTCCAAGCCTCACCCGTCTCCTTCGCTCGGCTCGCCATCATTTCATCCACCCGAGTTTGCCACAGTTGCTCTCCTTCACGGAGTCTCCTCTCCTGGGCCGTCATCTCAGGGGATTCATCTGACTTCCCACACGGTCAAGAGTGGTCCACTCCCACTCCTGAGTTCTCCGGATTTCCTCATTATCCTCCAAAATCCAGCTGTCCAGATACTTTTCTTCGTTCCACGCCAACCTCGCCATCGCTGGGATAGTTGGTCCGGGGCTTTAGCTTCTGTAACGACTCCACAATACACGGTAGGGACACACGTAGACGTCTTCTTGGTCCAACACGATTTTATTGAAGGTACGCCACCCGTAAAGCTAAAGCGCCGGCCCGCCACCCAAACACACCTTAAATACCCCGGTAGCCCTCCCTACCCAATGCAATGTCCAAGCAGGGTGTCATCATGCTCCGATGAATCAGCAATCCCAGTAGTCCATAGGGGCATGACCCCAGGGTCACATAAGTGACGTCATGAGTCCAAATGTCCAATGTCCATGCCAGGAGGAGTTACCTCACTTCCCTCTCTGGCACCTGGAAGTTACTCCACTCCCAGGCTGATTCAGCAATTCCAAGCACACATGGCCAAGGTCACTCCAGGAACTGGGCTAAAGGTCGTTGCAGTTTCATGACAGGTTGGGAACATGATCTCCCTCAAAGCTCAGGTTCCCCAATCCTGACATTCGATCGAACCCTAAGGGTTTGATGAGTCGGTCTGAGGGGTTCGGCGGAGCCTCTGCCGCAGAGGTAAAGACACAGTTGTGTAAATTCCTGATGACATGCCCCGCTTGGCCATCACTTGCTGCAGATCATATTTTATTTCTCACTAAAGAAGGGTTCAGTGAATGCGTAAATGAAACTGGTGGGTTCGGTACCCCAAAAAAGGTTAAGAACCACTGATCTAGATGTTTTTGCCTTCAACTCCCAGCAATCCTAACAGCTGGCAAACTGCTGGGATTTCTGGGAGTTGTAGGCCAAAACACCTGAGAACCCACAGGTTGAGAACCACTGATCTAGGGAGATGTAGGTTTCCAGATCTCTATGCTTTATATAGCACTTTTTGAAAGGCATTCAAATATCACTTTGAACATTATTATTGAGTTATCTTTTTGCAGTTATCATGCATATCCACAAGCGCACACAGCTGGTCATTGTAACATGTCATGTGTCCAGTCTGGTGGATGGCTCACATGATACAGTTCTTTCAAATGGAGAAAAAATAGGCTGCCAGGGAGAAGATTGTGCTAAAACAATTCTTCATGCCATTTATGGAGAAAAGTTGTTTCTTGTTTGAAAGTATTAAAGTGGTATAGTACAGGCCAAGTGCAGCAATGATGTGATAATGTTGCCAATCCTATTCGAACCATGAGTGGCTTGGCTTTATTGGTTGGTGTTTAGTTGGACAAGGTATGATCTCGTGTCTCAAAAGATGACATGGTATTTGGGAGGATTTCGGTCAATGCAATGTTCATACAAATAAACAAAATGCTTCATACAAACAAAAAGATTGTTTTTAAATAATATACAAATTTTAACCAAATTTATTTTTTAAAATCTGTTCCTGGTTTGATAGTGTTCTTTCTATTTAATTGTGCAGTAGTTACTTTGAAAGTAGTTATTATACTCCAGAAACTTACTTTGTGTGGCTGCCACAAACAATGTGGAATAGGTTAAGACTCGATGAGATAGTCATTGAAAAACTATAGCAAAATGTGCTGCAGGATGTCCCACAAAAACAAAGTTTTTACAGTTTAATAGATTTTTTCCATGTTTTTAATGATAGAACCAATTACGAAACAACATTTATAACCCAGGAACAAAATCGTGTTACATAGAGAGGCCCTATATCCTAAGATGGGATCCCAGGTTTTCTGTTTATCTCAGATTATCTGGCAGTGCGGACTCATATAATCCAGTTTAAAGCAGAAAAACTGGGATCAGATCCTGGGATATAGGACCTGTCTGGAAGGGCCCATAGTGTTATCTGATATCCCAAATCCAACCATTTAAATTGGAGTATTAGGCCCCGTCCACACTGTTCTATATTGCAGGATCTGATTCCAGTTTATCTGCTTTAAACTGGATTATATGAGCTCCCACTGACAGTTAACCTGGGATAAACATAAAATCTGGGATCATATCCTGGGATATAGGGGCAGTAAGAAAGGAGCCTTAGGACCCATCCAGACAGGGTACAAAATGTGTGCCCTCCAGGATTTTTGCGTGGGGCATCTAAACGATGCCCACACAAAAATGAATTTCGTCAGGACAAAGCAGGAAAACCCTGCTTTGTCCCAAAGTAATTAGATACCCCATTACTTCCTGAAAGGCCCACATCTAATGGGGTATGGGGTTTGTTTGGACCGCCCCCTCAGAAGTTCTGGCACTTCCGAGGGGGCCGTCCGCACAGCCCTCCCGCATTTTCCAGGCTGAATCAGCCCAGAATACCAGAGAGATCTCTAACCCCCTCTCCAAAACCCCCAGAAAAGCCTTAAATACAGTATATTTATTTATTTTTATAGCTTACCCAGGCACCAGGAAACTGCTGTCAAAGCTCTCCTGGCACATAGAAATGATTTGCCAGGAGAAGGGTGGGGGGAGGAAAATTGCTCCCCGCCCCCTTGAAATGACACACCAGGAGAGCTCTGGCAGCAATTTAATGGCAGCTGGGTAAGCTGTTTTGTTTTTTAAGGCTTTTCTGGGGGTTTTGTTTTGCGTGCAAGCATATGGACACCCCCCCCCCCCAACCCAGGATAATGCAGGGTTTCTGGAGCATGTGTGGACTCCAGTGCGGGCCCAATCGGGGTTTTTTTTTAACCTGATTGCACTTGCATTAAAGTCCTGTCCAGAACCTCCCCAAGTCTCCAGTCGTTTAATAGCATATTTGTAATAGAACTCACCTCAGTAAAACAGTTAGAAAGGCCTCTCTTTGGCCTTTATCTGGGGGGGGGGGGGAACTTCGCAGTGAAAACAGAGCACAGGTTGCAAACAATGCACAAGTACTACACAACTAGGCGAAATTCAGTATAAAAATACAAATATATTGGATATATAGAACCAGGGCCGTAGCCAGGATTTTGATTCGGGGGCTGAGTTTGGTTCGGGGGCTGAGACTGGGTGGAAGAGGGTCTACCCTAGCAAACCTTTTGTATTGTTATCCCAATAACCCCATTAATGTGGGATATAATGAGCATGGTGATCAGATCATGATATGAATAAACATAACAGTTTAAATAATGTACCAGTAAGGCCTTTTCACGGACCACCCTGAGAATTTTGGGGGGGGGGCTGAAGCCCCCTTAGCCCCCCCCCTGGCTACATGCATGTATAGAACGGAACTAGATCATACTATCCCCATTTTAGGATACAGGAAAGTGGCGAAGTAGTCCGTAAATAGGCAAAATATGGTCACCTCGCTTTGGCGAGGTTAGGCTCCTGACTATTCCGATAACGATAAGGATGACGGTATCATCATGGAGACCTGGATAAAGCTCCGTCCGGGAGCGAAACGGATGACTAGCGGCCTGAACATCTCTGGCATCGCCATCCCGTCGGCCTCAAGCTAATTTCCTCAATTTGGAGAAAATACCAGTCTCCTTTTGGTCCTTACACCTTTGGAATATTTTGCCTATTTACGGACTAGAGACATTTATTTTGAACAATATATGAACCTTCTTATATACTGCGTTGTGGATTTATGGATATATAATCTGGAGCATCTGCTATTTGGACATTGCGTCTTCTTTAAACCACTTCGCCACTTTCTTGTATCCAGAAATGGGTATAGTATGATCTTTAGGTTCCTTATAATGGATTGTTTACTCTAGTTCTGTTCTATATATTCAATATATTTGTATTTTTATACTGAATTTCGCCTAGTGGTGTAGTACTTGTGCATTGAAGAAAAAACTTCACCATCAGTCTACTAGATATTATTAAGGGAAGCGAAGAAGTAATTTGTGGTTTGCCTGTTTTGCCCTATGTAATTTTAAGCCTGATGCAGCTTCCATTGTTATCTGAAGTCTACTCTAGTTTGAGCAAGGGCAAAGAAGAGTAAGAAAGCTTTGACTGAAGCCTTCAATAGAAACAGATGTTCTACATTTTTTTACCACTCTGAGAAATACCTTACTGTCTGACCCAGTCATTTAGTACATATAAGGTGATTGACAATTCCAAGACCAATGCCAGGCTTATGGCTTCTGAAATGTCAGTAGCTTGTTCTGAAAATATTGGGTAAACTTTGGAGTTCAAAAATACAATTATTCCCATTGGGAGGAGAATGGGCATTCACCAAAGCTTTATGATTGGAAGGAACTTGTCGAGTGCTGTAAACACTAATTCACCTGTCTTTTTTTTTCTCCTTGAAGACATGACTATGGATGAAGTCCGAGAGTTCGAAAGAGCAACTCAGGAAGCTACCAACAAGAAAATTGGGCTCTTCCCTCCTGCGATATCAATCTCCAACATCTCCCTGCCCTCTTCCATCCGCAGCACTCCTTCTAGTGCTCCGTCGACTCCTCTCTCCACAGAGGCGCCCGAATTCTTAGCAATTCCCAAAGACCGGCCACGGAAAAAATCTGCCCCAGAAACTCTCACGCTGCCAGATCCAGACAAAGAGGTTCTCTAAACCCAGCATGTTTTCCTACAAGAAGCCATGGCTGACATCATGGCATTTGCACAGTTCATGGTAGTTGTTTTAGTGAAGGAAGTTTTACTGATCTGGAAGTATGCCTCCCACTCCGTCCCTGCTTGTCCCTTCAACTAGTTATAGCGAAATGCATGCGAGAACATAGTTCATGTGCTCCGATTCCCAAACTAAAGCTCTCTAAGCCATATGACAGATGTTGCTATCAACACAAAATGAAATCGCTTGCAAAAGCAATCTCTTTGTAGCAATGTAGTAAGCAAAAGAGATTCTCGTATGTAGAGCAACAGTATTTATTACTGGAGATGTTATAGGAATTTAATCAAGCTTGCAAAGATAGCTTGAGTAAATGAGGTCCTATTTAGGGACAGCTTAATCAGACAACATTTCTCATTTCAAGCCATTCTCTCTCAGTGTCTAAAATCCTCTTTACTCTCAGGCCAAGTGCACCTTAAAGTAAACCTTCGAAGTGATACTCACTGATAAAAACTTGAATACCAACAGTAATTATTCAGATTCTTCTTTTACTGAATACAACTCAGGATTTGGGATATAGCTAATGCACACATTTTCAAAAATTAAAGAACCAATGTCCTCCAACTCTGGTGGTAACTACACCTGTTTGGAGGCCCTTGAACTATTTGTATCTTGCACAAAAATTGTATTGTGTGCTGTTGTATAGCTTTTCTGTGTTGGTATTTGAGAGTCTTGTTTCAGGGAGAAAAAAAATGGGATCGCAAGCAATGAAACAGCTTCCATTTCCCAAGTGAGACAAATATATCCAAATGAAGGCTACCATTATTAGGTCACAATTCAGCGATTACTTCCAGTCTTCATAATTCCTATAAAAACCTGAGGGAAACTCCAGGACCCAAATCCTATTTCATTGTCAAAGGAAACATTTGCTCTGGTTTTTTTTTGTCAAGATCATGAGTAGATATCAAGGAATGGGCAACTTTGGTGGTTTCCTGTGGCACCATGGCACCTCCTCCATCAGAGAGAGCTGTTGCAGTTGCTGTCAACAATACATGGCAGTTGCAGGAGAAGAGAAGCCACTATGCCATGTCATACTTGGCGAGTTGCCCGCCCTGTTATCAAGTTTCTGATTCTGATAATGGCATAGAAGAAGGCTCAGCAGTAAATCTAAATCTTCTTAGAAGAAGACCCATGTTAATTTGTCATATCCTTTAGGGCAGTGTTTCCCAACCGCTGTGACGCGGCACAGTAGTGTGCCGTGACGGACCTCCTGCTGTGCCGCGAGAAAAGCTCTCTGCCCCCCTTCCTTCCCCCCTCCTCCTGCCGAACTCCTGCTGCTTGAAGGAGGAGGAGAAAAAGAAGAAGGGGCCGGGGCGCTGCCTCCTTTGGCCGTTTCCCCAGCCAGCCTCCAGTCCACCATGACTCCCGCTCCTTGCTCGCTAAAGCTGCGCGGAGGAGGAAGCCGGGAGGGGGAGGGGGAGGGGCGTGGTGCAGCCTGGCTCTGCCCCCTCCCCACGGCTTCAGCTCTCCCACAGCTTCTCCAGCGTTGAGGGGACCGTGCCAAGCCAGCATTGTGCTGGCTCTGCCACCGCTGGCTTGGCATTTCCCCCTCAAGGCTGGAGAAGCTGTAAGAGAGCTGAAGCCGGGGGGAGGGGAGGGGCATGGCACGGCCTGGTTCCTCCCCCTGCCCCAGCTTCAGCGCTCCCAGCAGGCCACCATCCCCCAGCCGTTCTTTACTGTGTTAGAGTGTCATTTTGTGTCATTTTGGTTGGTGGTGTCCCCCCGGATTTTTCTAATGTTAAAAGTGTACCGCGGCTCAAAAAAGGTTGGGAAACACTGCTTTAGGGCAGTCTTTCCCAACCAGTGTGCCGTGGCACACTAGTGTGCCGTGACGGACCTCCTGCTGTGCCGCGAGAAAAGCTCTCTGCCCCCCTTCCTCCCCCCTCCTGCTGAACTCCTGCTGCTTGTGGGAGGAGAAAGGGCCAGGCAGTGGTGAAGAAAAAGAAGAAGGGACCGGGGTGCTGCCTCCTTCGGCCATTTCCCCAGCCAGCCTCCCATCCGCCATGACTCCCACCATGACTCTCGCCCCTCGCTCGCTGAAGCCGCGTGGAGGAGGAGCCCCGCCCACTGAAGCCTGTCCACCGCTCATGCTCCTCCTCTGTAGGAGAGCTGAAGCTGGGGGGAGGGGGTGGGGCATAGCGTGGCCTGGCTCTGCCCCCTACCCCGGCTTCAGCACTCCCAGCAGCTGCTCCAGCCTTGAGGGGACAGTGCCAAGCCAGTATTGTGCTGGCTCTGGCACCGCTGGCTTGGCACTGCCCCCTCAAGGCTGGAGCAGCTGCTGGGAGAGGTGAAGCCAGGGGTAGGGGGCGGGGCATGGCACATCCTGGCTCCGCTCCCTTCCCGGCTTTGGCACTCCAAGCAGCTGCTCCCAGCAGGCCACCAACCTCCAGCCGTTCTTTACTGTGTTAGAGTGTCATTTTGTGTCATTTTGGTTGGTGGTGTGCCCCCGGATTTTTTTAATGTTAAAAGTGTGCCGCGGCTCAAAAAAGGTTGGGAAACACTGCTTTAGGGCACCTAACCTACCTATGACATTTTATTATTTGTGTGTGTCAGGAGCGACTTGAGAAACTGCAAGTCGCTTCTGGTGTGAGAGAATTGGCCGTCTGCAAAGACGTTGCCCAGGGGACGCCCAGATGTTTTGATGTTTTACCATCCTTGTAGGTGTCTCTCATGTCCCTGCATGAGAAGCTGGAGCTGACAGAGGGAGCTCATCCACGCTTTCCCCGGATTCGAACCTGTGGCCTGTCGGTCTTCAGTCCTGCCGGCACAAGGGTTTAACCCACTGCGCCACCGGGGTCTCCATTTCGTTATTGCATTGAGCTTTCCCTCTTCCTTCCTTCTATAGCATGGATGCTCCATTTATCTCTTGAGTCATCACGTCCCCTTCCTTTGTCATAAACTGATGAGAAGAGGAAAAGGGAAGGAGTTTAGGGGATGGATCATCTGTGGTCAAGATGAGAGTAGCTGAAAAGTCTTGCTTTGAAAAGGCAGTGAGGTCCCTACTGCACTGACATATAATCTAGTATCTGATCCCAGATTAACTGCTTTGAACTGGATTATATAGCAGTGTCAATTTATATTATCAAAGCAGATAATCTGGGATCGGATACTGGATTATATGGTAGTGTAGATCTAGTCTGAGGCCCCTTACACACAGCCGAATAAAATCCCACATTATCTGCTTTGAACTGGATTATATGGGAGTGTCAATTTATATTATCAAAGCAGATAATCTGGGATCAAATACTGGATTATATGGTAAATAGATCTAGTCTGAGGCTCCTTCCACACAGCCGAATAAAATCCCACATTATCTGCTTTGAACTGGAATATATGGCAGTGTCAATTTATATTATCAAAGCAGATAATCTGGGATCGGATACTGGATTATATGGTAGTGTAGATCTAGTCTGAGGCCCCTTACACACAGCCGAATAAAATCCCACATTATCTGCTTTGAACTGGAATATATGGCATTGTGGACTCAGATAATCCAGTTCAAAGCAGATATTGTGAGATTTTCTGCCTTGATATTCTGGGTTATATGACCAGTGGAAGGGCCCTATAATGTGATGGGCCAAATTTCTCTCATCTCAATAAAAGGATAAAATCAATGGCTGGGTAGCGTTTGATCCATGATGATCACTCTATTGATTTGTGATAGCTGCATGTCCATTTATAAGACTTGAGACAGTTAAGCAGCATTGTAGGCAGGTGGCCTCAAGCTGTGGCAGCAGTCCACCTCATGATTTACACAAGACATTGTTTTCAATGGGAGATCCTATAGCAGAAGTTTAAAATGTTATTACAAAAGTTAACGTATTAGCATAAACAGTTTTTACGTGATGGGTCATTCGTTGCTCACAAGCACCAGATACATTCCTGAAATGTTATTCTTCAACTGTTAGTAAAATATATTTTTAAATTATGAAAATGGCTCAATTCACTCAGAAAAATAATGAGAAGTTATTTGCTACACTGCATTGAAAATTAGCTATATTAAACAAGAATTGGCTGGCAAGATAAATCAGGGTACACACCAAAACCTCCACACATATATATTATATCAGATTCCCATGTTGAAAATCCCATACCGAGACAAGAATGTAGTGGATTGCTGAATCCTGAATACAATTCTGGTAAACAGTATAGAAAGAAATGTTTAACAAACCATTCTGTTTCCACCAGTACTGGAAAGGTTTTATCCTGAGCATGAGAAGGGCCCAGTTTCAACATAGGTCAACAATAATTGATTGCAGCTTCATTAATTAAATCACGAGAAATGACACCTCATGCAATTTGGCTTCCTATATTCACAAAATTGAGAAACAAGACACAAAAAGAAATGAAGCTGATATAAGGCTTCTTCTAGAAGCAATACAATCTGCCCATTTCCAGAGTTGCTTTGCTTGTTTTCTTTCCAACAGCTAGAAAGAATTTAAGAACTTATTCTTTTTTTGTCAATGGTAATAGGCCTAAAAACCCTGAAGGCACCAGGTGCCCTCTGCTCTTGGGGCTCTTCCAGACAGAACCTATATCCCAGGATCTGATCCTAGGTTTTCTGTGTGTCCCAGATTATCTGGCAGTGCAGACTCATATAATCCAGTTTAAAGCAGAAAACCTGGGATCAGATCCTGGGATATAGGACCTATCTGGAATGGCCCTTGGAAGCGAAGTAGAGTCATCCCTGGTTAGTACTTCCTGGGAAATTATACATCAATACCGGATATTCAGGCCCGGATTAACCCCTTTTGGCGCCCTAGGCCACACTTAGGAATTACGCCCCCAAACCAACCTCTACCGCACATTCCCCCCCCCACCTTCTCCTCCTCGCTGCGCCACACGCCCTCCTTCCTTGAGTCAAGGAAGGAGGGCGTGAGAAGGAGGCGGAGGGAAGGTGCGCCCCCGGGGCCGCTGCCAGGCATGCGCAGCAGGAGGGCGCGAGCGCCTCTGCCTCCTTCGCCATGTTCCTGGGTGCCGCGCATGCCCGGCAGCGGCCCCGGGGGCTTCCCTCCACCTCCTCGCACCCTCCTTCCTTGACAAGGGGCGGGGCCGATGGCAATGGGGGAAGCGCCATTCCCTCCTCCCCCGCCCCCCCACAGCGCTCTCCCCCCCACCCTCCCCCGAGAGAGAGAAGGAGTCATCTCCATGCCGCGCATTGTGGTTTTGTTTCAACATTTTTTTGGGTCTATGTGAACTGCGCCCCCCTTGGCTTGCGCCCCTAGGCCATGGCCTAGGGTGGCCTTATGGGTAATCCGGGCCTGCGGATATTGACAGCTATATTTGAAAGGAAAGAACTGGCAAAACTACCTCGAGTCTTACTTCCCTAACAGAACTCTATATGTTTGTAGGCAACTTGAAGACACACGCTGGACTACACTGTCCCAGAATCTGATGTCAGATTATTATCCCAGATTATCTGGTAGTGTAGACTCATATAATCCAGTTCAAAGCAGATAATCTGGGATCGGATTATGGGATATAGGGCAGTGTAGACCCAGCCTTAGACACACAACTAAGGAGAATGGCCGTTTTCCATTGCAACTAGGAAGATCCCACTGGCCTGTTAGTAACTTCATTTTTGACTCTCAGGAATGAAAGTCACTTCCCCTTGTCAACTTTTTAAAATATGAAGGATTTCTCCTTTCTTTCCCTGATGTTTCGCCCCTGTCTAGCTGCTGGGTACAGAACTTTTTCAAAACTTTGGAGTCCAATCATTTCTTTGTTAGCCCTGTCAAAGCTGTAATAGCCTTAGCCAAGCGGGGAATGTCTCAAGCACTTTTACTGAAATTAGACTTTTGTGGTGTGAGAAGCATGTAGCAATCAAAAGGCAAATCGCGGAAGATTAAAATTATCTTTGAGCAACGGAAAACAAATCAGTGGGTA
Organism: Anolis apletophallus; assembly: GCA_030556195.1. Classification (NCBI taxonomy): domain Eukaryota; kingdom Metazoa; phylum Chordata; class Lepidosauria; order Squamata; family Anolidae; genus Anolis; species Anolis apletophallus. The sequence goes on along the minus strand of JARBWK010000001.1, from coordinate 161,316,398 downwards.
CATATCTTTGTAACAAGCATAGTAGTAGCAGATCCTGTATGTGAAAAACTCTAGCTGATTCAAATCCCACACCAGCTTTTAAGTAAGAGGCTTCTTATTTAAACAATAGTCCTAAGGCAAGTGATTAGAGGTCTAGTTTTAGTCATGTAAGGGTAGGAGTATAACATGTGAGATGAAAGATTAAGAATCCCAGGCCCCTTCCACACAGCTGAATAAAATCCCATATTATCAACTTTGAACTGGGATGTATGGCCGTGTGGACTCAGATAACCCAGTTCAATGCAGATATTGTGGAATTTTCTGCCTTGATATTCTGGGTTATATGGCTGTGTGGAAGGGTCCCCAAGCGCTAATCTAATACCTGATGTGTCTTTAAGAATCTGAGTAGCTATTATCTATTACCTGACATATCTCTATCACTTGGCTTCAACCCTTTCCTCTCTTTTTGTCATGCTCTCTTTCTCTCAATCTCCCTCAAACATCCTGATATTTTCTGTGGTTCTGTAACATCTTTTTTCTTTTCATTATCACAATGTATTTATTGCGTACAGATCTGTTGTGAATCGGCACATGGCTGTAGCCGTCATATGTATTCCTGTTTAATTGTGATCATTTTTGTAGCATCTTTTTAAAGGTTGCTATCCTTGTATCTTTTTTTTTAGAACGTTTTGCACAAGGCATTCAAAAGCTTTATGTGGGTTTGCTTTAACTGTCTCGTTTCCTACCATATCACTTTGTGTCACTTTGACTTGGGAACACGATCAGGTGTTTAACGAAGAACCTATCTTCAGATGCTAATTGTGCAGACCCAAAACAGAAACAATGGCTTTAGATAGACAAAGAAAATGGACTTTTCTCTTATACCTCTTCTACTCAGCGGCACAACTGTAAGCATTTGTTCGGTTAGATGTACTATCAAATTTGGTGCCTCAGAAATCGATACAAAATTTGATATTATTGCACTTTTGAATGACAGCTAGAGCAATGCACGCCTGCCTCCTGCTTTCTAAAGGGAGCTAACAAAAATAAGCATGTGATTTTTTTGAAGGAGAAGAGGCATGATGGTATATCCAATCCTTTTCATGATGTGCAGTATGACAGTCTACATCAGACCTGGGCAAACTTTGGCCCTCCAGGTGTTTTGGACTTCGACTCCCACAATTCCTAACAGCCTACCGGCTGTTAGGAATTGTGGGAGTTGAAGTCCAAAACACCTGGAGGGCCAAAGTTTGCCCAGGTCTGGTCTACATTCTCAATCAAACCAGCTTCAGGCTATCAGTTGAGATCTCACTGTGGTGTTTTTTGTCATATTTTAAAAAACAAAAACAAAACTTTACTCATATTTGTGTTGCACCACAATATATTTTGTACAAAAAAGTTGTGTAGTTTTGTCTGAAGTACTTTCTACAAAATCTCTATATTTTAGGTGTGCTTGTGAGGAAAAAGACGGCAAGCCTATTGCTGTTTCTGTCATTTATTTCAGAAACAACACCGTACTCTTTTTTAACTGTGGCATAAATCAGAGTATTAGTGCTGCATTCTCTTTTCCTGACTGCTAAAAGAGGAAAAAATCAGGATGTATGTATTTTGAAGCCAGAATACCTTTGCTACTACGTAAATTAATCTTTCCTACTAAAAAGATAGAATCCCAACGTTGTCTTAAACCTGTTTAAAAACTTGCAAGTCCCTATTTTGCCTTCAAAACTCCTTTTGAGAACTCCGCAATCGAAGTCTTAGTAAAGGTTGCTGACTTCTTACTACAGCAAATATTGGCATGTCGACACCTGCTGCATTTGCTGTGTAATTTGTGAGCAATTATTATTATTTACTTCATTTATATTCCACTCTTCTCACCCCGAAGGGGACTCGGAGCGGATTACAGTACATATACTTGCAGACAATCCCTGCAGTTCAACATATATAGACATATTTAGACATATATTGACGAACATAGACAAACAGAGAGGCAAACTTCTGGCCACCAGGGGGAGCTGACACACTCCTCATCTCTCTCAGCGTTTTCCAGCGTCCCTTGTTCTTTCCGCAATCCTCAGCGATTCCTGGAATTCTTATGGCTTCATAAATCAGTCAAATTTTGCCTCCCCGCTTAATGTGGTACCTTTATCTCCTACTTGACAAATGAACTGTCTTTCGGGCTGCAAAGGTCAACAGCAGGCTACACTTAAGGTCGAGTACCCACCTCGACCCGGGAAGGCCTCGAACTCATGACCTACAGGTCAGAGAGATCTTATGCAGCTGACACTTAGTCAGCTGCGCCACTTCCCGGTGCAGTGGGAGACATGCCATCTCTCAAGATTCAAGTATTGAGAAACATTTGTTGAGCCCGCAAAATCTTAAAGACCATGTTTTCCAAAAATAATCCCACGTGTTTGCTATAGGAAACTCCATGGTACCAATTGTGTTTGTTGCATTACAAGTTGTGTTGTCCTAAGATAAAAGTTGAGCCCTGGTGTTTTTCACACACAACTAAACATAATCCCTGCCAGTTTTTACTACCGACTTTATACTTGCATATCTTCCAAAGTAAATAGTATCATCATCTTCCAGGCTGTAATTATAGACAATTACAGCCTTAGTGCTGCTCCAGAAGAGATGACTCTTGAAACGTCAGTTTCTTAATCCAGACCCCTTTTTATATTAGACAATATTGTTTCATTTCCAAAGCTTTCTTAGAAAGAACAGCAAACAAATGTTTGTATCTGAATAATAACAAGTTGTCGTAACACTTTAATTTCGATTCGGAGGTGCTCCTGAATGAGCAGAGGGTTTTTTTGGTTTTTTTTTTTTGCTGATTTTACCCATCGATTACAACTGCCCCCAACCCAATCCCATGTTGTCCTGAAAGTTCCTCATTGTGAACACTCTCAGAGACGGATTTATATTGGGGAGGGGGGGGTTAATTTTAAAAAACTGGGATAATGAAATGGAGAGAAAGGGGTGAGACTTCATCTTTGCTTCACTTGGGAAGCAAAATTATACTTAGGATCCTGCCTGGTCTCCCTTTGCTGCGCAGGGCTTTACAACATGCTGCCACTTCAAGTACGTACATCCAATTCAGACAATTCACACGATGCTGTAAATGCAATGGGGAGGATACATTAACCTGTTAGCAGGAATTTGCCAACTGCTATTATTCCGATGTAATTTAGGCATCTTCTGTTTCATAAAGGCTCGAAGCTAAGCTATTCATGACTGTTTTCCCACCCTGTGAGGACAGCATGGTCTTTGAATTACAGCTATCTCTGTTTTTTTTAATGTTACTTGTAGAAATGAAGTTTTTGTTTCATTTTTGTGGCAATTGTTGTGACTTTGAATGTTGTGTATAGTATTGGTAAGGGTAGTATTACGTCAATCCGATGAGCTAGTTCTACAAAAGAAGGACCAAGACGTCATCAATTTGAGGCCTCATAGGAAGGTTCAAGTTGCATAAGTTACCATATTAACCATACTTGTTATTTTTTTCCAATTATTTATTGTTTTTAAAACTTGCATTTTCTTACATTTGGTTGTAAATAAACTACCAGGCTATCTTCTTTCCAAGTCTGTCTGTTTTCTTTCCACAATCCATACAACGCTGCAAGGGCCTATCCAGGTTTATGAATGTTTCGTCTTCAGAACTGTATGGAATCCTGAAATATGTGAGAATAGTGCTAAACATAGCAACACAACCGGGGAATATATTGATTGATTCTCACTAATGCCTGGGTGGCATTCAATTACCTTATTTACTCAAGTTGAATGAGTATGTTTTGGGCTAAATTACATCACTAAAATTGAGGGGCATATTAGATTCAATGACACATTAGAATCACACAAGTAAACCCACCTATGCCATTGGGCAAGAGATCCCAGCTGGGGATGGAGGAGGCAGAGGTGGTGGTAACCATGAAAAGACTGGTGGGACGCTGCACCCCTCCATCAAACCTGGTGGGAAGCCAGATTGCCATCCACCTTTTCATGGCCACCACTAGTGCTCACCATAAAATCATAAGAGTTGGAAGATACCACATGGGCCATCTAGTCCAACTCCCCGCCATGCAGGAAAAGCCAATCAAAGCACCTCCAACAGAAAGCTGTCCAACCTCTGTTTGAAAGCCTCCAGGGAAGGAGTCTCCACCACACACCAGGCAGAGAGTTCCACAGTTGAACAGCTTTTACAGACTGGAAGTTCTTCCTAATATTCAGGTGAAATTACCTTTTCTGTCATTTGAGTCCACTGTTCCATTGAGTCCTAGTCCCTAAGGCAGGCTTTTCGTGGTAACAATATAACACAACGGGTGTGGTCACTGCAGATCCAAATAAGGAATCTGAACACAATGATTTCAAAGTATTATCAATATATATTCTATAACTTCAACGACAACACATTAGGCAAAATAAACATATAACCCCCTGTCGGGTGCCTAGCCCCCGCTGCTAAACCCGCCAAAGTAAAGTTCAGATATAGTCCACTACAGTGTAGATGGTGAGCGGTTTAGTGAGTGAGGTGAGTTGTCGGAGAGTAGCCGCTACAAAGGTTTTGTATTCCAAACCCCGATGGGTATTTGTAATCCATTAAAGGAAAGTAGAAGCGAGGAGACTTGAGGCAAACATGCTGGTAGCCAAACTTAAAGGCTGAGTAGCTTCCCCAATGCGGGGGTCCAGTGGCTGGGCGTAGTCCGCGTTCTCTCTGGCCGACGAGGACACGAATGTCAAGGAGTCCAACCTCGTTTCGACCCCTACGGGTCTTTTTCAAGGCCAATATAAACAGAGATCCTCACATCGCGCATCACAGGGCAGGCGGCAGGAATCTAATGTAAACATAAAGACGCTTATAATATCTTATCTAACACACAGTGTGAGCGTTCAAATAAAGTAACCACCATATATTATACAGCATAAATGAAATGGAAGCACAAAGGGGGTTATATGTTTATTTTGCCTAATGTGTTGTCGTTGAAGTTATAGAATATATATTGATAATACTTTGAAATCATTGTGTTCAGATTCCTTATTAGGCTTTTCGTGGTAACCATCATCTTTCCACCAGGCCTGACAGAAGCTTACAGCTTAACAACAACAAACCAGGACTATTGCGTAAATAATTACGTAAGAGTCATCTATCAAAACATTCTATTAACATATGTAGACACAAGTGGAGTGCCTCTGTGACCCCCTGTGCTGGTCACCACAGTATAATAGACATACGTTCATAGGTACATATTACGATATAAACCACAATCCAAATGACAATCGTACCACACGTAAAGTCCTTCCGTGAGTTCATAAACGTGCTCCTACTTTCCAAAGGCACGCACTGTTAGTCCAGGAAAAGTTCAAATGTTCGTCTACAAAGTTCTGGATGAACTCGTCCACTCTGTACTCACGGAAATCCCAACACAAGCCGCGGACAGGAACCTGTATGCCAGGAACCACCGCGGAACTACATTACCCAGAAGCGCTGTAGTTAGCGTTCCAAATCTCACGGGTGTATCCAGCAAATCGTAAAGCAGCTTCCGGGATGCATGCTACATGTACAATCGTGGGATGATCGTCAAACTCCTTGAAGGGAACTATGTTAATTATATGCCCGTAATGGCTCATCCCTCCGAGGTGCAAACAGATTCAAGCCTCATGCAACCAAAAAATAAGAAGCATGCTGTGATGCATGTTTCTCCCTGCCGACGAGAACATGTTATATTTGGATCCTCTCGTTTCGGTCTTGGCAGACCTTTTTCAAGGCTGTGGTTAAATTGCAGGCATGTAGGCAACATCTTGGTCATCATCCATCGTGTAGTTAGAATCCAACACTAGAACATAAGAACATAAGAAGAGCCATGCTGAATCGGGCCTCAGCCCATCTAGTCCAGCATTTTGTGTCACACAGTGGCCCACTAGTTGTACACAGGGATCTCTAGCAGAAAGGAGGGCAAAACCCTCACCTGCTCCCGACCCCCCACAACCAGTACCCGGGGAAAATCCTGCCTGCCTCCATCAACACAGAGGTAGCACTTGGATGTCCAACACTTTACATCAACACTCCAGTGTAACCATAACAGATACAGAGTATTGAGACCACCAGCCTTTTCATAGCCACCATCGCCTCACATTACATTCGACAGCAAATCCTTTTCTTTCTCTTTTTTTGGGTAATGTGCATCTTCATAATTTGATGGCACATTATGCTTCATACGGTATGTTTGCATTGTGACTACAGGGTTTAGACAGGGTTAAGAATCAAGTGGTAACTCTCAGGAGCCCCAGGCCGCTACTGTATAGCCAACGGTAAGGAATGCTGGGAGTCCAGCAACAGCTGAGGGCCTATTCCTGGTTTAGATGGTAACTAAAGCTACACCACTCTGGTTGCAAATAGCTAGCAGTCTTAATGTTAATAACACATTATATGAGTGTTAAGACCTAAAAACCTAGGCTTCCGACAGTATTTTGCATGTATCATCAATGCCTGAGGAGTCCTTTGGGATGGAGACAGAAGCTAACTGCTGCTGTTTTGAAGAATGAGTCACAAAGATCTTTCATGGGATTTGTTTCCATTGACTGTATTCCATCTGCTCCCTCATAAAAATATCCAGACAGGTGGAAATGGTTCTACCGTTTACAACTGCTGACCTTATTATGAAACTGGTTTACAGTAGGTTGAATCAGACAATGTAATCCATCTGAGCACCGTTTGCTCTTCAGGGTCTAGGCTACTTGATCCTTTTTAAATTAGAGATTGCATGGATTGCAAAACACGGGCTCTAAACATTTATATTTTTCAAGAAGTCCTTGCTTTTGAGCGATCATTTCAGTTTTAAAATATATATATATATACATTATTTATGCAGACTGAAATAGTACATAATAAAAGCTGTCAGCCAATCTCTACATAAGTCAACATTATGTACGTTTCTTTCTATGTATATTTGAACTACAAAGGTTTGATGGATCTGATTCAAACATAGCACATACCCTTCAGGGTCCAACTTAAAATACTGGCAATATATTGAAAAGTGGCAGTGGATGATGGGATTTTTTTTCTCGTGTCAGGAGTGACTTGAGAAACTCCCAAGTCGTTTCTGGTGTGAAAGAATTGGCCGTCTGCAAGGATGTTGCCCAGCAGATGCCAGGTGTTCCCATCCTTGGGAGACTTCTCTCATGTCCTTGCATGGGGATCCGGAGCTGACAGAGGGAGCTCATCCATGCTCTCCCCGGATTCAAACCTCTGACTTGTCGGTCTTCAGTCCTGCTGGCACAAAGGTGCTCCTCAATGATGGGAGCTGTAGTTGTAGTACACCCAGATCTGGAGAGGCAGTGAATCACACCAACAATGGATCTGGATTAAAACTTGCTCACATACCCATCCTGACCAACTTCTAATGGGGAATAACGACAGAGGGTGATGGGAGTTGTAGTCCACTGAAGGAGTCTGTTCTGGGTCCTTCTAAAGAAAATAGCATGCATCCTTGCAAATAATAAATTATGCATTTTTAATGAAACTCACCAACCGCCTGTTTTATAGCAAGGTTTTAAATTTGAAAATGTGCCTGAAATAATAGAAAGGCATGTGGGCTCATCATTTCGGAAGTCTTTTCTGTTATCAGATCCAAAACAACTCATCTACATTTAAATGAAAGCTCTGTGGCATGATCAGCCATCCATATGACTGTTTGAAGAGCGGTGGAGAGGTCCTCATTAATATACATGGAAATATACATAATGGAGACCATCACCAAAGGAAGTTCTAAAGCCTGCGCTTATAAATACACATTGATTTAGAAATATGTAGTGGCAGCCCCATCATGAGGAAGAGTGAAGCAGCAAAACAGAAGAAGCAGCTGAATTCTCTGACAAATACCAAAGAAAACTTAGGCTGGAGCAACACTATAAGATAATGCTGTTTAAATTTGCCTAATATGGTCAATGTGGTTGATTTAACTTCATTGAACTGCATTATATGGGCCCACACTGACCATGTAATGCAGCATTATATGGCAGTATAGATTCAGCCTCAGAAACCACACATAATAAAATAATAAAAAAGCAAAAGTATACTCGTATATATCACCTGAATGTGGAAGCAGTAACTCAATGTAGGGAAGGGAGGTGGCAAGCTTTGGGGAAGGAGGAGCAGAAGGAAGGGAGGAAGGCCGGCCTGGGAACCCGCGCCCCCCCCCCTTTCTGCTGCACTCTCCTCCTCAGCTCCTCCCTCCCTCCTCAAGCCACCACGCACGCCTGAGAAGCTCTGGGAGTCTATGGCGCTCTGCGCGCAGGCGCAGAAGCACTCGAAGATCAACCTTTTTTTAAAAAAAAAAAGATTTTTTGGGGGGGTGTGCTCATAGACCATGGCCTAGTGTGGCCTTATGGATGATCCGGGCCTGTGTATGACAAATATGCAAATATTTGCACATGAACAGCTTCTGTGGTGATTTTTCATTAACAGAGCAGGGGGCAGCACTGTAATATAACACAAATACTACTAAGGCAGCAAATAAGTCATATCAAAATACATTTAAATGGGCAGAATGGGGCTCACAAAATGAGAACCACAACAAATAGCATTAGAAATCACATAGAAGTTACACAAAAAGTTCATTGCATATCAAACCTCTTCAAGGATGTGTACAGTTCCAATAGCCACTGAATAATCATACATTCAAATACAGTACAGTGAAAACGGGGCTACAAGAATGCTGGAAGGGTCCGTCTTCATAAATCAAAACCTAAATAAGATTAAGGCGGAAACCCTTTGTAAAGAGGGGAAAAAATAAGATTTTTTTTTGGGTGTGCTCATAGGCCATGGCCTAGTGTGGCCTTATGGATGATCCGGGCCTGTGTATGACAAATATGCAAATATTTGCACATGAACAGCTTCTGTGGTGATTTTTCATTAGCCAGGTTGGCATTTAAATTGTGCAAGTCATTCAACTTCTTATTCACTTTTAATCATTTAATACAGCTTTCCTAGCTATTACCAGTGAATAAGGCACTGAACTACCGTACTAAAATCAATATTGCCAACTCTAATTATAAATGCTGCCCCTGCAGCAGCCTGATTATAAATAATAACAGATTTTTTTAAAAAAATAGTTAAAATTCATCATTTTAAAGTCCAGTTGCTAACTTATTCTCAGCGGAGCCAGAGCTTAACTCTAAGCCTGTTTCCAGCACAAGAGCCCAGCACAGAATAGCTGGCATAGGAAAGAAACAAAATGCCTTGAGGAAGATGTATTAGGGTTGTTTTCTCTTGCTGCTATGAAACCATAACCAGACTGAAGATTAAGAGATTCCTTCAGGCTAAATCAGTGTCTGGAAATGCTAGCTAGACATTTTTAGTTACTTTTAAAAAAAACTCGATAAAAGTTTGTTACAGTACTTTGAAATGCTACAAGCTGTTGGCTTGTACAAAACACGCTTCCTCTGACCACCTTTGTCATGATTTCAAAGCCCACAAAAGAGAACAAGGCAAACCATGTGCCAGCTTTGAACACTAGAATAGATGATCTGACAGTTAAATGAGCTGTTGAAATTTGAAACACATGAGCCTGAGAGTAACGTAACTGGTTTTTTTTAAAACTTCCCACTTTCTATGGCAGTGTTTCCCAACCACTGTGCCGCGGCACACTAGTGTGCCGTGAGCGATCACCTGGTGTGCCGCAGGAAAACCTTTCTTCCCCCTCCTGCCGAACTCCTGCTGCTGCTACTTGGGGGGGCCCGGGCAGCAGCAAAGAAGAAAGGGCTGGGGCGCCGCCTCCTTCGGCCATTTTCTTGTTTATGTGTACCAACTTTTACTACATTTGGCATTGGCTGGACGTGATAGCCTTTCTGGTGACTGTGTAACAACTCTCCTGTTCACCAGTTATACACGAGGGACTCATCTAATGCCCACCTGGAATGATACAGGAGCATATATATTGAAGGTGGAAGCCTCATTATTGTTCCATGAGGTGTACTGATGCATAAGAACTGTACTAGTGGACTGCTTTGAAGCTATATGGACACATTTTTTCTAAACACAGAGAGAGACTGACAGCTGTTGAGCAAGACCTTCGTGTGTGTCTTTCTGCCATTCCTGCCAGGATATCTATGTTGTGTTCATCGAAACAGGCCCAGGTTTCCCACTGAGTGTATAAATACATTTAAAAACATATTAACTATATGTATTACTGTGTTAGAGTGTCATTTTGTGTCATTTTGGTTGGTGGTGTGCCCCAGGATTTTGTAAATGTAAAAAATGTGCCGCAGCTCAAAAAAGGTTGAAAAACACTGTTCTATGGTCTTTGCACCCCAAGGCCACAGTTGCTTGTTTAAAAAAACGGTACTATTACGTAGCAGACTTTGTGCTCCAGGACTACATCTTTGAAAGAAGAGCCAAATCTACCATCATGCCAAATCAAAAAGAATTGGGTTCAGAAATTGGGAAGACTGATAAAGTTGATGGAAAGGAAATATATAAAGAGCTGAACCATTCTCTTTCTACGATTGTTCAATTAAAATAATATTTGAATGAAGGCTAGTACTGTTCCCAGAGGGTGGGGAGAGGGGGTGTAAAATCGATAGACACAAGTGGGAGATAAAGGTGGAATAGTCAAGGATAAAAACACTAAGAATATAATACGAGGGTTGAATGAAAAGTAATGCCTCCACCTTCGTTACTTGGGTTTGGATGGGAATATTTTAATAAATCAAACACAGAAATAATCCTTAGAATATACTCACTTTTCCGCATAATCACCAGACAATTGGATACATTTCTGCCAACGATGAACAAGTTTTCTGAAGCTGTCTCGGAAGAAGTCAACACTCTGCTTCCGCAACCAGCATCAGCATCCTGGGTACCCACTGTGCAGATCTTCTGATAGCCAAACAAAGCAATAATGTGACCCACACGTTCTTGTGAAATGCTGATTATGTTTTAAATTTCTCTCTGAGTGATACGATGATTGTCCTGAATCAATCTGTCAACCTTTTGCTTGTGAAACTCTGTGGGTCACAGGATATCCAACTCTTTGTTTGTCATGCAAGTCAGATGTTTCCACCTCAAAATCTTTAAACTTACACACCCAATTGTGCACAGTACTCATATCAACACAGTCACATAAACAGCTTGCATTATCTGATGAATCTCCTTTGGGGTGACATCTTCTGCTGTCAAGAATTCAATGACTGCACGTTGTTTAAGTTGCATTGACCGACTGTCTGCGCAGGGTTCCATACTTCACACTTTAACAATACAACTGTTCAATGCTAAGGCTTCCCACCAAAATGGAACTGTAGAGCAGAGTCTACTGAACAAGCCAGTACCTGCCGCATACCAGTACTGCCATCTGTTGAGGAGTTACGAAGGTGGAGGCATTACTTTTCATTCAATCTTTGTATTTGATATGTATTCTGAAATCGTGATGGATTGTGATATCATTCTACTTGTGTCGGCAATAAAAACATCCATTTTTTAAAAGAGTAACGTAACTGCTTTGGGAGACGGTGATCGGGCAGTTGGACAACATAGCCAGTCTAGCAAAGTTGATGGTAGAGGATCATCACTTCCATTCTGGTGGTCTTGTTTCTTCCAGAATGATGACGCTTGTCCGCCTGTCTTCCCAAGAGATCGGCATGATTTTGCGGAGGCAACGCTGATTAAATTGTTCCAGAAGTTGAGAGTAAAATTTGAAGACAGTCCATCTTCGACGACGAGATTGTGTTACTGCGGATAGGCAACAAAAATATAACAATAATCCCCCATAGGCTCAAACGTCAGTCTCTGTTCGTGTGAATAATAAAACTCTCATTCAATTCAAATGGTAAGTATAAAACTTTGTATTGAATTGTATTTAATAATATCGAGCTAAGCATCAAAAGCAACAGCCATCAGCTACCTTTCTTAACATACAACCTTTCCTCACAGATATCAAATCCCAACTGACAAATCCCAACTGTCACTTTCAACTGAAATTCTTCAAGGTTCCATTCAGCAGTCTTGAAACAGCGCCATCTGGTGTCAAACATGCCACACCGCAGGTCATCTCAAACTGCAAAAATACATCTTGTGTTGACTCATGAATTACTTTTCAAATGCAAGAACCTGACAGTCCATATTTTGCCAGCATACAGAGGAGTGTTTTAGATTTGGAATGCCTGTATTTGTAAACATAATCGCTTTATAAACAAGCATCTTGGTATCTCGACAAATATCCTGATCCTCAAACACTCTTTCATTTGAGGGGAAAAAAAGACTGCACTCACTTTGTACATACTGGGGGGGGGGGGGGACGGGACACGGGACATTAAGATCAAGTGGGGAAATGCTGGTATCCTTAAGCACACTCTCCATTTGAAGATCATTAGAGGGGTCCTTCTTGGGAGTGGCTCCCTTTCTTTGGAACATGAGTCACCTATCGCCAACACCTACGACTCCTCGAACGCTTTCATCAGGGCTGTCTTCGCACAATCCTAAATATACAGTGGACCGACTATGTGACGAATGTTGCTGTCCTTGAGCAAACAGGGATCACCAGCATTGAGGCCATGCTATTGAGAACACAGCTGCGGTGGGCAGGGCACGTCTCTAGGATGGAGGACCACCGCCTCCCAAAGATACTACTCTATGGTGAACTCACCACGGGTCAGTGCAAGACAGGCGCCCCCCAAAAGAGATATAAGGACTCCCTGAAACAACATCTCAGACTCGGACAGAGGGATCACCAATAATGGTCTACCTTGGCCTCACATTGGGAGGCATGGAGACGCACTATCCACAATGCTGCGGCCTCTTTCGAGATGACACGCCGAATGGGTCTCAAAGAGAAACTGTAATCGAACCCGGAAAGTCCCATCGCAGAACCAGACACTTTTACCAGTTTCCCGCAGCAGGCCGTTCCTGGAGTGAACAGTCCCAAACTTCCCCCACACACGCCTGTTCCCGAGCACCGCGCTCCCCTTGAGGCCCAGGGCCCCAGCAATCCCTTCCCCCATCCCGAGGAAAGCCTCCTCCCTCGTTTGCCACGGAGAAGTCCTGTTTTGTATTTTTATTTTTTCTTCTTCTTCCCGACCTACGGGCGCCTCAAATATGCCGGGAGAACACCCCCCCCCCCCCGCCGGAGGAACCCACGGTGGCTCAGCAGGCTAGGCTGAGGCCGCGGGAACCGGGAGCTCCCCCCCCCCACCGGTTCGAGGCCCGAAAGGGAGGAGGGAAAGGACCCCTTGTTTTGTCCACCAGGCTGGAGGGTGTCCAGGCCTGGCATTTTGGTGACTCCGTGCCACCCCATGGGCAAGGGTTCCCCATGTTTTTCCGTATTCTCACAAGGACAGACGGGGCGCCTTTAGACTCGGGAAAGTTATAAGAAAGCAAGTAATATGAATTTGGCCAAGGGGGTTGGAGGCCCCCATCCGTAATCTGAACTGACAGCTGCAAAACTTAGAGGCACCGGGTTCTAGGCCCACATCCGAAGGAATTCATTTTTGTATAAATGTACCCCTGGTTATTACTGTCATTTTAGCTATAGAAATGTAACCCTACAAGCCTCTCCTTTGACCCCGTGTAAACCTCCCCCACCCCACTCCCTATGATAGCCAGAAAAGTTGCCATTGTAATTATGTTTTGCTATGTTTGCTGAGAGGATGCGTCCCATTGACGCCTTGGGCCGCCTACAAATCTTTGTTTCGACATTTCACGTTTGCATGGGAAATAGAATGTCAGCCAGGCCCTTGTTATGGAGATTCGGTCCTTATCCTGTCCCCACACTTGGCTGACCCCGAAATTGCCTAGTTTTCTGAGTTTCGACTAGCTAGGTTAATCTTAGGGTGTTGGACAAAAAGAAATTATGAATCACAGCGGGCTCCCTGCTTGGCGTCGGAAACCAGGCCAAAGCCCACCATAGGACTTTTGTCATTCCTGCCTCCTGATTAGATCATCCTAATCAGATTCCCCTTTCTTCCCAGCTCAGACATGAGGAAGGGATATACGGACTTGATAGATGTACTTCCTGATCACAAAAGCTAACATTGGACTTCTCGCCCCAGGTCAACACCTGGAAAGGACTCCTTTTGTTTGCCCTCCATAATCCTCCCTGATGACAGCTTGCTCAACCTCTTTCCTCCCGGAACCCCATATATGGTGTGTCACCTCTGATTGGCCAGGACAGGCGAATGGAGGAAGATGCTGATAGGCTCCTGGGAGCCGGCTTGCTTCCCGCCCATCAGCTGACTCCAGCGCTCCAGCCAATCATCAACAAGCCGGCCGGGAGCGGAGCGGGAAATTCAAATGTTTGACAGCTCTGTAACCTTTAAAAACTCATGTCTTGAATGAAAATGTATGCGTCTTTGCGGGATCAGGGAATTTGCGGTCGCATCCTACTCAGCTGAGCAGAATAAATTTCGTGGCTTCTACCTTGTACCGTGGTGAGCATAATCTGACCTCCGGGGACGGGAAGGTTTGGGAGATCCAGTCCGCTCCGGGCTCGCCAGGGTATTCACGAACTCTCTGGACTGGGCTCCGCTAGCGGTTGGCGGGGCCAGTCTATAGTCGTTGTTCGACAACAAAACGACAACGCAGAAAGAACCGCAACTTGGAAACAACATCACCCAAGGAGACTTTCTGCTGTGCTTTCTGCAACCGGACTTGCCTATCTCAGATTGGCCTTCTTAGTCATCAATGCGCTTGTAAAAAGGGTGGGATGAGTCCTTCCTAAGAATCTTGGTTCGCGAAGTAATGCCGAGAGATATACAATATATTATACCAAACTCATAATATATTATATCATAACTATCTTATACATTATCTTATCATTATTATATTATAATATTTTGACATTATAATATAGCATAACATTTTATCATATGGTATTATTATTAGATGGATCACACCTTCACGTTCATGCAGTTCAGAAATTGGCAACCTTGAGGCTCAGTACACCTTGCATTACCACGCCGGGTCAATAGGTGGCGATAAAGAGGTAAAACAACCTCTTTCCCCGACCTCGCTTGTTCTAAGGAGGCTTGTGCGGTGTGGGCGGGGCTTTTCTTGGCGCAGGCGCAGTAGGTGCTCCCGTCAAACCAAGCCACCCTCGGCTCCTTTTCTCGCAGATGTTCTCGCGCGGCCTCCAAAATGGCGGCCTTCGGCGAGGAGTTCACGTTGTGTCCCTTAGCCGGGGCTCCACCGCAGGCCCCTTTGGGCCTGGAATACGCCGCCGACCGGGTATTGCTGACGGACCGGGCCCGAACGGTGACGCTTTATAAGGTAAGGGGGGGGGGGGCGGCTCCGCCAGCGGTTGCCTGGCAACGGAGCTGCCAACGGCTGTGGCGGCGAGTCGCGAGGCCTGTGGAGAGTGGCGCGTGCTGCCTGCCTGCCTGCTGCGCGAGGCGCCTCCGAGGCAGGAGAGGGAGAGCGGGCCTCGCTCCCTTCCTGCCTTCCTCTCCCACGTGTGCTGCTATGTTTGGAGTTAAATCCGGATTAAGTGACTATCCCTTTGGACCAGAATTCGGAATGCATGCATTTTAAACACATCTTTAGGTCCCTTCCACA
Organism: Anolis apletophallus; assembly: GCA_030556195.1. Classification (NCBI taxonomy): domain Eukaryota; kingdom Metazoa; phylum Chordata; class Lepidosauria; order Squamata; family Anolidae; genus Anolis; species Anolis apletophallus. The sequence goes on along the minus strand of JARBWK010000001.1, from coordinate 161,300,881 downwards.
CAGCTGAATAAAATCCCACATGATCTGCTTTGAACTGGAATATATGGCAGTGCGGACTCAGATAACCCAGATCAAAGCAGATATTGTGGGGTTTTCGGCCTTGATATCCTGGGTTACATGGCTGTGTGGAAGGGCCCTCAGATAACCCAGATCAAAGCAGATATTGTGGGGTTTTCCGCCTTGATATCCTGGGTTACATGGCTGTGTGGAAGGGCTCTTAATGAATGAGTGTTTCTCAACCTGTGGGTCTCCAGATGTTTTAGCCTTCAGCTCCCAGAAAGTTGGTAAACTTGCTGGGATTTCTGGGAGTTGAAGGCCAAAACAGCTGGAGACCCACAGGTTGAGAACCACGGCTAGAGGGTGTGTGACGACCCTAACCCCCTTACTTCATATGGTACAGCCAGTGAAGTTGTCTGAACCGAAATGACCAAACTTGTTGGTTATAAAAATGACTATGTCATCATCATCATCAATTTGAATCCTGCAAAGAGGAGATCTTGTGGCTGGGTCATCCTGGACTGGATCAGGCAGGACTGCCCACTATAGACACCGAACCTCTCTCTCCAGCTACCACCGTCAAAAGCCTTGGTGTCATTTGTGACCCGTTATTGACAATTGAGGCGCAACTCTCCGCTGTCAGTAAGTCGACTTTCTTCCATCTTCGGCAGGCCACCCTACTTGTCCGGGGATGATCTGGCCACAGTAGTTCATGCCAAAATAACTACGAGACTTGACCACTGTAATGCCCTTTATGTTGGCCTTTCCTTTTTTTTAATGTTAATTTTTATTCACAAATATAGACAAAGACAAATAGACATACCAAACACCATAATGTTCATACAAGCCACAAAGTGCACACATATTGAATAACCTAAAATACCAAATAGCCCCTTACCGCCCTTCCCTCCCCCCCACCAACCTTCACCCGCCCCACATGTTGGCCTTTCCTTGTTGGTGACCCGAAGACTTCGATTGGTACAAAATGCGGGGGTCAGACTCCTCACGGGAACCCCCATGAGGAGCGATATAACACCTGTCCTAGACCGACTGCATTGGCTTCCAGTCGAATTTCATACTACTCACAAGGTGCTGGTTCTAACCTTTAAGGCCTTGTATGGCCAAGTGCCAGCATACCTACAGGAACCAAACAGATTTAAATGATTCAGTGACGCGCCCAGAAGAAGTGCCCGTTCAGGCACGAAAACGGCGAATATTTGTTGGCGCCTCCAAGGATTTCCAAGCCGTTCGGCAAGGTCCCGGCTCTCCTTCAACTGTTTATCTTTCCCTTGCATAATTTTCCCTGCGGACGCAGTCGCTGACTAATTGCGTCATTGTTTACTTCGGGCTGTTTGCGCCCCTGGATGACGCTGCTCACCGCGCACCCTGTCGCTTTCCTGTGACACGGCAAGCGCGCCACGAAGCCGGCACCTCCAGTCGCGCCCTAGCGACGCGCCTCCAAAGTGCAGGCCTGGCCTCGTCCCTTGCCCTCACACACCACGCCAAGCCCTTCTTTCATTCCTGGACTTCCCTGTTGTGAGTAACACAGATGGACTTTTGCCCTTATTATCCCTGTCTCATGAATGTATTATTGCTAGTTGATTGTTGTGTACTCACTTTACCAGGCTGTAACATTGTACCTACAGGCTATCTGAGCGTGTGTGTGTTTTACCTTATGTTAATGTTGATACATTGTGATTTATATTCTGTATTGATAAATGGCATTTTGATTGATTGCAACCATCTGTGAGCTTCCATCTGCGCCATCCTTCTGGTTCCCCCTCTTGAGTTTTTATACCTACGGGAACGCCTATCTCCATGTCGACCCTGGAGATCACCTCGCTCAGATCATCAGAATCTACTACAGGTCCCGGGCCCTAAGGAAGCCCATCTAACATCAACCCTGCGCAGAGCTTTCACGGTGATCGCTCCATCACTTTGGAACACCCTCCCTCCTTACATCAAAGCCATCCGTGATCTAAAAGAATTCTTCACGGCTTGCAAAACGTGGCTATTTGAGAGGGTGTTCGGCTGAGAACTGTTAGATTGTTAATTGTTTTTTAGATGTTTTAGATGCTAATTGTTTTAAGATGTTTTTAGATGTTCAGGCATTCAGCTTGTGTTTTACTGTAAATCACCCAAAGCCAACTGGGATGGACGATTAATCAATCCCAAAATAAAATTTAAAAATAAATAAAATTTATTTCTTATTAATCGCCCTCCATCAGGATGCCCCAGGAGATTTACACAGAAACAGTAAAACCAGATAAAACATAAACGGATCATGAAAATAGAAGTTAAAGTTACATATCAAGTGCTTTACTGAAGAGCCAGGTCTTGAGAGCCTGGGTGAAAGGGCGCAGATCGCGCATGCTCTCATATACGGAGGCAATGAGTTCCACAGTGCTGGGGCAGTTGACACTTTTCACTTATTCATCGGGTTCAGTAATATAATGCCAAACAGTTGTCCCAAAATGTCAGTTTCCCAATCTTTCTTCCTCCCTCTCTCAAACACTCTCCTCCTCTCTTCTCCACAGACCAAGCCACACCCCCATAGCAACCTAGGAAGCCAATTAAAGGGACATGCATACCATTTCACACATACATCAAGCTAACATATAATAACAACATAACCGTGACCGTCACAGGGTGCATCTTCACTGTAGAATGAATGCAGCTTGATACCACTTTGACTGCCATGGCTTAGTTACAGAATCCTGGAAGTTTGTAAAACTACAGCTCCCCTGATACAATGAGTATCAGCTTTATGAAGCAGGTGAATATAGCACTGAATAATAATAATGCTTTATTTGTAACCCGTCCTATCTCCCCTGCGGGACTCAGATCTGTTTCCAGGGTTGGAAAATACAAAGATTCAATGCCAAGGTGAGCATCCAAACAGCAAATAAATAGCATCAATATAAACTAAAAAACATAAATGACTACAAAGAATAGTTTTTAAAAACACAAACCTCATCATACACATTTACATCAAAAGGATCTAAATAATCAAGGGGCAATTAAAATATAAAAGGATTATTGAGGTTATATATAATAATGTGATGATGATATACAACAGCCAATCAGCGCCAAAGTGCATTTCTAGTGTCCAATCGAGGATATACTGAATGAAACATGTAAAATAATTGCAAGATTACTTAAATCTACACCTGCTGATAGACTTTATAAGCTGGCTGGCCATGCCACCCTCCCCAACCCCCTGATGTGTGACGGGAAATTGCTGCCAGTTGCAAGAGAAATAAGGTTGAACGCTATGTCTATCAGCCTTCTCCCAGTAGACTTAAATCAAGGAAAAGTTTCATGAGAACCACCAGGCAATACCAACCAAGTATGGGCAACTTGGAAGTCCCTGAACAGACTCAGAAGTGGAGTGGGCAGATCAAAATATAACCTGACAAAATGGCACTACTTATAAGTATCCCCCACCTTGTGCGACTGGAGCAGAACCAACAACTCTGCCTCTGTATGCTTGCCCACAATGCCCTGCCTCATGCACAGAGGAAGAACTGTTTAAAGCTACAGACAATGTGGTCGCTGTTGCCCATTTTTGGTCTAAATTATTTAGCTGCTTGTGCTCCCTTTATTTTATCAGTTTCGTACTCAGTTATTTATGCAATGCATTTGGCATGAAATAAATAAAAGCTTAATGATCAGCTTAATGAGCACCCAGCTTAATGGTGTAACATTAGAAAATGTTTACCATTTCCACTACCTTGGCAGCCACCTCTCCACACAAGTCAACATTGACATTGAAATACAACAGCATCTGAGTTGTATGAGTGTTGAAGTCTTCCGAATGAAGCAGAGAGTGCTTGAGGATAAGGACATTCATAGAGAGACCAAGATTCTTGTTTGTAAAGCCATTGTCATCCCAACCCTGTTATACACCTGCGACACATGGCCTGTCTACAGACATCACACTCAATTCCTGGAATGATTAGATTACATCAGCATTGGCAGGGCTATATACCTTATAAACACAGCCCAAATGTAGTTTATATGCAATATTTTTAATCTTGGCACAGTGTGTGAACATTGGGCCATCAGAAAGTGAAGGTGTCACTGCCTCGGCGTCCTGCTTGGATCATTTTGGATAAGGGATGCCCCACCTGTTTCTGTTTATGAGGTATTTGCATTATAATTTCTGCTAATGTAATTTATCTATTTGTTATTCAAACAATATTTAAAGTCCACTTTAAGAGCAAAATTTGGTTTGAAGACATGTTTTAAGAACCAAAGAACATACAGAGCAATATGGTTTGCTGGCAATGCATTAGGAATAGAAGCAACCGGACTTGCTGAATGTCTTTAACCTTGGTAAAACTGTAAGTAGTTTGTGTGACCAGAATAAATAGTTCAAATTTTTTCTACTGCACAACAAATGGAAGTTACAATATTCCTTACTACATTATTTTATATTGTTATGTTAGCATAATACTAACTGATAATTTTGATTTTTTAAAGGTTTCAGATCAAAAACCATTGGGTTGCTGGTCCGTCAAACAAGGCCAAAAAATTACATGTCCAGCTGTGTGCAATTATGAAACAAGAGAATTTGTTATTGTTCACGATGACAAGGTATGGTTTGTTACTGACACAAGACGCTAACTGGAATTGTGTGGGAATGTCAAAAAAATGACACAGATTTTCTGAAAATTGTGGTTGCTATCGTCCTCTTGTGATTGTGACTGTTTTACTTTGTATTATTGAATCTAATCGGGATTATTGCAGTCAGTTTTTGTTCTTGGACAATAGTGGTAGGGCTCTGTCCTCCTTGGAAAGCAATGGCAGCTAAAAATTAACCGAATTGTGATTAAACCATCAAATATATATGCTGGTGTGGGTTAGTAAGATCCTGTTAATATTTTCAGAAGATAAATGGGTCTTATTGCAAGTAACTAACTCAGAAGTAAAGATGGAGTTGAATACCTCTATTGAAATCAGCTTATTGCATAATACATTTTCAGTGAAATCGACATAATTTAGTACTACTAATCTTCTCTCCTACTTAAAATGAGGTTTTTATACACAAACATCAATGCAAGAGGAAATGCTAAAGTGGGAAATGCAGAGCTCTCTCCCTTTCCTTTTTCATGCCCCATTTCTTTTGGACTTTTACGGCTGTACTTTGTACATTATATATGGATTATGTCATTGCTTCAGTAGCAGAAATGTAATTCACAGCAAGAAAGATGTTTTGTAGACCCAGGGCCCTTCCATACAGCCCTATATCCCACAATATCAAGGCAGAAAATCCCACAATATCTGCTTTGAACTGGGTTATCTGAGTCCACACACTCTGTGGGATTTTCTGCTTTGATATTCTGGGATATAAGGCTGTGTGGAAGGGCCCCCATTCTATCTTTTTTTCTGAACGACACAAGAACTATTCAAAGTAGTGACCACAAACTGTTGTTTCCTAATGAATTTCCACCCTAGAAAAAATACAGTTGTGGTCACTATGTACAAATATGTTCCCTGGCACACTGAGGAGAAAAAAAATGTTGGTCCTCACATCAGATGGCTTGAGAAGCATTGTGCTAGGCTGCTGTTAGACTCTCATCCTAAATAATCTCTTTCTGTCTAGACTTTGAGAGTAATATTTATTAAATAGACAATTTCTGTTTTCTAAAACTACCTCTTTTTGATTTAAAGATTTTACAGATGTGGAAGGAGGCTGATACGAACTTGGACAAAGTATTTAAAGCCACAGTAAGTGTTAATAAGATGTATGACAAATAAAGGTAACTGAATTTAAGAGAGAAAGAAAGTCAAAGGGCTTGGGAGTTAGAGTTGTATACCATGAAATTAAGGGAACGGGGGTTAACTGCCAGTTTGTTTCCCAGATATACTAAATGTCATGGTTCCCTTGCCCTGATGTAAAAAGATTTCCAAAATATTATAAATGGAATAAGACTGATTTCTTTTTCACTGCTTTTGAAAGAGTTTGGGTTGACATGGGAGTAAAAGATGAGGAGAGAATGAGAAATATAACTTCTCAGGTTTGTGGAAGACTGATAGAAATTTATGGGGAGATGATATTGGAAGAAACAAAGCACTTTGAATTATTTGTCCCCTGGAATACAACACTGGGGAGCCCAGAATCCTCTGGAGTACCCAGAATGAGTGAAGAGGCAGTATAGGAAGCAGTTAAAATGCCGCCTCCCGTGTTAAATCCCATTCATGGAGAGCTTGGACCATATCCAATAAATAAAAAACTGAAAATTAGGAGCAGCTATAGCGCAATGGGTTAAACCCTTGTGCCGGTTGAACTATTGACCTGAAGATTGACTATTCAAATCCGCAGGATGGGGTGAGCTCCCTTCTGTCAGCTCCAGCTTCCCATGCGGAGACATGAGAGAAGCCTCCCACAGGATGGTAACACATTCGTGCATTCCCTGGGCAACGTCTCTGCAGATGGCCAATTCTCTCACACCAGAAGCAACTTGCAGTTTCTCAAGTCACTTCTGACATAATTTTTTTTTAAAAAACTTGAAAAATCATTTCAGTTCCTGCTCACCCAAAAAAAATTGAATAAAGACAATTTTCAAGGAAATATTCCCCGTCTCACAATACACATAGGCAATCTTCAATTTGTTAAAGGAGATTTCTTTTTCCTTCTGTTGATTTTAGCCCAGGTAAAATATGACAGAGTGTTTCTACCCATTTTAAATGTCACTCTTAAGATTTTAGCAGAAAATGGCATGAGTTTTATGCCATTACAACAGTTTTATCCTTACAACAGGAATTGAGTTGCAATTTATTCAAGTGCCCCCATTGATACTTGGAAGCAATTGCCTTTGGGAAAGCATAGTACACTGTTAATAGGATACAGTACAAAGATACGCAGGCTTTGTTACCCTTTGTTGTGCAGTTTGCATTTGAGAATAAATGACAAAACTTTTTTTTCCAGTTATCAGCCAGTGTTTATCGAATCCATTCTCTGCCTCATATTGAACCCCTGGTCCTGTTCAAAGGTGGTGGTGTGAGGAGTTTGGATGCTTTGCTAGCTTCACCCCAGCAAGAAGTTGAAAATATCATTTCAGATGAAGTTATTAGGTCAGTGCTGCAATCTGTGCTAGTATTCTAATTTAGGAGTTATTCAGAAGTCGTTTTGGTACTTAATCTGCCTAAATTCCTGCCATCTCTACTCTAGTTCCAAAACTATCTTCTGGGAATGGAGGAGTTATTATTGTGAATTGCATGTGTCTGTGTAGCTTCGTAATTCTGTTTTAATTTCCTTATTCGTGTTCCTTCATTGAACATATTTGGGTTTTTTTATCAGATGTGATATTTCGAAGTAGTAGTGTCGGTAAAGATTGTTTGATTGTAAAAAAAGGATGGAATAAAACAGGGTTTTTATTTCATATGTTTGAATTTGTCTAGTTCTTTTGTTTGCAGTTATGTTGGAGTGGCTGGGCATGTAGTACTTCAGATAATGTATTCAGTAATTTCTTTGCAAAAGTTTAAAACAGTGTGGTAATAATCATATAACTTTTTAGATGGAGTAATGTTTTCATGGGAGTTGAACAACCTGTTTTGACATTTATTACTGAGCAGGTGAGTGTTAAAATTTATAAAATTAATGACAATATAAGAGTCTGAATTTTTATTTGCAAATAATAATTCACAGATGAAAGTTTTAAATGCCTCATGTCCATTTGCAATTGATACCATCATTCTAATATTGAATATAAGTGTGCTGTTGCTGAATCTGCACTGCAAAATATATGCACTTTAACATCCATGGCTCACTGCAGTGATTTTTGGGATTTGTAGTTTGATGAAGAACCTGCACTCTTTGGCAGAGAAAGCTGAATTCCAGGATTCCATATCATTGAGCCATAGCAGTTAAAGTCGGGTCAAACAGCATTAAGTTTTAGTGCAGATGCACTGCTAGTCAATAGGTTAGATGTCCATAGTGTCTATATATTCCATATCTTGCTGATTCTGAGTCAGAGTTTTTTTTCTGATTATGTTCTTGCTGGTTTTCATATTCTATCCTCTTTGCTATTTTCTATCTCACTGCCTCATCTGCACTAATATTAAGCCTTACCCCTCTCCCCCCCCCCCCCCCAAACAAACTTAATGCCTTCTGTCTCACTGTGATGTTATTTTACTGAGAATAGTTGTTTGGGAAATAAAAACAAACCTTTTTCCCCTTCAGAATGGGAATTACTTCCTATACATTCAGCAGTGTAATACATGTGTCCATCAGAAGTTTAAACTTGAAACAGGAAGTGAGTCATCCACACCACTGAGCTTTGCTGGACACTTGAACAACAAAGTTATTACACTCCTTTGTTTGTGTAAGTATTTAAGAAACTTTAATTGTATAATAGCGGGCCCTGCTTTGATAGAAATGCAAATTTAAAAGCATAACATTTCTTTTGATCCATCCTGTATTTAATTTTGCGTAAATTACAAGTATAGCATTAGATAGTAGATTCTAATTGTATAGTTTCATCTAGATCTTAGGAAATCATAAATAAAAATGTGTCATTAAGGCTCAGCACTGAAACATATACTGAAACATATACTGCCTCTTTCCCTTCCTCCCACTCCTTCCAAATGTAAAAAGAAAAGACAATCAGCACATAAACATTCACATACAGCTGTGTGTGAATATAAAAATTGTTAGCAATTTCATTTGCACATTTCGTATAAGGATAGTACTTTAGTTTGTTTCCAGCTATAGTTTAGAAACTCTGCTATCATATGTGAACACATTCTTTATACCTATAGTATAGAACATGTTTATTTCTGTAATGCGAAAGTAAGTTGATGTTAAGCCTGAAGAACACTGCCATATTAGAAACTGAGGCCCCTTCCCACCTTTTCAGCTTTGAACTGGAATATATGGCAGTGTGGACTCAGATAACCCAATTTAAAGCAGATATTGTGGGATTTTCTGCCTTAATAGTCTGGCTGCGTGGAAAAAGTTGAAGACCATTCTCAGCTTCATGATCCTAAAACTAATTAAAATAGTAGTGGGAATGTTGTCTCTAAAGATTGAATGATAGGGTCTGTACAGAATATAGTTTCTAGGGAGAATGAAAGCAGCATCTTTTGGCAGTGGTGGTAATTATACTAAATAAAGTCTTCAAGGAAGCAACTAGCAGAAAACAAGGCGGCATCCGTATCTCCGAAGCCATGTCTCTTTGCTTTGTGTCGGAGTAATATTTTATGGACCCCAACGTGTATTTCATGTTTTTGTTAACCACCGTGAAACTTGATTATTTTATGTAGATCCAAATGGCTGCGTGTTTAAGGTTCTGGTGCCACTATCAGCAGGTGGCTCTGAAGAAGAACACATTCTATCAATGTCACTTCTGGTCAGACTTGTAATATCTGGCAGTATTCTAAAAGGGACTTCAATTGCAATTCTTGATAAAGATCATATTGCCGTAACAGGATGCCTGGATTCCCCAGGCAGTGATATTAAAGGTAAGGAATTATCCTGTGACATTAAAATAGTTTCAAGGAATCTGTCGACTCTAAAGCAGAAATAAATATCTAAGAATGTTTTTTAAAACATAATAATATTGTTTATGTATCTGAATTCAGATTGTTTATTTATAGTATAAAAAGTGAATAACATCACTGGCCGAGGTCTCAAAATCAAAGTAACAAATTGGTAGAAGAGGAAGACCTAATGGAAGTTAACAAAAAGATATTGTACTGATTATTCAGTTGTTGAATCGTACACAGCGAGAAGTGATCCATTTCATTCTTTGGAAAATACTTGTTGAACTGTATTATTGCAGATTAATAATTCAATCAAAATACTGATGTGAGGCAAAGCAATAATTGCCAGCGGGGAAATCATGTACTAAGTCCTTTATGTGTATATTATCAAAGTTCTGTGCATACACTTCCATGTGATGTTTTAATTTAAGAATATACTATGTACAAAAGTAATGGTTCTCTCTCTCTCTCTCTCTCTCTCTCTCTCTCTCTCTCTCTCACTTGCCTCTCCCTCTGTCAGATTGCTTTTCCATATGGAATATAACGTTCCAGACATTGCAGGCTTCAAAAGAATTGCCCCATGGAACCATTGGTCAAGTAAGTTATGTTGTTTCATTTTAGCAAGCATGTTGTTTGCAGAAACATTTGCACAGAGGATATGGGATGTATGAAAATATCTTCTTAAGTAAGTTCAATACTCGGAATTCAGATACCATATTTCTTCAATTGTAAGACACCATCAATTTTAAAATGCACCCTAATTTCAGTATCACTACCAAAAATACATAAGATATAGCTATTCTAAGATGCACCCCATTTTTAGAGATGTTTTTATAGGTGAAAAGTGCATCTTAGAACTGAAGAAATACCGAGTTCCGTATCTGGTTTTCCTGTCTAAATGTGATGAAAGGAAACTGGAAAGTAATTAAATGAACCATTCAACTAACTGCATGGTTCTATGCCTGAAGAGCATGAGGATAAATCTTACAGCTGTTTAAAAGTGTGACTGCTCAAGAACATGTACATAATTCACTCATCAGTCACACAAACTCATATAGAGGCTTGCTTCTTCATAGAACTTAATGAGAATGGCTTATCTAGCCTAAATATTCTATAGCAGACCTGTGTTTTGGGCTTCAATTCGTAGAATTCCTATTGAACAAGTTGGCTAGGGCTTCTGGGACTTGGAAGCCTGAACACCTGGTGAGCCATATGTTGTGTAGGCCTGGTCTATAACATGGGTGCCTCATGCAGCCCTTGGCGTTTCTGTCTACAGGATCCAAAAGCAGGTTATTGTTACCCTGCAGCCCACCTCATCATTTTTGTCACCAGGAAAAACATACTTTAGCTTTGAGATTATTGCTAACCAGCTCTAGTAGCAGTTGCAAACAGCAATAATGGAAACTGCTGAAAAAAGAGCAAGTGTATGCTTAGGTGGAGGAAATATGCTAGCATATGTCCTTGTGTCCTCAGTAAGCATTTCGTGTTGTCTTGACACCCAGACATTGTGCGCTGCACAGAGGTGCCTGAATTCTTCAAAGCTCGTACAGATCTCTTTGTTATAGCAGTAGTTGTAGGAACTGATCTGTGGCCATATTTAAGGAGCCAGGCATGCAATGAACCATCCATACATTTAACAGGAATTGGGAAGATGTGTGTCCCACCTCAGTTCTTTCAACAAAACTGGGGTATTCATCAATCAGATGAGGGAAAAACTTAACATACTATTGAAATGAGACATTTCAATAGTTTTGTGGCATTCTAGAGACTATGTGATTGTGGTATTAGTCCACTTCATTAATTCACTGCCTGCTCATTAAATATGTATTCCTTTATTTCTTTAGTGCTGGTGCTATGGCGACAAACTCTTTGTAACACATGGTAAAGAGTTAAGAGTGATTCTGTATAAGTGTGAAGCCTCATCCTTAGCTGCTGCTATTGGGAAAATCAAAGATACACAGACCTCAGGTAAGAACTAAATGAAAACATTTCTAAATCTATTATATAAATGGGTTCACGTCATGTGATGTATACCTCAAACAAAGAAACCATACAACGCAGAAACACAATACTTGCCAACAGAAATAGGCCTCAAGCAAGGTACGTTTGTAGCAAAGAAACTTTCCCCCCCAAAACCTAAAAGGCCCCCAAAACAACGAATAAAAATAAAACTACATTTACCAGCATCCTCCGGGGCAGCCAAAGACTCACCCAGCCTCTACATTCTGAACAACATGATTGGCTGCCAATAAGGGCGGATTTGCATAACTGCTGCACTGGCCAGCCAACATGAAAATTCCGATCCATAATAAACTGCCAAAACAGAATAAGGAAAAGGCCTGAGCCAATCCCCAACACAAACACCCAAATCACTTCCAACCAAAAATTTACACCCCAAAAAATCACAGACCACGCCCAAAATTGACAGTAAGGCTTCATTAACTTGATTTCCCTAACTAGCCCTCACTTACTGGGAAGCTGTTTACGCTCTAAATTAACAGTAAGACTTCATTAACTTGATTTCCCTAACTAGCCCTCACTTACTGGGAAGCTGTTTACGCTCTGAATTGACAGTAAGGCTTCATTAACTTGATTCTCCCGACTAGGCCTCAGCTCATTGGACATTGTGTATGGCCTGAATTGACAGTAAGGCTTCATTAACTTGCTGTTCCTAACTAGGCCTCAGCTCATGGGACATTGTGTATGGCCTGAATTTACAGTAACCTACCTTGGCACACAGAGCCCCGACCATGCATGATGGGACTTGAAGTACCACCATGGAAAATGGGATTTGTAGTACTTCAAAACCCATCATTCCCCACAGACCACTGTGGCCCAGAACCAAGACCAATAAAGACCCAACTTGGCACACCATGCCCCCCATGACCCACACTCCATCCAACTGCAGTTTAGAGGATGGCACACAGTGGATGATTGAACTTTATCGCATCTCCTAAAAGGGCACAGCAACGCGTGCCGGGTACAGCTAGTATATATTGAGCATACCGACGGTTAGGAATTGTGGGAGTTGAAGTCCAAAACACCTGGAGGGCCGAAGTTTGCCCAGGCCTGCTCTAAGACAAAATGGGCTTTATTTTAGTATGTGATGTGATAAACAAGGCTTTTTTCCTCAGATTCACTTGTTTCTAACTACTTGGTTGAAATACAGATGAGAAATCTTTTCTTGCTTGTTTCCTGTGCTCTATCAGGGCAAGTGCAATATTTCCTTGTCATCTGGTGGGAAGTTTCGTTGGATTGATTCAAATAACCTCAAAATTATAGACATACCTCCGATAACAAAGATTCTGAGAAGGAAGCTTCTATTTTCCATCTTTTAATGCCCTCCCAATCTCCCTTGGTTTCTTGTCTTCAGTGTCTAGAGAGTTGATCAGCATTGAGAGAATGATGAAAGTGGACTGTTGTTTATTCGTTCAGTCGCTTCCTACTCTTCGTGACCTCATGGACAAGCCCATGCCAGAGCTCCCTATTGGCTGTGGCCACCCCCAGTTCCTTCAAAGTCAGGCCAGTCACTTCAAGAATACCATCCATCCCTCTTTCCCTTTGCCTCTCTTCCTTTTTCTTTCCATTTTCCCTGGAATCATTGTCTTGAAAGCAGACTAGAGAAACACAAGCTTTTGGTGTTGGGTTGCACAAGCATGTAATGCAATAAAGCTTGAGCATAGAAAAAAGCAAGATTTGATCCAGCCATAGCCGTTTGTGCTTCAGGTGAACAGCCGATACCTTTGGAATCCCTTCCTGGGCATTTGGGAATAGCAACATGGAGAGATAACAAGAGAAAGGAAATGTCTCAATAACTGCAAGAAGTGTGTTAGACAGGCATACATCAAAATAGAAATTACAGCATTAGAAAAGTGGAGGCTGTTTTTTAAAAAATCATCCCTGAATACATTTTGGAGGAAGCATTGAAGTAGTCTGTAGAAGATTCCAAGTGGGTTTTTAAATTTACTTTTATTTTTTATTAACTTTTTATTTACCTAACCCATATGCTTCATTTTACAAAGGCAACCCCATGAACAAATCTTGCTAAGAACCCCTCCCCAACAAGGTTGCTATAAGTCAGAAATTATTTGAAGGCATATAGTAATAAATATCTACAGTTCTAAATAAAACATTTGATAAAACACATTGAAGGTGTTCTTCAAACTCTGTTCTTTCCATGTTATTTCTGCCTCTGGTGATACCCAGGAACACGTCAACTTTGTTGATTAATATGTACCTACATTTAGTGTTAGAAGATTTACAGAGTAAGCAAAAGGCAGGTCCTAACAAATAGAGTTCACAGCCTAAATGTAGATTGGAACATGTACTGGAAGAGAGTGAGAAGGAAGGTGACAGATGTAAGGAATGTGTATGAGGTAAGGGGGTGAATGAATGTAGCTATTAAAACAATCTTTAACTTGATCTAATTTGTATGATTAACTAAGGGAGCCAAAGAAGATACTGTTCTGCAATATTATTTCTGTTAAGAAAATGGACTGTGCTTATGCGAAATAAACAGGATTGTCCAAATGACAGAGCCGATACAGTAGTGGAAAGCTGCTGTGTTGGCTCTCCCATCCCGATGCTATCTAGTCCTGCCCTACATAGCTCCCAAGATCAGATAGAATCTGGTGCTTAGTGGATTTACTGAATAATTCTTCAGAAACCCTTGTCCCTTTTATACCCATGTCAAACCCATTAATATAAAACATTGATTGTGTGCCTTACATTGTCTTAAGAGACTCATGCTGCCGTTTATCTGTAGCCTCCAAGGGTTATAGATTTATTTTAAGTGTAAACCTGGCCTCGATTTGTGTTCAGTTTTCAAATTTCATTCAAATCCAAGAAATACACACAATAAGTAAAGCTTTCTGAAACTTTCTGAAACAACAGAATTCGCACTCATGCTGTCCCCGATATGATTTTGTAACAGATAAGGTACACTTAATTAGAGGAAACATTAATACCCATCTGGTCTTGGGAGCTAAGTAGGATCAACCCTGGTTTGTACTTGGAGGAGAGTTTGCCAAAGAATGCCAAGTGCTTTAAGCTATATTTAAGAGCAGGAAATTGACAAAACACTGCTAAGTACTCCTTGCTGAAGTCAACCCTAAGAACAATTCATGAGATCAGTGTAGGTTGATAGGTGACCTGAAGGCATGCATGCACATGCTATACCACATTGGTTCCACATCCAAATTTCCACAAGTTCAACTCACTTTTTTATTAAGGTTTTCAGATAACAATAAAAGTGGTGGAACAATTTTGGGGTATAGGATAGTAGGAAAAAGAAAGTGAGTAGTAAGAGAAGGGCTTGAGGTAGGAAAAAAAGGGGGTGAAGGGGGGGAGGTTTCTTCCGTTTCTCTGCATAGTAGGTTGAGCATATAATATATTGTCATTTATTCCTTAGATTTTATGCGTTCTCTCTTCTTTCCCTTGGTGATGAAGCTATTTCGAATTTAAATCATTATCTTAATTCCATTTTCATTTGCCCAATTCTTCAGTAGTCTGTCATCTTACTGGCTTTATTCTGTGTCTTAGTGATCAGAAATGTCAGTTTGTCCATATTCATTATATCAAGAATTTTTTCTATCCAATCTTTTTGAGATCTTGACTTTTGTTTCCATGATCTTGCATAGATGATTCTAGCAGCCGTGGTCATGTAAATAAACAGTTTATCTTCATTCGTATTCCATTGAAGATTAGTCATTCCAAGAAGGAAGCATTCTGGATTTAGAGGGATTTGCTTTTTCAAAATCTTTTGGCATAGATCATGTATGTCTTTCCAAGATGGTTTTGCCATTTTGCACCTCCACCACATATGTAAGAAGGATCCTGCACATTCTCCACACTTCCAGCACTTATCGTTGGTGTTTTTGTAGAACTTTGCTATTTTTTTGGTGTCATATCCCACTCACTTTTTTTGCGGAGGAAATACACCTCTGAAGCACACTGTACCCATTTGAGGTAATTTTTGGGTATATTTTTGTTTCCAGAAATGAGGTCTCTCTCTGTGAATTGGAATGTGCTTCAGGAAAATGATACAACTGATGTACAGCTGGAGCAGCATGTACCTTCTAAGAGGAAGGTATGTATAGTCTTGACCTATGTATATACGTATACATACACACACTTTGATAACACTTTGACTATGGAATCCTGAAAGTTGTAGTTTTACTAGATCTCTGCCAGAGGGCTGCTACTTCACCACATTATAACTCCCAAGATTTGATAATATTGAGTTGAATCAAACTACATTAATTCTACAGTGTAGATATATTCTAAGTCTTCTTCTTCAGCCTTGATAGCAGTTGTGGTGTTCTTTAAAATACAAAGATTCAAGAGAGAATGCTACAAGAGGGAGAGGGGTGATTTCTGCTGTTCTGTATCCTCAGTACTGAGCACTAGAGACACATACAAAGAGAATACATTTGAAGATTATCTTTTTCACTCGCTTGCTCTAATCAAGGACAATTCAGTATCTGCAGACAAAAAGAAAAATCATGGTTTCCTTTTTCTTTTGCAATTCAAATCATCATTTTTTACCATTTTTCTTTTCTTGACAAAGGATACAGTAAATTTGCTTTTTGTGGTCCCACAGGGCCTACGATCTGAATCCAGCCTACCACATACAAACTTTGTATGTTTATTTTTACAGTTACGATCAAGAAAAAGCGCTCCGCTGGAGAACCTCACGGTTGAACAACTTCTTTTAAGAATCAAGGTAAACGTATTTTGAAATTCTTAGTAAAGTGATAGGCCTAATTTGAGGGGTAGTTTTTTCTTGCTAGATAGCTTTTTTACTATTTTTAGATTGGCTTTAAAACAAAAGCAAAAAAATCATACAGTTTCTTTCCATTTTGGGGTAATTTGAAAGAAACTAAATCTCATTACCTGGATTAATTTTAGCAAGTTAACAAAATTTTCTTTAGTGTAATACTTGGCCTTTTTAATGAGTTTAATCTGAATAGTGGCCAGCGAAATCAAAACTGGATAATAAACTGTTACACATACCGTTCACGTAAACAAATACATCCCTTTGTGCATTTAGATATTTCTCCTTCTCCAGGTAGCATTCTGTCCTCATTATGCTCTTTTCACATGTACAGCATATGGAAAGAGGAGAACCTTGTAGTGATAAATGCAGCAAATGTAAATGTTTATACTTGTAAATAAGTTGCAATTTAAATTAAATTTTTGACATTGAATCCAGTATTATTGTGATGTGTTCATATATTTGAGGGCAACATTGCATATATACACACACACTGCATAATACCTGGGATCCTGATAATGCTTAGTACACACATGTCAAATGCAGGGCCTGCAAACTGAATCCAGCTTGCCGCATCATTTTATATGGTCTACGAGGCTTTTGATGCCAGGGCAACATAGTTACATTTATACAATCTTACAATTACAACTCTCAATTTGAAGGCAACCATAAGGCTGATGTGGCTCTTTGTGGAAATGAATGTGACACTCCTGGCTTATTGGAAGAGGTCCTGGGAAGGACATGTTTCTCATCCCGCCATAATGCAGATAACTGTACAAATGTATGTACAAATGCAGATCTCGAAAAGACTCTCTGCCGAGCAAGGACCCTCTTG
Organism: Anolis apletophallus; assembly: GCA_030556195.1. Taxonomy (NCBI): domain Eukaryota; kingdom Metazoa; phylum Chordata; class Lepidosauria; order Squamata; family Anolidae; genus Anolis; species Anolis apletophallus. The sequence goes on along the minus strand of JARBWK010000001.1, from coordinate 161,283,785 downwards.
ACTCCAGGAGGAAATTGAGCAAAATTGGGCAGAAGCATTTTGTTTAGCGAAATGGGATAGTAAGCTGGTATTGTATGTAGAATTAGACATTTTGTTGATTGAATTAGTGGGTTTATAAATGGCTCCTGAGAGGCAACTTTTTTTCATTTTTATATTTGTTACTATAAGTACTTTTGAAAACCTGCAAGTGGTAGATGTCTTTTGAGAAGAGGAAATGTTTTTTTCTAAGAAGATGGCAGCTGGGGCACATGGGTATGTTTATGTGCCTTCAAGTCAAATTTCTACCAGCAGCAACCCCTTGGATTTCACAGGATTTTCTTAGACAAAGAATACTCCAGGAGTGTTTTTCTTTTCCTTCCTCTGAAATTGTGTGGTCTCCCATCTAAGTACTAACAGGACTGGCCTGCTTAGCTGCCAATATCAGAGAAATATAGTGCCATTACAGGTGTTTCAAAAATGCATATAAGGTTTATTAACCTTTATGTGACCTCTAAGAGTCATGTAACTGAATAATATGCTATATTAGTAATTTGAGTGTGATGTTGATGTAAATAATTATGAAATTACTGACTAAAATTATCTTTTTTCAGGATTCTTCTCAGAATATAGTAGAAAATAAGGTGATGGCCTTTTTGTCCAGTGCTCAGACAACTGACTTTCAAGCATCAATTGGCTACGTAGTGTCTGCTCTTGTGAACAGGTGTAAAGCAGAGCCATCATTTTTTCCTCGGGATTGCCTGGTGCAGCTGATCCAAACACAAGGCCTCTCTTACAGGTGACAGATGCTTCTTCAGTTCTCATAAAGAAGAAAAAACTGGGGATATGTTTGGAAGTGATGGCTGTCATAAGTTAGTTTCTTATTCAGTCTGGTGCTCCCAGCAATTTCTCTTACATTTGTTGTGTAGCAAGGAATTTGTATTCAGGGAATAACTTGCATCTATCTGGGGAGTAACTGCTTGTCTTGTGTCCTAGTTTGTGCCCTGACTTAATGGCAGTTGCCTTGGAGAAAACAGATGTGCACTTGTTACAACTGTGCCTACAGCAATTTCCTGACATCCCCGAAGCAGTGATTTGTGCTTGTCTGCGGACTTTCCTGAGGTGAGGCTAAAGCTGTTCTACCTGCAATTCTAATTTGGTTTTATTCAATAATTAAAATAAAATGTTCTTGAAAATATTTGATCTGTTTAAGACTTAAAAGATGCCATCTTGTGCTTTGAACCTAGATTACTATTTTGGCAGGTAGTGGAAATACCATATACTTTCCCCTTAATTTATTGTATACAGGCAGTCCCCAATATACAAACAAGATAGGTTTTGTAGATTTGTTCTTAAGATGCATTTGTATGTAAGTCAGAACAGATATATTTTTAAGTCTACAGTATATATATATATATATATATATATATATATATATATATATATACATACATACATACACACACAGAGCGCACACTTTGGTTAGCATAGGGAAGGGTTAAAACCCCTGTGGTGTTTGTTTTGCTATCTATGGCCCTGTTCCGAAGATCTCACCTCACTTTCTGTCCCTGTGAGAATTGGATTTTGAAATATTCGGCTTGTTGTAGAAACAATGACTGATGATAAATTTCCAGTGGAGACACCTTTTCTCCGTGATAACAACTTTTACAGGAGTGACTTTCCATTCCGAGGAATAGATTTCTCTCACTTCCTGTTGTCTCACCCCCGTTCTTAACTATGAGTTGTATGCAAGTTAAATGTTTGTACCTCGGAGACTGCCTGTATATGAATGCTATTCATAATAAGTCATTTGGTCTCCAATATTCTAGCTAACAGATAATACCATTTAATGATATGATCTCCATTATATCATATCATTCTTCAAACTTTTTTGTCCACAAACTATTTTACACATCCCCAGGGATTTTCCATGTTCAGACTGTAGATTATATTTAGACTAGACAAGGCTGGATTTTTGAAATCAAGAAGAGCCAATTAACCACATTAATTGCAGGGAGGCTTTCAGTGTATTTCAAATACTCAGCCATTCCTAGAATACATTTTTGTTTTTCCTACAATGAGAAATTTATCAACACAGGTTGAATATTAAGACCTTTACAATACATGCAAGAGAAGCTTTGGATTTCTATATGTCTTTGCAATTGTACTTAATTATTCCAACATTAGGATTAATTTTTAAACTCCTCTAACTAAATTACTGTTTGTTGACTTTTTCTCCAGCATTGGTGATGACCACCTTGAAGCAACAAATGTCAACCTAGACTCTCTAGCATGTCGTGTTCATACTGTGCACAACAATAAGACAGAAAAACAATCTAAAATTACACAGAATGGCTTCAGTTCTGAGCCCCTGGAAGATGATGGCTGTGATGCACAGCTGCCACAGAAGTCTTCAGTAAAAGAAGCAAAAGAAATGTGCCCTGTGGGGCCACAAAAAGCAAGTTTGCTGTATCCTTTGTCAAGCAAAGAAAAAAATGTGAAACATTGCTAATTTGAATTATAAAAGAAAAGGGAAACCATTAATTTTATTTTTATCTGCACATAACTGAGTTGTCCTTGATTAGAGCGAGCAAGAGAAACATATAATCTTCAAATGCATTCTATTTGTGAGTGTGTCTAGCTCAGTACTTGCACTATTCCCCTATGACTTAACAAGTATTGATATTGCTAAATTTAACTGATTTCTGGAATGTTAAATTGCCTCTATGTCTGTCTATATATGTTGTATGTCAATGGCATTTAATGTTTGCCTGTATATGTACATTGTGATCTGCCCCGAGTCCCCTGCGGGGTGAGAAGGGCGGAATATAAGTGAAGCAAATAAATAAATAAATAGTACTACATGGTCCACTTAAGACCAAACCAAACTTTCCTACAATGGAACTTATAGTTACGAAAGTTTCCTTCCCACTTTGGCAATTAGTTGGTATCCCAAGTTCTATATAGCATGGCAGTTTTGAGCAGCACTAGTACTATTCCTTGATGTAGGTTTAAAATCTTATTTCTAGGACAGATGCGGGACCTTTTAGGTGTTTAGGCTCTAACTTCCATCTGCTGGCATGGACAGTGGTTAGGCATAATGGGAATTACAACCCAGAACATCTAGGTTTGCATACCCATTGCAATTCCAATGCTTTTAGGGAAATATTCCTCCTTTGTATCTTGTGGTTGATATCTTCTAGCACAGTGGTTTCCAACCTATGCTCCACAAAGACTTAAGAGCTCCATGTGCACTTCCCAAGGGCTGCTTCAGGAAAATAAAATAAAGATTGAATAAAATTAAAGAATAAGAAAAAGTAGACTCAAAATAAGAAAACTAGATATCTCTTTACTTTACATTCTCTTAATATTTATTCCCTCTTCCTCCCCTTGTAACACTACTCCTAAACACCATTAATTTGTACACCTAAGAGGCTCCGCGATTGAAGTCGATTCTAAAAAGGGCTCCAGAAATCAAAAAGGTTGGGAACTAGTGCTCTAACAGTATCTTCAGATTCAGAAAATGGTTAATAGACCTTTATATTCTTAGCTCAACTGTCTACAGCACTGATTCTCAACCTGTGGATCCCCAGGTGTTTTAGCCTACAACTCCCAGAAATCCCAGCCAGTTTACCAGCTGTTAGGATTTCTGGGAGTTGAAGGTCAAAACATCTGGGGACCCAAAGGCTGAGAACCACTGGTCTACAGGGAGCACACTTCTTCATTGTTTAAACAGCTCCACTGGCAGGTCATCCATTTTCAAGGTTATTTTGAACTGCTTCTGGTTACTTACAAGGCCCTAAATACTTATGGTCTTGGCACTTTGAAGAAATTGTACTCTTCCTTATATGTCTGTCCTTGTTTTGAGTTCTTCTGTGGAGGCCTTCCTATCTGTCCCATCACACTCCTGGGAATATTAAGTGGGAATATGGGGGAAAGCCTTCTCAGTAGTTCTGGAATCCCTTCCCAGAGAGTGTAATTGGCACCCTCCTTGGTAAAACACCAGATTATCACTATAGTCCTTTGAGAATTTATTTTTCAAGGAAGACACACCATGTATAATGTGCTCGTTGGTTTTAAAGGTGAGATGAAGATACATATGATAACATCTATTCCCTTGCTTCTCTGCATCTAGTATTGAGATTCTAATGTGACCAGTATTCCTGAGTCCAGGGAATTTGGGAATCACACGTCCAGCTGCTTAATTGGTTTCCTCTACAACCAGAAGGAATCCTGTTTACGAAATGGAACATCACCACCCAGTCTTTAATGCTTTTTAAATGCTTTTATTTCACAACTATTGGTTTTGGAGACTTTTTTTTAGGGTAGAATATAGCTCTTAACACATACAGATCCTTGACCATTGAACCTGAATATTATGCAGAAATACCATTCTTTGTTCAGCATATAGCGAAACCTTTCTTTTACCTCATTTGAAAGACCTCTCTGCTGAACAAGTCATAGTAAGTATTGGTGTCTTTCCCTAAAACATTTTCTGAGTACAGTTGAACCATGTATTGGCTGAAGTTGTCACTTGACCATATTGGGCCTTTCAAAATACTAAGTTACACAAAATCTTATCCATGTATTTAAACAGAAAAGACATGTGATGGCCTTTATCGAGTGTAGTCGTTTTGAATTGCTAAATTAATTTAACCTATTAATTTGAAAAGAAAGCATCGAAGTTATCCAGTAAACAATATTTCGTTTTTCACTGGTTCTCTAGGGTCTTTTTAGTCTCCAATTGCAGCATATTTTAAAAATCTTCAATTATTATGCCAATCTTTAGCTGCGTTTATAAGGAGAAGTTACTACTGTTTTCCCTTGCCTGGAAACAGTCAACATTGTGTAATGTTTCTGAATGGTAGGGCTTAGTATAAGGGAAATAAGAGATTAGTAGTTCTAAGTAACTGAATATTTGTTTGCTGATAGAGATATATTTCAAAATTATCAACATACTTAAGCACCTGATTGAATTTTATGTTTTTCTTCCTAGTTGTTTCTCCAATATTTGCAGTACCTATATATGAAATGCAGTGTAGAGGCTACCACAGACTTTTCTACTGTATCTTCTGTGACCATAAATCAGGTAAAAAGGTCATTAAAATATTTGTTCTTGAATCTCTCTGTGCAAATCTGCTCCTTGTTTTTCTCACTGAAAGGAACTATGTGCATTCTTCTATATCCAAGGAAGACAACGGATGGGTTGAAGGCCAAGTCTCCAACACTCAGGATTGTTCCCCCCTCCACATCTGTTTTAGGCAATGGGAAGTATTTTTCAAACTAGAATACAGGGTTTACCTATTGTTTTTTTTTAAATAAAAAAATCCTCCCCCCCTCCCCCCCAAAGAAACTTGTTTAAAGCAGGAGACATTAGATTGACGAGAGCAGCCTCAATACATTGGGAGACCATCTTTTACCCCACCGCTCAATACATTGTACCTGTAGAAAATTTTCAGGCACAGTTCCCTTTTTTGTTCTAAACCTTTATTTATTTCTTTGCACTTAAATATTTTGTTGTTGTCATTGTTTTGTACAAAAAGGCCGGCCTGTATTCTTAATGGTGATGAGTGTTCAAAGCTGAAACTGTGGTCAATTAGCCATTTTTGAATTAGTCTATAAGGCTGCTTAGCTAGATGTAGATACATCTTTCCTTAAGTTCCCGTAAGCAAAAGCTATACTTTATATATACCGTGGGATACAAATAAAGTAGTTGTTATAAAATACAGTTAAGATACAATAAAAATACTCATACAATTAAAATTACGTTTAAAACAAAATATCTTCCCCAACTCCTGCCCACAACTTCCCTTGCAGTGTGATCCTCATCCTTCCGAAAGAAATGTCTGAACCTGGTCTCTCTTGGGAGGAGGTTCCATGCACTGCAAGCTGATGAAAATCTAGAAGCATTGCTTAAATATTCTGTTTCAGTTTATTTTCCATCAGCCATGGTTGATGCTGCCTGTGTTCAGTCTAGGTTTGCTATCCTTGAATGCTTATTTGAACGTGTCTCTAGTGGGGACAGGACAGAGATATGCATTACATTGTCTTTACTGAAGAGGTTTGGTTGCTGCTGGTAGGAGTGAAGGACTCATTTTACATGACATTTAAATAGAATAAAACTATCATTTCCTTACATAATATATGTCCTTTCAAAGGAAAGTGAGCAAATATTATACTGTCAGTATTAAACCAAAAATTGTACATCTGGATACTTGCAACAAAATTCTTCCTAAATACGTGGCTGGTCTTGCTTTTAAACATACAGAATATTGGGATGTCGTATTGTTTAATTCCACTGAACTTAAGTAACACTGGCTTCATTTTCAGATCATGGACTGGATATACCTCCTTCTGGATGCTCATTTTACAGTTGTTGTGATGCTGCCAGAAACAAGAAGACTGCTTTATACGTTACACAAGTTTGTAAGAGCTCAAGTAAGTTCTCTTCCTCTTGATATTATAGCCGTATTATAGGAGGGCAAATGGCAAACTACAACCTGCATATGGCCTCAAAGGGCTGTTTCTTGAGGTCCCTTGAAGTCATAATAATAATAATAATTATTATTATTTATCTGTATACCACTCTTTCTCCCCAAAGGGACTCCAGGCAGTTTCCAACATAAAAGGCAAAACATTCAATAAATGGGCAAAACATTCAATAAATGTTTTGGACTTCAACTCCCAGAAAAGCCAGTTTACCAATTTCTGTTGGTCCAAAACAAATGCCCTCTAAAGGGAATAGGGGAGCTGTTTGCCCTCCCATCAAGGCTCAAGAGAGTTTTTTACAGTGACTTTCATACTTTTGTGTGTGTTGAAAATGTGAACAAATTGCTTCTTATCGTTTTAGATGATGCTACCAAATTGTCTTCCCCGACCAAAAAAAGTCTAACTTTTTCTTGGTTGTTTCACACTGTCTCTTTTTTTCTCTCATGGTGGTAAAAACAGTTGCATTTGCCATTATGTGCAGTCCACCCCTTGACTCCTTATTTTTCTTCTCAGGCACGTTTTTACTCCGATCTGAACAAGATTGAAGCAAGCCTGAAAGAGTTAAAGAGGATTAACCGACCAAAAGATGGGGGCTTATATTCCATTGAAGTTCTGAAACTTGTTTGAAATGGACACATTTGCCATAAAATTGTTACAAACCCATTGTGGAACATCTGTGTTAATTTTTAAAAAATTGCACTTTCTTTAGGAAGCTTTTCTCCATCTAAATAAGTACAAAAGTTACATTTCTTATTTGATTGGTGAATAATAATGTTAAGAGTTGGCATTAGGGGTCTTCCAGAAGTTTTTGCACTACAATTTCCATCATTGAACACAATTTGCTATGCTGCTATATGTTGATGAGAGCTACAGTCAAGAAGCTTCTGGATGTGTATAAATATACAAGTGCTAGATTATAGTATCACTAAGTCATATTATGTCTGTACCATCACAACTGAGGATCATGTATATCAAATTTAACTCTGGCTTTCTTAGAAGACATAAAATATACATAAGAGCACATTCAAAAGAAATATGACAGGAATGGACGGGAATAGCTTCTTCTCATGTACAGGAGGTCCCCAAGTTACAAACAAGATAGGTTCTGTAAGTTTGTTCTTAAGTTGAATTTATATGTAAGTCAGAACAGGCACTTTTTAAAGTGTAACTCCAGGCACACACACACACACACATATATATGTACAGTGGGGGGGGGGAGTATTTAGTCAGGTACCAATTGTACAAGTTATCCTACTTTAAAAGATGAGAGAGGCCTGTAATTGATATCATAGGTAGACCTCAACTGTGAGAGACAACATGAGAAAACATAACCAGAAAATTTTCTGATTTTTAACGAATGTATTTGCTAATAATGGTGGAAAATAAGTATTTGGTCACCTACAAACAAGCAAGATTTCTGGGTCTCAGACCTGTAACTTCTTGAAGAGGCTCCTCTATCCTCCACTCATTACTTGTAGTAATGGCACCTATTTGAACTTGTTATCAGTATAAAAGACACCTGTCCACAACCTCAAGCTGTCACACTCCAAACTCCACTCTAGTGAAGGCCAAAGAGCTGTTGAAGGACACCAGAAACAAAATTGTCCCCCTGCACCAGACTGGGAAGATTGAATCTGCAATAGGCAAGCAGCTTGGTGTGAAGAAATCAACTGTGGGAGCAATAATTAGAAAATGGAAGAGATGCAAGACCACTGATAATTTCCCTAGATCTGGGGCTCCACGCAAGATCTCATCCCGTGGGGTCAAAATAAGCAGAAGAACTGTGAGCAAAAATCCCAGAACCACACGGGGGAACCTAGTGAAGGACCTGATGAGAGCTGGGACCAACGTAACAAAGGCTACCATCAGTAACACACTACGCTGCCAGGGATTCAGATCCTGCAGTGCCAGAAGTATCCCCCTGCTTCAGCCAGTCCATGTCCGGGGCCGACTGAAGTTTGCTAGAGAGCATTTGGATGATCCAGAAGAGTATTGGGAGAATGTCATATGGTCAGATGAAACCAAACTAGAATTGTTTGGCAGAAACACAACTCGTCGTGTTTGGAGGAGAAAGAATGCTGAGTTGCATCCAAAGAACATAAAGGTATTCAAACTATAACTCAAATTCACAACATGTGTATTTTTTTGTAAAGCACAACTCCTAAGCCAGTCAAAAATCTCAAAATTATAACATATAAGTCATGTATACTACTTTATATTATTACCTACACGCAGGTAAGTGAAGACGCGATAGTCTCTCAAGCTACAAGCTTGGAGGAAAACTTTTCAAACTGCAGTCCCAATAGAAAGTCCCAGAGCAACCGGAGCAAATAAATGTTTTAAAGGGATACACTGTTCCCAAAATGAAGTCCAAATTATGAGGATACGCGGGGACGCGTTCTTGGGTTGCACGCATCAAACAGTGGGCTGTAGGAAGGTCCTAGACATTGACCATAGGCATCTGCCGCAAGATACATTGACTATATGAGTCTTTAAGTGCAACACAGCCTTCCTACAGCCCACTGTTTGACGCCTGCAACCCAAGAACGTGTCCCTGGTCCCGAGGAAGCCTTTCTGGTGAAATGATCCAGCGCGGGCACTGGCCCGATCCGTCGACCGAGCAGAGCATCGGATTAAAGCCGAAATCTCTGGATTAGCCTCATAATTCGAACTTCATTTTGTTCAAATTATAGTGTTCTCTGCATTGGTGTTTTCTGATGTTCTCTTGTCTATGCCCACCTGGGAACTGAAGAGAATAGTAGCCACCAGTGATCGCAGGGTTTTTTTTTTGGGGGGGGGGGTACACGGCAATGGGCAAAGGGCTTAAAGTCTGGTCTCCCAACAAGAGGTTATAGAGCAGTGCTGTCCAACTTCTACTGGACCTAGGGCCGGGCTTCCAGTCACGGATGACCTGGGGGGCCGCTCTGGCCCGGCCCCACCCCCCCCACGCCCCCAGCCCCTCCTAAAGTGTCACGCCAGCCTCAGAAGCGGCGATTTCTGAGGCTTCCCTTTAGGGAGGGCACCAAGGGAAGCCCTCCATGGCTTCTCCCTCCCCTCCTAAAGTGTCACGCCAGGCTGTTCTGCCTCTCCCACCGGCGCACCGATCAGGGTGAGGTGGGAGAGGGCAGAACGGAGAAGGCAGGCCTAAGAGGAGGAAGGCCCGCGCTTGCCTTCCTCCTCTTTAGGCACGCCTCCTCCCTGCCTGGCTCCTCCTCCCTGCACCGCCCCTTGTCCCTCTCTCACCGGCGCCGATGCAAACCGGTTTGCATCGGCGCCGGCGAGAGGGAAGAAGAGGGCGGTGCAGGGAGGAGGAGCTGGCTCCCTTCCTGTCCCGCCTCCTCCTCCCCTCCCCCCCCCCCGCCCTTACGATCTCACAGTGGCGGCATGGAGAGAGGGACGGAGGGGGCGGTGCAGGGAGGGGGAGCTAGCTCACTCTCCTCCTCCCTGCCCTCCCCCCCCCCCCGCCATTTTTAAAAAAATATTTTTAAAATATTTTTTAAAAATTTAAAATGGCGGCCGGGGGCATGCCGGGGGCCGTGTCCAACAGGCTGGGGGGCCATGTACAGCCCTGGGGCTGCCAGTTGGGCAGCCCTGTTATAGAGTATGAATTGGCTGGAGTTATTAGGAGTGCACTTGACACTCTTCAGTCTGTAGCTCAAGACAATCCCATTTGGATCTAAATGGAAAACATGACCACCAAGGCCCACATACAGACAAGGAGATCTCAGTCTTTTTCTGACATAGAAGTTAACATTTTCTGTTGCATTGGAAGGAGTCTCGTTTATTGTGGAGAGATGAGTACCTCATAGGTCAGCTGAATTCTCTGCTGATTGGTTAAACAAGGAGAGCCTGAACCAAGGAGAGTGGGCTCTGATCTCAATGGTTTTTCGCAAAACATTACAAAGGCCTGGCACCCCGTGGGTGGATCTCTTTACATCCCAAGAGAAACATAAACTCCCTCAATCTGTATAAAGATTGTGGACCTTCAATGCTCTGATTATCACTTGGCATGGGATGTGTTAGGTCTTTCCTCTTGTGGTGCTGCTATCCAGGGTGGTGTATTTAAAAGATAAGGATGGTGGGGGCAGAGGTAAGTCTGACAGCACCCTGATGACCCATAAGGCCCTGCTTTTCAAAATTACTCGGTGTGCAAGATTAGGAGAGTTGGGCTCTCCCAAATTGGCAAAACGTACTGTGTCAATGAGGTCTGCCTCCCAACCCAATTTGGTCATAATTATACCTGGAGGCTGACCAAAAAATGGCTGAAAAATACAAGGGTGTCATTCCCACTATTCATGCAGCTAGGGGAACTCTACGAAGCATCCATATGAATACCTCCATATTAGCCTTTTTACAGACAGGATGGAATAAGAGCACCAGTATCAATGCTCATTGGATCTATTCTAAAGGAGAAATAAGACAATCTGCTTGCATCCCATCCCTATGTTCAAACATTTTTGAAAGGAGGTTCTGTGATTCAGTTTATGGCAACTCACTTTTCTTCCTGGACCTTACAGCTGATGTATTATGGGCTTTATTGAAGACAAAATGGATAGATTTGAAGTTCTTACCTTGAAAGTATGGTTTCTGGTTATGATTATATCTGCTTTCAAAGTCTCCGAACTAGGGGCTCTGTCACACACACTGTTGTGTTCACTGGGATTAAATTGTTCTTCAGTTAGATCTTCTTTTGTTCCCAGGGTGAACTTTTTCTCCTATATCTTAAAGCAGTGTTTCCCAACCAGTGTGCCATGAGTGATCATCAGGTGTGCCGTGGGAAATTGGAACCTCCAATACCCTTTCTTCCCCCTCGTGCTGAACACTTTTTCTTCTCCACTCGGGCTCCCTTCTTCCCAGCCTCGCTCTGCTTGCTTTGCCTCGCTTTGCTCATGCTGCTGTTTCTGCGGGAGGGAAGAGGGAGGAAGACGTGACCCGTGCAGGCGCTACTGCGCAGACTCGCCCCACGTCTTCCTCCCTCCCCTCCACAGTGCTCTCTGGATATATTATAGATGAACTACAACTCCAAAACTCAAGGTCAATGCCCACCAAACTCTTATAGTATTTTCTCTTGGTTATGGTAGTTCTGTGTGGGAAGTTTGATTCCATTCCATCATTGGTGGAGTTCAGAATGCTCTTTGATTGCGGGTGAACTATAACTCCCAGCTGTTGAGCAAGACCTTCGTGTGTGCCTTTCTGCCATTCCTGCCAGGATATCTATGTTGTGTTCATCGAAACAGGCCCAGGTTTCACACTGAGTGTATAAATACATTAAAAACATATTAACTATATGTATTACTGTGTTAAGAGTGTAATTTTGTGTCATTTTAGTTGGTGGTGTGCCCCAGGATTTTGTAAATGTAAAAAATGTGCCACGGCTTTAAAAAGGTTGAAAAACACTGTCTTGAAGCACCACAGAAAAAAGTGAAACAGAATGGATATGTGTAGTTAAACTTTGGGTCCAAATTCATTCCACTTGGATTGCTGCCTCTTCTGCATCATCCTTAGTGGAGATCTGTGGGCTTCCCCAACATCTTTTACCAGACATTATAAATTCAGCAAGTTTGTTCTGGCGCTTTGCTAGACATTTTCTACAACAGATTGTAGTTGTGTAGAGATGTATCACCTGCCTGATCCCAGTCTAAGGATTGTGCAGGTCCCAGTGTAAGGATTCCCTGCTCATGCTGCAGGAAAAACCAGTTCTCCTTCCTGGTTGTCGCCCTCCTGCAAGTTCAGCCATTTGTTTCCTATTTTTTCCCCTAATTCAGCCTCCTCCATTTGATGGGTTTGAGTTGTAGCTGCTACTGCAGTGGTAGATGGTTGTTGGTATTGTGTCTGCATCTCTTCCCCTCCTTTCAGCCACATCCCACCCACCCTTTTTTCCTATTTAGCAGCAGAGCATGCATCCTTCCTTGGCCTCAGCTCTGTCGCACATCTATGGTGCCAAGGATTCCCTGGCAGTTGGCAGAAGCTGCAGCACTGGCTCAATTTTTAGCCATTTATCATAGGAATTTGCAGGGCACCTACTTTGATTTCACATAGGGGCTTCCTCCTTTGCTGCTAGAGACGTCAAGCATGAATTGCCCTTCTGATGGTGTCACCCAGTTCATAATGCACCCTCTTGGTGACCTCACTGCTTGAAAGTTGCCTGTCATTCATTTCATAGGGTTTGCTTAGGCAAGGAATACTCAAACCCCTTCTTTCTACAGTGTCCTTATGTCTCATTGTATCTGCTTTGAACTGGATTATAGTCTCCACTTCCAAATATTCTGGATAAGCAGATAATCTGGGATCAGATCCTGAGATATGTGGAAGTGTAGAAAGGGCCTCAGAGATGTCTTTATCAATTCCTTTCTCTGGAAAATAGCCTAGAAGACCTGGGCTTGGTTAGCAGTTTCCCATCTAAGGACTAACCAGGGCTGACACTATATATAAGCAGGAGTTACACTTTAGAATGTACCTGTTCCAATTTACATACAAATTCATCTTAAGAACAAACCTACAGAACCTATCCTGTTCATAACTTGAGGACTGCTTGTACAAAAGATGAAAACCAATTGGCGTACTTATTAGATGAGTGTGCTTGTTTATTTTTACATTAAAATATTTTTTGTGGAATATTTGATACTACAGGACACAGTATCATCAACATTTTTCATGCCATGATTTGTCACAAGTGGCAGAATATTTGGCATTTTTGTCAAGTGTCAAAACATATTCTGATGTCTCTCACTTTTCTCCTGGATTACTATAAGTGTCCAAAACATTCATTAGGTAGCAAGCTATACAAAATTTTGATGACCCCCTGATTCAGTTAGGGGCCAGAACTCACATTTTAAGATGCTTTGCACTAGAGAGCATGGACTGTATTTTCAACATGTTTTGTGGGGGCCATGGGGCAAGTTAGGCCCAAGAGAGGATGTCTTTGAAGTCCCAAAACATGGTGAAATTCTCTTTATAACCCCTAGCAGCTTTGTATGAAGTGGACATTTCTTTTGCAATAATAGATGCAGCCCTCCAAGATCTTTTGGGGGCCTAATGCAGCCCCTTGGCCTTCCACTGTTGTCTACTTCCGTCTACATAATAGATGCTGGCAACAAATCTAAAGATTCAACCCCCTTCTACATTCATTGCCTGGATGAAATCACCTTCAAAACACCAATACTGAAATTGAGAAAAATATAAAAGTATCCCGTGTCATGTCAAAGGCTTGTTCTCTGAAACACAGCTAATCACGTTTTTCATATGTTGTGTTGTGGTACTAAGCAACAACCGAGCCACAATTATTGCTCACAGTGCAACAAAATCTAATATTTCCTGACTTTTACAAAGCTACACATGTTGGGCATGGGGCCAGAAAACCACAGAAACAAAATGGTTGAAAACCAAACCCCATAACGATTAATTACTGAATCTGTGCAGACTTAATTCCCAGTTTCAGTTTTATTTTCCTGAACCTCTCCTGGAATGCTGCAAAGACATTGTACATACATCAGATCCCAGGGGAGGGTAACGTCTTTGTTAACATAATCCCTTCAAAATACCCAGGAAGACATATGGAACATACAACCGGCTTATGCAAGAGCCTCTGGGTCTTTCCCTGTTTTTCCTGATATGATCAGGTTTAATCCTGGGAATGCTTCCTCATTTATATCACCACATTAGATCCCCTTCGGAGGTTCCCATTGAGATTGCCAACACCCTGTGCTCTTTTTGTTTACCCGACTGGCACCCATTGTATTAACCAGAGCTGGTTAATACAATGTAGTGGGGATATCAAGACCCACTACATTGCCTTCCAATCATGCCCTCGTACTGGACGGATCAATAAATGGACACAAATCTCCAAAATAATCTAATGACAGTTTATAAAAGTTTCCCGCCACAGCTGGGACCAACCAGCAGATGGAGCCCCAAACCAACTAGGGCAGGGGTGCTCACACTTTTTCAGCATGCGAGCTACTTATAAAACAACCAGGTCAAAATGATCTACCTACCCACTACAAAATTTTAAAACATATAACTATTTTCAAATTCATTAAGGATTCTTTGTATGTACAATGTATGTTGATGTACCTTGCATAACTGAATAAGCCAATATTGCACAACACACATAGTAAATAATTATTTACATTTTTTGCAATTACCTGTGCCCTCAGTAGGGTGCCTGTAATATCTCTTGGGCACAGCATTTTTTGTTGTTGTTTTTTTTTGCAATCTGTTATCATGGATGGGAAGAGAAGGAGGAGGTTACCAGTTGCTTCATTGTAGTAGACGTTGATCCTCTCCAATTGCAGGAACAGAACCATCCTTGCTGCTCATAATAATAATAATAATAACTGTTTATTTATATTCCGCTCTTCTCACCCCGAAGGGGACTCAGTGCGGATTACATTACACATACAACAGACAGTCCCTGTCAGAAGACATACAAATGACAGTACACAGTACACAGTGCAATTTTAGAAGATTCCTTCTTCCTGGCTGCCTCAGGGTGTGCGTCGCTGGATGTGAATTGCTCCATTACGTCATTGTTATGTCATTGCATCGTTACGTCACAAGGGGGTGCTGTTGTTCCATCCTCATGGCGGGAGCTTCTGTTCCGCATTCCACCTTCCGGACAACCAAATTTCAGGTGTTGTAAAGTCCCTCTGTAAAAATCTTCCCCGGTTCCCGGTTTTGTCTACTCACACCTGGGCTGCTTTCGAACTGTTGGGTGAGCAGAAGGACAGGGCTTCAGCAGCTGGTTGTCCAAGCCAGCTCGGGGAATCGAACTAGCAACCTTCAGGTTGCAAGCACAGCTGTGTTACCACTGTGCTATCTCCCCGGCCCTGTGCTATCTCATGGCAAAGCTCCACTGTGGGAAGAGCCTGCCTTTGTCCTCATCTGATTGAGGTTCAGGTTGCTTGCTCTTCCAGATCCAAAAAACCTCCAGACGGCAAAATTGGGGAGCGCAGCTCTGCAGGAATACAGTTCCCAGAACCGCAAGTAAACACACGAGAAATGTCGTGAGAGTTGCTTCCGTGACTTGAAATCGTGAAATCTCTTCCGCTGCGATCAACCACTACTGCCTCCACGATCGACCAGTACATCGCGATTGATGTAATGAGCACCCCTGAACTAGGGGATAGATCTTAGCTGCCCACATGTCTGGCCAATCAGAAGCCAGTGCAGTAGTCTTGCATGCTAGAAATAAATCTCTAAAATCAAAATGATAGAAATAAATATTTTTTAAAAATTATGTTCTCAATTGCAGTATATCTGCTCTTTGGAGCACTGTCTCTGTTGACATCCTTTCGCCATTGAGAATAAAGCCTCTGATTTTGCCTGTCTGCGTCTCTTCTGGCTTCCTGAAGGCTTGATACATTGGGCTCCGAACCTGTGGTTCTTACAGAAGTTGAAACTGCATAACAAAAGTATTGGCAGAACAAACAATTTGTGATATGTTGTATATGTGAGTGAAACAGTTATATATTAGAAAAGGGAAACCTCACAGATCAAAGTTGCCAAAGTGGAAACATTATTTCCACTAATCTCACCTCCAAATGATGAATGCTAAAAGATACCATAGTTTAAATGGTTGGCTTTCCCTATTTTCTATTGCCCAGTCATTGATCACAGCCATATGTGTGCTTGTGATTGGAAGAGAAAGAGAAGGATATCACAAATATCATGCAGAGAGTGAGAGGAGACAAATGCATTTTCTCCTCTGGTATTTGAACCTACTTCTTTGTACTATGTATCATAGGTGACAAATTCAGATGCTTCTCTGTTAAAAGGTAGACCTAACTGCTTTGTTATGTATTTGTCTTGCCCTTTTGTGGTAAGAGCTGTCTGTGGAGAGCTTTTGTACTAAGAGAGCTTTTGTGACAAGCTTTTAGTATTCCTTTGGCTTTCAAAGCACAATTCTGAGGACTGAGATTGGGAAACCTCTATAGGTTGCCATGAAGTGAAATGTACGTAATTTGCAAAAGAGATGGAGTCAAGCCAGCCTTTTGTTTTGTATTGCACTTGATGGCTAAATTATTTAATGCCTTCCAACTCTTACCATCAGAAAGTTCCTCCTGATGTTTAGGTGAAATCTCTTGTCCTACAATTTGAATCCATTGCTCCACTGTGTCCTAGTCTCCAGGGCAGCAGAAAACAAGCTTGCCCCTTCCTCAATGTGACGTCCTTTCAAAAACAGTATTTAATCATGGCTATCATGTCTCTATGCAAGCCTCTCCATTGGCGCCCCCTTGTCATGGGGCTTGCGTAGGCTTGCGTACCCTAACGAAGTTGTGAGCTATGCTGGCGGTGGCATAATAGCCACCGGTAGGACCTCCCATGCCAGACAGGTCACAACCGAAGGGTCTGACAAAGAGCGTCAACGGGCAGGATGGGCTCTCTAGCCTTTTGGCAACCATCCTGCAGGCTAAACATACCCAGATCCTTCAGCTGTTCCTCATAGGGCTTGGTATCCAGACCTTTGACCATTTTAGTTGCCCTCTCTGAACACCTTCCAGCTTGTCAATGACCCTCTTAAATTGTGGTTACCACAACTGGATGCAGTGTTATTCTAGGTGGGATCTGACCAAAGCAGAATATGACTTCCCTCAATAACAACACTACACTAATATACTTGTGATATCGGAGATGACCCCCTTTTTCTTAGGCTCTGTAGAAGACAGTTTAAAACCAAGGGATTCATAGTTTTCCCAAGAACACCAGGCTGGAAGCGATCCCATAATCCCCTATCTGTCCCCCACATGGGAACCTAAGGCTCTTCCCATGGCCCCGTTGTCCCACATGGCAATGCCTCTGTAACCCACACTTTATGAATAGACCCAGTTATTTTCCTTTTGCTTTACTCTTATGGACATTTACTAATTCCCAAAGACTTTTTCCTTTCTCTCTAAGACCCCCTGGGCTATTTTTGTGAATCAAATAAACTGTGTATCTTTCTGGTGGGTAGGCAGGGGTGATCAGGATGGTATATTTTCCCCATAAACCCCAATGTATCTCCCCTCATGTTTTCCCCATGTATGTAATTTTAAAAATATGAAAGTGCCACTGTTTACCTTTAGCCAGCTACCTTGGGCGAGGTTTGCCAGCTGCAAGCTTGTGATTCAATCACCCCTCTACTAGCCTCATTTGCATGAAAATAGCAGGAGCCAGCCTTTTCCAAAAGGGTCTTTCCCCTTTGGGCCAAAACTGGTTTTTGCAAATCAATAGACAAAGGCTTCTGAGTTTTGCCTACCTTGGGCTATTGATTAATAGGCAAAACTATTTCTATTTTTCATAAACGGCCACCTCTATCAGCCTCGGAAACTGGTACATGGCTACAGCTTCTTCATTTGTTTACCATCCAAAGAACTGAGACCCTGAAGCAATATATTAATCTGTGTCTATCAAATAGAGAAAAACACAGATGAGAACATTTGATAATCAACCAAAAGACAATAGAATTGCTCAGCCTGAGAACAGGAGGGCTCTTGCTGAACACTTGGCCACTTGATCTACATATTTAATCCCATAAAAATGTTTTTCTACCTTCATTGTTCTACTCATCGCTCACCTCTTCGCCCCCATTGGCTGGAAACCGGGAGAAGATGCAGCCAGCCAGCAAGATTCCATCCAATCAACACAAAGCTGGTCTGGGGGCAGGAAGTGGGAAATTTGAATCAGTAACCTTATAAAAAGGCATGTTTTTCCAATGTAACTTTTATGTCAGCATTGACGAATGATTGCGGCTGTCATCCTTTCCAGCTGGTCTGAATAAACACCTCGGTGGTACTCCTTCAACTTGGTGAGCTTTTTTTAATTGGGAAATTATAGGGAAAATTGGGATTGGGCTTCCTTTCTCACCAGGGTTAATATGGATCCTCTTTGGTGGGTCTAGCTGGTCTGCCTTCATGGTAAGACCCCCCAAATTCTGTTCGGTAACACTTGTAGACTACTAAGACTCCTAGATCCTCTTCACACGTGCTGTTTTCAAATGATGTGTCCAAGTAATTACAAATATATATATTCAGAATTTGAATAAATGTTAGGCCTATCTGAAAATTCCTTTCTTGTAGCAGTTACCTTGACACAACGTGATGAGGAAAGAATTAGAGTGGACAAGTCATCGCTTATTAATTTAAGTGGGGGAATAAAATTTGAGATTTATAGTGGAATCCATATATTTTAAATGAGTAATGTCCTATTGATAA
The DNA here is from genome assembly GCA_030556195.1 of Anolis apletophallus. NCBI lineage: Eukaryota > Metazoa > Chordata > Lepidosauria > Squamata > Anolidae > Anolis > Anolis apletophallus. The sequence continues at coordinate 161,265,129 of JARBWK010000001.1, read as the reverse complement.
CTTTGAAATAACTATTACTGTTTATTCGGGTAATTAAATGGATGTCTGTCTGTGTGGTTGTTAGACTGATGTGCTTAACCATCACAAATGTTCTGGGCCCAATTAAATTATTTATATAAATGAGGTTTACTGGTCATGAAGATTACAAAGCAGCCCTTTTTAAAACCTTGATGGATGTGTCTGATACTTAAATAATGTTCTGTGACCCTGCTCTGTCAAATATATAGACATTTCTGGCAATCATTGACCAATCTTGCGTTGACAACAGGATGATGAACTGATCATTGTAGTCCCAAATAAAAATAAAGGCATTCTTTTATTGAAATTCTGGACCATTACTAGAAAACAGAACCAAGATGTCAAAATTTCACACTGGCTTTTCTGATGGTTTATTTGATTGGCTTTCCCCGGATAGCATCTGTATTTCCTTTTACAACAGCCAGGAAGAAGGTGACCAGGTCAGGAAGTGTGGATGAGTAACATGTGGCTATATGCAAAAGGTCTTGTGGCAATTTAGGAAGAAATTGGTAGTATACAGGGGCGGTCTAAGGTAATTTTAAATGGTAGGCGAACATTATTTTGGTGCCCCCCCAAAAAAACCATTATTTTGCCGCCCCCCATGTAAAACAAATATACAATTATAATATCACAATACCATTAGTAGTATTATATTGTATCAATGTATATACAATATATTATACCATACTCATACTATATTATAATTATATTATACTATATTACAATATAATTATATTATAATATATTGACATTATAATATAATGTAACATTCTACTATATTATTATTATAAAATAATAAAATTATTTATTTAAATAAAATTATCCTCTACTACATATTTTCATTACTCCTATAAAACTCAAATAACCCAAAATAAAGTAAAATAAAATATTATATATTTCTATTTTGTACAATACCACTATACTGCAATATTGTTTGTAATATTACATGTAATATAAAATATATCATTATTCTATTGTTATATTGTATTTGTATTATATTGTATGACAATATTAAGCAGAACTGTATAATAATCAACAAGAAATGCAATGTAAATGCATCAAAATCAGAATATATTACCTACCACCCGTCTCATAATTCATAGGAGTCTCCCATAAGTCCAAAATTAGGATCCCAATGTAAATGTAAATAGAAAAACAGCCAAAATGTTCAAATGAGGTCGAATACAGGCAGCGCGGCCTGGGCAAACTTGGGCCCTCCCTCCCTCCTTCTAAGTGTTTTGGCCTCCAACTCCCACAACTCCTCATAGCCTCAGGCCCCTCAGGTCTAGACAGAAATAGAGCCGAAGAAAGGAAGGAGGGAGAGGAGAGGTCACAGAGGAGGAAGAGGAGGAAAGCCCTTCATTCATTCCTTCACTTACACTTCCTTCACTGATTCTTTTCTCCTTCCCTGCAAACGCGCGCGCGCGGCGGAGGCAAAGGGAGAGGGGAAGCACTCCCTGCCTGCCCGATAGGGAGTGCTTTGCTTACAGGCTTCTGCGCAAGGGAGCTACTGGGCATGCGCGGAGGTTTTCGTGCATGTGCAGTTGCTCCTGCGCTCAACTTCAGCTCCGGAGCAACTGCGCCTGCGTGAAAACCTCCGCTTGTGCCCAGAAGCGACGTCGGAGCGCACAAGGCCGGGGTCAAAAAGCAGGCAGCTGCAGCACTGTCTGGGGAACATCAGCAGGGCCAGGATGGCGCCCCCTTCCCAGATGGCGCCCTAGGCGGCCGCCTACTTGGCCTATCTTGTAGGACCGCCCCTGGTAGTATAAGCTTTTCTCTCTCAAACTTTAGAATGATACCAGATCCCTTTGCATATGGATGTTACAGACTAAAATGACCATGCCTTTGAATTCTATCCTGGGGACATAGGTAGATACTGTAACCGGCTTCTAATACCAAAAGTCCAATCTAGACTTGGAACATGTGCAAACCCCAAGCGTGCCATGGAAACATAATTGAGAGCCACCATTCTGTTAACAAGTCTGGGGTAGTGATTCTTTGCAAACACTCAAATGAAGTCAATTCCTAGTTTGTACACCAGGGGTCGGGAACCTTTTTGACTCAGAGAGCCAAGAAAGCAAAATATTTGGAAATTTATTTCAGTGAGAGCCATAGAATATATATATAATATATTTTAAGACTGAATTCAATTAAATGTGAGTGTATACGTACAAACTAGGAGAAAAGGATTCCCCCGGCAGAATGATGGGACACTTCAGACATGGCTCTGCAAAAGGCATGCTCGGGACTCTGGGAAGGAAGAGAAGAGGGAAGGAAGGGGGAAGGAAAGAAAGAAAGAAAGAAAGAGGAAATAAAGGAGGGAGGGGGAGAGGAAGAAAGAAAAGAAGAATGAACTATGGAAAAGGAAGAAAATAAAAGCAAGAGAGAGACAAGGAGGGGAAAAGAAAGAAGAAAATTAATGAACTGTCTAACAAAGAAGGAATAAATACAGTCCCCATCAAAACTGAATAATCTTGCCACCAAAAAACAGCAGTGGGGTTTACAGGGCCCTCTGGATGTGGGTGGAGAGCAACTCTCATCATCATTGCCCCTCCCCCCACTCCAAGCCCTGCCAATATTTAATGTTCATAATGATGGTTATGTGTGCCAAGTTTGGTCCAGATCCATCGTCAATGGGGTTCACAGTGCTCTCTGAAAGTTCTCCTTAGATGTTGGGTGAACTGCAATTCCCATCATCCAATGCCAACCCCTCTAGTGTTTTCTGTTGGTCATGGGGTGGGGTGGGGGGGTGTCTGTGTGTCAAGTTTGGTCCAGATCTGTCATTGGTGGGAGTCACAGGATCCTCTGGATGTGGCCATCATCTTGGATAATACATACATACATACATACATACATGTTTAACTTGTATTGTATTGAATAGATAGATAGATAGATAGATAAAAGAGATAGATGTATATACCTCTTCCTACAAGCATTTTTTTCAAAACACCCACCCATCCAGGATTTGCTTGTTAAATGAGGAATTCCAGGATCTACATAAACACAAATACATTTCAAGCAACTACATTTCACCCAAGAGGTGATTTCAGAGCCAGGTATTGGCCTGCCATTTTGAAACTGGCCTGAGTCTTTGTCTCAAAGCCATTTTGTGCGCATTGGAAAGAGGACTCTTGCCCTTAAATCTCAAGCATATCCGTGTCTATGAACAGGGTGCAGATGAAAGAGCCCGGTGTTTATTTTGTGGTTTTTTTTAGTGGCGATGTTTGCCCCTTGAAAAATGCCTGAGACGAACAAAGGGGCTGTAGCCTCATCGATCTGTGAAGTAGAGGGGAGGAAAGGCCTGAGTCCCATGAAGTAACAGGTCTCTCTTTGCTTCTCTGAGGCCCCTTCCACACAGCTGTATAAAATCCACATTGAACTGGATTATGGTAGTGTGGACGCAGGTGATACAGCTCAAAGCATATATAGTGGATTATCTGATTTGATATTTTGGGTCATATTGATATTGAGCAAGAATTTGGGGGTCTTGCCGTGAAGGCAGAGACCAGTCAGACCCACCAAAAAGGATCCAATATAACCCTGGCGAGAAGGAAGCGCCCAATGAATTTTCCCTGATATTTCCCAGATAAAGTCTCACCAAAGCTGAAGAAAATGCCACCGAGTTGTTTATTTTATTCCAGTTGGAGCGGATGTCAAACGGCAATCATTTGCCAAAGCTGACATAATTTACAAGGCGAAACATACAGTTTATATAGGAAAACAGAGCTGTCAAATTGACATTTCCTGCTCCCACCCCCCTCGCCAGCTTCGCGCTGATTATATGGTGTCATCAGATGGCTGGGAGGCGTGGCCAGTTTGGCTGTGCCTCAGCCAATCAGAGAGCCAGCGCCGCTTCGGTCTCTCGGCCAATGGGAAGTGAGGTGTTCCGGGCGAGAAACAATGAATCGGGGGAAAGACAAGTGGATTAAAATGATTAATGTTTGTCTAATTGCCAGCGAGAGCTTTTTCTTAGCCCTCAAGCTGGCGGTCATTGTTCTGAGTGTCTGAAATATACATCTTCGTCTGACGTGAATGCCAGACCCTTGTAATCCTTGGTCCTGGATATGGATATAGTGATGGTATCTGACTTTTGGTATTGTCCAGAAGGATAGAAAACAAAGGAAGAAGCTGTGGTGACATCCAAATCCTCCACAGGCGGAATGTCACCCTTTGTGAGAGAGGATTAAATCGTCCAAGGGGCATATCCTACAGATGGGCTAACCTTGGGTTACTCCGTGATCTGAAGGGCATGCCCATTGTTATTGTTCATGCAAGAGTTTCTGTTGAATCCTTTTCTGCTAAAGGATTTGTTGGTTTAGGAAATGAGAGATTCCCCAAAGCCTTCGCATGCTGGGTTCACGAAGAGGTGACATTTCATATTTTATATCTCATGTAGGGATATGGGGAAGGGGAAAAGGCATGCAAGGGGCATGTGGATATATTCATATTGGGGAAGCAAGGAAACCACACCAGCCCTTTCCACCCACCAGAGTCCATTGAAAGTCCATAAATCATAGCAAGAGTCCAAAGGGTTTGTGGAGAAAAAGTTTCCAAAAGTTCAAAAAAGTTTTCCAAACGTGGGCAAAAAGTTCAATGAAGTCCAAAGAGTTTTAAAGGGAAATGGTTCTGTATGTCCATTGGGTTAGCACTGAGATCATTGCGAGCGCTGAGAGCCGGTTTCACCTATCTGGGAGAAGGAAACTATAACCCCCATCTCGTCAAGGGGTTAGGATTGCCTGTCTGCTTCCCTTGGGTCCCAAGGGGTGACCGCAGCAGGTTCCCCAGGTCACAGGCTTTGGGACATCAACGAGACGGCGGCAGAAACAATGTTGTAGCAGGGAGCCATGGATGACAATCGGCTGGTCTCCTCATGAAGTTTGGGGTGAAGAAAGGTTATTCCCAGGGCATAAAGGCCCAGAATGCAAAAGAAAATTAGTAGTTAGGCTTAGAATTAGTCTAGGAGAAAAATGGTACCAGTTTGAACGTGATCCGTTGACCCATGGATACAGGAGCCCCATGGGTCTCCATATCCACAGTCCAGAGGAATGCAGTTTCGGCCTCCCTAGGAAGCCAGAAACGCATCCTGGGCGAGCCGGCAGCGATCTGCGGCTCGGGATTGGGAAGGTTCGTGCTGGAGAGAGTTAGAGGCAGTGAAAGGACACAATGTATCATTATGGAGAGGAAAATTTTTACAATGTGATGATAGTTTATTGGGGGATTTGTTACAATGTTAGGGTGAGGGGGGGGGGAAGCAAGGCAAAAGGAGATTTTCAATTGAAGCTGCTGCTGTGGCCACATTCCCAGCAATGCTGGTCCAATTGAATATTTGGAAACTGCGGAACTCCCTGCAGCAGGTCAGATCAGCTTGAAAGCAGGGGCCTGTCTGTTGTCCGCTATCAATATGGCTGTGTGGAAGGGCCCTGAGGCTGGATCTACACTGCTATATAATGCAGTGTGGGAGTGCAGGTGAATTGCATTGGTCTGGATGGTATGTCAGCATAAGCGTTGACTCCTAAAATCCAATCCAATATAATCTCTATAACATTGGCATTCAGAAAGTGCATGAGAGGGCAGTGTAGATGCAGCCTCAGCCTCCTTCCACACAGCTCTATACAACCTACTTTGAACTGCATTATATGACAGTGTGGACTCAGAGCCCTTCCACGCAGCTTTATATCCCAGAATATCAAGGCAGAAAAACCCACATTATCTGAGTGTGGACTCAGATAACCCAGTTCAAAGCAGATATTGTGGGATTTCCTACCTTGATAGTCTGGGATATTGGGCTGCGTGGAAGGGATCCAAGTCCATACTGCTATATAATTCAGTTCTGTGTGGCTTGTATACAGTTGTGTGGAAGGGGGCTGAGTCTACACTGCCATCTCATGCATTTTACCAGAGGGCCCTTCCACACAGCCATATAACCCAGAATATCAAGGCAGAAATTCCCACAATATCTGCTTTGAACTGGGTAATTTGAGTCCACACCGCCATATACCTCTACAAAACCCTATATGGTTCTGGCCCAGTTTACCTGTCCAAACGGATTCTCCCCTATGAACCATCAAGAGTGTTAAGATCGTCTGGAGAGGCCCTGCTCTCAGTCCCACCACCTTCACAGGCGCATCTTGTGGGGACGAGAGACAGGGCCTTTTCTATGGTGGTCCCTTGGCTATGGATCTCCCTCCCAAATGATGTTTAGGAAGCTAGTAAAAACATGGCTGTGTAACGAGGCCTTCACAGAATGAGGGTGGAGATCACTAATCGACTAAGGCACAGACCACAATACATGGATTGAATACATGGACTGACTTGGACATGATTTTACTTTGACGAACGGCTTTTGAATGTAATTTTAATATGTATATGGTGATTTGATTATTGTTTGATGATGTTTAGATTTTAACGTTAGCATTGATTTTTTGCGTCTGCCGGTCTGAGTCCCTCTGCTGAGGTTGAGAAGATTGGGGCACAAATTTTTAAATAAATAAATAAATAAAAAGTAAAAGATGTGGGATTTTATTCAACTGTGTGGAAGGGGGATAGGTAACCCAGTTCAAAGCAGATACTGTGGACAGGGCCGTAGCCAGGATTGGGGGCTGAGTTTGGTTCGGGGGGGGGGGCTGAGACTGGGTGGAAGAGGGTCTACCCTAGCAAACCTTTTGTATTGTTATACCAATAACCCCATTAATGTGGGATATAATGAGCATGGTGATCAGATCATGATATGAATAAACATAACAGTTTAAATAATGTACCAGTAAGGCCTTTTCGCGGACCACCCTGAGAATTTCGGGGGGCTGAAGCCCCTTAGGCCCCCCCCCCTGGCTACATGCCTGACTGTGGATGATCTGCCTTGATATCCTTTGTCCTGTGGCTGTCTGGAAAGGCACAGAGGCCCCTTCCACGCAGCTGAATAAAATCCCACAATATTTGCTTTGAACTGGAATATTTTTATTTTTTATTTTATTTATTTATTTGTATTTGTAGACCGCCACTCCCAAAGGCTCGGAGCGGTTTACAACACAACTCAGTAACAGACAGTGGGTAAAACCTAAAATAAGATATACATAAAACAGTAGATAAAATATGTTTAAGTCACAGGCTTCCAAACGCATGTCTAAACAAATGCGTCTTGCAAGCTCGACGGAAAGAAGCCAAATTTCATAGAAACCGCATTTCTGATGATAACGAATTCCAGAGGGCCGGGCAATGATAAAGAAAGCCCTGCGCTGCGTCGAAGTCAGGTGGAAAGACTTCACACTAGGAATGGTGAGGAGGTTCTGGTCTTCAGAACGGAGTGATCTCGGAGGGTTATATGGAATCAGGCGATCCCGTAGGTACACTGACCCCAGACCATATAAGAAAGGTGCTGATCCTTGAACGAATCAATCCCAAACCACACAGTGATATTAAAATGCACTTATTAAAAAGAGAGAAATTCTGGACAATCAGTTTAAAAACTGAGTATCCGGGAGGCCTCAATGACCACCTGTCAATCAGCGAACTGCTAGGGTGATTACACCTGGGCTGCCTTACAGAGTTAAATAGATGCGCTTTTCCACCCCTTTAGTGTTCGGTAACATCGCGTCGGTGGCTGCGCCCACAATGAAATATTTTGAATATTGAATTGGTATGTATGTTTATTGTTTCCTTCAGCGAGTTAGTTCCATGTACGGGTCTTATATTATTCGTAGCATGTATTGATTATAGATGTTGTTTACATTAACAGAAATCCGGACCTGTGAAACTTGTTTACAGCAATTAAGTCTGGGGTCCTGATGAAGCCAGGATTGGCGAAACAATTGGGACCATGATTGTCGACCCCTATGAGAACCACGCCCTTATTTGAATGATACATGAATTTATTGAAGATTAGTTTATCTCGTGGTTTCTCTAGACTTCCTCTTTGCTGGATTTATACTGTCTAATATAGACCTTTAATTGAAGAATTTATGTTGGTTTCACAACGACGAATGCAGAATACTGCCTTGATTTTGGAATTATAAACCTTGAAGATAAAGATTACGATTTACTACATTTTGAACCCTTGGCGTTTTCCTTCTTACCCGTTCTTACCTTTTGGATATCCTGGAACTACTCACCGTTTACCCTGTGCCCAGACCATATAAGGCCTTGAAAGTAAGAACGAACACATATGTCAGTGTGGACTTGGTTCAAAGCAGATACTGTGGCTGATCTGCCTTGATATCCTGGGTTCTGTGTCTGTGTGGAAAGGCACAGAGGCCCCTTCCACGCAGCTGAACAAAATCCCCCAATATCTGCTTTGAACTGGAATATATGCCAGTGTGGACTTGGATAACCCAGTTCAAAAGAGATACTGTGGCTGATCTGCCTTGATATCCTGGGTTCTGTGGCTGTGTGGAAAGGCACAGAGGCCCCTTCCACGCAGCTGAACAAAATCCCACAATATCTGCTTTGAACTGGAATATATGCCAGTGTGGACTTGGATAACCCAGTTCAAAAGCAGATACTGTGGCTGATCTGCCTTGATATCCCGGGTTCTGTGGCTGTGTGGAAAGGCACAGAGGCCCCTTCCACGCAGAGGAATAAAATCCCACAATATCTGCTTTGAACTGGAATATATGCCAGTGTGGACTTGGATAACCCAGTTCAAAGCAGATACTGTGGATGATCTGCCTTGGTTTCCTGAGTCATATGGCAGTGTGGAAGGGCCCTGGTTCATCTGAATCCATATATATCCCAGTTCAAAGCAGAAAATGTGGGGTTTTATTCAGCTGTGTGGAAGGGGCCTGAGATCACCCTGTTCCAAGGAGATAGTGTGGGAGACCTGCCTTGGGACCCTGGGTTCTGTGGCTGTGTGAAAAGGCAGTGTGCTAGTCAAGCAGCTCTTAGGCCTTCTTCTGCTGGGCCTACCGCCGCCGCCGCCTCGCGCAGCCCTCGCGCGCCCTCTGCCGGGCCCCCTTGCGCGCGCAGCCTGCCCACGTGACCCTCCCAGGGCCTGCCGCCGCTTCCCCGAGTCTGAGGCGAAGAAGGAGAAACAAGATGGCGGCCGGCGGCGGTCCGGAGCGGGGCGCCGGCTCTCGGAGTGAGCCCTTCCCCGGGCTGGGCCGGGCCTCGAAGCAGCTCCTTCCCGGGGCCTCCGGCTCTCGCGCCCCAGCGGGGAGGAGCAGGCGCTCCGGAAACGCCCGCCGCCCTTCTCCAGCGGCCTTCCCGAGCGGCCTCGCAGTCTCCCCTCAGCCTGCCAGCCAGCGCCCAGCGATGCGGGGCCGCCGAGGCAGGCCGCCGAAGCCCTCTCCGCCGGCGGCGGCGGCTTCCAGAGCCGGGGCCTCGGCTAGTGCTGCTGCGGCTTCCCCGCGGGGCCCACCGGGGCTGAGGTCGCGGCTCGGGGCAGCAGCCGGGGCAGGTGGGCGGCCAAGGCCCAGGCGGCCAAGGCAGCAGCAGCAGCAGCAGCAGCAGGGCCCAGGCCGAGGGGCGGCGGCGGCGGCGGCGGCAGCGGGGGCTCTCCTCCCACCCGAGGGGGCGGCCGGAGGAAAGGCGGCGGAGGGAGCAGCACCCCTGGCGGGGGAGGCAGTAGCGGCCGGGCGAGGGGGAGGGCGGCGGCAGGCGGAGGAGGAGGCAAGAACCGCCACAGTAGCCAGGGCAGGGCCTCCTCGTCTTCCTCCCGGAGGAGCAGCAAAGTCGTGTACGACGACCATGAGAGCGAGGAGGACGACGACGAGGAAGAGAGCGCCTTGTCCGAGGAGGAAGAGGCAGCCGACTACGAGGGGAAGCCCGGCTCGGACGAAGAGGTGGCCATGGAGGGCGCCGAGGGGGAGAAGGAGGAGGAGGCGGCGGCGGCGGGGAACGAGGAGGACGAGGACGGCGGCGTCGGTGCTGGGGGCATCCCTTCGGACTGCCCCGAGGAGATGGAGGAGGACGACGACGACGGCAGCTACTGCACCGAGAGCAGCTTCAGGAGCCACAGCACCTACAGCAGCACCCCAGGTAACACCATAGAGTCGGAACAGAGAGAGAGAGAGAGGCCACAGGGGCCATCTAGTCCAGCCCCATTCGGTCATGCACAATCAAAACATCCCCGGCAGATGGCCATCCAGCCTCAATTTTAGTGGGTCTCAATCTGTGGGTCCCCGGATGTTTTATTTATTTATTTATGTATTTATTTATAATTTATTTATATATGTATTTATTCGAGAGGCCACATCGGCCATCTAGTCCAGCCCCATTCGGTCATGCACAATCAAAACACTATCCAGCCTCAATTTTAGTGGTTCACAACCTGTGGGTCCCCGGATGCTTTATTTATTTATCTATTTATTTATATATTTATTCTAGAGACCACAAGGGCCATCTAGTCCAGCCCCATTCGGTCATGCACAATCAAAACATCCCCGGCAGATGGCCATCCAGCCTCAATTTTAGTGGGTCTCAACCTGTGGGTCCCCGGATGTTTTATTTATTTATTTCTATTTATTTATATATGTATTTATTCGAGAGGCCACATCGGCCATCTAGTCCAGCCCCATTCGGTCATGCACAATCAAAACACTCCGGGCAGAGGGCCATCCAGCCTCAATTTGAGTGGTTCCCAACATGTGGGTCCCTGGATGCTTTTTTATTTATTATTTTTTATTATATTATTTATTTATTTATTTGAGAGACCACATGGGCCATCTAGTCCAGCCCCATTCGGTCATGCACAATCAAAACACCACCACCCCCTCCCCGCAGATGGCCACCCAGCCTCAATTTTAGTGGTTCACAACCTGTGGGTCCCCGGATGCTTTATTTATTTATGTATTTATTTATATATTTATTCGAGAGGCCACATCGGCCATCTAGTCCAGCCCCATTCGGTCATGCACAATCAAAACACCCCCGGCAGATGGCCACCCAGCCTCAATTTTAGTGGGTCTCAATCTGTGGGTCCCCGGATGTTTTATTTATTTATTTATGTATTTATTTATATATTTATTTATTCGAGAGACCACATTGGCCATCTAGTCCAGCCCCATTCGGTCATGCACAATCAAAACACCCCCGGCAGATGGCCACCCAGCCTCAATTTTAGTGGGTCTCAATCTGTGGGTCCCCGGATGTTTTATTTATTTATGTATTTATTTATATATTTATTTATTCTCAATTTTAGTGGTTCACAACCTGTGGGTCCCCGGATGATTTATTTATTTATTCGGGAGGCCACATGGGCCATCTAGTCCAGCCCTATTCGGTCATGCACAATCAAAACACCCCCCCTCCCCGCAGATGGCCATCCAGCCTCAATTTTAGTGGTTCACAACCTGTAGGTCCCCGGATGTTTTATTTATTTATTTATTCTAGAGACCACAAGGGCCATCTAGTCCAGCCCCATTCGGTCATGCACAATTAAAACACCCCCGGCAGATGGCCACCCAGCCTCAATTTTAGTAGGTCTCAATCTGTGGGTCCCCGGATATTTTATTTATTTATTTATTTATTCGAGAGACCACATGGGCCATTTAGTCCAGCCCCATTTGGTCATTCACAATCAAAACACCCCCCCCCCGGCAGTTGGCCATCCAGCCTCAATTTTAGTGGTTTGCAACCAGCGGGTTCTGGGATGTTTTTATTTATTTATTTATTTATTTATTCGAGAGACCACATGGGCCGTTTAGTCCAGCCCCATTTGGTCATGCACATCATAACACCCCCGGCAGATGGCCATCCAGCCTCAATTTTAGTGGTTCTTAACCTGTGGGTCCCTGGATGCTTTTTTATTTATTTATTTATTCATTCATTCACTCATTTTTGTATGCCGTCCTTCTCCGAGGCTTACAGAGAATATAGAAAACACACTTTAAAACAACAAAACTAAAAACTATAACACTGTTTACAGCTGAAACTATAAAACTGTTTACAGCTGAAACTATAAAACTGTTTACAGTTTTGGCCTGCAACTCCCAGAAATCCTAACCAGTTTATCAGCTCTTAGGATTTCTGGGAGTTGAAGGCCAAAACATCTGGGGACCCACAGGTTGAGAACCACTGCGAGTCTATTTAAATGCCTCCAAAGGAGGCGCCTTCACCACACTCTGGCAGTGGTTCTCAACCTGTAGATCCCCAGATGTTGTGGCCTTCAACTCCCACTTGGTAAGCTGGCTGGGATTTATGGGAGTTGAAGGCCAAAACACCCGGGGACCCACAGGTTGTAAACCACTGTCCACTGCTCTATTTAAATGCTTCCAAAGGAGACACCTCCACCACACTCTGGCAGTGGTTCTCAACCTGTGGGTCCCCAGATGTTGTGGCCTTCAACTCCCAGTTGGTGAGCTCACTGGGATTTCTGGGAGTTGAAGGCCAAAACACCCGGGGACCCACAGGTTAAAAACAGGTTGATTTAATTGAGATCGAAATGTTGTTGTTTTATGTTGGATTTTTCTATGTGAGGCATTAAATTTTGCTGTGAATATGTTGGAAACTTCTTTGAGCCCCCCCTCCCCCCCAGTGAAAAAAGCAGTATACAAATGAAGTAAATAAATAAACCACTGCTCTGAGGCAAGGAGTTCCTCTGCTGGAAGGGCTCCCTGAGCGCCATCTAGTCCAAACCCTATTCAGCCATGCGGGAGTCGTGCCACACTACCCACAGAGAGCCATCCAGTCTCTGCTTAAAAGGTTACCACCTCACTTATGAAGCAGTACACCACTCCTGTGTGTTTTTTTGGGGTTGGGGGAGGATATGTTATAGGTATTTCATATACCAATTTAAAAGGTTTTAATGGTTTTAAACTGGGTTGCTGTGAGTTTTCTGGGCTGTATGGTCATGTTCCAGAAGCATTAACTCCTGACATTTCGTCCACATCTATGGCAGGCATCCTCGAAGGTTGTGAGGTCTGTTTGAAACTAGGCAAGTGGTGTTTATATATCTCTGGAATGTCCAGGGTGGGAGAAAAAAACTCTTGTTTGTTTGAGACAGGTGTGAATGTTGCAGTTGGCCCGTTTGAGTAGCATTGAATAGCCTTGCAGTTTCAAAGCCTGGCTTCCTGCCTGGGGGAATCTTGTTGGGTGGTGTTAACTTGCCCGGATTATTTCATGTCAGGAATCCCCCTGTCTTTTGAGTTTTGTTCTTTATTTACTGATTTTAGATTTTTTAAAATACTGGTAGCCAAATTTTGTTCATTTTCATTGTTTCCTCCTTTCTGTTGGAATTGTCCACATGCTTGTGGATTTCAATGGCACCTCTGTGTAGTCTCTGTAGATTTTAAACTATTTTAAAGTGGTCCTTGGGTTTCATAATATTTCATGTCTGTAGGTTTTTATGTGTATGTTGTATTATTTTAGTGCAATCTGCTGCTTTGAGTTTTCAGAGGAAAAATGCCCTATAAGTAATAATAATAATCTCTCCGGGGTGGCTGGAGGGTCACATTGCATGCCAGGTTGGAGGGGGTTTTAATGGGTTTGCAAAGCAGGCGGTGCTAAGGCAGATGTGCATCCTCTGCAAAAGGGTAAACATTAAGCATGGCACAGGTGGAGTCTCCTCATTACCCAAGAAGCTTGGGGCCAAAAATGTTTGGGATTTCCTTTCTCCTGGATTTTGGAATAGTTGTATTTGCACAAAGAGATATCATGGAGATGAGACCCAAGCCTGAACACAAACATTAATTTGTGTGTCATCTACTTCATATAGATCAGTGGTTCCAAACCTTTTTTTTGACCAGGGACCACTCTCCAACATTAGTATAAAAAGGGTTACGAATCAGTTTTTGGTCAACTTTAGATTCAATTTGGTTATATGGGCTGCTGATTCAGAGAATTGCATTGGATAGACCACATCAGCTGTAGTTTCTGATACATAACATATGCCATTCAGTAGTCGTTATCTGCTAACCCACAGAAAACCATATTTAATGAGCCTCGGCATTATAAGAGAGTTTCATAAGACCAGTTGCTCTTGTTGCAATGGTGTAGTAATGGTGAGGCTGTGGATCGTATTTTAGTTTTTCCAGACCACTGGTGGTCCACTGACCACGAGTTGGAAACCACTGATGTAGATGGAAGGTGACTTTAGGCACAATATTTTAAACATAATTTTGTGCATGAAATGAAGTGTGTACATTGCACCATCAGGAAGCAAAGGTGTTCCTATCTTAGCCACCCATGTCATCCATTTGGAATATTTTGGCATTCTGGTTAAGGGAAAAAAGAGTCTTCTGTCACAGATGTGTCTCCAGAAACATGGCAGAGGTTTTAGAAATTAAAACTTTAAAAATCTTGGGAAGTGCTTGATGGTGGACGGGATGGAGGAAGTCAGCAGGAAGTAAGCATTTCCTGGCAAGAAAGATGCCTGTAGCTCCAATTTGTACAAACAAACAAACAAACAAACAAACCAAAAGCCCAAGAGCAATAAAGGAAGGAGACGTGCAGATACCAGACTGTCAATATGTAGGTTTGTTGATGGAAAGTTGAAAGCAGGTGCATTTAGAATGGAAATAAAATTGATAAGTGAATATAACGAAGCCCATCTATAGTTTTTATTGTTTTCAGACAAAGTTATACCTTTTTACTACGATTGGATAACTTATGCAGTTATTTCAGTTTCAACCAATTTGGTTACACAAGACATTTTATATTTAGTTGCATTGTTCTTTTTAATTTTCTCTTATTATAAAACCTCATATTCAGCTTTTAAAAAGTTATACTAAAACTAGTATATGCTTGACTTTCAATAGTTAGCTTTACGTTGTAAATAGGTTTTGGGAAAATGTTATTACATGACATCATGTGTGTTTAACTAAAAGTTGGAAAGAGGGAATCTTTCCAAAATTGGCTTATCTAGACATATAAATGCTTTAGAACACTGCTTCATAAACTGAATCCTGAACCAAAATGGAATCAATGTTAGGGTTGTGAAAAATTTGGTTAAAGGGTTTCTGAATGCCACCTAGATATATACACAAATCTGTTAGCAACAATGTACAGTGTTTACAGTGGACTTTGCAGAAGCTGCTCAGCTGTACTTCATGAAAAGGAAAATCAGCCTGTTAGCAAGCCTTGAAAATGCTGATTTGTCATCAATCTATATACCTGGGAGCACATAAAAAAATATTAGGTGAAAAAGGGTTCCGAGTGGGAAAAGTTTTAAGAAGCCCTTTTTTAAAGAAAATATGTAGGAATGAGGATTGGGATTTACATACTGCAGGGTAAGGTGTCAAAAAGGCAGTTCAATACTTAACAATTTGAGGTAAACAAGATGTACTATAATGAAATCTTCCACTTTACTCAATAAATAATATTTTTGTGAAACTTCATGAAAGTAACTTTAGTGGGGATTTTTTGTGTGACAGCCATCAAAATTTCTGACAGTTTTGTATACGATTTTGAATTTTGAAAAATACTAAGGGTATAATGTTTTAAACTGTGGGCCCCGACCCCAAATGGGGTCCCCTTCATTCAGTGTTGGTCCCTTAAAATGTCTAATCAATGCCTCGTGGCTGTTTTAGACATTAACAACTCTGTTGTGCAGTGTTTTCAGTGGACTCTCCAGAAAATGCTTCAGCTGTATTCCACAAAAAGAAAGAATACCTATTTAGCAAGCCTTGCAAATGCTGACTTCTTATCAGTAAATGGTTGATTTTTATATTTGTTTTATGTATCTATATGCCTGGGGTCACATAAACATTTCTCAGGACAAAAGTGGAAACAGTTTAAGAAGCCCGGCTCTAAAATCACTTATTAGGATGCTTTATAAAGATAAAATTTCTTCTTGGATTATTTCATAGTATCAAAATTAATATACTCCATAAAAAAGGTTAAAGCTTTGTTTAAATATTAGTGTTTTTTATTTTACCAAAGGCTTTTGGGCTTCCATGGCTCTTACCATCTTTCTGAGACGACTACACTGAATTTCCAAGCCACAAAATCCACGAGTTGTGATGGATAGGGTGGCAAATATTGCCATCACCTGTTGAATTGCTTCATGTATGGAGTTACATTGGTGCCTTAGAATATGTATCAGATTATATTCTTAAAATGCTGAAGGTGTTATAATGTAAAACAATTCTCACTTTGAATTGTAACTGAAAATTCAGAGTGGGGAGCCTCTGCAATCTTTGATAAAGTTCATATCATTTTGGTAAACATTTTCGTAGCATTTTGGTAACATTTTCATTTATTGGTTAAAAGCGATATGTACAGTAGGGTTGTGTACCTCTCATCATGACTGCTGCTAATATTGTATCCAAATTTATGTGTTACATTTGTTAGTAGCTTGATCAAATTAATGGACATTGTTGTGCTGGCTGACTGCAGCCTAACTCTGACTGGAAAGTTCTACTCACAGAGTCATGAGCCATCACCATATCACAAAGAAATGATAGCGCTTCAACCAAACAAACCCAGGATATGCCTTCTTCTGCATGAGTAACTTTGCATATGTTCAATCCAGTTATACACATCAATATGACTGGAGCGAAATTCAGAGGTCTGAGCTATACATTTTCTCAGGCCCTCTTTTGAGGCTCAGGCCCCTTCTGAACTGCCATATAAAATCCAAATTATCTTCTTTGAAGTGGATTATATGACAGTGTAGACTCATATAATCCAGTTCAAAATAAATAATTTGGACTATCTGTTTTGATAATCTGGATTATATGGCAGTGTAGAATGGGCCGCAGTGAATCTCCCCTATAATCAATATCCCTTACAGATATGAAAAAAGCTGTACACTGGCATGATAGATTCCCCTCCAAAAGATGCTGGCATGTAACATCATTGCCACTGTAGATATCCTCAGCATTTATTTGCTGTACTAGTTTATCTTTGGGGAACCAAACACATTTATTTGTTCTATAAGCCTCTTGTATATCTTTATTAGGCAGATGTTTCCATGAATGTTTAGCTATTTGTGATCCTTCAGTGATGGCATGTGTACCATTAAAGTTAGTATATTTTAAAAAATTGTAAGTTCACAAATCAGCTAGCAGGAAACTAATAATTGAAATACAACAATAAACAGAAAGCAGTGGCAGCAACAAACATTGATGATTTTAAACAAATGATAGTGTGACAGCATTGTCTGGAAAAATATGACAGTAACAATAGCCCAATGAAAGATTTGCAGTGCAAAGGTTCCAGCAACCTTCACAAAAGAGATTTCTTATCATTGCCTTTATCCAGCACTTTTGGACCCAGCTGTTTTAGAAAAACGTTGACAACAACCACACTTGTATTTATCAGTTTTATATTTCAAAAGACTCAAACCATAAAATACTATGAAATAACAGTGATTAAAATTAACATAATTAAAACCTTTGCTGAAAGTGCAGAACGTTTGCCAATGGTTAGTGAGGCATCTGGGATATTTGCAAGAGGGTTATGTAAGTGGAGACCTTTTCTTTTTTCTTTTTGTTCATTTCTTCCCCTGTCGTTTTTGGCTCGGGTTTTTGGCCGTGTTGGAGTGGTGGCTCTTTGGGTAGCGGCTTGGTAGGCACTAGATTGTAACTTCCCCCCTTCCCTGCCTTCCCTCATTCACTATGTATATGTAAGTAGAGGTGTTTCAATTTTTCAAAATAAATCTAGAAAATCTCTGATACTAAGCATTTCAGATAAGGGAGATATTACCTATAATTTATTTTTGTTTTGCTTCAGTCTTGTTACAGCAACCAAGTTGTGCTCAGTCTGGGATAGACTGACCTGTATAAGGAGGTACTTCCTGCCCAGGATAGGGAATGACACTGTACTTTAAATGGGAGCCAGTTGAAATCTATCATAGGGTTCTCAAGGGACCTACTGATATTTTAGAACTGCTGACTGATAATAAAATCCTTAGAAAATATGTGAGGAACCTGAGGAGTGAAGCAAATTTTGTTCTTATCATCAAGAAAGATGGAAATGGAATTTGGGAAACTACAGGCCAGTTAGCTTGAAAGAACTGGGATTTTTTTTAGAATCGGTGAAGCAGGTGACTTGCATGTCAAATGTGTATATGAAAATGAAGTTGGGAGGGATAAAATAACACTATAGAAGAAAGAATCAAGATTCACTGACCTCTTAGTAAGTAAGTAAGTAAACTTTATTACAGTCAATGACCAGATTACAACAGGGGGACCCAGTCCTGCACATCCACATCAAACCCAAGGGGTTATATACTTTAAACTTCAACAGATTTTAAAATCTAAGCTAAAAACCACATACAAGTAGTTATTAAAACCCAGCTTAATCCACGAGATCATCCGAAGGCAGTCTAAAGAAAGGTAGTGGGGGTGGCACCGGAGAGGGGGTATATACAACACTATAAATATCAGTCTATATCTGATTTCTCAACTATATTCCAGAAGTGAAGCTTAGGTCTTTTGACCACAGCCATACAGAACTTAGTGATGTTGTACATCACAGCCAAGTTTGTGTCTGAGAGTAGCAGGGCTATTTAGAATTGTCCAGAGTGTCCTGGGTATTTAATTGTTCATGGCGAGATGAGACGAGATTGAATGTCTATAAAACAGGCACTGCAGAAGCACATGCTCCGTTGTTTCTATGTGACCTGAGTCACAGGGACATAGCCTCCCAGAGTATGGGGTCTTTGGTAACGACCTTCCAGTACGGCAGAAGGAAGTGCATGGCATTGTGCCAAGGCGAAGGCTCTCCGATGGCTGGCTACCTCCAACATAGTAAGATATTCCATAGGGGACGTACAGCCCCTACTGTCTGCATTAGTGATAAAGGATGGTATGCTAGATAGATCTGTTTGGTGCTCAATGTCTGTTATTTGTTGTTTGATCTGGGATTTGGCTTGGTCATATCCCATGCTGGTTAGTAAGTAAGACTTACCTCGGGCGGCATGGCGTGGCTTCCTGGCTGGGCGACGAGAGGCTCCCAGAGTGGGTCAAAAGGGGCCCGGAATCTTCCTCCTCTTCCTCCCAGCAGCGCCGGCGGCGGCTCTGCCCCTCCTCCCTTCACTGAAGGGAGGGGGCGGAACCGGCGAGAGGGAGAAGGCGCTGCTGGGAGGAAGAGGAGGAGGATGGAAGGCGCCGCTGGAAGGAAGAGGAGGAGGATTCCGGGCCCCTTTTGAGCCCCTCTGGGAGCCTCTCGTCGCCCAGCCAGGAAGTCACGCCATGCCGCCCCGAGGTCTTTTTTCGGGTACGGCTTATATAAGCCGACCCCTCTGACACCCCCGATACGTCTTACAATCGGGGGTGTCATACTTTCAGGGAAACACGGTAGTTCTGGGGATAGATCCAGAGATGCAATTTTGCCTACTATCTCCCTTTGCCAACTGGATTGAAAGTTGTCCTTCATAACAACTGACCTCTTAACAGGATAGACTTGAAATCAGCAGGATGAAATTCAGTACAGAAGAATGTACAGTGAATCTACCATATCTGTATACTCTGTATCCATGGAGACAAAGATACAACATAAGTAGAGTGTCACATACAATGTGTATGTGACATGCTGAGGAGAGAATGGGTATCTGTGAAATGGCATGATTCCGAGTTTAGCACTTGGTGTGAATCATGCCTCCCGCCATTTCACAGATCCTTGCATCTTGGTTGTTTGCTATTTGTGTTGTGTATTACTGTGTTTGATCACCAGCCACATTCTTCTACCTTGCCAGGAAATCAACGGAAGTGCCACAGCTGGCTGGACCATTTCTTAGGATCTTACTTAATCACAAGTGGCAGATGATTCCTCAGTGTGCTGTGGTTTCTGTACAAATACATGCAGTTTTAGATGAATAGGCCATACCTCTGATCCCAAGGTCCAAAAATGCTGCAGGAAAATTGTAAGAATTGCTTCCTCCTTTTTTTCAGTGGCATAACTCCATAGGTAGAACTCCACTGCATCCAAATCATTAAAAATGGAAAACTGGGGGGGGGGGGGATCCCATTTGGAGCATTTTAACTATTATGTTAATGAAATGATTCCATACTACTATTATGCAGAGCATATATCACGAAAGAGCAGCAAATTGACGATCTTTATCATCATTACACTGTTGTTGCAATACCTCACTCCTACTGGAGGGTGAGATCTTGCAGCATTTGCTGTCTGAGGATACAAAATAATTAAATGAAATGTATTTAAATGAGTACCTTTATATAATTTTGACTTTAAAAAATCTCAACATTTTGCTTAATAAAAAAACTCATTTTCTAATAAGTGTAAGATAATTGTAATCATTAAATATTACTCAGATTCCTATAACCTTGGTTCTCGTGTGCAGTACTTTTTTCTGATCTGCTTTAGGCCACAAACTGTCATAAGATGCCTTTTACAATACATCTCTTCTCCAAAACAACATTTGAATATTTTCATGATAGCAACCAAAATCATAAAGAACCCTGAAATTTCTTTACTTTGGCTGGGTACATGCAAAAAGCATTATGCTAATCATTGTTCTCTTTCACCTGCCTTTTGATTTAGATATGTTCAGTTCAGAGCTTTAAAAATATATGCTGTCTCTTACATGGCTTTTTTAAACATCCTTTTCAGCTTAGAGACATTGACAGAATAAGTGTTCTGTATTGATTTATGGAATTCAACAAAGGATTGAATATAAATTTTCAGGAATGTTTTAAGACAAAATTTACTCACTTTTTGCAAGGGGATAGCATGCCCCTTTTTTGTTACACAGAAGCCCTTTAGCCAACTAGCGAAGAAAATTGAACATTGAATGCCTTGTCTACTGGCATTTCTAGGCAGTACTGCTTCCTACTAGCATTTCCATGCTGTACCACTGCAGGTCCATGTAGAAACATGTACTCATTCCAGTCCTGTGAGGGGTGGCTTGGTCCATCATAATACTCACCCAAGGTAATTATCAGACTGCATGCCCCTCCTTTCAAACTACAGTCAGTCCTCCACATTCACTGGCACAAAAAGTGAAAAACTGAAAGTGAAAAGACCTGAATAAAGAAATTACTATTTTTTTTACCTGAGAGAACACTTCTCTAGACATGTATATGTCTTCCAGCATGAATTTGTGGTCAACTTTGGGGTCAGCTAGAAGTTGAATACAGAATCACATTGGGGAACATAGAGATTACTAGAAAAATGTTCACTCTAGAAATCTATAGTTGCTCCAGTGTGACATGAGCAGGCTGACAATAGAGTCACACTACAGGACCTAGAGATTCCTAGAAATCACATTTTAATCAAATGTGCATAAATAGTGATTGTAAACATATGCAGTGCTTACATATCACCCTTCGTGCATGCACTTCTGACAACTACCCATTAGTTAATGTAATAAAAAATGGTTGCCAACCTCATCTGGCTCCTTAATATGGATGCCAATTATAAAATCAACCAGAGAATTATTAACAGGGTTGGCAAATTGATTTAAATTAATTAATAAAAGAAGAGAAATAGAGGTAACAAGATAAATGAGAAGGCCCTTGAGATTGATAGCTTTAGTGGAGAGTGTTTTGAAAGATTCTATGGTGTCCTCACACTATGGCTGGAATCCTGTTGGTGACATATAGTAATTATACTGTACCTTGTGGGATAGGAGAGGTATTTTGATTATGATCCAGCTCTATATTTGTGACTGGGAAAAGGTAATATCTGTTGCCCTTCCAGACCTGTTGTGCATTAATTAGAAGCCAGGGAGAGGGATGTCCCCCCCCCCCCCCAAAAAAAACCTGACTGTAAAAATGCAGCTCTGTGGTGCCCAGAATCTGGGATAACTAAATTATGATTTGAAAACAACTAAAAGTTTGAACTTATTGAAGTAAGATATTGGCCCTTCCAAAGTCATCAGTTCACTACTTCTGATATTAAAATCAGATATTAAAATCATAGAGAAAGAAATAGTTCACATAAGACATTTGATAGTTAAAAGCAAACTTATCTCAGTTGATAGGATAAAATAAATATCACATTATCCATAAGTTTCATATTCTTCCAATACATGGTTTTGACAGCAGATCGATTAACAAAAAATAAAAGAACCAGAACATTAAGTATAGTATGTTAAAATGTTTGTCTGAAGTAAAAAAAACAACAACTCTAACGGCCTGATTTTTTTTGCTTTTGTGGATTATTGATGCCCTATAATAATATAGAAGGGAGAGATAGGAAAGGAGCGGGGATATTGGGTCCAGCAATGGAAAGTCATTGGCATAATTAATCAATAAAATCTATATCCGTAACATCAACTTCAACAGTGAGAAAAATATATATGAAGCATACATAATAGCACTTAGACTTGATAAGAAAAATCCTTGTGTGAAAGGGCTGCAGTGTCATATACTGTATATTGAAATGACTTCCTGATCCATATATATTGGAATGACTCCCCTGTTTAGATTGTATTAGAAATTCCTTGAAATATGGCTTGTCGTTTTGTACAACTTAGGCATTTAAAAACTATGGATGAAATTGATTTTCTTTGTAACAATCTTAGGCAATTTCTAAAGGCAGCAGATAAACACGAGATTTCCACATTGGAAAATAACTACAGGTTACAGCTACAGCTATTATTAGGACTGTGTAAAATAGCTCCAGCAAAGACACTGACATTAAAATAAATTGAATAGGGGAAGTGCAGAAAAATTGAAATAGGAGAATGCAAAAAAAGAAAAACAACTTTAATTCCCGAGTATACTAAAGTCAAATATTAGAAGAATTTGGAAAAGCAAAGTCCTGCCGCACAAGATTTATGGGAATTTTCTTTCCTTTCATTATTTTCCTAGTTATTGAAATTTGACTTTCTTAAGTGAGCAAGGGGTTCTCAGGCATATACACATCTGTGGTCCCTGATTCTTTTTCTAGAAGTCTTAGCAATTGCAAAGAAAAAAGCAGAGGGGAAATTTGAATTAATAAATAGCAACAAGTTGAGTAAATGAATACAATTGCATCTTAGTTTTGTTAGCTCTTTTTAATATTTAGACCAGATTGTTCTTTGTTTTGTTATATATAATGCATATGTTTTAATTAATTAAAACGAATCAGTTAATAATAACACATAAATGAAAACCCCTGGGTTTATGCATCTGATAGCCACACCATTTTAAATATTTATCAATTATTTAGCATGTATTTTAAGTACAAATATTTAGGATGTAAGGTTTGTTTTAAGACATTTTTAACATGGATGAAATATAAATTATTAAGGATGCCTATTTCTTTACATTATTCCCTACCTTTCCTTTAGGAATAGGAAAGATTTATATATCAATACAGAGGCAGGTTGGAGGTTTAATAAAGTATTATCAAATGTTAATCTGCTTTCTAAAATACCTTCAAAGGAAAACTTCTCTAAACTTTTGAAATTCTAGAAAGTTAGTTTTTGAAAAGTATCATTGCCATTATTCACTGCAGTATTTAATGGTTGTTATTGCTATTTTTTTCACTTTAAAAACATTGAGTTACATTGCTCATAATTTTGTGTTTGTGTGTGTGTGTGTGTTTTGTTTTTTTTAAAAATAATGTATCTGAAACAGTAAGAATGGCCTAAGATGTGGAGGAAAATAAATCCTCTAAAACAGTGGTTCCCAACCTTTTTTTTTGTCTAGGGACCACTCTCCAACATTAGTACTAAAAGCATTATGAATCAGCTTTTGGTCAACTTTAGATTCGGTTTGGGGTGCTGATTCAGAAAATTGCATTAGATAGATCACATCATTTTTAGTTTCTGATACAGAACATATGCCATGGTCAGTGACAGGGAAAGAGTGGCAGGTGCTTCGAAAGGAAAGGTAATAAAATAGAAGGAAAGGTAATAAAATAAAATAAATAAAGAGGCTCACGGACCAGATTTTCATTCTCACGGCCCACTAGTAGTCCATGGCCCACAGGTTAAGAAATACTGCTATAAAATGTAATTAGTAAACCTTTGTTGTTACATGGAAAATGTGGTGATACTACATCAGATATGGACAAACTTTGACTCTCCAGGTGTTTTGGACTCCAACTCCCACAATTCCTAACAGCCTTGGAGGACTGAAGTTTGCCCATGCCTGCACTACATGTTGCTCATATAGGGAACCCCCAAAAGCAATGTTTTCTAGGCAATGTCATTATATATAACATGCTACTCCAAAGCTCTAGATTTATTGTCCTATTACTGTGTTTTCCAGGCTCTGATGTTCTAGGGCAGTGGACCCCAACCTTTGATCCTCCAGGTGTTTTGGACTTCAACTGCCAGAAATCCTAGCCAGCATACCAGCTATTAGAAATTGTGGGGGCTGAAATCCTAAACAGAGTGTTGCCAAGTGTTAGCAGTTGTGGGAGCTGAAGTCCAAAACACCTGGAGGACCAAAGGTTGGGAACTACTGTTCTAGATGTTTTGAACTTCAGCTTAATGGATTGTTTTGTTTTATTTTTCATCACAATTCTTAATTATTTGTCGCAAGCTCACTGTTATTACTGTTGCTTTATTGTGCATTATTTTGATATGTTTGTACTCACCTGAGGCATTGAATACTTGCCTTTTGTATGTGTAAACTGCCCTGAGTCCCTTAGGGGAGACAGGGCGGCAGCGAAATAAATAAATAAATAGCTCCCAGAATCTCTGATTGTTGGCAAAGGCAGCTGAAGCTTCAGAGAGTTGAAGTCAAAAACATCTGGAGGACTAGAGGTTTGGAATCACTGTACCAAAATAGCTGGTAGAATAAATATTTCTTAACTCCATATTTCCAATCTAGTAAACTGTGGTCCAGGGGGATGAATCAGTTTGTGAGAGTTGTTAAAGATAATAAATCTTTTAAAAACAAAGTAGCACTTTATAAGCAGTCACATTCCCTGTAAATTTGGCTCATCCAAAATAATTGATTACAAAAACAAAAGAGTTGTAGGAATTGAGCAATATTCCTTCTAAGAAAGAAATTGTCAGAAATTAATGACTCAGAAAGTCTGGATTTAAAAAACTCTTTGAGATTCTATTTAAATTTAGTTTTCATAGATACTTTTGGGTGTTAATTGTATCTAGTACTTCCTTTATGTGGAAATATTTTGCACATCCCATTGTTAATGTTGTTCTTCAAAGGGATGTTTTTACAGGAAAGATCTTAAGGCTTGCATGTATGTGTTGCTTGAACACCAATATTTCTATTTTTTTTCTTTTGAATGTTCCAGCAGCAGAAGTAGAACAGCTGAAAGAAGATATCATGTATACTTAGTCATGTTTAGGTGGCCGTAACATTTTCTTACTCAGTTTGAGTCCCTCCAGATGCAACTGCATGAAAACATTAAGGGTGACGCTGTACAAGTACGATAGAAGAAAATCCATTCATCAGGATTCATGGACTACTGACTAATGGTCAGTAGTCAGAGCAGAGTATTGTTGTAATTATAAATATCTGAAGAACATTAAATTGAAGGAGAGTGCTCCAACATTAAAAGTACCGTATTTTCCGGCATATAAGACCTTTCCAGTTAAAATATAGAGTTTGGGATATACTTGACGTATAAAACTTCCCCTCTTCCAACACACACCAAATAAATTTTTTAAAAGCATCGGATTTTCCTATTACTGTACCTTCTTCTCTGCCTCTCAGATCTTGCACCTGCGCACCTGTACCGCTTCACGGCAGTCTTCAGGAGCGAGATCTGAGAGGCAGAGGAGGAGGTATGGTAATAGGATACAAGGGTGGGCCAGACAGGTAAAGCAGGTGTGTTTTTCTGGGCCCAGAGCCACTCTATATCTTTTTTCCATTCCCCCGGGTGCCCTGCATGCCTGCAGCTTGCTCCGCCCTTCACGTACACCTTCCTGGTTGAGGCGCTCCTTCACCTCACCATCGGGACCGCATTAAGTCCATGAATCCTGATGAATGGATTTTCTTCTATCGTACTTGTACAGCGTCACCCTTAATGTTTTCATGCAGTTGTTGCATACGGCAGGGACGCAGCCACTGCCATTTTTGCGCTCCCCCCACCATATGTGGCAACCACAGATTCTCCAATCCGGATTGGAAGTTTCAGCACCCGCTGTATAAGAAGATTCCCAGCATATAAGACGACCCTTGACTTTTGAGAAGATTTTCTTGAGTTAAAAAGTAGTCTTATATGCCAGAAAATATGGTACTCTTTTTTTTTTGAAATATATTTATTGGGTTTTCTCATAAACAACAAAAAAAAAGTGGGGGAACAATTACAGATAAAGGGCAGTAGGAAACGAGGAGAGAAAGAAGGAGGTCCATGAGTTGGGCTTGTGGTAGTGGGGTGGAAAAAGAGAGGAGGGGCTGTTTCGCGGTGGTCGAGTGCGGGTAGAGTGGCAATGAGGGGAGTAGAGTGGGCGTCGGGGGTGGGGAGGGGGGTGGAGGGTGGTATCTGGAGTCCTGTAAGGAAAGCACTAGGCAAGGGTAGAGAGATAGAATAGAGAGCTTCTTCTTGGGTCACTGGTATTATTCTCCTGTATCTGCTACAGTTCTCTTTGTTCTTCAAGTCATCCCGTCGTTCTTTCTGTTCGTCTTCTTTAGTTGTCTGTTCTTATCAGATCGCCTTATAGCTCTTGAAGCTATTATCTTCTTCTTTATTATTATTATTGTTATTATATTCGCTCCTAAGTTCTTAAAACCCTTCAGCCAAATAGTTAGAATCCTCATGTCCATTAGCCGTTTCTTGTCGATTAGGTAACTAGTTCTGATTGGTTCTTTTTCCCTGGAGTCTTATCTACCCATTTTCTTTGGGGGACTCTGCTTCTTCCTCACCCACCTCTGGAGGATCACGGTTCCACAGCCCTTCACTTGTATTCAACACTATAGGGAGGGGGCGCATTTTCTTTAAGGTAACCTTCCTTAAGGTAACCTTCTCTCCTCTTCGCATTTTTCCCCCTTGTTTTTTCCTTCTGTTAGAGAGCTTTCCCATTTTATTGGCGTTTCCCCTCTTAGGAAGCTTAATAGGATTTCTTTGGAGGGCAATAGTTATCCAGGTCTTGATGGGCTGTCTGACCGCATTCTGTGGCACCCCATCAGTATTTTTAACTCTCTGTTGGGGCTCTGATTGGTCCAATATTTCTTGCTTTAGCTGTAGCCCTTCACCTTTCTTCACTCTCCTCGTTAGTTCACCTTGTGTTGCTAGATCCTTTTCCTTAACATGATCTGTTCCTTTTTCTCCTTCTTTCTCAGTCGTCCCTTAGTGTTCTCTTCTTTGGTTGAGTCATCTCTCCCCCACTTAAATTGCTCCTGAACCAAAGGGTTGTGCTCCTCCAGCCGGTCCAGCATTAGTTCCAACGTTTTTAGGGTGAGATCCTGCCTTTGTCCCAGCTTCTGCAATTCTCCCAAAATGTCCTTCAGTGTTATAGAGGGTTGCTCTACTTCTGGTCTCCTGCTTAGTGTAGACATTGTTATTTAGCAGTTGAGTGGATGTATTGCAGCGGGTTGGTATCTTTATTTCATTTCCCTTTGGGATCTGGGCGAGCCGTGGTCCCTCTCTTCCCAGTGGCCTGGTTTCCCTTCCTTGCCTTCCCTGTTCTGCTCACCTTGTACTCCGTGTCCTCTTGCTTCTTTCCTCCTCTATAAGCCTGGCTTTTGAAGAGCCAGAGGGCTGTTTTCTCTTGTTTTTGTTTTCGTTTGGATCGTGCAGGCTGTAAATCCTTCCCCTCCGCACTTCCGGTGCGGGTACGACTTTGATTTGTGTCCGGTCAGATTGTTGCCTCCTCTTCCGGTCTCTTTCGCGCCCTTTCCTTTTAAGGCGGGAGGAACCCCTCTCCAAGATGGTCGCCTTCTGTGTCAGGTTGTTGTTTTGTCCCCTATCCTTGCGCCGCCATCTTGGGTCCTGGGTCTCCCCCCTCACCGTTTTTCGGGGCCCTCTTAATTCCGTCCGGGGGAACCCGCGGGTGGTCCTCCTTCCTCCTTTTTTTTTTTCCTCCTCCCCTCGCGTCTTTGGGGATCCCCCCCTCCGAAGCGGCCTCTCCTGAGTCGCTGTTACCCGCTTCCTCCCGGGTGTCCTCCTTTCGCTGTGGCTCCTTACCGCCCTTTCAGTGTCCACTTTCCCCGCCCTCGCTCTTTTCCTTTCTTTCGCTGCTGGAATGGGCTGGAATGGGCTGGGCTGGGCTGGCAGTAATTGCAGGCTCGTGCCCACTTCCCGATCCGCTGGCTGCTCGCCGCTATGGGTTTGCACCGGGCTCTCTCAATCTCCCCCTCTTGAGGAGGGGGACTTTGAAGCCGCCGGTGGGATCCCCCCGACTTCGCTGCCTCGTAGCTGCTTCTTGCAGCCCGAGGTGAGGGCGCAAATCGCCCTCTAGCCTGCGGAATCAGTTGACGAGTTGAGGAGCCCTCAAAACGCCCGTCCTGCCGCCATCTTTGCCCCGATGTTCCCGAAAATATGGTACTCTTAATTGAGGTAGTGTTTTGTTTTTCAGGGATCAAAAAGGTTTTTTCTCCAATGTTAGCTGCCACAATATTAGCTAAATTAGCTAAAACTGTTTATGTCTTTCCTTGTTTACTGTGGACCAGTAGCAAACAACTTCTCTATAAACCACTGTATTTAATAGCACTACTCTAGGTCAAGCTGGCGTTGGATTTATCCTAATATCTGTAGCGGGAATTGGCAAAAGATAAAAATAATTCAGAGATGTCACAAACCAGGATAAATGTATACTCCCTAGACAACATCAGTACTGTGTCTCTGAAATGCAGCGATATTTTATAAAATAGTTATTCATGGTGTTGCAGTTTCAAATCAAAGGAAAGATGGGAATTGTTCAGTCCTTGGGACACATGAAACCTGTGAGAACTTTTTGTGCAGTTCCTAGACACCGCTCCCCACTTTCTGGAAGAAAATTTAGCCCAAAATAGATATGTGTGTCTTTAAGAACACATGATTCTCGATTTAAAATAATTATATGTAGAGGCCTCACCTTGAGTAGGTCCCAAATAACATGGTTGGAAAACAGGTAAGCAATAGGGTTGCTGTGAGTTTTCCTGGCTGTATGACCAGACGCATTCTCTCCTGATGTTTCACCCACACCTATGACAGACATCCTCAGAGGTTGTGGGGTCTGTGGGAAACAGGCAAGTGGGATTTATATATCTGTGGAATGTCCAGGGTGGGAGAAAGAACTCTTGCCTTTCACTCATTGGCTAAGTATTTGGTTTTGTTCGAAAGAATGAAAAATTGGTTCATTTTTTTCTGTTGTTTTGAATTATGTTTAGTTAAGGCACTTTTCTCCAGTTTTCCCACTCACAAATACTCTGTATACCCATGTATAAGTCAATTTTGATATACCGTAACTCTTGGATGTCAAGGTTTGCCCCAAGAAGCCACCCACCCCCTTGTTGTTGCCACCATTTCCCTATCTGGGGGGAAAATGCCAGAAGTGGTGCCATACCAGAGAGAATAGAGGGAATTGGTGCTTCCTTTAGATTCATCATTTCAGTTTCTGTCATGAAGGTACAGTGCACAGATTGATCTGTGGCTGTGTCAAGGGGAAGATAAATTACTCCCAATTTGCTTCGCTGCTTTCAGTAGAAGTTTTTTTTTAAAAAAAGAACTTAAGAGGCTTCTGTACTGTTTCCCCCGTGCTGCTTTTAAAAACTTACATTTATTCTTAATAGTATGTTTCATGTTGCTTTTGTTAGTTCTATTCCATGCTTATACTAATTTTTGTTACATTTTTATCTGAATTATATTTATTTTAATTTATAAGGTGCTTTGAGTCCTAGTTTTGAGAAAAGGGCATGTGATGATGATGAACATTGTACTTTGAAATTTTCCTGTTATCAAGACCTTTCTTATTGCTCTCCATTTATAGGCAGGAGAAGACAAAGAATACATCGTCCACGCTCACCAATCTTAGAAGAAAAAGACATCCCTTCTCTTGACTTGCCTAAATCCTCAGAGGACTTAATGGTGCCTAATGAACATATAATGAATGTTATTGCCATCTATGAGGTACTGTGGAACTTTGGCACTGTCCTGCGTTTGTCTCCTTTTTGTTTTGAGGACTTTTGTGCTGCTCTAGTCAGCCAGGAGCAGTGTACACTTATGGCAGAGATGCACATAGTGCTTTTAAAAGCTGTTTTACGTGAAGAAGACACCTCAAATACTACCTTTGGTCCTGCTGACCTCAAAGATAGTGTTAATTCCTCGTTGTATTTCATTGATGGAATGACGTGGCCTGAGATTTTGCGGGTGTATTGTGAGAGTGATAAGGAATATCATCATGTTCTTCCTTTTCAAGAGGCAGAGGACTACCCTTATGGACCAGTGGAGAATAAAATTAAAGTTCTGCAGTTTTTAGTGGATCAATTTCTTACAACAAACATTGCACGTGAGGAATTACTGTCGGAGGGTGTGATTCAGTATGATGACCATTGTAGAGTTTGTCACAAACTGGGAGACTTGCTTTGCTGTGAAACTTGCTCAGCTGTGTATCACTTGGAGTGTGTAAAACCACCTCTTCAGGAGGTACCGGAGGATGAATGGCAGTGTGAAGTATGCGTAGCACATAAGGTGCCTGGTGTAACGGACTGTATTGCTGAAATCCAAAAAAACAAACCATACATTCGACACGAACCTATTGGATATGACAGAAACAGGAGAAAATACTGGTTCCTGAACAGGAGGATTGTTATGTAAGTATACATTTTGAATGCACACACATATTGATGCATGTCTTCTAAATCTGCTTCTCCTCAACCATTTAACCTTAACTCTTAGGCTAAATCCAGTTGCTAGATCCTGTAACAATTTCTTGAATTTACTCAAATTGGGACAAACATTTGGCTTTAGGTCTTTGTAAAAAAAAATTGTTAGAAAAAGGAGTTAAATGTTTTGTTTCAGTAAGGATACATTTGTGATACTTGTAACAAATGGGGTGAAATTGTATTTGTTTTTTGGTTTTTTTTAAATTGAGGTTTGACATTCAACAGTATTTCTTGCTTCTCATTTTCTGAAATTATGTAACCACAGAGAAGTCAGATCTTCTGAGCAACAAATCCTGACTGTGCCATTTTCTAACTTTATCTATGATGTAGTCCACTTTGGGCATTCTGGTGCTGTATGCTTAGTAATGCATTTTTCTGATATGTTAGTAGGAAACTTTTAAGGTCCTTTCCCCAACTATTCCTAACATTTAAATCACCTCAGTTGCTGTTTTGTAAAGGCACCTTGTTTTATAGTTACAAAATAATCATCGTTTGTAGTGTCATCCCCTCTACTGTGAACTACAGTTAACCTTCGACTCTCGTGGGAGAGAGTCCCCACCATGAAAATGGGAAAACCACTAATATCTTTGAGGGCAGTGAGGGACTGGGGAAGGAGAGATGAGGTGTCACTTTTGTGCCCCCTTGAATGCTGTCAACTGGGGCAGGTGAAGATGAGATGGAAGTCTTCACAGCACTTTTAGCAAGTAAAAGGTGGGTGAGGAAATGCAGGGATGGGCAGCCCAGTCCCATTGCTTTCCATTGCTCATTTCCTGAGCTTTCTGTCTGCTGTGCTCGCCAGCTGGATGTGCCCCCTAGCTGTGGGAGAAAAGACAGATGATGAACAAGTGAGCAGAGAAACACAGCAAGCAATTGGGCAGGTAGAGAAAGGAAGGGGCAAAACAGGTGCCCTTCTTTCCTTCATTGTCTTGCTGCCTTCCTCAACTGATGTGGCTGACTTCTCTCTCCCTTTTTCTGCCTGAGGGGAAGAAAACAGTGAACAAGTGGACAGGTGGAAAAAGGAAGGAAGGATCTCACCCTGAGTTTTTAACATTTTATCCTGTACATGCGGCCGCTTTGTCATTTGTGATTTTAAATATTATATTTGCATATTGTTATTTTATTTATGTTTGTATTTTTATTCTGTTGTTGATGTTTTTGATTTTTATTTTATTGTAATTTGTTGTTTGGGCCTGGCCTCAATTAAGCTGCCCCGAGTCCCCATTGGGGAGATGGTGGCGGGGTATAAATAAAGATTATTATTATTATTATCATCTGAAAGCCATTTCTTTTCTTTGCCTGCCTTCCCACCTGCCTGCCTGCCTGCTTGCCCCCTCAACCTGGGCATCTGATTTCTCCCTACCTTTCTCTGCTTTCTTTTTTGCTCTCTGTTGTTCTCTCTGCCAGCAAGGAGGAAGGCAGTGAGCAAATAGATGGATGGAGAAAAGACATGGAGGAAGTAGACATACAGGTAGAGAATGGTAGGGAGGAAGCAAGTAGGTGTTGTCCAGAAAAGGGCCCAGTGTAACAGATGCTGCTTCTGTTGTACAATGGCCTGCTCTCCTTTATTTATTTATTTATTTATTTAATATTTCTGGTATTTGTCCCCTAGGGGGGGACTCAGAGGCAAACTCCTTGCCTGAATTTGCCTCTGTTTCCTCCATATTTAGGTATGTCCGCACTCTGCTCTTATTTACTATCTCTGCTGCTGCTTTATGCCATTTTTTCATTGGGATTTGCATGCCTCCTTTCACATTTTGATCTCTCCTAGTCTTGCAGGGCTTACAATTTCTTTTAGGATAGGGTAATGGCAGATGCAGCAACAAATAATCAACGAATAATCAAATTTGTGAATGGAAAACCCACAAAAGAGGAGGGTCGACCAGTAGTTTTTAAAAGCTAGAAACTGGACCAGAAGCCTTTTTACCCATATGGTATAAAATCTTCAAAGGGTTGTTGATGTTGCATGTAGGCACTGTATATACTATATACTATACAGAGACTTGTTGGGGTAGAGAAAATATTTTCTCCATTGTCTTAATTATAAGACAATGTTATAAGTATAACATAATTGAACGTATAATTAGTATAATTAGTTATACGCTTATATTGTAATTGTTTTTATTTATTGTTTTCGATTTGATTGGTTGTTTGTTTGTCTTTGGCACTGAATGTTTGCCATTTTTGTTGGAAACTGCCCTGAGTCCCTCTGGGGAGATAGGACGGGTTACAAATGAGGTATTATTATTATTATTATTATTATTATTATTTAAAGTTCTGAATATACATGTGTCCTTATTAGTAAGTATGTGTAGGTTTGCAAACGTACAGTAACATGACAATTATTGTAAAGTACCTCACCAATTTTAATCAAATTTTGAAAGTGATCATGCACTTTTCTACAAGTATTAAAATATATTTGCAATTTAATACAATCCTTGAAACAAAAATCCAGCCAGTATTTTTGCACACAGGCAAATCCCAGTTGTTATTCTATATTATTGTTTCTCAAACTCTACTCTTCCAGGTGTTTTCGACCTCAGCTCCCACAATTCGTAACAGCTTGCAAACTGGCTGGGATTTCTGGGAACTGAAGTCCAAAACACCTGTAGGAGCAGAATTTGAAAAACACTGTTCTAAATTATCAATTTGTTTAGAAGATCAACAAGTGAACATATAGTATTTTAGACTGAAATACTCGTAATTCTTTTAGCAATGCCAAGCAGTTCTGAAACCTGTAGTCACAAGGCATTAAATATGTAGTGTTTTCACAAAGATTGTTCTTCTCAGTTATGTGTAGGTCAAGTTGGAAAAGCTTGGCCTATGTACACATTTGAGATAAGCCCTTTGAATTCATCCAGACTTTACAGATATGGAGAGAATCTCTTTGTATGTTAAGTTTTGATCACCAAGGAATTACTTAAATGTCCATTTAGTAGGATGTCATGACACATTTATTTTTTGTTTGTTAGTGACACACAGCAATCTTTTTGAAGTGTCAGCTCAGGTCCCTAGCCTCCAATTTGGGGCTGAATCCTTTGGATGTATATTATTCTCATTCTCTTGTCAGATTTCACCAGTTCCTTGTTGTTTTTCTCAAGCCTACACTGTAAATACAGTGTTACCTCACTTATTGCTGGGGTTACGTTCCAGGACCTCCCGCAATAAGTGAAATAAGCGAACCACGAAGTAGTGAGGGAGCATTGTAGTTAAATAATTATTTACAGAATGAATGGTGAAATGAGCTAGGGTTGTTCATATGAAGAATTAAAAATATTTGAAGTAAAGAACAAATCGGGAAGAATTATCTTTTAAGCCTTACTTTGTGAACATCGTTATTGACCTCAAAGACTTTGCTTGTGTTGCCTCCCCACTGACATTATTTGACTTTACCCACTTGGGTACATACACTTGCATTATAATTCGAATCATACCTTTAAGTTTCCATACACTTATTGAAGAGAGGAGATTCATGCTTGCTTCCCCTCACGGAAGACCAGGGGTGTGTCCCAACACTAGGACATTGAACCGTTTCTTGATTTGTTGGTTTATTATGAATAACCAGTCTGCGCTTTTGCAATGATTTGTATATATGAAATATATTGACTCATTTGATATGCATATTACTTGTTATGTAATTTCTGCTATTATTCCTAGCCTTTCTTGAGCTTAAACATACAAAGTTACCTTAGGTGTTGTTTGTATAGTGCAGCAAATCACCTGAAGAAAGAAACCTGGAGTCTTCTTGTCTTCTCACGCTGGCTACACTGTGTGAGGATCATCTGCCAGGACTAAGATTTTTTCCCCTCATATAATAGTCATACCCTCTTTTTTGGTCAAAAAGAGGGATAAAAAGTGTGACTATTACTCGGTGAAATATACTATCTCTGTTAATTCTTTCTGCAACCATATCAGAATAGATTTGTTTCCAAATTTAATATTGGGATGAAGGATTTATCTGCTCTTACCCTCAGAGAAAAAAAAGCCTATAATAGCACACTTAATATTAATTTGGAAGAAAATATGCAGAGTGGCCCTTATTGGGCTACTATTTACAAACAATTGAATATTCATTTAATTTTTATTTGAAATGAATTATTCCCAACATTTTTTAAACCTCCATGACTTTATTTTTCAGATTTCATCTTTAGTTTTTATAAGCATATTGAAGTACATTCCTTAATCCAAAATATTTATTTCAGAGTGCCTCCAGATCTCAGCAGTATATCAGAGATAAAGCTTGTACTGCTCCTCAAATGAGCAAAAATGCAAATGTATTTGTGGTTGCTAAGATTGATTAATAATTGTGGATTCTTCCTGTAATAATGTAACCCAAAGTGCTCACATTTTCTTCAGTGAATCTGGTGTTTGATGCAAAAATGAAAACTCAATTTAGATTTGAGTATTAGATTATATGTTCACTTAAACATAGTGCTCTTGATAAACCCCTGGTTTTTTGGAACACTTTCTCTGAAATTTCATGTAGTGCTCAAATATACTGATACTGTATTAGAATATATAGCATGGTATAGGAGAACACAATTTGAATATAGGAAAGTGTATACTATGTTAATTCTGTAATAATGTAGCAAATCAGTTTATACAAATCAAATTTGGAAGTAATCTTACAATTAATGTTAGCAGCTATTTATCATATAAGTTTAGCAACATCTAATAGATTAATTGAGGGCGGGGAAACAACCACCATAATACTGTGTTGTGTGGTTTCTGTGCTGTATTCTAGCATTAGTTTTTCCTGGCGTTTTGCCTGCATCTGTGGCTGGCATCTTCAGAGGATCTGATGATAGTAAGGCAAATGGAGTGTATATACCTGTGTAGACTGTACAGGGTGGGAGAAAGAACCAATGTCTGTTAACAAAGTGTGAAGGGTGCAATTAGGAAGCTTGATTTGCAAGTATTTGAGTGGGATCCCTCCGTTAGCATGTAAGTAACTATGAAGATTGCATAGTCAATAGTGAGGATATCTGCCTAAAAGTAGCCTAGCCTTTGTTCCTTTTGAATTGTTTTCTGCCTGGAGGCCTCCTGTGTTTGGGGATGTTCATTAGTTCATTACAGCCTGGAAACCACACAACATCCCAATAATTCCGGCAGTACAATACAACCACCAGAATTGAATATGCACCTTGGCTGTCTTTAGATACTCTTCTTCCTGTTTTCCTTGCCAACTTATGAGCAATTGTTCTAATACTGTCACAGAGAGGAAGATTCAGAGCATGAGAAGGATAAGAAAATCTGGTACTACAGCACAAAAGTCCAGCTGGCAGAGTTAATTGAATGTCTTGACAAAGATTACTGGGAAGCTGATATTTGCAAAACTCTGGAAGAAATGCGTGAAGAAATTCATCGACATATGGATATAACAGAAGACCTTACTAATAAAGCACGGGGTAGCAACAAATCATTTCTTGCTGTATCAAATGGTAAGAATCTGTTTAACTAATTCTGAATTGTTAATTACATGCAATGCTTTATCAAACATGCTTTGAGTTTTAACCTTCTTGTATCCCATTGATAAAAAATCAGGCAGGCTAAGTTATATTGGGTTGAAATTATGGTTCTCTGAAATGAACTTTTAATGATCCAGAATGCATGAATTTGTCAGGTACAGTTGTCACTCCTGTTTGCACTTACAGTTATCTGAACATTGTCACTTCCAAAGCCTGGTTCTTCCCATTGCTTTTCCAGAAAAATCATTGACCTGTGTGTTTAACACCCTGAGTTTTAATGAAATAAACAATAGAAACTGTACATTGTTCTTCTAATAGCTCAGCTTTCCAGTGTAATTCAAACTGGAGATGCTGTATATTCATTCTTTCAGATAGTGTGATGGTTGTATTTAGCAAATGAATTTAACCAAAATAGCTGTTTCAGATTCTCATCAGATTCAAACTATATTTGATTCTGCATTTGGTTTTTGTAATCTCTTAGAATAAAAATCAACCAAGAGAAGTAATTAAATTAGAGCTGTAATTCTGTTTTCTGCTTTGCTCACATACACAATCCAAGCTATTGGGCATGTTTGGAAAATAAATCCTATATTCATAAGCCAATTTATATGCAAACCCATTACACCTACACAGTTACATTGTTGCTATTTTGCTCTGCCCCCTCAAATGTAAGAAAAGAAGTCAGAAAACCACAGCTGAACATAGTTTTCCATTGTTTGAGAACTGGTAGCTATGGTTTATGGCTTTCAGTGAGGTCTACATTCATAAAATGACTTTGAGGAATGACTTCATGCCCTATCCTGATATTTTTGAAAGTTATTAGCCATCATTTCCCAGGTCTAGTGTAATGGAAAACAACAATAAACTCTACATTCCTTCCTTAGTTTCCCACTCATGTGGAGCAAAAGAATTATAAAGGGGTAACATTCAAGTACAGCATATCTTATTAAGGATTTTTCCAAATACAGACAACGATTTTAGATTATGCAAGTTTTTTTGTCAAATAAAGA
This sequence comes from Anolis apletophallus, assembly GCA_030556195.1. Lineage (NCBI taxonomy): Eukaryota > Metazoa > Chordata > Lepidosauria > Squamata > Anolidae > Anolis > Anolis apletophallus. Next base: position 161,228,088 of record JARBWK010000001.1, on the reverse strand, counting down.
AGAGGAGGGCACAAGGTTTTAGTATGCATTTATGTATGGCGTATGTTGGAGTTAATGTTCAGTGGGAAATGTGCACATATATTAGCATTATGTAGAATGGATTGTGCACTTTTCTGTCCGTATGCATCTCTGAGAGGTTTCATTCTTTGGCTGATCTTATTCCCCAGTCGGAATGAATGCATTTGTATCACTGTGTATAATCTCCAAATGGCGCCAGAAACCCTATATCTGTTGGCAGCATAAGCAGGTAATTTCAAACACATCACTTGAGACCATGTATATTGCTAGTGTAGATAATTGGAATTTATCTCTAGAACCTCAGACTTTACTCAGTCAATATAGCTGTATTTTTGATAAGCCAAAATCATGGCTATTTTAAAACAGACAAGGAGCCACTCCTCTCTCCTTTCCTGCCTGTCTCCACTCACCCCCACTCCCCTATTTTCGGATGTATGTATACAGCTCATTTTCCCTACGCTTTTCTGCCACCCTTCTATCCATAGTGAATTGTTCATAGTGGCCACATTGGACAGCAGAGACTGCATATGGCAAGGTGCATATAGGTTGCCTCTGTGTACACAGACAGATGTGCTTTCTGCTTTCAGGGCGGCTATTAGATGCAAACCTATGAAGTTGTGTATCTTCCTTCTTTAAATAGAACATGAATCAAAGAAATATACATACCTTTTTACTTATTTGCTGCCAAATAGCATATTTTACACTTTCACTTCTGTTCTGAAATGAAATAGTATTACTTGATCTTTTACAATTTTTTAGGTTTAAACTGTGCTAAATTACATAATCAGTCATAAGAAATTGTAAGATAGAGTTTTCAGGGATTTATCTTAATGAAGCAGTTGAGTGTTAAGGTCTCCCATTCATACAAAGGGACACCCTCCTATTTTCAGACTTTCTGGAATGTCTGATAACTGTTTGGCAGATTTCAAGTAATGGAAAGGTGATAATTACTTTCATCATCCTCTTCCTCTGACAGATGCATGCTGTCAATATTAGATGCAGTTGGAGGACAAACACATGTTCACTTTATATGCACTTTCTGTGCTTCCAACTTAAGTTAAGTCCATTCTGAAATAAAGTCTTTATCATTAAGAAACAACACTGAAATATTTAACACTGTAACAACAAGACACTATTAAAATTTTAAAGCTCATCTCTAAAACTGCATGACTCAGAACAGACTCCACATTATCGGCTTTTATATATTTAAAATACTAGCTGTCCCGGCCACGCGTTGCTGTGGGGTTTTTTTGAACTTGGGGACTGTGTGTGTAGTCATGTATATGTGTATGCGTGTATATGTGTGTACTTATGTATATGTGTGTTTGTATATGTATGTGCGTGTATATGTGTTGATGTGTGTAAGTACAGGTGCGTTTATGTATGTGTGTATGTGTATATTTGTATATTTCTGTGCATGTATATTTGTGTGTGTGTATGTGTTTCTGTGTTCCTTTCTTCTTCCCTCTTTCCTTCCTTCCTTCACTCCATCCTTCTATCCTCTCCTTCCCCTCCCCTCCTTCCTGCTATCCTTCCTTTTTCCTTCCTTTCTTCTCCCCTCTTTCCTTCCTTCCTTCACTCCATCCTTCTATCCTCTCCTTCCCCTCCCTTCCATCCTGCTATCCTTCCTTTTTCCTTCCTTTCTTCTCCCCTATTTCCTTCCTTCCTTCACTCCATCCTTCTATCCTCTCCTTCCCCTCCCCTCCCTCTTGCTATCCTTCCTTTTCCTTCCTTTCTTCTCCTCTTTTCTTCCTTCCTTCACTCCATCCTTCTATCCTTTCCTTCATTTCCCCTCCCCTCCTTCCTGCTATCCTTCCTTTTTCCTTCCTTTCTTCTCCCCTCCTTCCTTCCCTCTGTTCTTCCTTCTATCCTTCTTTCCTTTCTTCTCCCTTCCTTCCTTCCTTCCTTCCTTCTCTTCCTTCTCTTCCTTCTCTTCCTTCTTTCCTTTCCCTCCTTCCTGCCATTCCTCCCCTTTCTGTATCAGTCCTTGCTCCCCTCTTCTCCCTCCCTCCCTTCCACCAGCATTCCGACATTCTAAACTGCCAGAAGGGTTTGGTGTGATGGATCATGGGAGTTGTGGTCCTGTGGTTTTTTTGTATTTTTGGTTGTGTTGTTTATTTTTTTGTTTTTTGGGGGGGTGGTAAACATACCAAGTGGGGTTTTGTGTGTATGTGGGCTGATTTGGTGTCTCTGCCTTGGAAGGTTTCTCTGTTTGGGACGGTCGTTCCATGACGGGAACCCCTTTATATAATAGACTAGCTGTACCCGGCACGCGTTGCTGTGCCCTATTTAGGAGATGCAAGAAAGTCTGAGTATGTAAGGGTTGGAAATGATGTTACTTACGGTCTTGGTGGGGTCATGTAGGCATGAATTGCGCACTTTCTATGTGTGCTCCAAATTATGTCATCTGGAAGCATGAGTTGTATTGTCTTATATAGTGGAGGAAGTGTTTTGATTCTGGAGTGTCTCCACTCAGCAAAGTCTGTAGTGGTTGTGGAGGAGTGGCAAGTGGTGGTAGAGAGACTTTACCGGCTAGGCAGCACATTCCTGTTGTTTCTGCTGGGTATTTCAGGGCTTTGCAGTGTGTGCAGATGTGCGTTAGGGTGCCAATGTCGGCCTCTGGCACCATGCTGTAGTCTTCTGCAGCGTTGTATCTGAAGGCTAGGCGGTGGAATTGGTTGTGGTGTTTTTGAAGTTTGTTTTCTGTGTTGCGACGTCGTGTTTCTGTGCGCTTGCGCGCTGCTGTTGTGTTGCATTTCTGCGTCTTTGTTGTTCCTGGCTGCGTGCTTCTTCTTGTCGTGCAGTTCTTTGCATTTGGTTCTCAGCTGTGCGTCGTGCAGTGACCTGTTGTCTGTTTCTCTGCTGCGCAGTGTGTTTCTGTTCTGGCGTTTGTTCTGCCCTTTTTTGTTTGATGTATGTAGTGTTGTGAGTGTGTCGTCCAATGCTGTTATTTTTATAAGGCATGGCTTGTCTTTTGGGTCAGTTTCTGTCTGTGTGGAAGGAAGGAATGGTTTTTGTTTGTGGTGGTGGTAGGTGTTGTGTGCACGGGGTCCCGTAAGGTTGGTGGGATGGGTTGTGATTGGAAGTTGTGTTGTGTTGTGTGGGTAGGAATTGCTGGAGAATTGCTCCCTCATAGAGTTTGGTTTTGACAGTTTAACCCTCAAACACCAACTGACAACTGAAATCTCTCAGCATTCTATCCTAGCCTTGGATGGCTCCTGCCAGCGTTGCTATGGTTACTCTTCCTCTCTGCATTTTGTGTGGGCCGATGTCGGCCAATGGCATTTGCTGGCAGCCACGGAGGATGCTGGGAAATGTAGTTTTTTTTACTCGTTGTTTTGGGGGCCTTTTAGGTTTTGGGGGGGAAGTTTCTTTGCTACAAACGTACCTTGCTTGAGGCCTATTTCTGTTGGCAAGTTTTGTGTTTCTGCGTTGTAAGGTTTCTCTGTTTGAGGTAGTCTTCACATAACGACTGTTCCTTTATATATATAGATAACTCTTAGTGCAACCTTTAACTTTATGATGCATATTCACCATAAGCCTGACAAATGTAACATTTGAAGTATCACAATATGTGTTCCTATTCTTTCGGTCTTGCTTATTATATGCAGTATTATAATTTCACTTCAATCATTTTTGTCATCTTTGATTTTTTTCCTTCTTTTTGCCCTTTTAGTTTGGTCATAACCAGGGCCGGCCTTCCCCATTAAGCGACCTACGCGGTCGCATAGGGCAACGTTCCCGGAGAGGGGCGTGGCCACCTGGGAGGGGTGCCGTGTCGCCGCAGCCAGCCGGCGGCGCGGAGGAACGGGGGGGGAAGAGGGGACTCACGGGGCGGGCTCCCGGACCCGAGGAGGAGCAGGAGGAGGGGGGAGGCCACGAGGGCGGCCGCCACGGAGACGCAGCGGCAGCAGCAGCAGTGCCCCCGGAAGGGCCCGGAGCCAGAGGCGCATCTTCCTGACGTCACTTCCTCGTCGCCGCCTCTGCCGAGGAGGAAGGGGAGGAAGGCCTCGCCGGCCGCGCGCTGCAAGGTTGCCCGGAAGGAGAGACGCCGGAGGGAGGGAGCCCTGCGGAGGCGCGGCAGCCTCTTCCTCCTTCCCTCCCTCCTCCGGCGTCTCTCCTTCCGGGCGTCCTTGCAGCGCGCGACCGGCGAGGCCTTCCTCCCCTTCCTCCTCGGCAGAGGCGGCGACAAGGAAGTGACGTAAGGAAGATGCGCCTCTGGCTCCAGGCCCTTCCGGGGGCACTGCTGCTGCTGCTGCCGCTGCATCTCCGTGGGGGCCGCCCTCGTGGCCTCTCCCCTCCTCCTGCTCCTCCTCGGGTCCGGGAGCCCGCCCCGTGAGTCCCCTCCCCCCCCCCCCGTTCCTCCGCGCCGGCGCGCTCAGGAGTCAGTGCGAATTTCTGCGCATGCGCGGGCGCAGCCGGGAGCCGCCGGGGGGGGGCAAAATAATGTTTGCTTACTCCCCCCGGAGAGCTCGGATCGCCCCTGGTCATAACCAACAGTATGGAAGTCTCAAACCAGATCTGTCTTTTTGCCAAGCACTTACATGAGCTCAGATTGACTCTTTAATGGTGAAGACAAGGTTTAGTGCAGTATGTGTCAGTAACTCTGGCCAGTTTTATAAAGATGGATTAAGGCCTCATAGTGCTTTCGTTTGTATTTTCAAGGGACTCTTTGCTTGTGGCAGAGTTTGCTATTAATTTACCATTAATGTCCCTTTAGTGTTGAACTCATTGTCACTCCTCAGGACACTATGGACTTGTTAAGTGATCATGATACGTAAGGATATATATCTCTCCATTACATGTTTTCAGAGTTTCCCCATTAGATATTTATTTAGATCTAAGGAAATACCTTTTCTACATTGGTGTTATGTGTTCTGGCTATTTGACTCCATTGACCAACCAGTTTCCCCTTAATCATTAGCATAGCAGCCAAACCCTAATCCTAATAGCCAAAACAGAGGTCCCTGCTATTTTTGTACAGTCAGACATCATATCATTATTTAAATGTGTTTTATGTATTACAACAAATACAACATGTATTTACAAACAAATACCTCTATGCTGCTTGCAGAAGGTTTCTACTCTTTTTCTCTAGAGAAGATAAGATCACATCTGTTTTCTGACAGTTTGGTTTTTTGTGCTTCTAGCTTGCTTTGATGTACAATAAAATAAGTCACAGGTGTAGAGTTGTGGGGTTGTTTAGTTTCTCGTAATGCTTGGCAACATTTACAGCTTTCATTGCTTAATTGTAAAGAGGTCAGAGAGGGTAAGGCCAGCTCCACTTCTTCTATCTAGGCCTTAGTACAGACCTGGGCAATTGCCGGCCCTCCAGGTGTTTTGGACTTCTAATCCCAGAAATCCTAAGAGCTGGTAAACTGGCTAGGATTTTTGGGAGTTGAAGTCCAAAACACCTGGAGGGCCGGCAATTGCCCAGGTCTGCCTTAGTACGACCCCGGAGTCCATCTTTAGCTAGTTTGTATTTCTTTGCTATAGGCAGATGTAAAGATTGCACCTAAAATTGTAGCATGAAATACTGCAGGGTCTCAAGACAAACCAAGTGCAGGAGAGAGTAAAACTACTTGGGCCTTACTTTTCTGTGACTGTTATTCCCTTTGGAGAACATGGCTATGGTATATTTTTGAAGACTGTAGCAGCCACCTCCAGTCCGTTCTTGTATCAAAACACAATACTATTTGGTGAGACTGGGACATGCATCTTCTCCTACATTTCGTTCACTAGTTAAATAATTTGGTCGGATTTTTGAGAGGGGTTGCTCCTACTGGTTCCATATGAACCTGAATAATTGCTTCTTTCCATTTATTGTATCATTCATTCATAGTTACCCATTTTATAAATAAATTATATGCATATATATTTTATGACAACAACCCAATGTACAGAATCTCGCAATTATGCTGTGAGTGACATTTCTTGGGACATTACATATTGATTGATCGATTTGTCCTTTCAAAAACAGAGTAGACTTTCATGTGCAAGTAGTAGTGCGCAGAACAGCGATGAATAAGATATTAACTCTGCTACATGGATCTTTCAGAAGAACATTGGGATGCTTTGGGAATGGAAGAGAATTAAAAGCTCTGTCTTCTGCACTCTGGGTTCTTTCAGAGCTGTAGTTTCTAATTTAACTTTGGTCCAAATTTGGTTCCCTTTTTTTCTTCAGGTGAAATTCTGGATGCAGCCAGAATCAGAAGGGGTGAAACATTGGAGGATCAAAACTCAGTGGCTGATGAAACAGAAAAAGAAAAGGCTAGTGTTGAGAATAAAGACAGCACAGATGTTGAAAATGGCAAAGAAGATCTTTCAAACCAGCAGCTGGATTCAAATAATGAAATGCTACCTAAAGAAAGTTCTAAAAAAGGAAGCAAGGAAGGTAAAACCAATATATTAGTTAATATACAGGGCAGTTCAAAAAGATTTGAAATAGGTATATCTGCAACCATGAACAGCCTATGAATGAAACTCTTATCCCTTCAAAGAGTGGGGCATAGAGTTTCAAATGATTGCTGCTAGGTGCCTTTCCCAGCGCACAACAAGCCCTGGTCTCAGTCATTCTCAAGATGACGACATTGCAATGTAAGACCTAATGAGACATTCTCCATAAGTGGGATTATTTTTTGGATTTGTTTTCTGGCTCAAAATGGTTAGTAAAACTTGAAAACTCGTTAAATCACTTGTAGATTTTGTGCAACTGTAACATGTTTCCATTGTGAAATATGCTGCTTTCAAATTGGGTCCATCATTTTCAAACACCCTTTACATTCAGCCCTCTGTGTCCACAGATTCTGCATCCACAGGTTCTGCCATCTACAAAAAAAGTTTGAGTTTGCCTTTTTTGCAATGTTTGCAACATATTTTATTATTATTGCATTTGTTTTGCCATTTTATATAAGGTACACCATTTTGCTACAGTATTGTATAATAGTGATTTTCAACCTTTTTTGAGCCGTGGCACATTTTTTACATTTACAAAATCCTGGGGCACACCACCAACCAAAATGACACAAAATGACACTCTAACACAGTAATACATACAGTTAATATGTTTTAAAATGTATTTATACACTCACTTAGTGTGAAACCTGGGCCTGTTTTGATGAACACAAAATAGGTGACGCGAGAGTGCTATGGTTCCATTTCTTAAAGGGACAGATGCGCCTTATAGTTTATATATGAATGAAGTTCGAAAATAATTTCCCACGGCACACCTGATGCTCTCTCACGGCACACTAGTGTTCCGTGGCACACTGGTTGAAAATCACTGTTGTATATAATGTGACTTGAGCATCCACAGATTTTGGTATTTACAGGAAGTCCTGGAATGCCAGCAGATGCCAAAGGCCAGCTTTATTTGTTTGAATATTATTCGCTATGGTCATTTTTTTAAAAAAGCATTTCATGTTTGTGTCTTTGTCTTCACAATCAGCCAGTTTCCTCAAATCATACTACTGAACTTAATTTACCAATTTATATTGGGAGAAATGTGGGATAAAAATAAATAAATAAAATAATTTCTGTTTGCATGCTATGCTACTAATAAGCAAATTTTTAAAATATCTATAAGGATTTCATGTACATTTTACTGTAGAACCAGCAGATGGTGATAAAAGTGATTCTGTGACATCTACTGTTGGAGGCAACATTACAAATCCTTCTGCAAGAGAAGTTAATACTTCTGAAGGGAAGAACATAGTGGGATGTGAGCCAGAAACTCTTAATAATAATGAGGGAGAGAAGAATTCAACATCAGAGTCTTCCAAAAATGTCACAGGTACAGCAAGGGTCCCTATAGTTCATTGAATTTAAATTAATTAATTTACGATGTATGCTGTTCCTGCTGATTCTTTGCTGGAGCATCATTTACTGTATTTTGTGCTTGTATTGTATTCAGTTGGTAGTGTTCCAAATTTAATGTGAGGGTGCTAATGTTTTTGTGTCCTTCAAATATTTGCAATTGGAATAAGTTCAGTGTAGGTTTTCCTTTATTATATTATTTATTTGCCAGAACCCAAAAGCCCTAGCCAAAATGGCATGTGTTTCTCAGACTGTAATCCAACAGCATTTGGTGAACTTCATGAGCTGGTTGTGTAATATGTGACTGGAACCACTCCTTTATCTATTATCAAGAATAGATCAAATCACCAAGAAATAGTGGTAGCAGGGGTTTTTTTTGTAGGTGTTTGTTCACAACCCACAATTTCTGCAGAGTATTCCAACAAGTGGGTTTTTGGGAGTGGGTTTTTGCTTTGGGAGTGGGTTTTTGTGATTTAAAAATGTGCCTCAGAAATCTCTTAGTTTCATGTTTTTCTGAGAAAACAAATGACATACACTTCCCCATATAAGATCTGTAATTTGATCACCTCCTTCTGTTCTAGAGAAGGGAATGGAACCTCCAGCCTGTGGGCCTAATTCAGTCCATAACCTGGAGATGCATTTTCCGCTTTGTGAAATCTTGCCCTCTTGGAGATTCTCTCTAAAGGAAGGGGAAATCCCCCTAGCATTGCCCCTTGGAGATCAAATATTACTTTGGGGGTGGCTGCCAGTTTGCCACAATGTCAAAATGTTGAAAATGTTGGTTCTTTTGATATAATTGTGTAAATACATTAATTATTTAATTAGCCTTATCGCAAAATCGACACATGATAGAGAAAAAATAAACACAGATCTGGGTTCAGTGCAAAAAACTCTGTAAGAATAATCTAAAATTATATCTGATGAAAAATACTTGTTGACTTGTGTAATTTTTTTTATTTTCTTTTAAAATTATCATCCTGTGTCTTTCTGAATACATCATTATTGACAGCCTCGAATTCTTTTCTTGCATTTTGAAATCTTCTGAAGACAGTGCTACCTAAAATAATTGTCTTTTGTAGGTGAAACTGCTAAGCCAGTTCCTAGCCAGAATATTGGTTCATCTGCTGAAGCAGTCTCATCTGAACCAGAAAACAGCAATAGCAGTGAACTAAATTCCATGCAGAGTGAATCTGTTAAGACTTCTGATGAAGTGGAAAATATCGAAGGAGGACCCCAGAGCTCAGAGGAGCTAGGTAAAAATAAAGCGGGTTTGTCACTAGCATATGTCTGGTGATTGCTAGTCTTTATTTTTTAAATTGTGTTCTTTTTTAATTCTTAAATAGCAACTGTAATACTAAACTGGTGTTTATTGCTAGCAATGGACTGGATAAGAGTACAGTATTCATAATGTCCAAAATGCTGTGACTAGATTTGGTTTTAAAGAGCATACAACTCCCTTGTTGAAACTGGTTACTGATCTGTTTCTGGACACAATTCAGAATTCCAATTACGATCTATAAAGCTACATACAGCCAGCTCCAGACTCTCTGAAAGCCTGTATCTCCTCATGACAAATAAATAAATAAATACACATCTGCCCAAGTTTTATTATCTGGGAAGGTCTTTCTATCCTGTCACCGTTGCAGTCCTATCTGGTGAAGATTTAAACAGAACTTTCTCAATGGTTCCGCCTAAGCTATGGAATTCTCTATCAAAGGTGACTTGGTTGGCTCTTTCTCTGCTCTTTTTCATCAACACACAAACACCTGTCTAAGCAGTCATTGTGTCTAACTGTTTGCAGTAGGAGTGCTTGCAATGAGTGTGCTGCTTCTGTAATCTCCCTTTTTAATTATTTTAAATTAAAATTAATGTCTTCAAAGTAATAATACACTTTATTTATATTCTGCTCTTCTCACCCCGAAGGGGACTCAGAGCGGATTACATCACACATACGGCAGACAATCCCTGCCGGAACACATACAGTTACAATACAACACATACAATTTTTGAAGGATTTCTTCTGACTATCACAGGGTGCATCATTACGTCACAAGGGGGTGCTGTTGCTTCATCCTCATGATGGAGGGCCTCTGTTCCTCTGTTCCGCATTCCACCTTCCGACAGCCGATCTTTATTTATTCAGGTGTTGTAAAGTCCTTACTGAAAAAAATCCTCCCCCACTTTTGGCAGGTTCCCAGTTCATCTAATCACAGTTGTTTTCGAACTGCTGGGTGAACAGTGGACAGGGCTCACAGCTGGGTGTCCAAGCCAGCTTGGGAATCGAACTTGCAACCTTCAGGTTGCAAGCGCAGCTGTTCTTACCACTGTGCTATCTCTCCGGTCCCAATAATGTTATTTATTGGATTGGTAATTCAGTTGAACCCTATATATTGGTATACCTTTACTTGAAACATACAGTAGAATAGAACTTGGGGGATATAGAGACGCTCACAAATACTTCCAGGGGAAGGTAGCACAAGGGTTAGTGAAAGTGGATGTTGAGTCTGTGGATAAGGATAGTGATATCTATAATAATTGGGGTTTCCCCCCATATATCAACTATTTGAATGTTTGAATTTTTTTTTGACAGGAGATACATTTAATGGTGAAAGAAGTGAATCTCCAAGCAATGGAAGAAGTACTCCTGGTTCCACACGGATGGTCACCAGGTTACGAAATCCAGATAGCAAGCTCAGCCAACTAAAAAGCCAGCAGGTAGCTGCTGCAGTACATGAAGCAAATAAGCTATTTAAAGAAGGCAAAGAGGTCTGTACTACTTTGGAAAACTATTAATTGAAGTACTTCTGGTATAGGCATACAGGTTGAGGTTTTACTGAATGATTTTATTATGAAACAGAGTCTTGAATGCTATGTTTTTTCCCAACTGAAGGAGACTCATCAAATTAACTGGATATATTTGCCTTAGATGTTGAATCACCATCAAACAATTGGTTTGCTGGATCTACTGTACTTTGACCGTATCAGTTCAGATCACAGAGTAACAGTGCAGTTTGATTATTTTCAAGGTGTTGGTTTTAACCTTTAAGGCCTTGTATGGTCCAGGGCCGGTGTACCTGAGGGCCTGTCTTTCCCCTTATGTTCCCCAGAGATCACTCCGATCAGAAGAACAAAATCTTCTTGAAATTCCGACTGTACGGACATACCACCTGTCCTCAACCAGACAAAGGGCATTCTCTGTTATAGCACCTACGCTCTGGAATGCCTTGCCTACGACTGTTCAATCAATAAGAGAGCTCTCCTCCTTCCGGAGGGCTTGTAAACTACTCTTTTCCGGCAGTCATTCAACCAGAGCGGCTCTTTGTAGAATCTTTTAATTTTATTGCTATATTTTACTCTGTTATATTGTATTTGTTAACTGATGTTTTATGCTTTTTATGGAATGTTGTACACTGCCCTGAGCCTGCGGGAAGGAGCGGTCTAGAAATCGAAATAAATAAATAAATATGTACCCAGAGCTTTATTATAAATCCAGTTAACACCTCTTTGGTTGTGTGTGGTCCATTAAGTCACCTGTTGACTTGTGGCGACCGATTAATACTTGGTGGCAAACCTTCCTCCTCAGCATTTAATATTTGTTGGTGGTATCTCATACAAGTACTAAGATCCAACAGAATATTTAGGCCTCAACACAACCTACTTCCGTACAAATGCATATAGGATTGTACCTAACATCAGCAGTTGCACCAGAATTTACTTTGTCAACCACTGTTGCTTTTCTTTGCTTTTTTTTGTAAATGAGTTTATTCAAACATACAAAGAAAAAACATACTTATAAAATACAACAACACAAAATGAAATTAAAACTACCATAAAAAACCAATTTCTCCTTATTTGTCAGCAGTGCTATTTCAAGCAGAGTAGACAGGTTTCTCTAGAGCACACATTCTCAAACTGCGGCCCTCCAGCTGTTTCGGCCTCCAACTCCCAGAAGCCCTAACAAGCTTGTTCAATTGTCAGAAAATCTGGGAGCTGAAGGCCCAAACAGCTGGAGGGCCACAGTTTGAGGATGCCTGCTCTAGAGTCATTGTTGTCAATGATATTGAATCCATTTATATTACATTGACCAACAGAAGTTCATGGAAGCATAATACATTTTTGAGCTTATCACTGAAGAATATCAGCATAACATGGAGATATATTTCTGAAAGTCTACAAAAATCATTATCTATACCAAAAGTAACAATTGTATTGAAGGCTAACATTCATGATGGGTTGTGCTCTTATTGCCGGGGGATATTTCATTAGATGTCATTTTAGTAGCTGTTTTCTGTATTACAGTTCCTAAAAATAAACACGGCTTCTGCCTTTCAGATTAAAGGTATTCTAGATGTGAAGAGGTTTTTTGTTTTTAAAAATGTGTGTGTTCTCCCCCCTCCCCCCCTTTCTTTTTACAAAAATGTCATCAAGGTCCTCGTGGTTAATTCCCAAGGGGACGTTTCCCGGTTGAATGCCAAGAAAGAAATAGTGATGAAAGGAAACATCAACAATTATTTCAAGTTGGGTCAAGAAGGGAAGTACCGTGTCTACCATAATCAGTATGCTACCAATTCTTTTGCTCTGAACAAACATCAGCACCGGGAAGACCATGACAAGAGACGACACCTTTCCCATAAGTTTTGTTTGAGTCCTGCAGGAGAGTTCAAATGGAATGGCTCTGTCCATGGGTCAAAGGTCCTTACAATATCCACTCTGAGGCTAACCATCATTCAGCTGGAAAACAACATCCCATTATCCTTCCTTCACCCCAATTGGGCTTCTCACAGGTGAAGATGTTGCACTTTTCATTATATAGTTAAATGGAGCCAGTGCATGTGTTTTGCAGGGAATCAAACAGGAAGAAGATAGGGATAAGTAGATGTAGGCAAAGATAACCAGTGAATCAATGTGTAGTTTTTCATATTTAGTTGTTTCACATGTTTATCAGTATGCTTAGTTGTAGACTAAGTAGCAGTAAGCATGGAAAAAAAGGTTTTATACCCAAGACGTCACAAAAAAGGAAGATTTAAATGAGAATTGGTATTTTATATTTAACGTCATTAGGCTTTTTGTGTGGTCACTTTAACATTGCCAAGGTCCTTTTTTCCAGTGTATTTTGCAGTTGCTAAACAGATGCTACTGCAAACAGTGAACTTGAAATATTTCATGCTTTTGTCAAATGCAGGTCTAACTGGATCAAAGCTGTTCAGATGTGTAGCAAACCTAGAGAATTTGCATTGGCTTTGGCAATATTAGAATGTGCAATTAAACCAGTTGTCATGATGCCAGTCTGCAGGGAATCCTTGGGACATACCAGGTAAGATGTCTCAGTGTTTGTGAAATGTAATTAGTTAGCTCAGCTACATGTCAATTTTCACGAGTTTAGCAATGACCATTTGACATGTTTAAATTGTATTGGTAGGTACTATTTTTATTTGCAGTTGTGACTTCTTTATGAAGGTTACATTTCCAGCTTGCTTCTTACAAACAAACTACATGGAACACTTGTAGGGGAGCCATGTAGTTTCAATGCTCATGTTTGTCTGCCTAAAAATAGCTGACCAGAAGAAATAATAAGTACCATTGTATGTGCTGTGTATTTAGATTGCGTAGAATGACAGCTATTGAAAGAGAAGAAAAGGAGAAGGTGAAAAAAAAAGAGAGAAAGCAAGAGGAGGAAGAGACCATGCAACAAGCAACATGGGTGAAATACACATTTCCTATAAAACACCAGGTACTGTTTCCACATAGAAATCTTTTGAAAATAAAATAGTGAATTCATTATTGTAACAAAAGAACCTTTGGTTGCTGTGAGTTTTCCGGGCTATATGACCATGTTCCAGAAGCTTCGTTCTGCCTAAAAGAGGATGTGTTGACTCCATTACAAGAACAAAACAACAACAACATCAAAACATCACCACTCCTATTCCACCAGTGTGAATAAGTATAGGTTGCTTACCTGTAACCATATTTCTTTGAGTGTCTGTCTGTGAAATTAGCACATGTGAGTTTTTCCTGCGCATGCGCAGCAACTTCGAGACATTCTAGCTCTGAATAGATTTCTGGCGGAGGCCCTGCCCATCCTCCCAATAGTATATAGGCCAATGGGCGGGGTTACGCCTTAGTTCCATGCTCCAGACAGCAGCGAAGTACCGAGACATGACATCAGAGGGGAGGATGGGCGGGTTTGTGCGAATTTCATAGACAGACACTCAAAGAAATACAGTTACAGGTAAGCAACCTATACTTCGTGTTGTCTGTGAAATGCGCACATGTGGGTGATTTAACAAGCTACATACCTGGAGGTGGGTCATGCCACGCAGGAAAATAAAGCAGCTCTGCCGAATAATACATCCTTTTTAGCAAGGACGTCGAGCTTGTAATGAGCACCAAACGTAGACGGAGTTGACCAGGTCGCTGTTTTTCGGATTTCTTCAACAGAGACGCCTTGCAAAATGTATTTGTGTATTTGGTGAGATGTGGGGTGGGGGATATAGCTCCTTTGAGCCACATGTGCGCATTTCACAGACAACACGAAGAATTATCCAGGCTCTTAACATTCAATTTAGGGCAATGTTCTGGAGCATGTTGTCGCCTCCCAGGTCCAGGAGTTTGAGGATATCTTATTCCATTTCAGCACTGCTTCATGTTATGGAGATGTTAATACCTTAGTGGATGACTTGTGCAGGGAACTGGACTGGGGAGTGTGTCCCCATTGAATTTCTTTGCAGGTTTTGACGTTGCCTTTCTGAACCACCACTCTGGGCTGGGGCTTATAAGGATTGCTCTGCAATGATTCCAGTCTTTCTTAGAGAAGCAGACATAGCTGTTAATGCTGGAAGACTTGTTTAAAACTGGCCGCTGGTCTGTGGGGTCCCTCAGGTTTCCATTTTGTCTCCCCATCCTGTTTAAGATCTCCATGAAATTACTGAAAGATGTCATCTAGAGTTGTCAGCAATGCTTACAACATGCATATCTGTTTCTCCTTTCTCATTCCAAAGAAGCTGTCTTGGTACTGAATCAATATCTGTTGTCAGTAATGAACTGGATAGGGCTAACGAATTGTAATTTAACCCAAGCAAGACAGGTGCTCCCGGTTTCTTGAAAGGAAGATCAAGGAATAGGGGATCTACTTGTGTTGGATGGGGTTACACTCCCCTGAAATCTCAGGCCACAACTTGGGTGTTTTCCTGGACTCAGCTCTGAGCCTGGAAGACCAGGTTTTAGCAATGACCAGGTGTGTGTTTCCATAGCTAAAACTAGTACGATTTGGCTGCGGTGACACATGCCTTGATTATATCCTGTTTTAACTATTGTGGTGCACTTATAACTAAACATATTTTTAAATACTTAATAGGTTTGGAAACAAAAAGGAGAAGAATATAGAGTAACAGGATACGGAGGTTGGATATGGATTAGTAAAACACACGTCCATAGATTTGTGCCCAGATTACCTGGAAATACTAATGTTAATTATCGAAAGTTGCTACCAGGTGAGTATTTTAATATATTCGTTTCTAAAGAGAATTCACCGCAAATTCAGATAGCTGCATCAAGGCCAAGTCTTTTCTGTGCCATACAAAGCTTTCCTAAGCAGTTTGTAATAATATAGTTTGGCTCATTTTCTTCCTATAAAAAGCAGTTTAGAAAGCTCAAGAAAATTGCTGTACTGTAAATATTTGATTAAGCAGTCAGAAATAAAAAGTGCTTTCATATGGATTTCTGAAATATTTTATTAATTGCTTCTAAAGGAAATTTGCTCTGAATTTAGTAATTTGGTAAACAATATGGGCTAAACTAAATGGATTAGAAAAATCTGGAACTGTATGGAATGATGATACTGGGAAATATAATGGGAATTGGCCAGAATTATTTGTTTTCTCTCCCATGGGAACCCTCATTGGATCAGCCCGTTATACTCAACCCGTGATACTCAATAATAACAGTGCAGTTATTATTGAGAAAATGGATGAAATAATATTTCCACATTTTCTGAAGCTAGGGGCACAGGATCCCTGTGAAAGTGATACAGATATGAATAAAGCCTTTCTTTTTTATTGAGAGAACATCTCTCATGCTCAAGGGTGCCTCTGTAGTAAACTGATTGTAGATTCACACTGGAAGAAGTAGATCAGGGCTGTCCAACTTCTACTGGCCCAAGGGCCGGAATTCCGGTCACTTATCACCTGGGGGGCCGCTCTGGCCCCGCCTCTTCCTCCTCGCCAGCGCGAGGAGGAGGAAGGAAAGCCTGCTTTGAACTGGGATATATGGCAGTGTGGACTCAGATAATCCAGTTCAAAGCAGAAATTGTGGGATTTTCTGCCTTGATATTCTGGGTTATATGGCTGTGTGGAAGAGCCCTGAAAGTCTATTGTACCAAGCTTTGCTAAATCCCATCAGCTGGCCTATCATCCCCTTTTGTTAGGTCTTGACCATCTTTACTTCATTCTAGTTTTAAAAAATATATTAAGAATGACTCAAGATGTCATTAACCTGATGTATTAACCCGGGGCCCCTTCCACACAGCTGAATAAAATCCCACATTTTTTGCTTTGAACTGGGTTATATGGAAGTGTGGACCCAGGGCCCTTCCACACAGCCCTATATACGAGAACATCAAGGCGGAAAATCCCACATTATCTTAGTCCACACTGTCATATATCCCAGTTCAAAGGAGATATTCTGGGATATAGGGCTGTGTGGAAGGGCCCTCAGATAATCCAGTTTATTTATTTATTTATTTACTTACTTACAGTATTTATATACTGCCTTTCTCACCCCTCGGGGGACTCAAAGCAGATATGAGATTTTTCTGCCTTGATATTCTGGGGGGCCTTCCACACAGCCTTATACCCCATAATATCAAGGCAAAAAAATCCCACAATATCTGCTTTGAACTGGATTATCTGAGTCCACACTGCCATATATCCCAGTTCAAAGCAGGAAATGTGGGATTTTATTCAGCTGTGTGGAAGGGGCCTGAGTTAGGGATTCGTAGATGTCAGATCAGTGCACTTTCTGGTTGCTTGAGAGTTACTATTAAAAATAGGCCTCATACTATACCCCATTACGGACCCACCGCCAGGATTCTACCATTGGGAGACAATCATACTGCACCGTGAGCGATAGCATATGATGATAATGATGGTTCCCCATCGTGGTCCCTGTGAATAATTTGATGGACAGTTATCTATTAAAAGATATTATCACCACTCCCCTTGAGCATATATAGCCAGTGGGAGGGGCTGCCACCAGATCCTTTTTTCCGCCGTGTTAAAACTCTGTGTTGACTTGATATTAATATTAAAATATTGTCATTAAAAGCAAATAAAGACCGGCATAACCATTTCCCTGTATTATAATAAAACAGCTTTATGAATGCAGCAGAATTTTTTCAATTTTTTTGGCCCTTTGGTTGAGTTTGGGTTAACCAAAGCCCAATCCCCACATTTTCTGCTTTGAACTGGGATATATGGCAGTGTGGACTCAGATAACCCAGTTCTAAGCAGATATTGTGGCTTATCTGCCGTGATATTCTGGGATATAGGGCTGTGTGTAAGGGCACTGGGTATATTAACCTAGTTTTAGAACAAATAGAGCCCTCCACTTTAAAAACAAACAAAACCAAACAAACCCATCACCTGCATCATTCATAGTTTGTCACCAAGCACCCTCTCAAAATCCCAAGTCAAAATCCCATCAGCTGCTGCATCATTCCCTCTTCTCAGGCCTTGGCGACTTTTCCTATCGTTGTCCTTCCTGCTCCAACCAGCCACTGATACCACAAACCCCCACCATTCCAGATTAGAGCCTTGTTGAATTTTAAAAAAACACACATCTTCCAAGATGCTTGAAAACGGGTAGGGAGAAACTATGCCGGCCTTACCACCCCCCTTCCTTCTCCTCCAGCCTCTACCTCATTTCGCAGATACCCCGGGTTGCCAGGGAAACCTCTCAGCCCATATCGCCTCCCTCCTCCTCCTTTTCCTCCGCCACAAACCCTCCCTCTCTCCTCCTCACCATGAACTTAAGGGCCTTCTGCACCACCGCCTCGGCCGGGTCCATCCCTCCTCTCTGCTGCTGCTGCTCCCCCGCCAGCTCCGGGCCTGAGGCCTGGGCCTAGGCCGCCCCCGCTCTCCCTCCCTTTCCCTCAGTGCAAGGCCGCAGACAGTGCAGAGGCAAACAGGCTCGGCTTTCCCCGGCTCGGCTCACTGGGAAATGTAGTCCCAGGCCCGTCTACCGAGCAGTCTCCGATACCACCATTGGCTCCCCTTGGCTCCGCCCTCCCTCCTAAAGTGTCACGCTGGGCGGCAGAAGCGGCGATTTCACCTGGATTTTTTTTTAAAAAATTAAATAAAATATTTTTTGTGGGAGGGCTGGAACCAAGGGGTTAGCGGGCCGTGCACGCCCCGCGGGCCGTCTGTTGGGTGGGCACGGTGTGGATATTCTTAGTGTTATCTCTAGTATTCTCTAAAAAGGTCAGGGGTCTTCAAAAAAATTTAATTCATGGGCTGGTTCACACAATTCCTCGGACTGTTGGGAGCCAGACTATAGTTTGAAGAAAACACAAATGAATCATTATGCGCACTGCACATATCTTATTTGTAGTGCAAAAAATTCATGGAAGAACAATATATTTAAAATGAAAAACAAACTTGCCACTATTTCAATGGGAACTGTGTGCCTGCTTTTGGCTGATGAGATAGTCACGTTAATTAGGATGGTTGTAGGTGTGGGCCTTCAAGTTGATTTAGAATTAGGGCAACTCTAAGTCTGAAGTTTAGGACGGGTGGTGGGTAAATGACCTTGGAGGGCCACATCAATCTGCGGGCCTCCGCTTAGGGACTCCTACTCTAGGCCGTCCAGTTTAACTCTTTGGTGTACCACTGAGTGACACTCCAGTGCACCTACAAAGTGATATTGGGGGATCTAAAGATAATGTTTTAATCTAATTGCAAAATAATCAAGTTTTCAAAAGTCCAGCCCAACAGTGTGTAAGTCTGACTGTAGTTGAATTTCAATAATAGTGGTTATGTTGCAGAGTTCTAAGTCTGAGCTGAGTAAAAACTTATTTGTGTGAAATAATGTCTGAACACTCTCAATATATGGTACCTTGAGAATTTTATACCATCAGCTTTAAAATCCTATAAGTAAATGAAAACTTTTCTTTTTAGCAAAAAATGATACAACAGCCATCACTGAGAAACAGTGTGAACTGGATAAAAGGAAAAATCCAGCAAAAGTAAAAATAGAGCATAGTTCTTTGAAAAACAGACTAAAAAATCACCGTGAGCCTCACAAAAAGGACCAAAAAGAAACAGAAAATTCTGAAGCAACAAAAAAAAGTTGCACGAAACAGGAATTTGAACTGAAAGAAGAAAAAGTGGAAATTAACAAATATTTGGATAAATCAGTTTGTGCAAAAGAAGGTAATAAGCATTTTCTCCATTTTCATGGGTGCGTTTTAGCTTCTTTCTTTTTTCTTTTTCTTTTAAATTCTGCTTGGCAGAATGTGTATAATAGGAAATTTACCCAGTGTAACCTGGGTTGTTACTGGTGATTTTACTTTTGATTTCAACAGAACAAATGTCTGACTGGCAACAACAACAATAATAATATAAAATTTTATTTACATTCCGCTCTATTTCCCCAGAGGGACTCAGGGCAGATTCGAAACATAAAAAGCAAATCTTCAGTTCCCAAATACAACAATACAGGTCCTTCTCAAAAAATTAGCATATAGTGCTAAAGTTCATTATTTTCCATAATGTAATGATAAAAATTAAACTTTCATATATTTTAGATTCATTGCACACCAACTGAAATATTTCAGGTCTTTTTTTGTTTTAATACTGATGACTTTGGCATACAGCTCCTGAAAACCCAAAAATCCTATCTCAAAAAATTAGCATATTTCATCCGACCAATAAAATAAAAGTGTTTTTCAAAAAAAAAGAAGTCAACCTTCAAATAATGATGTTCAGTTATGCAATCAATACTTGGTCGGGAATCCTTCTGCAGAAATGACTGCTTCAATGCGGCGTGGCATGGAGGCAATCAGCCTGTGGCAGTGCTGAGGTGTTATGGAGGCCCAGGATGCTTCGATAGTGGCCTTAAGCTCATCCAGAGTGTTGGGTCTTGCGTCTCTCAACTTTCTCTTCACAATATCTTACAGATTCTCTATGGGGTTCAGGTCAGGAGAGTTGGCAGGCCAATTGAGCACAGTAATACCATGGTCAGTAAACCATTTACCAGTGGTTTTGGCACTGAGCAGGTGCCAGGTCATGCTGAAAAATGAAATCTTCATCTCCATAAAGCTTTTCAGCCGATGGAAGCATGAAGTGCTCCAAAATCTCCTGATAGCTAGCTGCATTGACCCTGCCCTTGATAAAACACAGTGGGCCAACACCAGCAGCTGACATGGCACCCCACACCATCACTGACTCTGGGTACTTGACACTGGACTTGGCATTTCCTTCCCCCCAGTCTTCCTCCAGACTCTGGCACCTTGATTTCCAAATGACATGCAAAATTTGCTTTCATCAGAAAAAAGTACTTGGGCCCACTTAGCAACAGTCCAGTGCTGCTTCTCTGTTGCCCAGGTCAGGCGCTCCTGTCGCTGTTTCTGGTTCAAAAGTGGCTTGACCTGGGGAATGCGGCACATGTAGCCCATTTCCTGCACACGCCTGTGCACGGTGGCTCCTGATGTTTCTACTCCAGACTCAGTCCACTGCTTCTGCAGGTCCCCCAAGGTCTGGAATCAGTCCTTCTCCACAATCTTCCTCAGGGTCGGTCACCTCTTCTCGTTGTGCAGCGTTTTCTGCCACATTTTTTCCTTCCCACAGACTTCCCATTGAGGTGCCTTGATACAGCACTCTGGGAACAGCCTATTTGTTCAGAAATGTCTTTCTGGGTCTGACCCTCTTGCTTGAGAGTGTCAATGATGGCCTTCTGGACAGCAGTCAGGTCGGCAGTCTTACCCATGATGGTGGTTTGGAATAATGAAGCAGGCTGGGAGTTTTTAAAAGCCTCAGGAATCTTTTGCAGGTGTTTAGAGTTAATTAGTTGATTCAGATTATTAAGTTAATAGCTCGTTTAGAGGACCTTTTCCTGATATGCTAATTTTTTGAGATAGGATTTTTGGGTTTTCAGGAGCTGTATGCCAAAATCATCAGTATTAAAACAAAAAAAGACCTGAAATATTTCAGTTGGTGTGCAATGAATCTAAAATATATGAAAGTTTAATTTTTATCATTACATTATGGAAAATAATGAACTTTAGCAGTATATGCTAATTTTTTGAGAAGGACCTGTATATCCCTGCTAAAAAAATTAACCCAACATATAAACACAAATATGACTTAACAACTAAAATTAAATAATAATAAAAACGCAATCCCAGTAACACTTAAAATTTGTTTCATATGAAGTTTTATGTAAAGTGGTAAAACACTTGTTATATCAACCAAAGTCTAAAGAGCAAGATTAGTCAAAAGTAGTTCATAAGTGTGGAATTCTGAAACATAACACAGCAATCCCAAGCGTCTGTTCAGCACGTAACTGAATCCCCTTCGGGGTGAGAAGGGCGGGATATGAATATAGTGAATAAATAAATAAATAAACCAACTTTCTTTTGTAGAATAACTGAATCATAAAGTTGGAAAAAGCCATAAGGGCCATCCAGCCCAGTCCCCCTGCCATGCAAGAAAAGCACCTTCAATTTGATGGATCAGGTTTAAAACTATCATGTACTATGGTCTTAGTTTTAGGCTTGTTTATTGACAGATTCATGTCTATGCCATAATTTAAAATATTTATCTGTCAGGCAACACAACTCATGTTGAATCATGAGTTGTGTTGCCTGACAGATAAATATGTTAAACTATAGCATAGACACATATCTGGAAACAGTCCAAAGGATCAAAGAGTTTTTAATACTTCCTGAATCTATAGAGATAAGGCACTTTTAATTTTGTTGTCCTGTACAAACTTGTGTAAATCTTTTCCTCTTGATATAATCCCACATAGTTATGTGTCACTATTGCATTCTATCAAGAGGAAAATGTTCATTAAACAATTAGGGTTTTTAAAAAGTGAAATAGTGCAATGTTCATACATGGGAAGAAGTATTTAATTGGCCACAATTTAGTTATGAAGGTATTTTTTATATACAAAAAATTCTTAGTGATTAAATATTCTTCTTCACAGAGAAAAAAGAAGTTGGTGAAAACGATAAAAGCATCAAGGAAGAAGCCATGGAGGTAGATGAAGTGAAAATGGATACCTCCACAAAATGTGAAGAAATTCCAATCAGTGCAGATTTAATCAATGTTAGTGAGGGCTTGCACTTAAGGACATGTTACAAAATAAAAGTAAAACCTTCAAAACTGGATGGACTGCTTGAAAGAAGAGTAAAGCAGTTTACACTGGAGGAAAAGCAGCGACTAGAAAGAATGAAGCTTAAAACTAATGCTAACTCTTCAGGTTGTAAACCTCTGGCTGCACAGAGGAGCGTGGATGACCTACAAAAAGCTGTAGTGGGGGAAGAAAAACAAATGGATGTTGATATTTCAAGTATTAATCAAACTGGAGATTCTGTCAAAGAACACTTGTCACCTAACAGTCTGCACTTTACTAAAACAATTGGACCAGTCCAAACTTTGCCTTGCTTAAACAGACTCTTAGAGGGAGAAGCAAATAGAACCTCAGTTCAGTGCTCAGATGCACAGTCGCCGCCAGCAAAGGACACTAATGAAAGTGTTTGTGAAGCAATGGATACAGATAAAATTCAAATACAGAGCAAGGAGAGAGACCTTGATAGTTCTGTTACCCATGCCTCTACACCAATAGAAAACAAAGAAACGAGTAAGTGTGACACCTTAGAGGACAATACAAAATGTTCAGAGCGAACAAATAACCTTGTCTCTCAATGTGATAAAATTATTCAGCCAGTGGTAACTGAAAGTAGCTGTGAAGGCGTTGCTTCATTTTTTACTAAAAAAGGACATGAAACATTAAAACCTGAAAAACAGGACTGTGATTCTATAGAAATGTGTAGTTTAAAAGATAAACCTGGAGTGACATCCATACAACCAAATGATGTAAAAGAGGGTCCCTTGAAAAACAGCGAAGATGCATCTGAACCTAAGATCGCAGTAAATCCAAAACAGACGCTTGGAGGCCTGAAATCGCTACATTCTGAGCTCATTTCAGAAAAGGCATTTGAAGCTCAAATTCCTGACATGAAAGAAGAAAATATGGGCGAGGTAGTGAAATCTAAAATTACGGAAACAAATGGTGAAAAGCAAGGCCAAGATAAATGTGTCCTACCAAGTTCCAAAATCAAATGCTTTGACCAAATTAAAAGTCTTGCAGACAAAAATAATAACAAAAATGGAGAAACCCAAACACAGAGAGATAAACCAGCAGCATTTCAGATTAACGGGAAAGATCTTGATTTTAAAGTATTATCTAATGAAGAATGTTTGAAAAGAGAATTTGCACAAACAGAAAGTAGTGTTGAATCTAAAGTCAATCATATTAATAAAAATAATCCTGTAGTTAAACCATTTTCTTCCAGTGAATCTGCGAAACCATTTATGAATGGTGATATTGCTTCTGAAGATAAATTTGAGAGAGAATATTTGGACACTGAGTTGTTACAGAGATCTGAGGATGCAGATGGTAATCCTAAAGCAAATGACACCTCTCAAGATAGTTTGTCTGACTCTGCCCAATACACTGGAAGGAAAGAAGGTTCTGAAAGATCTAGTCCTCTTGATCATGCGTCAATTCCAGACCTCAGTTCCTGTAATGAGCGCAGCATACCTAAGGAAATGGAGTGCATGGAAATTGAATCGTCTTGCATTAAGAAACCTGCCCTGTCTCCAGTAACTTCATATGAGGAATCCAGCTTGAGTAATGACTTTGCCGATCAGAATGGATTGCAAACACATAGCAGAATTGAAAACATCAATGGTGAAACCTCAAGAAAAGCAGTTATCACAGAGGTGACTACCACATCGACTGTTTCCACCGAATCCAAAACTGTTTATAAAGTATCTGAGCTGTCAGGCTTCAAAGCTGATAAAGAACATCTGGTGCCATCTACGGAAAACTGTTCTGTGTCCACTTTAACTACCACCACTACTGTAACAACACTTACTACTTCCAGTACAGATAGCAATACTAACGTCACTTCCGTAAAGGAGCAAAGTAAAACTGTGGTAACAACAACAGTAACTGATTCCTTAACGACTGCAGGAGGAACCTTGACGACTTCTATGACAGTCAGCAAGGAATATTCTACAAAGGACAAAGTGAAGCTAATGAAATTTTCGAAACCTAAAAAGTCTCGTTCTGGAACAGCATTACCATCTTACAGGAAGTTTGTCACTAAAAGCAATAAAAAGAGCATATTTGTTTTGCCTAATGATGACCTAAGGAAGCTGGCAAGAAGAGCGGGGATCAAAGAGGTTCCACGTTTCAACTACACCGCTAAGCCTGCTTTGGATATTTGGCCATATCCATCCCCTAGACCGACTTTTGGTATCACTTGGAGGTAAAGTATTAATAACACTTTAAACAACTGAAGTAGATTTCATTGAATGAAAGGGGGAAGCTCATAACTTCAGTGCTCATCCCTTTTAAATCACAGCACCATTTTGCGTCATCTCATAGTGTTTAAACTGTATTGGGTAATGAGATGTTTTGTGAGCTTAAGTGGAAATATTATCCAGTTCCCATGCACTAAATTTAGTATACCATCAATGTACCAGAGGTAGGACATATGTTTCTGTAGCTTGGGCACATCAGGGCATCTATAGTGTTGTAAGTCACAAATATCCTGAAAGAGTGCCCCTTCAGACACTTAAAATGAATGCAGCACAAATCATTTGAAAAGTTTAAACACAGATTGTGTGGAGTCATTACTGTTGACTTCTAGAAGCTTTATATAAGTACGCATTCATCTGTATTTGCAAATGATGACTATGTGGCCATTTTTTAAACTTTGTCATTGATTCTCATAGTTCGGAGGGCTGTAAGCCTATGTGAAAATTGGTTTTAAAATGTCCTAAATATCTCTTCTTATTTGGCTACTTTCAGAATGGAATGAGGTGGCAAATCCCAATAATGAATTGCTCCATTCTTTTGAATATGGAGGGCAGGTTTCCTCTCTGGAAAATGCCTTTTTGAGCAGCGTACACTTATTTTTGGCAGAAAACATTTGACACTAGTCAATGGCATTAGAGATGGAAGTCCCTTTCCACAGTTGAAGGAAGCCACCACCAGGGACCCTGGGGACAACATATCCTTGTTGGCAGGAGAGGCCCTCCTCCCAGCAAAACAACTTTATTCCTTCTATGCAAATGAATGTATGCATTACTACTTTTGCTTGCAAGTAACACAGTAGGTGAAATTGCCCCCTTGATGTAGCAGGTTGGGAACCCCAGATATCAAGTGAGAATGTTTTCAGAACGACTGGTCTTTGTATTCTAACAATATGCCAGGGACCATGTTTGGAGCCTACTAGTATTAGAAACCTAAAACATTCAAAGTTGTATCATTGCTCTGGGAGGAGGAAGATTTGGTTTCTTTTGTTGTTATATTGGGAGAATCATAGAGTTAGAAGAGATCTCATGGGCCATTCAAAGCACCCCTGACAAATGGCCATCCAGCCTCTGATTAAAAGCCTCCAAAGAAGGAGCCTCCACCACACTCCAGGGCAGAGAGTTCCACTGCTGAACAGCTCTCCCAGTCAGGAAGTTCTTCTTAATGTTCAGGTCCTTTCCTGTAGCTGGAAGCCATTGTTCCGCGTCCTAGTCTACAGGGTAGCAGAAAACAAGTTTGCTTCCTCCTCCCTGTGACTTTTGCTCACATATTTATACATGGACATCATGTCTCCTCTCAGCCTTCCCTTCTGCAGGATCTTTAAGCTGCTCCTCACAGGACTTGTTCTCCAGCTCCTTGATCATTTTAGTCACCCTCCTCTGGACACATTCTAGCTTAACAACATCTTCAATTGAGGTGCCCAGAATTGGACACAGTAATCCAGATGTGATCTGTCCAAAGTGGAATAAGAGGGAGCATGACTTCTCTGGATCTAGACACTAGACTCCTATTTATGCAGGCCAATATCCCATTGGCTTTTTTGCTGCCACATGGCATTGTTGGCTCATGTTTAACTTGTTGTCCACAAGGACGCCAAGATCTTTTCCACACATACTGCTGTCGAGCCAGCAGTACGTGTTGAAACTTGCTTTCTTCCACCATTTTTTCTGTTAGCTTTCTTGCACCAATTCTTCTGTTCCTTTTTTCAGATCAGAGTCCTACACCTATCACCAGATTTTCTATTGGTTGGCTGTGATATCCAGTACAGCTGTAAATGACAGTAGTAGTAGTAGTTGCTGCTGTTATTTTATTTCTTACCCCCTTTCCTCGTGGCGGGCTGCAACATAGTTAAAACACAGAAACATTGTAAAGATTCTGTAAAGTGTTGTGTGCAGCATGTTTTTATCGCAACTGTAATCCGCCCCGAGCCTGCAGGGAGGAGCGGAATATAAGATCGAATAAATAAATAAATAAATAAATACACAAATTAAGTATATTTCTGTAAAATACATATTAAAACCACAGAACACACGTTTAAAATTCATGATGAAAACACATATTTAATGTATATGTGAGAGAACATTGTTTATCTCCTAGGGAGAAGCCAGTTGAACAATCATTTGTTTCACCTTATTTGTTTGTATTAATGTAAATTCTAATTGTTGAACTTAGATTAGTAAGATTCAATACACTGTATATTAGTAGAGACACAGATAACATAAATTGTGTGTGTATGTGTGCCTGTTTATTTAAGATCGTACACTCTGCCTTGAAATACACAATTAAAAAGTCCTTATCTTACTTGGTACTATAGAGTTGTGTAGTACATAATTTTCTTTATGAATTTCCCCAGATATCGACTTCAAACTGTAAAATCTTTGGCAGGGGTTAGCCTTATGTTGAGGTTACTCTGGGCATGTCTGAAGTGGGACGACATGGCTGCTAAACCCCCACCTGGTGGAGGAACTACTCGCACAGGTAGTATTTTAAAGGAACACTTGGCTTCGTTAATTTCCAAATATGCAGGTGGTACTTAAATATTCTTTGAAAACTTGTGATATGTTAGGTCTCTTGAATCATTTGAAACAAAAATGAATTTGTATTTTGAAGACTATCATGGATGGAACCATCTAGGCCAGGGGTGCCCACACTTTTTCAGCATGCGAGCTACTTATATTAAAACCAAGTCAGAAAGATCTACCAGGGGAGGGGGTGGGGCTTGGCCAGAGGGGGTGGAACCAGGCTGCACCAAGCCCCGCCCCTCCCCTCTGGCTTTGGAGCTCCCAGCAGCTTCTCCAGGCTTGAGGATGACAATGCCAAGCCAGTGGTGGCATAGCTATCACAAGGCTGGCTTGGCCCTGCCCTCCTCAAACCTGGAGCAGCTGCTGGGAGTGCCGAAGCCGGGAGAGAGAGCGGGGCTTGGTACGGCCTGGCTCCGCCCCCCTCTGAGAAGCGATCCGGCTGGGATCGACCTCCTTTGGTCCCGGGATTGATCGCGATCGACTTCCTGGGCAGCCCTGATCTAGATCCATTTTAATCTGGCTTCCCTCCAATGTGACAGAAAATCATGTTAACCCTACTAAGCAGCAGAGAACACCTTTAAACATAAGAACATAAGAAGAGCCATGCTGAATCGGGCCTCAGCCTATCTAGTCCAGCATTCTGTGTCACACAGTGGCCCACTAGTTGTACACAGGGATCTCTAGCAGAAAGGAGGGCAAAACCCTCCCCTGCTCCCGACCCCCACAACCAGTACGGGGAAAATCCTGCCTGCCTCCATCAACACAGGTGGCACTTGGATGTCCATTTCAGTAACTACTGATTCCCTTGGTATCCATGAATCTGTCTAATCCTGCCTTGAAGCTGTCCAGGCTGACAGCTGTCACAACCTCCTCTGGAAGTGAGTTCCATAACCCAATGACCCTCTGGGTGAAGAAATATTTCCCTTTATTAGTCCTAACTTTCCTACCTTGGAGCTTTAGGGAGTGCCCCCTAGTCCTAGTGTTGTGTCACAGAGAAAATATTTTTTCTTTATTCACCTTTTCTATCCCATGCATGATATGCCAGCCCTACTTACAGGCTGGTTTCAAGTAGAGGGGTTCCATCTACTAGTGACTAATTCTCATTAGTTTTCAGACACAACAGAAAAGTATGGTTTTTTTTTACTTTAGGGTCATCATTAATCCCAACTACAGTAAACTCATTGAATCATGGCATTTCAGTGTGCATTCAGTTACAAGTTTCTGTTTTTTTAATGGGTCTGTTCCACTTGGATATACGACAGTTTATGCTGAGATGATAAGGTAGGGCCTCTTCTCATAGGAGTCAGCATATGTAGCATGATCATCACTGGAAACCCTCCAGTGCTGTGTTTTTATGAACTGCCAGGGAAAGAGCTTTTGCAGTGATGACAGCTCCGGTGTAAGTACTCCACAGGGATCCTCAAATACAGGATTCCTTGGAAAGGCTGGTTTGGAAAATCACATGTCAAGTGGCATGTGGAGTTCTTAAAGTAGCCTTCCTAGCATGCCCTGGCATCGAGGAGCAGGGAAGAGACCAGGCATGAAAGAAATGGCCTGCTTCGATCCAACAGCATTTCTCTCCCATAGTGTCAGCTTTTTATTCCTGTATTGTTGTACACCCACAACCATTTATATCCTACTGCTGCCTCCAATGGCATTTCACACTAGCGTTCCAGCTTTCCATTTAGTTTAAATCCTCTGAGGATGCTTGCCATAGATGCAGGCGAAACGTCAGGAGAGAATGATTCTAGAACATGGCCATAATAGCCCAGTGATTCCAGCCATGAAAGCCTTCGACAAAACACCGGAATTTGTAGGATAGACATTATCGAATTCATCTGTTGCCCTTTTGAAATAATAACCTTTTGAAATGCCTTTTGTAGAAACATCAGAAACAGAAATTACAACCACTGAAATTATCAAACGGAGAGATGTTGGACCATATGGAATTCGGTCAGAATACTGTATACGGAAAATTATTTGTCCTATTGGTGTTCCAGAAGCTCCAAAAGGTAAATTGACATATAGAGTTCCAAACGTATTCCTTGAGCAATGGGTTTTTGAACTGAGGGAATTGTAATTTAAGCCCTTGCTTCATATTTATGTACAGAAACTCCTACACCTCAAAGGAAGGGTCTTCGATCAAGTGCATTGAGGCCTAAAAGGCCAGCAACTCCAAAGCAAACAGGACCTGTTATAATTGAAACCTGGGTTGCAGAAGAAGAATTGGAACTGTGGGAGATAAAAGCATTTTCTGAGAGGTAATCTGACAGTGTGAAGGTCTTTGAATGTTTGTATCATATTTAGATTGCATAAATATTGCATCGTCGTTGCCATTCTGGATCTGATTTAAAACACATTTCAGCTCAAAAATAACATTGAATTATACATGCAGTCAAATAGCATTAAATAAATGTTCCTTCCATTGATATTCTCTCTTGTCAGTTATTTTGAAGAAAAAAAACTCTGGAGATACTTGGTTATTTTATAGTCTGGTTGAGGCACCAGACTTTGCAGTCTATTTTTTGTTTCCAAGATCTTAATCTCTCTGGTCCTTTTTATTTATCTGGAATGCTGGTTCCTTTTTCTCTCTCCCTGTATTAGTTGTTCTTGATTCTTTTTTTTTTTGGCCCTTTCCTCTGACCTCCTGTCTGCTCTATGCTTATTCAAGTATTTCACTCACTTAGATGGTTTGTCCACTTGTTGTTTTATTTCTCTTTTTACTCAGAGTTTGTTCTGTTCTCACTTTTTGTCTCATCAAGGTAACATCGCTTAGTTTCTTTACCTTCCAAAGTTTTTCTTGATCTCCATTTGACCCTCATTCCAACACTTTCTGTGTATCATTTATTAATTGATTTACATCTTGGTTCACTTCTCAGACATCATTCATCTGGGCATTTTTTTTCCTCCTTCTCAAATATTCTTCCTGGATATCGTATTTTCGGCTTTTCCTACACACAGTGCAAACAGCGACAGCTTTCTAGAAATGTTACACATTGATACTAAAAAAAATTGGTGTAGCATTAATCTGGAAGATTGGTTCTTTTGATATTAGATGTGCTGTTTGATAATTACGATGCGATTGTGATCTAGTGTTTTGGTTCATCTCTTTGGCAGAGTGGAGAAGGAAAAGGCACAAGCGGTTGAGCAACAGGCTAAGGTTAGTGAACAGAAGAAAGCTGGGGGAATTCAAGATTCAGATAGAGGCTCAACTAAAAACAGCGATTGGCTGCCCAGCAGGTGGGATAACCTCTTAGTAATCCCACCTGATGAAGTTTGCATTGTTTGCATTTGTCCCTCCTAAAGTAAACATGGAAATGTCTCTTACCAAAAAATTTACTATCATTTATACATGAGTTAAAAACATGGTCGTGCATCCCTATTGGAAGCCTATGCTGCGGAATTTAATTTTGCCATTTATTGGATAAATGTCCCCACTTGTATAATGTGGAATGAAATTGTTCCTATTGTAACATTATGTCATAGTGCAGATTCCCATGTAAAATGACTGGGTACAGATTGCAGTAGTCCCTAATTTGCCACAGTGTGGAGAAAATAATTTTGGGCATCTTGTTAACATAGAATCAAAGATGCTTCCACATTGAAATGGAAATTAATTTATTTGATCTGTTTATATAGGCACAGACAAGAGAATTAGTCTGCCCATTGTCATACATGCATGCAGACATGCAGTTTATAACATCTTTTGTTTGTACATTTAAAGAAACTTTTTTAAAAAATTAATTATTTGAAGTTGTCTTTGAAGTTTGAACATTTGGATCCTTTTTTCTAGCCACAATGACCATTTCAGTAGGCTTGCCAAACATTTGTAAACAGGTGCAATAAACACAGCAAAGAATAACATCAGAAACATGTGCATTTTCTTTAGGTATGTTAATTTAAAATGGCCTCTGAAAGAATATAAACATCTCAGTGTCTGCTTTAAATGCCCTCTTGGTAGATCTGAGATGCTTCCACAAGCTTATCACAATGCTTCCAGCAAAAGCTTCAGTCCACAATTTTCTAGCAATGCCTCCTGTTTTCATAGACAGTGCATTGGTTGTGTGGCACAGTACAACAAGCTGAAACATGCTCTTAATAGGGCAACCAAAAAGGCAAAAGGTCTGGCAAACATGCCCCATGAGGAGCAGCTTAGGGAACTGGGTATGTTTAGCCAAGAAGAGAAAATTTAAGAAGAGACATGAGAGCTGTATTAAAATATATGAGAGACTGTTGTATTGAATATTGAGTAATCTTTTTTTCTGCTGCTGCCAGAAAATAGATTTCCACCTAAACATTAGGAAGAACTTCCTGACAGTAAGAACTGTTTGACAGTGGAATATACTGCCTTACAGGACAGTGGAGCCTGCTTCTCTGGGGGTTTTTAGACAGAGACTGCATGACCATGTGTCAGGAATGCTTTGGTTTTGTATTTCTTTGTGCAGAGGTTTGAACTGGATGGCCCTTATGGTCTCTTCCAATTATATCATTTTTTGAACACTGCAACCAGGCTGAAGGTTTAAGCTGTTAGAATCTCTTTAATATTGGTAATGTACATATGAATATAGGTATTTTCAAATCCAGGACATTCTTACATAAGACGTTATTTCTAATTATCAAACTAGTTAGCAACCAAAAAGTTAGAACTTTTTAGGCTGGTAAAACTGGAGTTAAAAGCGGACCTCTGGGTATTGAACAGTTCTGTGATGTATGAAGTTTTGACTGATGCCTCTACATATCATGTTCTTTCTGACAATCCGCTCTGGAGGGGCCTCCAACCTACAGAACAGTGTGTGAGATGATGATGGAACGGGGTGGCAGGTGCCGAAAAAGAACTCAACAATAATCCCCTCCTGGATCCTTGTAGACTTTTTTTTGCAAGGCAGTAGAGGCAGGGATAGCTTGCATTTCGCTCATTATGTTGCTGTCCTAAAACAGCCAGTATTATCTGCAGACCAAACATTAGGGCTGAACTGTGAGGACCTTTCCAGTGGCCACATCCC
The DNA here is from genome assembly GCA_030556195.1 of Anolis apletophallus. Taxonomy (NCBI): domain Eukaryota; kingdom Metazoa; phylum Chordata; class Lepidosauria; order Squamata; family Anolidae; genus Anolis; species Anolis apletophallus. The sequence continues at coordinate 161,196,122 of JARBWK010000001.1, read as the reverse complement.
AATTTCATGTCAGAGGAGAGATTCCAAGTAGAAGCATCCAGCTTTAGAGTTCATGCTCTTGGCTTCCTTGATATCTTGGCTCTGATCTGTTTAGAGTTTCTGGACATAATAATTTGTCTCTTAGGAACACTTGTTCTTTTGGGGCTTTCTAATAGCTATGTCTGTTATGACACTTTGAAACAAATCTTTTGAATTAATTTAGTGTTACGAGCTGTGGGGCATGTTTTTTAATCCTGTCCACGTTTATTCCAGAACAAGTTTAGTAGTGTGCGTAAGACTGCAGCTTTGATGTATTTGCCACTATTTGGTGAGAGAATTGATACTGTTGATTGGCTTAATGACGGCTGTTCTTTATTGCATCATGATTTTTAATTTTCAGAAACGGCTGGAACAACAGAAGCAGTTACCTGCAGTATGTGGCACCATTACAGTTCCAACAACGAGCAGCATTGCATCCCCAGTTTCCACACCTCAGAAAGTTGTGGTGGGCCCCTTACCACGTCCTATGCCCAGTGGAACCAAAATGGTGCTTGCTACTAAAGTTGGATCTCCAGCCACAGTCACATTCCAGCAGAACAAGAACTTCCACCAGACTTTTGCTACTTGGGTTAAGCAAGGCCAGCCTTCAGCAGGTAAATGACTAAATCAGTAAAAGGAAATGTGTTTGTAAAATCCTGATTGGTTTGTATCATTTCATCAGATTTTTATTTTAGTACAGGAGCCAGTTCACATACCTTGGAGCAGTGATCTCTAAGAGTGAAGGGAGCCAATGTTAAATTTACTGAGTGTGGCACAGAGTTTTTGTTTGTAATAGTAAAAACATCTGTTATACTAACAGCAACCCAAGAGTGCCCTTTGCTGATGCACAAATTTATGAGGAACAACCTCCATTCAGTGGATATAAGTTCATGCCTTCATGTTAGTGCCTTCTGGGCAGAAATTTCACTCTCTGGGAGGTCACTTTCTTTTAATGAATTTTTGTAGGGTGCTATCAATTGCCTTGCTGAATAGGGGCAGCACCCCAATTAATGATGTGGGTAAAGAGAAGGGAATTTGAATCAGGGCAGCCGATTACCTCTCTGGCTGAGAATTCCAATCACTCTGCCCTAAACTACAAGCAGGAGGCGGCCACAGGATTGAAAGCGGAAACACATACTTTACCTACTCTTTAAAATGCTGATGTGATGAAGAACTTTATCTAGCCTAATGCTTTATATCCTGCAAGGATCCATCTAGTTTGCTAGAAAGTTCAGTCAATGACATCTGCTGGTGGTAACGTGTACTAATAGCACATAGTGGGAATGTGATCTTTATTCAGTAGTCTGGATAAGCCATACCATGTCCCAGCTGACTCTTGTGTCAAAAAGTCTGTTACTGTATCTACAGGGAGATGTTTGGGAGATACTTTCTTTGGGAGTTCTTCTCCCCCAGATAATTTTGTTGTATCTCTACCAACTATGGAGAGGTAGCCTGCTGATAGCTCCCTTCTGCACATATCCTGCTATTTTGTATATGTAAAGGCTGATGATATTCAGAACACACAGTGCTTAATATAAATGAAGTAGGACCTACAACAAATATAGCAAGGTTGAATGCTCTCTGGTCAGGGCACCAGCCGTATTGATTTAATTCCTTCCGTTTACATTTGTGATACAGTGGGCTCTTGGTATCCACTGCATTGTAGATACGTACCAAAATATGTGGGTGCTGATGTCCTGTTATAGACAATGACATAGTAACATGATGTCCCCTACATAATATGGCAAAGTTTACTTTTTGGATTTTTTAAACAAAGACTTCAGTGGTTGAATCTATGGTACAGAATCCATGGGCACAGAGGACTGTCTGTATTGAAACTCCATTTCATTTTTCTTGAACTGTGGTATCGGTGGAAAGGTAGTAAAATAATTAAAAAGTGTTTCTTTCTTCACTGTGCCAGCTGTTGTTCATTTCATAAGCCTCTCTCTTCTCCCTCCCTTATCATTTCCTCCAAAAAAAAACCCTTTACATATGAAGGAAGCTCTTAGAAAACCCAAAATGTCGAATGTAGCCATACCAGACATTTTAAATATATCAGTATTGTAGTAATTGCAGTGCTGTCTCAAGGGAAGAGAACTAAGTCTCACTCCGTTTTTAAATACTCATTTGTTACTCTCAAACTGACCACCATTTTGGTTTTGTTAGCCACAAACACAGCTGCTACATCAGCTACAACTATTTCCAGCAGTGGTCAAACTTTCCAGATTGCAAGCAGTCCAGTAACTGTGGCAGGCAAAGTGATCACAAAGTTACCTCTACCTGCAAACAGCAAGATTGTGGCTGTTAACGTACCAGCCACACAAGGAGGTAGGAAGATGGCATGAAAACATGGATGTTCCTTTGTTTGGATATTTTTTTACTATTAAAAGAATTACAATATCATTACAAAATGGGAATATGATGATATTATTGTCATTATTATTATTATTTTCATTGGAAATTCATTTTCATGTAAACTTCCAAATCTTTCATTACCTCTTTTTCAACCTCCATAATTTTTACACACTTATTTTGTTTTGAGGTCTCTTGTGCAAAAGCTATTTTACATTTTTAACTGAAAAACTACACATGCCTTGCATTATGTTGAGAATCAACCATATTGTTTGTAAGGAGCAATTCTCTATAACCTCTACTTCTGGGGGGGGTTTTTTTGTTAGTATTTAAGATTTTAAGAACAATCCATGTAGTTAATGGTCTTTTCTCTCTTTAGAACAAATGCCTCACCTTCATGTTAAGCATAAACATGTTTAGGTTTAATGTTGGGGTGACTGTGTGATGCTATATGGCTTTAATATTGGTGCTCCATCTGAAAGTCCAAAGCACTTTCAGTCAGCTTTTTCTGATATACAATTATTATGTTTCAAGATCCTTTCAAGGAGAATCGGATAGATCCCCTCTTTTTGGCCAAAATGAGACTGCTTAACTATTTCGTAGGTATTCAAAAGTTCAACCAGTCTTAGTCTTTGTTGTGTTCTTCAGTTGTGCAGAAGTGTGGGTAATGTGCTGTTATCGAGGTGTGGTAAAGATCTTGGAGTCTTCGTGGACAACAAATTAAACATAGTCAGCGATGCGATGTGGCAGCTTTAAAAGCCAATGGGATTTTGGCCTGCATAAATAGGGGACTAGCGTCTAGAGATTCGGGGAAGTCATGCTACCCTTCTATTCTGCCTTAGTCAGACCACACCTGAAATACTGTGTTCATTTCTGGGTACTGCAATTTAAGAGGGATGCTGACAAGCTGGAATGTTTCCAGAGGAGGGCGACTAAAATGATTAAGGGCCTGGAGAACAAGCCCTATGAGGAGCAGCTTAAAGAGCTGGGCATGTTTAGCCTGCAGAAGGGAAGACTGAGAGGAGACCTGATGGCTATGTATAAATATGTTAGAAGAAGTCATAGGGAGGAGGAAGCAAGCTTGTTTTCTGCTGCACTGGGGACTAGGATGTGGAACAATGGCTTCAAACTATAGGAGATTCCACCTGAACATGACAAAGAACTTCCTTGCTATGAGAGTTATTCAGCAGTAGAATTCTCTGCTCCGGAGTGTGGTGGAGGCTCCTTCTTTGGAGGTTTTTAAGCAGAGACTGGATGGCCATCTGTCAAGGGTGCTTTGAATGCGATATTCCTGCTTTTTGGCAGAGGGTTGGACTGATGGCCTGCAAGGTCTCTTCCAACTCTATTATTCTAATGCAATATTTCCTGGAAAAGTTTAGTCTGAAAGATTGAATATCCCCATTTGAACCTGCCTAAGTGTTGAACTCCTCAGAAGAGTTCCAGAGCCTAGTTGCTGTGGACATGAAAGAGGGTCTCAGCAAGGGCTGTTCCCCTGTGGGAGCCTGAGCTGGCCCTATGTCTGCTCTATTTTTATTTAAACTCCCAAGCATATACTTCAAATCAGAGTTTCTCAAACTCTGCTCCTCCAAATGTTTTGGGCTTCAGCTCCCACAGTTCCTAACAGCTGGTAAGCTGGCTGGGATTTCTGGGAGCTGAAGTCCAAAACACCTGGAGGAACAGAGTTTGAGAGAGACTGGTTTAAGCTGTTTTAATTCAGTGCTTGTTTTTAGGATTGTAGTGTTATTGTAATTGTTGTTGTAAGGTGCCTGGGGTTCTATGTTGTGAGAGATGTGGGAAAGAAATAGTGTTTTTTAAAAATCCATTTTAAATCACTCTTCCCCCCCAAAAAAATTTGTTCCACAGAGTAAATAGTATTTCATAAAGAACATGAAGGTTTTCAGTTGTGATTGATGACATTTTTAAATTGACGAATTCTGTTCCCAATAGGTGTCGTTCAGGTGCAGCAGAAAGTGTTGGGTATCATTCCATCAACAACTGGAGCCAACCAGCAGACATTCACTTCATTCCAGCCAAGGACAGCCACTGTAACTATTCGGCCAAATAACACCGGGACTGTATGTACAAGTGCTTCACAAGTAAGGTTTTTAAAAGTTATTGTTAAGTTAGCATAAGGTTCCCTGGAACCACTTTGGGCTGGTTCAAAACTTCTGTGGTTTTGTTAAAAATGCTACATTTGTAGAGTACAAATACACTGTTGCTGCAGACTGTGTTCATTGGAGATTTCCTTTGGACTTTCCATACATGGCACAATGAAGTTGCCAGAGTTTGTACAGCACAATTGCATGGAGAGAGAGTCTCCCTGGATTAAATTTCTCCATAAATTATGCATACTATGAGGGAGAATGCATCTCTGGAGGCCTGTAGTCCAGTAATAAGGTTTCTCTAGGGTTTTATGTGAGACTTAATCTCTTGAGCCATTTGCAATGCCAGGCATTCTTTTTTAAATGTGGAAATCAAGAATAGGTTCATAGAAATCAATTTTTTCATCATTGAGTTACTATGCCTTCCAGGGCACTCATCTAAAACTGACATAAAGGTTTACCAGATTGTTACATAAAATACACATATTAAAACATACTTCTATCAAATACATATACGTACACAGAACAAAGATTAAAAAACAAGATGGATAGGTCTGCTGGAAGAGATAGGTCAGGGGTGCCCACACTTTTTCAGCATGCGAGCTACTTATAATAAAACCAAGTCAGAGAGTTCTACCTACCTCCTCAAGGCTGGATAGGGGAGGGGGTGGGGCTTGGCGTGGCCTGGCTCCACCCCCTTCTGGCTTCGGCACTCCCAGCAGCTTCTCCAGGCTTGAGGATGGCAATGCCAAGCCAGTGGTGGCATAGCTAGCACAAGGCTGGCTTGGCCCTACCCTCCTCAAGGCTGGAGAAGCTGCTGGGAGTGCCGAAGCTAGGGAAGGGGGCGGGGCTTGGTGCGACCTGGCTCTGCCCCCTTCTGGCTGTGGCACTCCCAGCAGCTTCTTCAAGCTTGAGGATGGCAATGCCAAGCCAGTGGTGGCATAGCTAGCACAAGGCTGGCTTGGCCCTACCCTCCTCAAGGCTGGAGAAGCTGCTGGGAGTGCCGAAGCTGGGGGAGGGGCGGGGTTTGGCGTGACCTGGCTCCGCCCCCCTCTGAGAAGCCCCATCCAGCTGGGATCGACCTCCTTCGGTCCCAGGATTGACTGGTTGATCGCGATCGACTTCCTGGGCAGCCCTGAGATAGGTCTTTAGATTATTTTTAAATTCCGACAGCTGATCTAGCTGTCTGAGCTCTAATGGCAGGTTGTTCCACAGTCTGGGGCAGCCGATAAAAAGGTTGTCTCGGTGACAATCACCAGTCAGATTCTGGCTGGCTGGAGTAGCCACCCCACAGAGGACCTCAGTGTCCTAAGAGACAGATTGTATGGGAGAAGGCAATCCTGTAGGTAACCCAGACCCAAACCATTTAAGGATTTAAAGGTCAAAACCAACACTTGTACTTTGTCCAGAAACTAATTGGCAGGCAATGGAGTAAGTTCAGTGTTGATGTCTCTGTTTGGCTGTGAGAAGTTCCACAGTATTTCTCCCTTGTCACTTTTGGAAGACAACCCTCAATGCTTTGTGGCTCCCACAGAGAGCAGCCTCTGAGCGCCCAGATGCTTGCATGACTTCCGATACATTGCATATGAGTAGAAAAGAAGGAGATGGATAGATGGTCATTTTGATAGAAAGGGACAGAAAAGCATGACTGACTGACTGGAGCTGAGGAAAGAGAGAGAGAGATCTGAATCTCATTTTGGCCTCTCACCTCACTCACTGCCATCAACATGCAGCCCTTTGAGAAACTGAGGAAATCTTATAGGCGTCTTCCTGTGGCTTTTAAAATGTTTGTTTCACATTGTCCCTTTTTCTCTTCCAATGTATTTAGGTGTTCTTTATGTTTATACAAAAGTAGGGCAATTTTGGGACAAATTGATACAAACAGAAAAGAAGACTAACAAAAATATATAACAAATTAATTGGTTGGGCTACAGAAACAGAGGAGATAAATTGTATGATAAAATGGGCAAGAAATATTGGTAGGCCTATTAAATTAAAGAAATCAGAGCAAATATGAACTAAGAAATTAAAATATATCTATGTGTCAGATCTGAAAGAAAACTGGTTAAAAATGAAACATCGGTGGTACATGACTCCCAAAAACTAGGAATAATGTATAAAAATATGGATAACAGGTGTTGGAAATGTATATCACATTAAGGCTCTTACAATCACGTGTGGTGGACTTGTGATAAAACATCTAATTATTGGAAAATGTTCATAGAGAATGCCACAGAATATTAAAAATAGACTTTTACTTGAAACCCGAATATTATTCATTAGGAATGTTTGACGCAGAAGTAATTGCTGATGCTAATAAAGACAAATTGTTTACATACTTTACAACTGCGGCTAGAATAGTTTTTTCAAAGTATTGGAAATCAGAGGACACACCATCTAAGGAACAAAGTAATAGAAATAAAATATATAGACAGACTAACATTCTTAATGGAAAAAAATCCAAAAGATATATTAAGGTGACAGACTGGACGATTTTTGAAGAATATACAAAGACTGGAATTCAAACAAGAAAAAGGGAGTGCAAATAGAAAATGATAAATAAGGGAAAAAAGAAAACTTTTTATTTTATTTATACAGATAGAAAAAGTGAATGTTAGGAAGAAGAATGGAAGACATTATTTCCGTTCTTTCCCCTTCCCAAGCTTTCCCCCTATCTTCCCTCCCCTCCTGTCCTCCTTCCCACTGTCCCCTACTCTTTGCTTTCCTTGCCTATATTTTTCCCCACAATCTTTCTTTCCATAGTTGTAGTATTTTTCTGTTTTATTGTAATGATAATTTAAAATTTCTTTAATAAAAACAATTTTTAAAAAGTAAGACAAGCCTTTTATTATTGTACTGCTGTTTTATAATTTTACAGCAGTTTAGGGACCAAGTGGTAAGGGAGGAGATATTATTTTGAAAATTACAGAGGTGCAATTAGAGAAGGGAGAATTCATCTGACTCTTTAAAAAGTAGGAACACTACAGCTTTTCATAGTAGTCCCGGTTCTATGTCCCTGTTTCTTTTTCTGCAGATGAATCTTAAAGAAGTTATTTGCATGCCTGCTTTTGTTCTTAGTATAAGAAAAAACTGTTTTCAATGGTACTCGTATAGGTAATACCTGGGACCCCACTTCGGCCTGGAATGACAGTCATAAGAGCACCACTTCAGCAGTCAGCGCTAGGAAAGACGATCATTCGAACACCTTTAGTGGTACAGCAAGGTATTCTTCCAGCCAGTAGGTTAATTTTGATTTTTTAAATCATGGTTTGTGACTCCATTTTTGTATCATCCACCTAAGTGAAACATTTTCATCAGAAACGTTCCCCCTTTGTTTCAGAATTTCTAATTAAGGAACACAAGTCCAGATTTCCCTTGGATTGTTTAATCCAATAGCATTTATGTGTTTTATTTGAATCCCAGCTTTCTCCCAAAGTTGGAACATCCATATGCCTTGGTCTCTGTTATAATTTCTATACATCTTAGTCTCTATTGTAATCACAGTTCAGTGCAAAAAGGTAAATAATAATGTAACATAGTGGTAGGTGTTGTGTGAAATATATTTCACAATAAAAACATGGACCATTGATTTACTGGGTAATGAATTTGCTAGCTTAAAGGTAGTGGTTGACTTTTGAGCAAGGCTGTTCTGTGTTGAGAATAACTTCTTAAATACTCCAAATCACATGTGTCAAATGCTAAGCCTGCAGGACAAATTCAGCCCACCATGTCACTTTATGTGGCCCTCTAAATGTTGGACTACAACTCCTGTATTCCTCATTAGACGTAATAACTAGAGCCAATGGGGTTGTGATACAGTAACATCTGTTATTATTTGTTCTGTTTTGTCAGGATACTTGCGTTTGGATTTAGATACAAGGCTTGAGGATATATGATGCCTGACTTTAAAATGTCCTTTAACCTTTCCCCAACCTCAGAGCCACAAGTGCAGTTGAGTTGCAGTTCTCATTATCCCCAGTCCATATGGTGTATAATCAAAAGCAATGGAAGTTGCTGTTCTATAACTTCTACGGGGCCAAATTGAGGGGAAATTAAAGAGCAACGGCCACTATGTAAAGAAACTATAGCTGGCCCTCTGTATTCATGGTGTCTCCATCCATGGATTGAACAGCCCTTTGAAGGCAACCATAAGGATGATGTGGCCCTTAAGGAAAATGAGTTTGACACCCCTGCTCTTAATGGTACCTTCATACAGGTCAGACCCAGCAAGTAGTCACCCAGATTATCCGAGGGCAGCCCGTCTCAACCGCCGTGTCTAGTGCGACCACAGTCTCTACAGGTCAAAAGATGGCAACAATGCCCGCAACACCTTCCCAGCACATACAGCCCCAGGTCCCGTCCCCACAACCTCCTCGTCCTCAACAAGGCCAGGTGAAACTGACAATGGCACAGCTCACGCAGCTCACTCAAGGCCAGGTAAGCCAATGTGATGTGGGTCAAGATTTGTCAATATGCAGCGGGTGCCATTGTTTCTTTTGCTTGATCTGCTGTTTTGTATATTAATGGTATAGAACAGAGATTTTCTGAAATAACGCTTGAATCTTCAAAAGTTTCAGATGAAAAAAGACACATTAATAACTCTCTTTCATTATTTACTGAGGGATCTGGACACTATTCCAGATAACTGCTACGATTCCTTTTATCTCTAAAAGTGACTGAGTTGAGCCTGTTATCTGCATGGAAAAGATGAAACTACACAACAAAAACAACATTTTTATTTAGAATCACACCCTTGAAATTTTCATACACTGCACAACTATCATAATTTGTAACCATTTGGCCCAGTTTACAATAAAATGCATGCCTCTTGTTTTTGTTAACGAAAGCAGTAGTGTCAGACTTGTGGCCCTCCAGCTGTTTGGAACTTCAGCTCCCAGAATTCCTGGCCATTGGAGAAGCTGACTAGGGCTTCTGGGAGTTGGAGGCCCAAACATCTGAGGAACCACAAATTTGACACCTGAACTACATCGTAGTATTACACGTACTTATTTACCATATTTATACCCCACCTTTTTCAACCCCGTTGGGAAATCAAGGCAGCTTACATATATTGGCAACGATTCAATGCCATCAAAACATACATACATAGTAAAATAAATGTATACATTAAAACAGTAATTAAAAACATATCAAACCTTAAAACCCTTATTAAAAATCTTGTTATTTATTGAATCTGCTCTAAGATATACTTTTTGTGAGGTAAATGTGTGTGCTTTTTTACTTCACCTCTGAGGTGCTGGTGCTAAGGCTTATGATTAGAGATAATATACATATTTCTGGTTGTTGGGGGAATAATGTAGGCAGGCATGGTAATTACATTATGCTTTTGAGCTTTTCACAAGTCAGAGTCAGCCACTCTTGGCAGCAGAGTTAGCCTCAATGAAGTTCTGATCTGTTGAAACAGGGAAGTTCTTGAGTGTTTAAGCTTATTTTTCCCAATTCGTTTCTTTGTATCTATAGAGCAGTCTTCAGCTATTTTCCTGAAGTATTCATATTTATCAACCAAAAGTGTACACCTTTATTTAGTGTAATCTTTATTGCAGCGTACTTTGAAACCCAGAAAATGATCATTTTTCACTTAATTGAATTTTTTGAGTTACAGCTGTAGGCCTACAACCTTAGTTATAAACTATTCAAACATATACTTTAGGAAAAACAGCTAAGTGCATTCTTGGAACATGCAGCAGAATCTGAAATCTGTGTTAAGAACTGTCCTAAGCACATGCTGTTTTTACTTAGATTTTAGTTTTTTAAGGGTTGGTTTTCTAATTCTTCATTAAGAATATATGCATATGTATTATGCCCTCGTCACTCTTTAATCCTTTTTAAAATTTCCATAGGCGGATTTTTCAGAAAAAAAGTGTTTGGTATCCTATCGGCCCATGTAAACGAAGCTCATGTTAAATCACATCACTTCTCTTGTTCATAATAGAATGCAGCCCACCTGTTATTGCCGTTGAAACATGCATTGCTTGTAATGATTTTCTTCTTGGATACTCTCCCTCTTTTTAGAGTAGTCATGGTTTGACTGTGGTAATTCAGGGCCAGGGTCAAACAACTGGCCAGTTGCAACTAATTCCACAAGGGGTAACAGTAATCCCAGGACCTGGGCAACAGCTAATGCAAGCAGCCATGCCAAATGGAACCGTTCAGCGATTTCTTTTTACACCATTACCAACAGCGGCTACTGCAACTAGTTCTACAACTACAACAGTTTCTACTTCAACATCAGGTAGGATTATTATATGAAATATTTTTAAAATCAATTTCATCAGTGAAGTAACTGTATTGGAAGGAAATCCATATTATTTTCCTGAGGGCCAATCAAAAGAGTGCAAGCATTAAAATTCTCACCAATCTTGGTGGTGTTAACAGCAAGAGGTAGAGGAAGAAATGTTATAAGGGTTTATAGGCTTAACAAATTACTGAGGTGATGTAAAATATTGTAATGGTTTCTTAAAGCACCCACTCTGTCTACCTTCCACAGGGACCTCAAAACAAGGATGTTCCAATGTTCATTTGATAATGGTTAGGTCCCTGTCCATAAATGCCTAGCCTTAATTGACAGTTAGATTGAATTCATCACTTTACCCCCAGTCCTGGCCTTATAATTCACTTTTTGCACAGGCCCATGTCCAGCCCTCTCTAATTCTTGATCTGCCCACCATGTTTCTAGCTCTGGTTATTAAGGTTCACTTTGATTCATTTTAATGATGTTTTTATACTCTACTGTTTTTAATCATTTAATTAGATTGTTATATGTTTGTTATGTCTTTAAATGTATTTTTAGCTGATTAACTCTGTTGTTCCTGGGCTTGGCCCCACTTGTAAGCCGCCCCTATTCCCTTTGTGAAGATGGTGGCAGGATATAAAAATAAAGTTGTTGTTGTTGTTGTTGTTAAACATAGGCAATGAGGGGTTCCATAGTTAATATTTATGATTACAAGGGTAAGCATGTATTTTGTTTCCTCAGCTTCAGGAGAGCAGAAGCAGACCTCCTTAGCTCAGACACAAACACAGCCAATGCCAGTGCTTCCATCCGCCGAACCCCAGCCACTTCAGGGTCAGCTCCAAGCCCAGCCACAAGGGCCTTCCAAAGCTAGCCAGCCTCTGGCTTTGACTCCAGCACAGATGCAACCTGCTCAGGCTGCTGTTCAGACTGAAACCCAGAAACCCCTTGAAGCTCAGACTTCCACTTCACCTCCATGTCCAGTCGTTACCTCTGAAGCACAGCCATCAATATCACAATCCCCCGGAATTCCAGCTGTGTCTCCAGCTCCACCCCAGAGTCTTGTTCAGGGGCATCCTTCAGCTCAAGTTCAGAGCCAGTCCCCTGCCATTGTACCTCCACAGACCCCACCCAGAGTTCAGACTGTTCAGCTAGAAGCTCAGGTACAGACCACCACACAACAGCAGGTTCTGACGCAGCCACACTCATCAGTGCAAATCCAGACTCAACAGTCCCAGATTCCTGTCTCGATTCAGACTTTGCCAGCTACACAAACTCTGAGTCAAGTTACAGTGCAGTCACCACATCCTCAGCTGCAGATACAGCCACCGCAAACTAAGGTTATTACTGTGCCCCAGCTTCAGCCACAAGTCCAAGTGTTCTCCCAGCTTCAGTCTCACGTTGTGGCACAGATACAAGCCCAGCAAGGAGGGCTCCCTCAGCAAATTAAGCTTCAGTTGCCGATTCAGATCCAGCAAGCTGGCCCCATGCAAGCTCATCAGATCCAGAATGTTGTAACTGTCCAAGCTGCCAGTGTCCAAGAGCAGTTGCAAAGAGTTCAGCAACTCAGAGAGCAGCAACAGAAGAAAAAACACCAGCACATTGAAATTAAACGTGAACACTCCCTTCAGGCCTCTAATCAGAGTGATATTATCCAGAAACAGGTGAATTGCTTTTCAGTTTCCATTCTGTATCTCTGTTTATCTTTTCGTGGTCACTGTGAATACGTACATGTGATATGTCTTGCGCTCGCGCAATAACTTTAGAACCTTCTAGAATTAATTTCAACTGAAGCCCCGCCCATCCAACCCCACCACATATATAGCCAGTGGGAGGGGCTTCAGCCTCCAGTTCTCTCTGAACGCTCAGAGATATTTATTTGTCAGACTGCATTGATTCGCTTTCTTTTGGAATGCAACTCGTGCCCTAAAATACATATATATATATATATATAGAGAGAGAGAGAGAGAGAGAGAGAGAGAGAGCATCATTCACTCACATGTGCTGTCATCTCCTATAACTTTATGATCTGCTCCATCCTGATTCTTACAAGGGTACATTCAGTTCTGAATGGAAGAGGCACATGTTGGATTGTCCAGCCTTTTTCAGTATTTTTCAGGAGGTTTGCTACTGGAGGAGAGACTTGAAAAAGCAGAAGGATAGTGCTGTGGAATTTCAGTGGTTGATTTAAAGTAGAACTTCCATACAGATTTGTCATAAAACGAGATGTATCTACATTTTTGAGGAAACTAGTAAAAAGTCTCTTTGTAATCTCTGTATATATACACCTAATCATTTTGTATAAAAGTTAATACACATCATTCTGGAGCAAATTGGAATAAGAGTTCAAAGGGAAATATGACAGATTAACTAAAAGGTAGGAAGCTAGGCTCATCAATTTTTCTTTCCTAACCTTTGAAGCCTTATTCATGACTGACTGGTTTTAGGGAGTTACTTTAGAAAACAAACACACCTGCCACTTGAACACTTCTCACAGTCTTTCTGCTACTTCCAGAATTTGGAAATATTACTGGAAAAGTCAGTGTCTTCATTTTGTGTTGTTGTTTTTTAAAGAAGTAATTCATTGATCATTATTAAGAGGTACGGTTTCTCAATAGCATGGACTTTTAAATTTATTTATGAAAATATACATGATTTTTAAATGGCCAACACCGCCCCAAAACCTTCCTGCTTCAGTCTTTAAAAATTAGGTGAAATAAGAAATTGATTTTACTTCTTTTCCAAAACAATGACTGTTATTTACTTTATTTATTTACTTTACCCCGAAGGGGACTCAGAGCGGATTACAGATACACATACTTTAGCAGCCAATTCCTGCTATTTCACAAACACTACATTGGCCCTCCTTTCTTTTTTAATAGTGATACCATTATTTTTATAGTTGGCCCTCAACATTTGCAGGAATTGAGGGTGCTGTTGCCAGTTCCTCATCCCACAGCCAAATTTCTAGGGCTAATACTGTTCCTTTGTGGGGAACTGAACATGGTCTCCAGAGCCACATCTCAGCCTTATGCATTGCATCCAGTGGCAAAACAGAGACCATCAATCCTCACTTGTCTCCCAACATCTATTCAGCTGCTATATTTCATATATAAACTCACTGCAATTGCAGTTTCGCGAGGCTTGCAATTGTTTTAAAAAATGGCACAGGACAGCACAAATAATCACATTTGCAAAAGTTAAACTTGCAAATGGAGAGGGCAGACTTTATTGCATTACAGGCCAATTCTCTGGGATCCTTGCTTCAAGTGCTTGTAGAGAACTTCCTTGCAATCTTTTTTAAAAACATATTTTTCTGGAGCTGGAGCAACTTACAGCTGTGATTCTATTTGCCACCATTATTCCAATTCTGAGTTTCCAGCAAAGGCAGGCAAGGGCACTTACCTTGCTTTGTCAGAATTGCATTACTAACCCCTAACCAAGTGTTCACATTTTCAGGGATAGCATGTCTATTCTCTATGGCACTCAGATCTTTGCAGGCTGGAAAGTACCCCAGATTCCCTGTGTCGTTCCTTGCTCTCTAATTGTTTTTTAATTGTTTTTTTGCCTGTCTTGAAGGTTGTAATGAAACATAATGCTGTGATAGAGCATTTAAAGCAGAAAAAGACTTTGACTCCTGCTGAACGTGAAGAGAATCAACGGTAAGGGAAATTATCTTGTTACTGGACAGACACAGAGTAGAGCGGGGTGGGATGAGGGGAAATATTCCATTTATTTCTACCATCATAGAATATATACTGAAGCAGGCTTCAACACAGCTACCATTCATAGAAGTTAACTGTGAACATGAATGTGTTTTTCAGAGGCGGTTTATCTGTTATGAGGTCTATATCCAGTGACATCTTGCCTCCTAAACTGCAGCCTGTTTGCAAGCCTGGCACTAAAAGGGGAAGGTTTTGTCCTCATCTCTTTGAAATAATTTCTTAGGCCATATTTGTTTCTCTCCAACAGTTTTTAGCCTGATGTATTTTTCAGTGCCTGAAACTTTAATCTTTGTTTTTAAGCTATCGGCATCAGTGTCCCTCCATATTAATTTCTTCTTAATAGTGTTCTTTGTATTTCTTCCCTAGAATGATAGTGTGCAACCAAGTAATGAAATATATCCTGGATAAGATCGATAAAGAGGAGAAGCAGGCAGCTAAGAAACGAAAGCGAGAAGAGAGCGTGGAACAAAAGCGTAGCAAACAGAATGCAACAAAACTCTCAGCTCTGCTTTTCAAACACAAAGAGCAACTTAAAGCTGAAATATTGAAGAAAAGGGCACTTTTGGACAAAGATCTACAAATTGAAGTGCAGGTACAATTCACATCCTTGTGCATTTGGAGTTTGCTCACTGTTTTTGATCAGACAGCAGGCTTCAGTTTACCCATTTATGCATATTTACACTCTCTGTGGGTATTTAAATCCATGCTTACTATGTTTATGTCCTTTGTTGTTTCTACACTTTTTCTCCACTAGTATTTCCCTTCTAGTTGCCTTGAGAGACTATTTCATGTGACTGTAATCTTCTTTGAGCTTTACCTTGCTGATGTAATGTAGGGTCCATTCCATGCTTTCTTGCACAAACTTGAGAGCAATTAGGTGAGGGTGTTTCACATGTTGTGACCTTCATCATCCTTTTGGTTAACGTCTTGTGGATTGCTATCTAATCAATAGCATAATTGAGCTGTGATCCCATACAAACTACATGTCAGTCCTGCGAACCATATCCTGTATTCCATCTGAATGAGATTGCCAATAATTTTAAAATTTTGTGGGCTATTTCCTTCCTTTTTAGAAATTGAGGCCAAAATAAAATAATTGTTAATAAAGCCCAGTTAATGGGTATCAACAGTGGGTTAAATGTTCACATATTTCTGTATATATAGGCAATTTTTCCTCTTTGTGTTTTCATGAGATCTACACTCCAGCTGGAAATGCCAAATTGATATGACATTTTACACGTGAAGGAGACGGTGCAGAACTTTGTTATTTCTAAGGATTCTGCTAAATCTGATTCTGTTAACTTTTTGATTGGCAGAACATTTTTTTCCAATAGCAAACTTATGCTGATAATGTACATTCTATTAAACCAGAAATCTTCATCTTTTGTATAACTTAAATGTCAGTATATATAGTAGTTCATTCTTTTCAATTCTGCAAAGCTGATCCCTGATATCTTGGCAGAGCCTTGACATTCCTTTGTGGCCCAAAAAATGCCACTTTGGGAGACTCATCAAATCAAAAGGTTCTTTTTAAATCCACATACAACAAAACTAATGAACTTGATGCCATCTCTTTTTTATGTAGAAGTTGGACTTTGAGCAGTAAACATGAAAATGAATTTCATTTTAAAGTATCCATGTTACTAACCATTCTGCTTTTACTGTAGGAGGAGCTAAAGAAAGACCTGGCTAAAATAAAGAGAGAAAAAGAAAAGGCGCAGGCAGTGGCTGCTGCTGCGGCAGCAGCTGCAGCAATAGCCGCAGCTCCACCTCCGCCGCCACCACCTCCTCCTCCGCCTCCACCACCTCCTCCTCCTCCACCTCCTCCTCCACCACCTCCTCCTCCACCACCTCCTCCTCCACCACCATACACTAGTAGTGTTGCATCCACGACCACAGTCACAACATCTCTTTCATCCCATAAGAGAAAGCGAGAGGAAGAGAAGGAATGTTCATCTTCAAAATCCAAGAAAAAGAAAATGATTTCTACTACCTCAAAGGAAGCCAAGAAGGACACAAAGCTTTACTGCATCTGCAAGACACCTTACGATGAATCAAAGTGAGTAGTGTATGTCACATAGTTGAATCATATATAGCTTAGCTTTAGTGCTTAGTTAGTGGAGACAAATAGAGTTGGAAATAAAATACAGAATTAATTAGAAGTGATTGACAATGTAAGCATTTGGAATTCTATTTTGTAAATGCCAGTCTGTTCACTCTTGTAATCCATAAAAATCTATTTGCATGTCTCCATTGTATGATCCGTCTTACATTGCCCATCTTTTGTTTTACTTGTTTTATTTCCTTTGTCTTTTTTACCTCTGTTTCAGAAGCAAGGGATTATAGGCCAGTCTTCTCCTTTGGCTATGGCTATACTAACGATATTGAGGCGAGGAGTGGGGGAGGTTGCCTCTCACAGTAATTTGCTACTGGACATTTTCAATTCATAAATAAACTATCTTTTAAAAATAGAGTTTTGTCAACTTTTTGGGCACATAATGAAATGAAAACAATTCTCCATAATTAAGTGGAAAATTGAAATTATTATTTAAAAAAACCAATAGTGGGAACATTGGAGTATTATGGACTTGAAAAACGTAATAAGTTGGAATGGCGTTTCACTTGTAGCTACTTTAGTTTAAGAACCAGCGACAACAAGCTTATGATCAAGAAGATCCTTTTGGAGTAACTGTGTTCTTTTCACAGAACTCATCTTTACTATTTTAAATAAAACACTTCGGCTGTGATTGTGATATTAAGGTGGTGTATTCATTTCTGACTCAGATATTTTTTTCTTACTCAAATCAGTAGCATTCATTGATAAACTAATACTTTTAGGAAGCCGTTGTGGCTAGTCCTTGTTTACTGAAGAAACTTGAGAAAATGTGTGCTTTTATTCAGCCTTTTAGCGAGAAGCTTTATGCACTTTCATGTAAAGTTTTCTGTCTTAGAAAGGTGGGTTTTCTTGGCTTGTAGGTAGGACTAAATACAGGTTTCAACATGACTTCTAGCCATATACTTTTCTGGACTATAGTGAATTGAGGATGCAATAATTAGGAGTTCATTCCCATTAAATGGATTTTTAAATGGGTTTTTCAGTGAGACATAATAAGTTGCTACTTCACAAATTGCACTTGGGTTGCTAGTCTGTATCTTGTGCCTTGGGAGAAAGCCCTATAGAATTTGATGAGACTTAATTGAATAAAGTGGTGTAAATGTACTGTCACAAGTGCCCCAAATGTGGCATAACATTGTGATGTAAGGAAACTAGTTATACAGGCAGTTCCCAAGATACAAACAAGATAGGCTGTCTAGGTTTGTTTTTAAGTTAACAGGTATGTTTTTAAGTGTAACTCCAGCCAAAAAGATAGATTGTTTCGCTTTGGATAAACTAGGGAAGGTTTAAAACTCCTGTGCCCTTTGTTTTGCTGCCTGTGCTCCTGTTCAGAAGATTTCAGCTCATTTTCTGTCTCTGTAATAATTGGATTTTGAAAAAAAATTGGTTTGTTGTGGAAACAAAAAAAAAGGTGAGAAAGTATCAATGGAGACACCCCATGATAACTCTTTCAGGAGTAAATTTCCCTTTTCTGAGGGGTAGATTTTTCTCACTTCCAGGTATTTCAACCCCATTCTTAACTATGAGTCATCTGTTTGTAACTCAGGGATTGCCTGTACTTAAAATAGACTATCTTAAACTTAGTTCTTCTTAAACGCCCTTGATTTCAGTTAGTCTTTTAATCTAGCCAATTTGAAATCTATGCACTTTAGTTTAAAAAAATAGTTTTGGTAGCAGATAGCATAAGCTACCAAATCTTCGTCTCACGATTTTTTTGGCTCATTTTAATGAGACCTGTCTTAAAAGCAGATTTGTATTGGAAATAATGGGTTTTAATAAACACGCCTCCCAGGAAGTTCCGAAAGATGAAAGAGCATGCTTTAGTTCATTCATCTATTCTAAGAGAACATGCAAGAAGGTCACATAATTTACAAGGTGTCCAAACCTTGGGTTAGTGGGGGGGGGGGGGGTAGTAGTTGTTGTGTGTGAGGAGCGTCTTGAAAAACTGCGAGTTGCCTTGGTTGGTTTCATTGATGAGGTGGAAGAGAGCTGATGATGCCTGCTGAATGCTGTATACACAATTAGCCCTTGATATCAGCTTAGGTTTGGTTCCAGGACCCTTTGTGGATGCAAGAAGCAGGGATGCTCAGGTTCCATTATATTCAGCGGCATAAAAAAATGGAGCTCCTTATATAAAATAGGCAAAATCAAGGTTTGCTTTCTGGATTTTCTTTTAATGTTTTCAAGCTGTGTATGATTGAATCTGTGGAAGCAGATTCTGCGGATACCAAAGGCTAACAGTTTGTCATAATTATGCCCTTCGCTAAAAACATTAAATGAAAATCTTGATAGTGTTTTGATTGTGCATGGCATGGAAGTTGGTCCAGATGGCCCTTGTGAACTCTTCCAACTCTGTGACTCTATAGCAGGGGTGCTCATTAAGTAGATCGCGATCTACTGGTAGATCGCATAGGCCGTCCTGGTAGATCGCAGGCAGGACGGGAGGAAGGCTCAGTCCCGCCCCGCAGGCTCCTGACGCCACCCGGGTGCAGAAAGAGGTTGGGCTGGATGGTCCTTGGAAGTCTCCTCCTATTCTAGGAACCCATTGTTGTTGTTACTATTAGTAGTAGTAGTAGTAGCATATGGCTCCCATTGTTGTTGTTGCTGAATGGTCATCTGTGAGGAGTGCTTTGATTGTGTTTTTCCCTTATGGCAGAAGGAGGTTGGACTGGATGGCCCTTGGAGGTCTCCTTCTACTCTAGGAACCTATTGTTGTTGTTACTATTAGTAGTAGTAGTAGTAGTAGCAGAGGCTGAATGAATATTATCATCATTATTATTATGAATAAATTCAGGGGCTTATTATACTCACATTTAGTTGAATTCAGTATTAAAATATATTATATGGCTCTCACTGAAATAAATTTCCAAATATTTTGCTTTTATGGCTCTCTGAGTAGTGGGTAGGTAGATCTTTTTGACTTGGTTGTTTTATAAGTAGCTCGCATACTGAAAAAGTGTGAGCACCCCTGCTCTATAGTAATGTACATAGTATATTTAAGAAGTTGTTAGAAGTATGGTGGGTGCATCAACCTTTAGCCGAAGCCTTGGCTGCAAAGCAGCAGGGAAAGAACTCAATTTGTGCAGTGGGGTTTTCCCCAGCACATCCTCCCTATCCCCACTCCTAAGCATTAGGGGACTTTTCTCCTTTATCAGAACATTGTAGGATGAGAGTCAGGCAGTTTCACTGGGCAGGGTCCACTTCTGGATTCAAACTGTAACACATTGCAATTGAATAATCACTCTTTTGCTTAGTCTTCCTGTAGAAAATTGGCTCATTTAGTCTAAATTTTTATTTATTTATTAACTTTATACCCCGCACCCATCTCCCCAAGGAGATGGCTTACACGAGGCCAAGCCGAACAACACTTAATAACAAAAGAATAGCAATTCTAAAAACAATACAATAAATAAAACTCAACACAAGTAGTAACAGACAATTTAAAACCATTTCGGGCGGGCCAGATGTGAATGTTACATTTTTATATACTGGGTGCAGACAGAGGTAGTTTGCATATAGCAGGAAGGCTTCAAGGACAATATGGGGCACACACCCACCAGGTAATTAAAGTGCTTCTGAGGACATTTGCAGAGAGTGAACACAGCAGGGCATCAATAGTTTGTTGTGATTTCAGCAAAACACAAGGGAGAAAAATATGGCAATTTGGGACTTCCGTTTCTTGAAAAATCTCTAGCACGGAACATTCTTTAGTAAAGCAAAGAAAAGTGTTTGTATGGAATGAGGACCATTAGAAATTTGATGCTAAGATACTGCAGGATATTTTTCCTTTTATTTGGGAGCAAACCTAAGCATTTTGGCACAGCAGGTTTTTTTTAATTTATTTAAGAACCCAATGTTAACCTAGTGCACAAGGACAAATTTGGAAACTACAAATATTCAAGACAGAGCTTGAGCCCAAGGGGTTTACTTGCCATTAGACTTGAGCCTGGCATTTTAGGTATTGAACCACACACTTAAGTAGATAGCCTTCCTTTCCCCCTATAATTTCAGTTTTTCATGTTTGAATTGAGATCCCAGTAATGGTAACATTTCAAGCTCACCATTATGAGGGTTCTTGATAGTGTTGCATGGTTTCTTTTTTTACCCTCATGTCTTACCATGCCATAACTGATCGGTCACATAGTGTTGTCTGATATCAAGATGTCTTGAAGGATTGTAGTACATTTTTCAGTCTGAGGAGTCAAATTCCATTGATTTCAAGCAGTTTATTAGACAGAAATGTAAAAGGTACATCCACTTGTCCCATTTTCTTCATGTCATGTTATACCGATATGTATTATACACATGGCTGGTATGCATGCTCCTTTTAGTGTATCTGTAAGTTCTAGGTGTGTCTGCGCTTTGCTTTGTTTTAAATTGAAGGCCTCCATTTTCAAATCTTAAGAATTGCTACTCACTTTGAGTAGCTTTTCAGTAACGGTTTTGAAAATGTAGATCTTTGTCTTTGTGCATTCACAATTGAGACATTTACATTTTATAGTGCGTATCAATTGACCTATTTTTTTAAACAATCAACCATGTATTGAAATAGGTCATAAAGAATTGTTTACATGTCTCATCTTTAGATAGCACCTTTGGGAGAGCAGATGGTTAAGGAAATGAAGACAGATATAATATATATATATTTAAAAGTTAGGTGAGGAAGTGCCATGCCATTTGAAATGACAATTACATTGTCATTTTCATTGTAAATACTTTTAGGTTCTATATTGGCTGTGATCTTTGTACTAACTGGTATCATGGAGACTGTGTTGGCATCACAGAAAAGGAGGCTAAGAAAATGGATGTGTACATCTGTAATGAGTGTAAACGGGCACAAGAGGGCAGCAGTGAGGAATTATACTGTATCTGCAGAACACCTTATGATGAGTCACAGTGAGTTCTGACAAGAACCTCTTATTTAATATTTAGGTAGCAAAACTGCTCTGAGTTTGGTAATGTGTTTCTTGAACCAAAAAAATATGTTATTCCACATGTGTTCTTTACAGTGATGTGACTTTTAAAACGTCTCGGAAATGTCTTCCCAAATCTTGCATCATTTGAAATGCAGTGGTTTCTATTGTCAATAAAATATAATATTCTTAACAGCCTAATTTTACTGTTTAGTTGCAGCAGATTCCCTACAAAACTGTAATAGTGTGCAAAAGTCCATAATGTATTTAGTTTAGAAATGGAGTTGTGATTTCTGTAATAGAATCTGGATGGTATTATATTGCGTTTGATACTTTTCAAATTATGCTGTTGGTCTCTGAATGTCAATGTATATTGAACAAATATTTCAAAAGGAAAACCTAAACCTTTGATAAAAGTTGTATATGCAGATGTGAAACATTTGATTTTGGGCTTTGTTTTAGGGTTTTATTTTTATTTATTCATTTATTAATTCGTACTTTTCTGCTGCCCTTCCCGATGGCTCAGGGCGGCTAACAACATATTCATGAAACAATCGAACATGACAGAAGTAAAACAGCAATTAATTTTGTTTTTCAGCTTTAAAAATAATGATCTGTGAATATTTCTCTTGTTTGAAACAAAACATTTTGATAATGTTGGTACAGGCAATTTTACTTTATTTATTTATTTTATTTATTTATATACTGCTTTTCTCATCCCTGGGGGGACTCAAAGCGGTTTACACAGAAACAGTGGCAAAATTCAATGCCTTACAAACGTATACCAAATTACAACTTAAGGGAAATAAAAGTCCTCATGTAGTTTTGTTTCTTTTCAAATGATGGAGATTCATGTCAGAACTAAGGATGGGGTAACCATTTTCTTTGGGGTCTTGCAGATTTTATATTGGTTGCGACCGATGTCAGAATTGGTATCATGGACGCTGCGTGGGGATCTTGCAGAGTGAAGCAGATCACATTGATGAGTATGTCTGTCCACAATGTCAGTCGACTGAGGATGCCATGACAGTACTTAGCCCCTTGACTGATAAAGATTATGAGGGGCTGAAGCGAGTGCTGCGTTCATTACAGGTATGAGAAAGACCTGGGTTGTAGTTGGTTATTTATTTTAGTTCCCCAGCACATTTAAATATTATTGCCAATACATCTTCTTTGTGATGGAATTGTAAAGTGAAGCTCCACTGAAGGCAAAGCTGGCTTTCTCACAAAACCAGGTTCAGTCAATATTTAGCAACTTCCCATCATTCTCGAATGACCTTCCTCCATTTGTTCCAGGACTGAGCAACTTACATTTTAGGCTGTAATGTGGCTCATATTAATGAATAAAGTGAAGCCTGTTGAAATGGATGATCATATCTTTTTCTTATCAGGCTCACAAAATGGCATGGCCCTTCCTAGAACCAGTAGATCCAAATGATGCACCAGATTATTATGCTGTTATCAAGGAACCTATGGGTAAGTCTGTTCTTAGTCACCTTGGATTATTTATCATTAACTAAATATGTGATGCATATGTGCCAACTTTCATTCCTAGGTCAAGATGGTGCTGCATAGTAACATGCGTGTATACTTGAATTAAATAAATGAATGAACCTTTTATTTATCGCCGGCCATAACCCCCCCGAAGGGACTCAAAGTGGCTCACAAGAAAATATACAATGGCAAATGTTCACTACCAACAGTAATAGATAAACAAATCAAGAAATCAAGTAAACTATAAACAAACATAAATGAACAAGATGTAAAATTAGTCCACATAATTATTTACATATTAAATCCTTAAAATATAATTTAAAATTTCTAAAATTAGGCTAAAATTGTTGGGGGAGAGATGAAAACGTTAGCAGGGTGGATGCTACCAGCTAGGCAAGGTGCAAATAGATGTACTTAATCCTCCTCCTCTCCATAAGCTAAATTGCATAGATGTGTTTTTAATAGCTTTTTGAAGGAGAGGAGGCAGGAGGCCATTTTTAATTCTTTAGGGAGGGAGCTCCAGAAGTGGGAAGCGATCACGGAGAAGGCCCCCTCTCTCGTTCCCACCAACTGCACTTGTGACGGGGGTGGGACCAAGAGGAGGGCCCCCACCACTAACCGCAGGGCTCGTATTGGTTTATATACAAAGATGCGGTCTTTCAAGTAGCGTGGCCCAAGCTGTTTGGGGCTTTATAGATAATAACCAGCACTTTGTATTTAGCTCGGAAGCAGATTGGCAGCCAGTGGAGCTGCCGTAACATAGGAATTGTCCGCTCCCTGTATGGTGCTCCAGTTAATGACCTGGAAGGAAGTCTCACTGAACACAATGTGTCTTCTTGCTGTCAAGTGTGCAAAGCATTGCAGTCTGAGTAATTTCCCTGTAGAACTGTGATTCTGTTTTTTTGAAAATTCATATTTGAATGTCTTTGCGAAAAGAGCCCCTGAGGTAGCTTCTTTTACTTACATTAATATATTACATATAATATATAACACTACTATAAATATAAAAGGGCTGGAAGTTAAAAAAACAGGGCAGCACTTTAAAAACTCTGTAGTAGCAGGGTACAAAGTTAAAATGATCAAAAGATCTGGCAGAATAAGAGTGTTGCTGATAAGCTAAAAGGGAGAAATGCCACCTCTGTAAATGGCCCTGTCCTTTCCCCCAAATGGTGATGTACCTAAAGGTGAAGGGAAACCAGAGTAAGGGTGCATAGAATATAATAAATGATGGACACTCACTTGGGAGAAGACCACCTTTCAGACGAAGTACTTATTCAAAATTTAATGGTAGACTAAACCTTCACACCTTCTTAGTATTCTGGAAAAAAACAGTCTCTCCTTTATGATGTTGCTAAATGTACACCTGTGTTTCACTATGAGAAGGCTCAAGTTCTAATGTTTGGCCAATTGTCCCATGTATCAGTAGAGATGGTGTGTTATGCACTCCCATTCCCAAGCTCATTGAACAGCAGCTGTCTTCCAAATTTGGAATAACACTTAGTCTTAAAAGACCAGGTTTCAATCTGGTTTGTGGCTCAGAATCAGATATCTTTCTCCCTTCGCTTTGGGAGTGCTGCCCTTGTCAAAGATGGCTTGCACCCACCCCCACCCACCCCGGTCTTTTTTATGGTTTTTGTCTTAAACTTACTCTCTTCCCCTCTCAACACATTTTTCTTGATTGTATTTTACCTCTTTCCCCCTTAAGATGAGAACTCTGCTGATTTCCTGTACTATCAGTTCCATAAATTTAGCTCTTTCTTGGAATCACTTGCCCTGGCGTTTTAAAACATCAGCTCTCTTTCCCTTATGCTTCTCAAGGTTAACTGTTATGTGTATGTGTGTGTTTCATTATTTTACTTTTTGTGACATCTGGAACTTTGTTATTGTCTGTTTTTCAGTTATTTCTTCTTTTCCTAACTATGCCTATTGTGATGATGTATTCTTCTGTTTTTATGGCATTTGAGGGAGTTACATTTTCCACAATTTGACAGTTTCATATTTTTTTTATTATCCATATTAGATAACATCTTTGTTAGGTTGTCTGAATTCCCAAAAATGTGCAAAGATCCTCCCAAAATAATGCTCAGACTTTGGGAACTTTACACTTAAGAAAGATGGAACATGAGGCAAAATTGAGCAACGAGGGAGGAAAAAAATGCCTTCAAGTCCTGAAATCTGCATCTGAATACAGTCCTAAAATGGAAAGCAAGCGTTCTCACTGAATTTTACCAGCTACTGAGATGGTTTCAGGTTGCAGCTGCATCTATCCAACGAGTTACTAGGATAGAAAAAACAGCAAAGAGAAAGCTTAGTTCTTCTATGTTTGTAGATGTAAAAATCACATTGTTACTCAGAAGCCTTTCCTTAAAGGAAATCTTCTTACTGGCGGGGTATGCTGATGGACACTGTCCATTCAGGTATAAGAAACTGGTATGTTTCTTGACAGAATTGTTGGTATTTTTATGAGATAGGATTATGTACTTTCCCCCCTCTTGTCCTTTTAGTGGCTTGTCCTATTCATGCCCAGTGACCACTCTTGGCAGTTACAAAACGGGGTCCTTTTTCACAGCCTTTTCTTTGTCTACATTTGTAGGCATTTGCATGTGTATTTCAGTGGCAGCTAATTGACGCATTCAGACAAGCAAATAGAGAGCAATCAGGAGCAGATGAGCTGCAAATTCAGCATGCTTATGTTCACTCATTGCTTAGAGCAGGGGTGCTCACACTTTTTCAGCATGGGAGCTACCATATGAAGAACCAAGTTTAAAAGATCACCTGGTGCGTGCACGCATGCGCGCGCACCCACTCCTGCTGCCACCTTCCGTCCGCATGGGGCTTCTTTCTTTCTCAGAAATGTAAACAATGGGACATGCAAAAATACATCCAAGCACCCCTTTCTCCCTCCCTCCCTGGCATATTTACACAGATATTATCAGGCAGAAAATAAACAGAGAGACCTGGTAGCTGCAAAGCCATTTGTTTCTCAGAGCTCCTTCTCCCACTCTGACATCATTCCACAGATATAAACAGGCAGAATGAAAGCAGCACCCCAGGTTGGAAAGAGTGGTGCATGCTGCACACTTCCTGCAAGGCCTCCACGCCCCTGGCTTAATTCTGAGCTCCACCAACTATTGAACGACTGGCATACAGGCCAGTCCAAGGAAGATGGGGCACATCTGGGGCCAATGCAGGCACAGCCCTCAGGAGAACGCATCCTCGCCTCCTGCTTTGGCCCTCTTCCTTCCTGTTCCTCGGGGCCAATTGCCCTCGCTTTAGCCAGGGCACAGGAAAGGGAGCCCTCTTTCCCGCACCCTGGCTAAACGCTGGGGAGAGTTGGAACAGGAAGAAAGAGGGGCCAAAGCAGGAAGAGCATGCGCTCTCCTGCATTGGCCCTCTTCATCCCAACTCTCCTCTGCGTTTAGCCAGGGCACGGGGAAAGGGAGCCCTCTGTCCCCGCGCCCTGGCTAGATGCCGGGGAGAGTTGGAACAGGAAGGGGCCAAAGCAGGGAGAGCGCGCGCTCTCCCTGCATTGGCTCTCTTCACCCCAACTTTCCTCCGCGTTTAGCCAGGGCACGGGGAAAGGGAGCCCTCTTTCCCCGTGCCCTGGCTAGACGCCGGGGAGAGTTGGAACAGGAAGGAAGGGGGGCCAGAGCAGGGAGAGAGCGCTCTCCCTGCATTGGCCTCTTCATCCCAACTCTTTTCGTTTAGCCAGGGCACAGGGCGTTTAGCCAGGGCACGGGTTTATCCAGGGCACGGGGAGCCCTTTTCCCCGCGCCTGGCTAGACGCCGGGGAGAGTTGGAACAGGAAGGAAGGGGCCAAAGCAGGGACAGCACGCGCTCTCCCTGCATTGGCCCTCTTCACCCCAACTCTTCTCCGCGTTTAGCCAGGGCACGGGGAAAGGGAGCCCTCTTTCCCCGCGCCCTGGCTAGACGCCGGGGAGAGTTGGAACAGGAAGGAAGAGGGCCAATGTGCTCTCCCTGCATTGGCCCTCTTCCTCTTTGCCCCATCCACGCAGCACACCTTTCGCTGCCTCTGGAACTCAGCGGAAGGAGGGAGGGAGGAGGAGTGCAGCAGAGGAAAGGAGGGAGCAGGCGTGGATGGCGCGCTGCACAGCTGGCGCTCCATCCAGCGAGCAACCTGCCTAGGCCTGAAGATCACCTGGATGAGGCCTGAAGATCACCCTGGTGATCGCGATCACCGTTCTGAGCACCCCTGGCTTAGAGAAATGAAAAAGCAAGGGAAACAAGGAGAAAATTAAGGATAGAAAATTAAGAATCCAATTTTTAAAGTTCATAGCATTGTAAAACATAACAGCTATTTTGAAAAACATTTGTACCATCAATTTTTAGTCATATCTTGTTTTATCCTTATCTGAAAATAGGGAGATATACATAAGTAAGTTGGAATGTCAGTGAGCTAATTCAGTTTTTCATGGTTTTATAATGTTGTGGGAGATTGTATTTTTAAAAGGCACGTTTATAGCAAAGGGGTTGCCCTCATGTGACTTATATATACTGGCTCAAGTCTCTTCTGTGATACTTGTTAGATGTGATAGACTATTCCAAGGCAGAGGTGAAGACATGTGGACTTAGGAGATGTTTTCCCTCTGTTTGCAGCAGCATTGGCTTCTCCAGAAACTCAACTGACTTCCCAAAAATTGAGAAACAACAATACGTATTGAGTAGAATACAGGAATTCATTTCAGGTTTTGAAAAAGAGGTAGTGTGTGTATGTTAAACAGGACAGAATGTCTGTGAAACCTGTTTAAAAGGTGACATGATATTCCTGGAGAATTTAAGGAAAAGCAAATCACTGTGTGTTTGTTTAAGGGGGGGGGGCAAATGGAAGCCTGGGGGAAATAAAGTTAGGGTCTTCAAATCACCCTTGGCAGATACATGTGGTTCCAAGACTACATTTTGCATAACTACTCTAAAAGGATTTTAATATATTTGGCTAGAGCTAGAAGAAGCCCCCAAGGGCCATACAGTCCAACCCCTGTCATGCAATAAGGCACAACCAAAGCACTCCTAGTAGACAGCAAGGCTTCTGATGAAGGATAATAGTGACATCCCAATAAAATGTGGATGACCATGCATTTCCCATTTCCGTCTTATTTTAGTCAAACATACGTTTCTTTTCCTCTGAGTTTCGGTATGATTAGAGTTAAAGGTGACGTTATAGGCCTCTTTAAATAGCTGAAAGATGTCATGCTGAAGATAAAGCAAGCTTGATTTCTTTTGTTTTGAGACTAGAACCCAAGCTGGTTGGATTCAAATGACAGGAATGGAGATGCACTCAAAATATTAGGAAGACTTTCTTTACTGTAAGATTTGGTTGACATTGGAATTGTCTACACCAGGGGTGCCCACACTTCTTTCAGCATGCGAGCTACTTACATTAAAACCAAGTCAGAAAGATCTACCTACCTCCTCAAGGCTGGAGAGGGGAGGGGGCGGGGCTTGGCCAGAGGGGGCAGAGCCAGGCCACACCAAGCCCCCGCCCCTCCCCTCTGGCTTTGGAGCTCCCAGCAGCTTCTCCAGGCTTGAGGATGGCAATGCCAAGCCAGTGGTGGCATAGCTAGCACAAGGCTGGCTTGGCACTGCCATCCTCAAGCCTGGAGAAGCTGCTGGTAGAGCTGAAGGCACAGGGGCGGAGCCAGGCCACACCAAGCCCTGCCCCTCCCCTCTGGCTTTGGAGCGCCCAGCAGCTTCTCCAGGCTTGAGGGTGGCAATGCCAAGCCAGTGGTGGCATAGCTAGCATAAGGCTGGCTTGGCCCTGCCCTCCACAAACCTGGAGCAGCTGCTGGGAGTGCCGAAGCTGGGAGAGGAGGCGGGGCTTGGCGCAGCCTGGCTCCTCCCCCTCTGAGAAGCACCCCATCCCGCTAGGATCGACTTCCTGGACAGCCTTGGTCTACACTGAGGAGGGGGTGGAGACTCTGTCTTCAAATATCAGTTGGATGGGCATCTTTGAACAGTGCTTTAGTTGTGTATACCTGTTAGGCAGAGGTTGGAGTAGAAGGCAATTGTGGTCCCTTCCAGCCCTTAAGATGATCTGATTCTGTGTTTTCAAACTCTATTGCTGATTGTATCAACTGCTGATGCCTTGTTCTAAATTAACTTTTAATTATTTTGAAGACCTTGCCACCATGGAAGAAAGAATATTGAAGCGTTACTACAAAAAGGTGACCGAGTTTGTGGCCGACATGACCAAAATATTTGATAACTGTCGTTACTACAATCCAAATGACTCACCTTTTTATCAGTGTGCAGAGGTTCTTGAGTCGTTCTTCGTACAGAAACTGAAAGGATTCAAAGCAAGCAGGTATGTAGCCTTTCTCTTTCATTCATTTTTCTGTTAGCATGGCATTTATTTTAGCACTAGAAACTGTCGGAATTTGTTTGATGATATCTGGAGCTCCATACGTTTTGCTATTAATAGAAAACCTCAGACTGATAAAGATTTTTTTATGTATAATTAAAGGTGAATTAAGATGGCTGTATAAATGAATACTTAAGGGACAGGAAATTATTCTAGGACAGGTGCCTTCACGTTCTTTGTTGGTTTATGATGACTCCATGAATGTAGTAATTTTCTTAGGTAAGGAATATACAAATGCGGTTTTGCCAGTTCTTCCTCTGAGTATGGCCTACATGGCATTCGTTGTTTTTGCCCCATCCAAATGCTATCCAGGACTGACACTGCCTTGCTTTCAAGATCAGATGGGATCTGGTGTCTTTAGGGTATTTAGATCTATTCACTCATTTACACTATAGTAAATGTGTTCAAGAATCCTGTTTAAATTACAGATGAGGCAAAGGTGCAGATAAGATTTTGTAGTTGTGGTTTCCAATAACTTTGAGAATTAAGTACCTAGTTAATCATTCCCCTTTTAGACAGTGAAAGCCATACAGAGTCTCATTCTACCTTGCAGACTACCAAATTGTGTTTAGCATGGGCTACAGCTGACTTCATTAGTTTGAAATGTATAAAGACGGGTGCAATTCTGTAGAAAATGAAAGGTTGCTCATCCTTTTGGGCAACAAGACTTTGTGGTGTTGTTTTTCTGCAAGAAAGTAACTCGGCAACTTAATAATTGCCTGTGTGTGTGATTCAAGTGTGGTCAGGAGCTTAGTGACCCTAATGTAAACATACCAACTAGATTCCGAGAGGGTGCGTTTCTGCCTCTGTCTGTCCCAGCTCTTTTCCACCAGAACAGTCCGTTCCCTGCTTCCAAAATCAAAAGTTGAGAAGGTTCAGAGTCCATTAGTAGAGCCCTACAAACAGCTGCTTCTCTTTCTCCAGCTGAAGAAAGGAAAATAAATAATGTGCAGAGAAAGTAGCTCAGCCTGCTCTTTTCTCATATGTAATTTTATTATAAACTTGTATTGTTTGGCTGCAACTTCCATCATTTCTTTGTTTACACCACCCTGGGGTTTTTTTTTCTTGCAAAGCTGCATTAAATTTAGTCAGATTTATTTAATTCCAGAACAGAATGTTTTGCTTACTCTTTCATTTAGTTGTGTCACAGAGCCCCCTGTGGCGCAGTGGGTTAAACCGCTGAGCTGCTGAACTTGCTGACCGAGAGGTTGTAGGTTCAAATCTGGGGAGCAGCATGAGCTCCTGCTGTCAGCCCCAGCTTCTGCCAGCCTAGCAGTTCGAAAACATGCAAATGTTAGTAGATCAATAGGTAATGCTCTGGAGGGGAAATTAACATTGCTCCATGCAGTCATGCCAGCCACGTGACCTTGGAGGTGTCTACAGACAACGCTGCCTCGTCAGCTTAGAAATGAGCACCAACCCCCAGTGTCCGACACGACTAGACTTAATGTCAGGGGTAAACTTTTACCTGTATGTATGTATATATAATATATATATACATGTACATACACATGTATTTGTTAGCTTGTTTTAAATTGTGGAGGCAATCGTATGCTAAAAGGTGTGTTGGAACATGCAGTGATCCATTTTTTCTATTGCATCAAAAGTCAAGTAATAATGGAAGCTTATGTGGGTAACAATATTAATAACCCATAATTCTAAGATGCACCCCATTTTTAGAGATCTTTACATTGGACGGGGGGGGGGGGAGAACATCTTAGATTTGGGGGAATAAAAGTATTTACTTTACTCCACTTATTATATTTCTGGGTTGTTGGCTGTTAAGCATCATGTTTGTACAAACCTGAAATCATTTTCATAGTGAAATGTCAGAAGGTGGTTTCTCCATCTAATGTTGGTCTGTCTGCAAATGAGGACAGCAGCGTTACTGCTTCTCAACACAGTGGCATCCCTTGATAGGCCCGGGTTCTCTTAAACAAAGGGTGCTGAATTGTTTCCCCTTTTTGCTTTCTGCAGGTCTCATAACAACAAACTGCAGTCAACAGCTTCTTAAACTGCCTGATTTTACTCTAATACACAAAGAGCAAGGATTTGGTTGTCTGAAGCTTTTTAAAACTGAGAAGCCAGAGGTTTTAGTCAGGGTGGCCTGACAAGTCTTGATGTAAACTGCGTTTTTATCAGTCACATCAGATTATATTCTTGGCTAATTTTGTCCAAAGGACAAAAGATTGAACATCAGACGGCGGCGGCAGCAGCGTTTTCTTGTCAAGATCAAATTGTGCCGCGGTGTCAAAAACAGGAAAACGTTTTGTCGAAGGACAAGGGAGGAAGCAAGAAACAGTAAAATGGGGTCATGTTCTAACTCCATGGAAATGCCACATCTGTTCTTCAGTGAAGAAGCTGGTTTTAAGTCCACACAGAGAACTTATGACTGTATTTATTTATTGTCGCAAAAGGACGCTTTTTTATCGCTGCCCTCATTTGTCAGCTTTTTTTTTTCTTATACTCCCCCTTTCCCAGCCCTGGTTATATGTAACCCATTCTGTATCTTACCATGATTCCTGTAGGTAAAAGTACAAGAGGACCTCTAGATGTCTTTTCTTTCTATGAAAGGAGCTGCTATGTACACATGTGCACAAACAAACTGGGAATCAACAATGACTTTATCATTCATGGTAGATGAAACCGATTAAGCTTGCATAAAAGTTGGGCTAAGTGGTCAGTGGACTACAGACTTTGTTGCCTTGAATATAACAGTACAATGTCATTTACTCAGTGCCGGACTGATGAGTAAAAATCTATTTGAAGGTATCTTGTTTGTAAACATTTGTCAGATTCTAATTTTTTTTCTTTTTTGTATTAAAAAAAATTCAAAATATGGATGTATATGAAATGAAATAAATGGAGATCATTGTTCTCTCCACAGACGTAGGTGTCTTTTGAATGTCCGCTAACATGTTTGTACAGTTTTGGAGGTTTGCTCTGAAGCTTAAGGGTCCCAAGATAATGCCGAACAAAGAAGGTGAAAATGGGAAAGGATGGACAAGCCCAAAGCAGGATTCTGCTTGTTTTGTAATGAAATTCAATAAGCATCTACTCTGTGGTGCCACAACTTTTGCATTGAGGACAAAGAGTTGTGCGCGAGGATTGTCATTGCCCAGTGCTTAAATGAGAGAGTAATGAGCAAATGACTGTGTGAGGTTAACACATTTTAATCTGTGCTTTTTCTACTAGGAAAGTTATAAAAAGACTAGGCTAACTGAAAGTCTCTGCAGGTTTTTTTAATTGCTCTGTAAACAGCCATGTAAGCTGTTGATGAGAGTTTTGTATGTGCATCATAAGCCAGCAGCAGTTGGTTTCTGTAGCTCTATACCCATTTTAACTAGATTTTGCACTAATTCACATTTTTGCTCTTCAGTAATCCAGAATTTGTCAGATTATGGATAAGATTTCCTTGGGTTTAACCTCACCCTGCTATGCAAAACCCTTTTTCTGTTACTTTCTTAGACACCGCTTTTGACCACAGTTTTCCTAAGTACAGGCTCAGGTGTACAGATCTTTTGGGGTTACTATAAGAAAGCTTTTGTACATAGATGCTGCCATTTAACCAATGTGAAATCAAAAGGAAGTTAATTGTTCATTGTCAGGAAGGCATCCATTTATGCTTTTTAGAAAGTAGGAAGGCAAGTATTCGTGTGTTCGGGTGTATTGTCTTAGGACTTCTTAGAAAGAAATGCTACATATTGTATGCATTACAGTTTTTAAAGAAGTTTTTGACCTTGATCCTAAAAATATTGTCTCTTCACAATATTTCTGTATTATTCATAAATATGGCTAACATTGAAAAACCATGTTGAGAAAAGAACTTTCCTACCCATAGGCAATAGATTACTGTTTTTAAACAAATTGTGACAAAACTGAAGAATAACTTTTTTGTACATAATAGGACATTTCATCTTAGATTAATAAAGTAATGTTTTTGGGCATCAGATTTGGTGGAGTTCCTAATGAAACATCAATTGTTTAGAGTAACATATGTAGCACTTGGCATTGCCATACTGTGCAGAAATTCTTGGGAATTTTTCATATAAATAATTATGAAATGAGGAAAATGCTACTTTCATACACTTTTTACCGAGCCTCATCATTTTTCCTACTGCTTTGTAATATATAAAGACAATTCGTAGCTGTATCAACTATGGTAATTTTTAGTTTTTCGAAAAGTTTTATTTATGAGCCAGTGTAATGTGTGTACATTTTAAATACCACTTCTGTAAAAGGAATAAAGAAAACTATACTTTACTCAGTTTTTTAAACGAAACAATGTGCAGAAAATTTTATTTTTTTTCTAATTACCTCAATGCATTATTACAAATTTAGAAAGTTTATTCACTTACTAAACATATCTAAGGGGGAGCATGAAGTATCCTGAGCCAACTGAGGTCTCTTTTAAACTGCTGCTCCTCAGTCAAACAAGAATCTGTGTTCCATGTCTAAACCTTTGTGCCAGCAAATTTGCGAGACAGGGTAAGCTCCCGCCTGTCAACTCCAGCTTCTCATGTAGGGACATGAGAGAAGCCTCCCACAGGATGGTAACACATCCGGGCATCCCCTGGGTAACGTCTCTGCAGACGGCCAATTATCTCACACCAGAAGCAACTTGCAGTATATTTTCAAGTCGCTTCTGACATGTTTTTAAAAATGTCTAAACAGAGTTCAAACACTCCTAAATGCTCATCAGATGCTCTGTATTTTTGACGGATTTGTTTGTTTATGGAGACTCAAATTGGAATGCTATTATCTTGGAACAGGTGTAGGAGGTTTGGTTCACTATGGGCAAAATACAACAGTGGATGGATTTTTAGGAATGTCTGTCTTAAAGTAAGAAAGGCCTTAGTAGTGAAATGTCCATGAGTAAAAGTACATGTGTTTATGAAACATGGTCAGTGGTTTATTATTTCCTTATCAAAGATGGTGGTAAACAATTACAGATTCTGAGATGCATACTTTTGGAATGCATTGCTTACTTTTGATTTCACATCAACAGCAGTTATACATTTTATTTTAACTAAAATAAACTTCATTCACAGTTAATTATCAGGAGGGATCTCCCCATTAGTTTTATTAATAGAATTTTACTCTCATTATTGAATTAATTAGTGACTCAAGATGATGGTAAGTCATGATTATCCAGAATCCTGACTTATCATTAATGAGTTGTTCAATGCGATTTGGCTCATCCTGCTTCCACAACCAGCTAAACAGTAGCCAGGAATTGTTTGTTTAGTGTTTATCCAAGCTCATGATATTGACTTGTCACTTCCTTTCAAGCCAATATCATCAACTGGAACAGGTTCTTGGCTTATGAATCCTAACCATTTCGGAAATGGCAAGCCATTTCATACAATTGACCACGCAAACTTTCCAATTTGTCTTGACTGCTTGCAAAAACAGGTTTAATAGCAGTACACTATGACGCAGGTCATTCACACACAAAAACAGGGTTTTGTAGAACACTTTTTTTAAACTGTGGGTCCCAACCCCAAATGGGGTCCCCTAAATGCAATGTTGGAGTTATGAAAAAGTGGTTTCTGAATACCATCTAGTGTTTGTTTTACATTTTTACACAAATCTGTTAGAACAGCGTTCAGTGTTTACAGTGGACTCTGCAGAAAATGCTTCAGCTGTACTCCACAAAAAAGAAAATCCGTCTGTAGGTGTTGGACTTTTATACATATTTTATATACCTATAGTGGTATAATTGTGTGAAGCCCAAAGGAGATCAACATCGGATAGGATAGGATATACCCAGGGCCACATAAAAAATTCCTGGGCAAGGAGTCACATGTGGAAAAAGTTAAGCCCTGATGTACAATCCTAATTTATCATTCCATGCAAATGCATTGCTGTTTTCCAAACATTGGTAGTATATTGGCTACAACTTGCTATAGTGTTTCAATAAAAAGTCTGCCGCCATTTTAGACGTTACATCTTACAAGTGAACATATTGTGGAAATTACAGCCAAATCTTTATATATCTGAAGAGAAAAACAATAATAGATGCCTTTCAAAGGGAAAAATAGTTAATTCAAATCTGAAATGCAAATAGTATTTTTAAATAAACCGCTCCGAGCCTCCGGGGAGTGGCGGTATACAAGTTTGAAGTAATAAATAAATAAATAAAATATTGGTCAAGTACCAGTATTCAAATACTCAAAAAAAAGTATTGCAACATAGTTGTTAACAATGGTAGCTGTATCACCATATTTCATCACATAATAGTTGCACTTATTTTCCTTTTTTTCAGAAAAGGGGGGGGGCACTATTATGTGAGCAGGCAGCCTCTTTTTTTCTTGTTCCAATACAGTAACTTTTTAATAAAATGAAAAAAATCTTGAAAAAACCTACAAGTGTCCAGGAAAACAAATTTATATTTACACATTTTAATTTTCCTTCTCAGATGATTTTGTACTGTTACTGCTTTTATTATTTGATAGGCTGTCCTCAGCACTGCTCATGTCACATTTTTTTCTTCTCCATCACTCTTCCACAGTACATCATCTTCTAATCCTGCCAGTGCATTAGAAATGCCAGTATTTCAAAAACCTTTTCCCAACAATGTCCTACGTGATAAGGTTCCAACTCCTAATCACCCATGTGCACGTCCGTTCTAAAGGCGAGTGCTTCACATCTCCAGCGGGTGTCAACTGGTGATCACATCCACTCATTATACAAATGGCAGGCAACTGAGTGAGCAAAGTGGTGAGTGGATGGGTGGTCGAGCAGATGGGCGAGCGAGTGGAAGGAAATGCTAACCTGTTTACAGTGGGGAGATGGCTTAAATTATGGGTGCAACTATTATGCAAGGAATTGTAAAATACCAAAAACAGAACTTTTTAAAGGGGGTGTGACTTATATAATGACTATTATGTGATTAAATACAGTAATCTGTACTCAAATGTTGAGTACATGTCTCCAAAGAAAATTTACTGGTGTTGAAAACATTCAGAGCAGGAATCAAATGGTAGAAATGAAGAAGAAATGTACAGGGACACAGGATACACAGGATGCGGGTATTTTCAGAACAGTTGGAAAGAGCCACCTTTTTATTTCTGCCCTTTTGACAAGTTTGTACAACAAAATATTATGTGAGAAATCCAAGGGGATTCAACAAAAACAATGTATTTAGCTCAATTTTTCAATGTCAGGTTTTCTGTTTTGTTCCCAATGAAAGGGAAAGCTTGTTTTCAACCATCTTCAGTAAATATACAGAGTTTAGGATTGGAAGATTTGCTCATTCTACACAGGATGCTGTCATCAGCAAATGGGGATTGACATTAAATTCCGACAGCAATAATTGTTTGGCAACATGGGATTTCTCTGGATGCAGCAGAGAAGATACCCACAATCACATGGATTATACCCCTTGTGCACCTGCATCAGAGGCAGGAATTCAAAACTTTTTCAATCATGCCCATAGACTTCTCAGTTTTATTTTCCTATCTTGGCAACTAACAAAATTTAGTATCTCTTCCTTCACCTACCCTCGTAATTATTCTTATAAATCTAATGTTAATTTAGTGGCTTGTAGGAACTTAAATGTTCCCTCACTTATTGCAGGAGTTACGTTCCAGGACCTCCCACAATAAGTGAAAACCTGTGATGTAGGGATACTATATTTATTTTAATATTTATACATTATTTTAGTAGTTATACACTATCTTAATTATTATTTAAAATTTATAGGCCACCACTCTTCAGGGGCTCGGGGCGGCTTACATCAGACATGAGTGATACAATAAAACAGTAAAAACAGTAAAATATAAAACTGAGTAGTCTTTATAAACTTAAAATAAAGTGAAGGAAAGGAAGGAAAGGCCCTTCAAGGCTGGAGGGAGGGAGAACTGAGGAGGGAAAGCGCCTCGAAGAGCGGCGGTGGCAAAGACCTGCAATATATATTTTAAATTATTATTTTTAAAACCGTGAAACAGCAAGTCCGCTAAAAGCGAATCGTGAAGTAGTGAGGGAACACTGTATACACCAGATCAAGATCTCGAATCCAACCAACATATGCTCTAAAACCTGTCTTGGTTATTCATTTAGCCCTATTAAAGTCCCTTTGCCAAATGACATATTTTATGATGATGTTGGTTTCCCTGGAAAGTCAGATTATGAAAAAACAGTGCCGCTACAACAGCCAGTCCTCTGCACATAATGGAACAGCCTACTATCCCTGGCATTTAGAGTTAAATATAGGACAGAATCCGGGGAAATAAATGTGAGGAAGAGTTGTATGCAAGCTGCCCTCCCATCCTCCTCCTCCTCTTGGATTGAGCTACTGCCAGAAAGTGTCCCTTTTGACAAAATGCCTTCATTCAAAATATCTTGGAAAATATTCAACTCTTGACATCTTCATTGTAAATGTGCCATTTCTGCACATCAGACACAACTCCCTTCCCTTAGAACATATGTGAAGCTATTATATCCCACAAAAGCTCTAGCAGAGATGTTCCTGAATAATGTGCCGCTACTAATTTTACGAGCTTGATACAAAATTCCAGCAATGGCTTGCATCCGAGTGTTTAACAGATTTCCAAATGGCAAGGCATGCTAATGAATTCTTCCATTCCCTCTCCATGTCTCATTAAGCAAACTCTCTATGGCGTTATTATTCTTGTCCAAAATTAAAATTTGGTTGTGCACCCATTCATTTGCTTTGAGCTGTAGCACCGCATTTCTCCCCAGTTATATATACTGTACTAGCCCTGTTCCCATATGTATCCATCCTGGTAACAATAACCCCTTTTCATTATTTATTTCCTGATTGTGATGATGGTGATAACAACAGCATTTTTTTAAATATATTGCCATCATAAATGAACATTTAGTATTAATTAGCCTAGTCAAATCACTGCCTGAGCTAAACGCTCTCTTAAAGCACTAACAATAAAATATATTGAATATGTTATTGATGTCTGTGAAAGGTAAACTGTATTTATGCAGTTCCATTACTCAAACTGAACAGAACATGTAAATATTTGGTACATTATTTGTTTGATAAATCCCCAAAAAAGAATGCAGAACTGGAGAACTATAATTTCCCTGTCGTGGTCACTGTGGATCACACATCTGGTATATCTGCGCCCAAGCAGATATACCAGATGTGCGAATCCAGATGTGTGAATCCACAGGTGACCACTCAGGGAACTACGGTTACAGGTAAGCAACCCATAATTCCCTGTCGTGGTCACTGTGGATCACACATCTGGATTCACACATCTGGTATATCTGCTTGGGCGCAGATATACCAGATGTGTGAATCCACAGGTGACCACTCGGGGAACTACGGTTACAGGTAAGCAACCCATAAAACTACGTAATATTTTGCTTGGCTCAAGAGTATTTGCAATAGACAATCTGATGTGTGTATATAGCGTTGGCAGACATCTCCGACAAAAATGGCTTCTGTAGATACCAGTCAAAGGTGAATGATGACATGGTTTGCGCAAGATCCCTAACTTCTACGAACCCCCTTCTCATTCTGGCCTCTGGACCACACTCCATTTGCATCTTCCCCAGCAGAGCAGGAAGTCTTTCTGAAAGATCACAAAGAAGGGGAAAGGCCTGATTCAATTAAGCAGACATCACTTCCTCCTCCTCTTTTGTATCCAAAGTTATCCTTGCTGCTCCTGGAGAACAAGGCTATTAGAAGTTGTGCAATTACAGAATCCAGCTTAACTATTCTGACATATATTAATGCTGAGCTAAAAGCAGATACAGAACAGCAACAGTTGTGGCTTGAAACCCAAATTGTTTACTGTAATTTTTATGTGGGCATCAGCTGGTAGAAGCCAATGGCTGCTCATGCCTCAGTAACCGTGTCTCCCTTTCTCCCACTGGAGACCTCTTCCTCTGAACTTGAGGCAAAAACCAACCTTCTCTTTGTCCAGCATCAGCCCAATCTTCCTGCGGCCTGGAAGACCTGTGTCTGTGATGCGTCCTCATCCACATTTGGTGTGCACTGCCCTCTGAACTTTCAGGTTCCTCCTCCGGTTGAACCTTTTCATATAGCTCCTGCCCCTCCAAAGCAGGCCGTCTCCTGGCCTCAAGCGTCCTCTCACAGGCCCTTGCAGAACTGCGGGGAGTTGCCGCCTCCTGTGGTAGAGCTGGCCCATCACAATGTATCGGCTTCCTACAAAAGCAAATGCCACATGGTCACCTTTTGGACACAACCTTCTGGGCCATGGACGCTCCAATAGCACACTAATTGCAATGCATCGTTATGGACTTATGCAAAGTAGTTTGAGGATGTCAACTAGACTCGGGTCTACAGAACGTACCGTATAAATCAGGGATGGGGCACTAGGACTCTCCATTCGTTTTTTGACTGCAACTTCCTAACCATTGGATTCGCTGGCTAGGGATAATAGGAGCTGTAGACCAAAAACATCTGGAGGACCACCATGGTAAATAAAAGGCTTACAACTCAGATGAGACAGGCTATGTTAAAAACATACAAGAGGGTGGGTCAATAAGTCAGTGACTTTTTGAATTTCCCGCCTCTTAACTGAAAGGGCAACACTACTCCTGTCAACAGGCATCTGTCAGTTGACTCCTGTCAAAATTTGAACAAGCTGCGTCATTTAGTTTGTGTTTGACAGCCATTGATAGCAGACTACCACATGATTTGAGAAGAAAATGAGAAAAAAGTTAATTTTGTGGTTCATTAAGCATTATTTTTGCAGGAAAAAACCATCACTTAAACCAAGGCTAAGCTTGATAAATACTGTGGGGACTCTGTACCATCCATTTCAATGGTAAAAAGTGGTTTACTGAATTTTGCTGTGGCCGTACAAGCACGGAAGATGCCAAATGTTCTGGACGCCCAGTTGAGGTCTCTACACCCGAAACAATTGAAAAAATTCACGTTATGGTGTTGGCCGATCGGAGATTGAAAGTGCGAGAGATTGTGGAAGCCATAGGCATCTCACATGGCTCAGTGGTTTCAATTTTAAATGATCACTTGGGTATGAGAAAGCTTTCCGCAAGATGGGTGCCACGTTTGCTCACAATTGACCACAAACGCAATTGTGTGACAATTTTGCAGGAGTGTTTGGCGTTGTTCAACTGCAATATGGACGAGTTTTGCGCCATTTCGTAACCGTGGATGAAACGTGGATCCACCACAACACACCAGAGACCAAACAGCAGTCAAAACAGTGGGTTTCTCGGGGTGAATCAGCGCCAAAGAAGGCCAAGGTGGGTTTGTCAGCCAATAAAGTCATGGTGACTGTTTTTTGGGATGCACGCGGTATAATTCACATTGACTACCTTCAAAATGGTAAAACAATCAATGGCGAATATTATGCCAACTTATTGGGTTGATTTAATGAGGAATTGGGGGGGAAACAATGCATTTGGCCAAGATAAAAGTTCTTTTGCACACATGTGCAGTTGCCATAGCAACAATCTATGACTTGGGATACGAATTGCTCCCTCATCTGCCCTATTCTCCGGATTTAGCCCCGAGTGACTATTTCTTGTTTCCAAACCTGAAGAAATGGCTCAGTGGAAAGAGATTTGACTACAACAATGAAATCATCTCACAAACAAATACCTATTTTGATGACCTCGACAAATCTTATTTTTTGGAAGGGTTAAAAAAATTGGAGAAACGTTGGACAAAGTGTATAGAGCTCAAAGGAGACCACGTTGAAAAATAAAATGATTTTTTATCCAAAAACCTGTGTTTCATTCAAAAAGTCACAGACTTATTGACCCGCCCTCGTAGTAACCGAATAGTATCTAACCACATCTATGACAGGATTCATGTTTACTTCTTAATTCTAGTGCTTAGAGCCCATGAAAATAACAACCATGTTTATCTCAACTATCCCAAAGCCTGCATTATTAATCATCTATTATCTGCAGAGTGTTTGAGGCTTGATGTTCTCGATGAGGCATGGGCAAACTTCAGCCCTCCAGCTGTTTTGAACTTCAACTCCCACAATTCCTTACACCCGATAGGCTGTTAGGAATTGTGGGAGCTGAAGTCCAAAACACCTGGAGGGCTGACGTTTGCCCGTACCTGTTGTTCTAGATCCACTGAGATTTTTCTCAATGCTACACTTGCCATTTCCCCTTCGTTACACAATTACAACTGTCACTTTGTATGCACTAAGTTCTCTTTGATTGGCATGAGTAGAGTTGGCAAAAGATAAGTATTTTAGATAACCAGTCTAAATTACATACAGACCTTTCATAGTTTCTGAATGTTATCTTGATAGCAGCATCTCCTGCTACCAGTTTGTCACCACTGAGACCAGTAATGGATGTGAAAGGCATCAGCGTTTCCATTATGCTTAGAGATAGAGCACTGGCATGGTACATTTCCTATTTTCTGTTACTCAAGTTTGTTTTTTCCCCTCCTCCCTCCTCCTTCGGTGCTGTCCTTTTTAAGACCGTAAGCTAAATTGTATTTCATCTGTATGTTAAAAAATGTTTTTGTAGCTGAGGATGATAATAACAAGAACACTGCCAGGAACTCTTTATTCTGCAAAATTTAACCTGAAGTATCTATGCCAGTGATTTTCAACCAGTGTGCCGCCGAACACTAGTGTGCCGTGAGAGATCATCAGGTGGACCGTGGGAATTTTTTTCGAACTTCATTCATATATAAACTATAAGGCGCATCTGTCCCTTTAAGAAATGGAACCATAGCACTCTCGCGTCACCTAAGAAGTGATGCGGGAGTGCTATGGTCGCGCTCAGACGCAGCTAAGTAAACAAAGTTAGAGTTAGTGCTGCAGCTGCGCGTCAAGTGACAGTGGCAGTTCGGGATCACAGCAAGACAAGCAAGTGGCAGTGATGGAGAAGTTTTTGAGAAGGGAAAATGCAAATGCCGAACAGGGCCCTGGACATAATTATGACACAGATGAAGGCCCTGATATGAGTAGTGGACAAAAGAAAAAAGAAAAGACGGTGAGCTCGAGGCAATACAGCGAAAGCTATCTTTCATTTGGATTCACTTTCATCGGGGTTGCGGTTTTTTTTCACCGGGGATGAGGTTTTTTCCCGTTTCTGGAAAGGACATGATTTTAAAGGAGCAAGAGGTACTCATTGAACTGAAACAAGATCGTAGTTTAAAGCTAAAATTTGCTGATCTTCCTTTGGACAGTTTTTGGTTATCTGTTGCCAGGGAGTTCCCCATTCTGGCCAACAAAGCTATTTTGGCATTGCTCCCGTTTTCAACCACATATCTGTGTGAGATGAGCTTCTCTAGCTTGACTGCGATAAAAACTAAAAATGGAGAGAGACTGACAGCAGTTGAGCAAGAGCTTCGTGTGTGTCTTTCTACCATTCCTGCCAGGATATCTATTTTGTGTTCATCGAAACATGTCCAGGTTTCACACTGAGTGTATAAATACATTTAAAAACATATTAACTATATGTATTACAGTGTTAGAGTGTCATTTTGTGTCATTTTGGTTGGTGGTGTGCCCCAGGATTTTGTAAATGTAAAAAGTGTGCCGCGGCTCAAAAAAGGTTGACAATCACTGATCTATGCTGTCATCTTGCCGTGTCCCGCTCTAAAATGACTGGACTATAACAGACAGAGAAAGGACTCTCTTTCTTTACCGAGTCTGAAGTCTGGACAGAGTTTGCTGCAGTTCAAGGCATCCACAACTAGCATGTGAACTCGGAAAAAGAAGAAGCCGTCAGGGTTGAGGTACAGGCGATTTGTCTTGTACAGTCCGTTACTGTTTACCAACAGTGTCACCAAGCACGTTCCTTCGTGTATTGTGGTAATATCATGAACGATCCCATTAACCACTTTTGAAAAAGAGAGAGAAGACAATGTAAACCTCATACTTGCACGTTTGGTATTCATTTTCCAATGATGGTACACTATTAATAACTACACCGTTTTGTGAACTCACGTCAAAAAGTGGTATGTAATTAACTATAGAGTTATAAACATTTTCAGTGTGCATATTTATTATTTATTTATTTATTTATTTATTAGGCTTCTATGCCGCCACTCCCGGGAGGCTCGGGGCGGCTCACAACGC
Organism: Anolis apletophallus; assembly: GCA_030556195.1. Taxonomy (NCBI): domain Eukaryota; kingdom Metazoa; phylum Chordata; class Lepidosauria; order Squamata; family Anolidae; genus Anolis; species Anolis apletophallus. Next base: position 161,152,740 of record JARBWK010000001.1, on the reverse strand, counting down.
CGGGTAAAAACAGCATATAAACAGTATTATAAATTAGAACATAGCATAAAAACATCACAAAATACAGCAAGCATTAAAAAAAACCTGGTGTAAGTGCAACACCACAGGTAGAATTTACATATAAGGCGGGCTGCACACAGGTGAGACCTACAAGTCGAAGGCTTGTTGAAATAGGTAGGTCTTGCAAGCCCGCCTGAAGGGGAGCAGTTCCTGGATGAAATATGCTCATCAACAAGATTTGAGAAAATATAATTTGTTGTTCTGTGCCTTCAAGTCATTACCAACTTATGGCAACCCTAAGCCGAGCCAAACATGGGTTTGTGTTTTTGTTGTTGCAAGTTTTCTTTCAGAAGGGATTTGCCAATAAATATCAAATTAATAAAAAAAAATTTAAAGGATAACAGTTCGCTGATTTTATCGACCACAGGATTTAACTAGAGAATGTGGGAGCCGTGGTGGCACAATAGCTTAAAGCCTTGTGCGAGCTGAACTGCTGACCTAAAGGTCAGCGGTTCGAATCCGCAAGACGGGGTGAGCTCCCATCAGTCAACTCCAGCTTCCCATGTTGGGACATGAGAGAAGCCTCCCACAGCATGGTAACACATCCAAGCATCCCCTGGGCAGTGTCTTTACAGACGGCCAATTCTCTCACACCAGAAGCAACTTACAGTTTCTCAAATCGCTCCTGACATGATAAAAAAAACCCACTAAAGGATGAAAAGTAAAAAAAAACGCCCTGAGTCCACTTCGGGGTTGAGAAGAGTGGTATACAAATACCGCAAATAAAAAAAATGAACTGACCTGAAATAAACTTGCATTTTAAATAAGAGAATATCTGTATCACAACCTAAGAATTTATGAACTGCATACTTTGCAAATGACATGTACAAGAGATCGGTTTTCACTGTGAAGTAGTCTTAACTTGCAACTGTGAAAAATGCAGACATTTCATAGCCTCCATCTTAAGTGTTTTCATTCTAGACTGAGATAAAGTATTTCCATAGATGTGGCTGAGGCTCAAAATGTTTAGAGCAGCAGTGGGTCACGTAGCTTTCTAAATATCAGACTGCACCTCCCATCATCTCTCACCACCGGCAATGCTGGTTGAGGCTTTGAGGAGATATAGCCCAGCAATACTCTGAGAATTACACATCTCTTTTGGTCTAGCACAGTGGTTCTCAACCTTCCTAATGCTGTGACCCCATAATACAGTTCCTCATGTTGTAGTGACCCCCAATCATATAATTATTTCAATGCTACTTCACAACTGTGATTTTGCTATTGTTATGAAGCGTAATGTAAATATATCTGATATGCAGGATGTATTTTCATTCACTGGACCAAATTTGGCACATATAACCAATATGTCCAAATTTGAATACTGGTGGGATTGGAGGGAGAGATTGTCATTTGGGAGTTGTAGTTGCTGGGATATATAGTTCATTTACAATCAAAGAGCATTCTGAACATTCAATGGAGGAATTGAACCAAACTTGGGACACAGAATTTCCATGACCAACAGAAAATACTGGAAGGGTTTGGTGGGCATTGACCTTAAGTTTTGGAGTTGTAGTTCACCTACATCCCGAGAGCACTGTCAACTCAAAACAATGATGGATCTGGACTAAACTTGGCATGAATATCAATATGCCCAAATGTGAACACTGGTGGAGTTTGGGGAAAATAGACTTGACATTTGGGAGTTGTAATTGCTGGGATTTATAGTTCACCTACAATCAAAGAGTCTTTTGAACTCCACCAAAGATAGAATTGGGCCAAACTTCCCCGACACACACACCCCATGATCAACAGAAAATGCTGTGTTTTCTGATGAACTTTGGTGACCCCTCTGACACCCCCTCGTGACCCCTCCAGGGGTCCCGACCCCCAGGTTGAGAAACACTGATCTAGCAGTTCAGCCTCAAAACCAGGATTTAGTCGCATCTAGAGTTACGCCCACTGAATCTGTAGCATTTCCCAACTTGGTGTCTTTCATATCTGTTTCAATACTCCAATCATAATTCCCAGGCACTGAGCTTTGCATTTCAAGACGCATGATCCAACAAACAAACAATGTTTCAGTGAAATTTGGTTCTGTTGATTCTTAAATTTAACATTAACTGATCTTTGACTCTCATAACAAACTTACAACTCTTCACAACAAAGTAATGATAGCAATAATAAACCTGAAGCAACACAGAATTCACATCCACACACAGTACCAAGCCTGGAGATGCGATATGTTTTCCAGTAAGGATGAACATGGAAGCTACAGGAGTGCTTGGCGAGCTTGACAGGGTTGGATGATCTTACCAAATTCATTACTACAGTAGGACTCCATCTCCTCATGCTCCATCCTGCAGTCATTCAGGCACATTTCGGTACTATCTGCAACTAGAACAAGAAAAGCTGGATTCAGAAGTTCCACAAACCCATTTCAGGAACTGGAATGGCAGTGACGCTTTACCAAGATAGACAACCAAGCCTGGATATTAGCTCCTGAAGATGTTTACAGTGCAATCTTATACATCAGGGGTGTATACCTACCTCCTCAAGGCTGGAGAGGGAGGGGGCGGGGCTTGGCCAGAGTGGGGCAGAGCCAGGCTGTGTCAAGCCCCGCCCCCTCCCCTCTGGCTTTGGAGCTCCCCGCAGCTTCTCCAGGCTTGAGGATGGCAATGCCAAGCCAGTGGTGGCATAGCTAGCACAAGGCTGGCTTGGCACTGCCATCCTCAAGCCTGGAGAAGCTGCTGGTATAGCTGAAGCCAGAGGGGGTGGAGCCAGGCCGCACCAAGCCCCCCCCCCCCCCTCTGGCTTTGGAGCTCCCAGTAGCTTCTACAGGCATGAGGATGGCAATGCCAAGCCAGTGGTGACATAGCTAGCACAAGGCTGGCTTGGCACTGCCATCCTCAAGCCTGGAGAAGCTGCTGGGAGTGCCGAAGCCAGAGGGGGTGGAGCCAGGCTGCACCAAGCCCCACCCCCTCCCCTCTGGCTTTGGAGCTCCCAGCAGCTTCTCCAGGCTTGAGGATGGCAATGCCAAGCCAGCCTTGTGATAGCTATCGCGATTGACTTCCTGGGCAGCCCTGTTGTACAGTACATCATCTAATCCTGTGGTTCTCAACCTGTGGGACCCCAGATGTTCTGGCCTTCAACTCCCAGAAATCCTAACAGCTGCTAAACTGGCTGGGATTTCTGTGAGTTATAGGCCAAAACACCTAGAGACCCACAGGTTGAGTACCACGGGTCTAATCTGAAGCAAACTCCATTTTGTTCAATGGAATTTGTTCCCAGGTAGTGTGGGGTGCAATCTTGGCCACTTTCCAGGCTCTCCTCTATCACAGGATACCACCCCGATACACTTCCCAAGCATATTTAAAAATCACCCACTCCCTATCTTTCTTGTGTTCAGCACTCCTTGCTGAAGCAGGAGATCACCTGTTGCACAAGAAAACTCTATCTCTCTCTAAACAGAAGGTTGGCTTTGCTCTGCATGTTCTTCCTCCACTTCATCACAATCCCAACCAAGAGCAGCAACCAGATTTCATAAGGTGGTAACGGACCGGCTAGGTTGGACGAACCAGTGCTCCCAAGTACAGAAGAACCAGATCAAGGCCCTGCAGCAGAGTCACAGATCCAAGTCTCAGGAGACCTTCAAGCAGATGATCTCTATAAAGTGCTATCTCCTGACACAGAAATGCCCCTAGGCAGATTATTTTGAGAGACTGGCACTTCTGAGAACATGTCCTTGCACTCCACAGTTCTCCGTCACCAAGGACAGAGTGAACAGAGGATGGAGGGCCAGGTTCCAGGCCAGATCTCAAGAAATCTGGGGGAAGTAGCAGAAGTTATTGAGAGAGGAAAGGGGCTCAGCTCTTTGACTCATGCCAAAGCACCTTATTATCTGTCCTAAATACTGAAAACAAGCATCTGATCCAGGACTTCTGACTGCCTAATGCTCCTTGGCAAGCACTTCTTTTCTCACCACTGAAGGGTGGTTCACATTTATATAAGGTCAGAGTCACTCTTAACCAAGTACAGGGTTGAAGTACATATCATGACTCTGTAAACCAGTGGTTCTAAACCTGTGGGTCCCCAGATGTTTTGGCCTAAAACTCCCAGATATCCCAGCCAGTTTACCAGCTGTTAGGATTTCTGGGAGTTGAAGGCCAAAACATCTGAGGACCCATCGTTTGAGAACCACTGCTGTAAACAGACTTTGGAATAACACAACACTGGTACTGATGTGACAACAAACTCAAACACATCCATTCTGCATCCTTACCATTCTTTAAGACACTGAAGTGAGGTGGCCAGCTCTGTAGCCAGGAGGGCCTAGTAGCATTTCTGAAGGAAGTGTTGAGTTTGGAGTTGGGGTTTACCTTGCCAGGTCTGTTGAGGTGATCCCAGCCACCAGACTGTTGCCCAGTACTAGGCTCAACATTTTTGGATGTTGCTTCTGCTAGCAGTCGGTTGTGATGGAGATACACTGATGGATGGAGCTGGGCAGAGATGCTATTAGCGGCCTCCAGACGGAACCTATTTGTATGTATTCGGTTAGTCTGGATGAAGGAAGAGATGGAAGCGGTGTCCTCCTCATGCCTGCCGGAAGGAAGGGCTTTGCCTTGTGAAACAGGCTGCTTCCTCAAACCAGTGTAGTTCTCTACTGAATTTTTGATCTTCTTCCTTTTATCCAAGGGCTGCAAGTGTGTTTTTGCATCTTTCACTTTTTGACTGGCAGCCGGAGGCAAGGGCTGGCCTTCCATGGGCTCATCCCTGCTGATGCTGTTGCCATCTCTGGAGATAGACTTACTCTGGCCAGCCAAGGAGTTCATTGGTCCAAATGCATCTTTGCTGAATGATTGGGTGGACTTTCCAGGATAAGGCACTGCATTAAAACAAAAAATCAGAGATTGAAAGAGATGAGGGAAAGGGGTTTTTTGGGGGGAGGGGGGTAGTGAGAACTAGGGCCTCTAGCACACTTTCCATAGTTGTAGAGTTTAGTCAGACCTCTGTATCCATGGATTCTACTGTCCATACCTTTTGCCGTTTTATATAAGGGGCACCATTCAACTAGGCCAGTGTATATAAAGGGACCTGAGCAGCCTTGGATTTTGACATCCACAGGGGGGCCCAGGAACCAAATTCCAATGGAATCACAGTGCCATAGCTGCACAATGTGAGAGGACTGAAGATTAATGGGTACTTGCACTTTAAGTGTGGTGCTTGCTAGTTCTTCATTTGTTAACTGTGCCAAGTTTTTGGTTCAGAACAGACAGTCAATTTACACAATGCAGCTGAACGTTGGCCCGTTTCTGTGACTCAGATGGATGTGAAAAGTCCAGTAAATGCCATGCAAACAGTAAACAAACCGGAACAAACTGGCCCCTTCCCTTGTCCTCTTTGCCTGGCACATCTAGGTCAGGGCCTTCGGTGGAATAGCAGTCCTGAGTGGTAGTGCATACAGCTATACCCGAGCTGGTCTTGAGTCCCAGCAGTCTCCTGAAGTGTGTAGGTTTGACTTTCTACTGGCCTTAGTTTCCAAGAAACAAATTTCCTCAATTAATGTCAATAGAGCTACTCAAGGGGTTAAGCGACTACATTCTCCCACCTCGGGAAGAGGTATGCAATTTTGGTTGATGGATGTGTGATTTCTTAGTTCTAGGAACCTGCCATAGATTGCAACACACATATAAAGGAAAACCTCTCCCCACTTGCACCTTAAAAGAAGATGGTGACACATGCCTTGAGAATTGTGTTCTTCAGATCACAATGTGCCTGGTTTTAAAACAAGCACATACCGATGAGGTTCCATAGGCTGCAAAATTGATTTAGGGACCTTGTATAGCACACAGTCTACTAGGGGTGGATATCTCCAGTCGTAATACTTTGATTTCCGTTAATTTTTTGTATTTTAAATTATTTTGACCCTATATCGACCCTACTTGTCCAACCCGGAAGTGACCTTTCTAAATCGAAACTGGGTCAGCCATTTATGTAAAGGACGTGTTATTAGGTCGTTTCCGCCCTTTCTTATGTTTAACCCGCCTTTGGTTGTCAGCTGGCAAAAAGCAGCATCTCCTCTCGCCAGAGGACACCCAAACACGGGTTAAAGATAACCCCTGTTTGGGTCTTGGCTGGCGAGAGGAAGGTGCCAGGCTGCCCCCTCCATCCTCCTGTCGCCATCTGACATGCAGGTGAAAGGGAACGCACGTTGGTTTCTGGGCTGGCAGAGGGGAAGGGAGGCGCCTCCCTTCACCCCTGCGAGCTCGGAATCCAACCCGGGTTAAATGGATCACGTTCCCTTTAACCCGGGTTGGTTTCTGGGCTGGCAGAGGGGAAGGGTGGCACCTCCCTTCGCCCCTGCAAGCTCAGAATCCAACCCGGGTTACAAGCCATCCACTCCTCCGTTCCTCCCCCACAAGCTTAGACGCATCCCGGGTTATATTTAACCCGGGATGCTTCTGAGCTGCGGGGGAGGGAGGCTAGACTGGCCTCCATTCTAGCCTTCTTGCCCTCCCAGCTGAAAGGCATCACGGATTAAATTTAATCCGCGATGCTTCTGAGTTGCAGGGGAGGGAGGCTAGACTGGAGGGCTTGCCCTCCATTCTTCCCTCCCAGCTGGCGTAATGAATAATAACAAAAATTCGTTATTATGTTTCAATTACAAATTTTTAAAAAAATATTTCAGAATAATTTCTATAACGACCAAGCAACAGAAATCCCCCCGCAAAATGAGTTTAGAATCAAAAATTTTATGGATCAACCACCCCTACAGTCCACACTTTCCCCACCTAGAATGAATTGACCAAGCAATAAGCTACAAGCTTCTTTGTTGATAGGCGTGGTGACCTATGCTGTGGGAAATACTCTAACCATCTTCTAGATGGGAACTGGACACTGCTGGGTTTTTTAACTCAAATGTAGGCCACCACTGTGGGGGCAGAATCACATTTTTTCCTGTTTTTGTTACAAATTAAAAACACAATTTATAAACAATCTCTCCTCCAAAAAAGGAACACTGACTGCCCAAGAAGCATCCGGGGAGCAAGGTTCATTCAGCATCCTGGTTTGATTGTTTAAAAGTCTCTGTCAAACACAGCTATTTGGTTTTCCCATCCACAGGAAGCCTTGTTGACAGTGTCATCTGGCCTGCTTAAGACCCATCACCAGCGCAGTGTATTGACTAATTGTTTAGCCTGAGATTGAGATCCCCAGATGTACACATCGGCTGCCTGGGAGCCCTGAGAAGAAGCCTCGTGGGCCCACCCCTCGCCTTGCATTGATTCTCACCATGTTTGCCCAGCAGTTCCATTATTTGGGGTTGTGACTAACTTCAGAGCAAGAATGCTTAAGATTGCACTTTTAATTAACTTGGGTTTATGGGGCACAATGTAGTACTTCCAGCGTCTGAAACATTTGATTGCTTACCTACCTTCCTATTCCACCTACTACCTGCTTAGATATGGCATGATCAGCTTGCAAATAAACTGCAAGTAGGATTTAACAATGGTTCTCTCCCTTCAGCCCATTTTTCTTTCATTTGTTGTCCTCTCAAACATATTAACCGCCTTTCTTGTGATCGATCTCTCCTTCCAGATAAAGTGTCATTACTAGCAGGCTGCAAGAAGATGCAGACTGCACCAGGAGACACTATTATTTTATTTATTTATTTATTTATTTTTTATTCACATTTATATACCGCTCCATCCCGGAGGCTCGGGGCAGTTTACAACATACGACACAATTTAAAACAATAAAAACATCGGTTAAACGGTAAATAGAAGAATAAAACAATAAAACAACGAATTGAACAAATTACACAGCAGGCAATAGGACAGTAGAGCAACAGAGCAATTGTCCTTAGCATATTTCTATGGTATACGTTTCTCGGGCCTTAGGTATTAAAGGCCTGTCGGAATACTGTTGTCTTACAGGCTCTTCTGAAAGCCGAGAGTTCTGTAAGGGCCCAGACATCGTTTTCGATTTAGATTTAGACACCGTATTAGAGGGGATGACACCAAAATGAAATTTTATAACATTTTTTGTGCACTGTTTTAGCATTAACATGTTATTATTTATTACACAAAACGTTCCTGGCACTATGTCTAGCTGGGCAAGTCTTCCTTCTTGGTCTTCTCCTTCATGTAAGTTTTCAGTGACCTTCAAAGTCACTCTCTCTCTCTCCGCACACAGCAACAATAATAATTAACTTGACTCTCTCATCAGGAAAAAGAAAGTCTACACTTCCCATTGAAATACTGGTAAGTCTGTTGGTTAAAATTGTTCTTTATTTTAAGTATTGTATTCTTTCTCCTTTTTTGCACTACAAATAAGATATATGCAGTTTGCATAGAAATTCGTTCATGTTTTTTTTCAAAATATAGTCATTGTCATCCCCGAAGGACCGTGTTTTAAAACTTTGGGGACCCCTGCTCTAGGCCAGGGCTGTCCAACTTCTACCGGCCCAGGGGCCTGAATTCCGGTCACTGATGACCTGGGGGGCCGTAGGGTCTGCCCCCGCCCCCTCCCCGCCCCCGGCTCCGCCCTCTCCCCCAATGCCCCTCTCCCCTCTCCCCTTATTTTTATTTAATATTAAATATATTTAATTCCATCCTCCCCTCCCTTATTTTTATTTAATTTAAATATATTTCCCATCCTCCCCTCCTTATTTTATTTCATCTTTAAATATATTTAATTTTATATTTAATACATGAGGGGAGATGGGGGGAGGGAATGAGGAGCCCCCTGAGGAGCCCCCTGCTTCGGCCTACCTTTTCCAAACGCGCAGGATCCAGGGGTACCCGGACGACGAGAGAGGCGACGACCGACTGAGTCGAAGAAGGTCCTAATCGCGTCTGTGGGCCTCAGCGATCCAGTAGCAGAGTAGCCGAAGAGTATCGCGAGAATACGCAATCCACACGGGATTTCGCTGTCAACGCTGGCGTGATCTCGCGTTGACAGCGAAATCCCGTGTGAATCGCGTATTATCGCGATACTTGCTCCAAACCCGGAAGTAGGTATTTTTATTTTATTTTTATTATTTATTTTATTTTTCAATTTTTATTTTTTATTAAAAAGCTTAGGGGGCTGTAGGGAAGGAGCTGGGGGGCCTTATACAACCCCCGGATCGTCAGTTGGGCAGCCCTGCTCTAGGCAATAATGAGGGAAGGGTTTTTTTGTGTCAGGAGTGACTTAAAAAACTGCAAGCTGCTACTTGTGTGAGAGAACTGGACGTCTGAAAGGGTGTTGCCCAGGAGACGCCTCGATGTTTGATGTTTTATCATCCTATGGGAGGCTTCTCTCATGTCTCCGCATGGGGAGCAGGAGCTCAGACAGGAGCTCACCCCGTTCCCTGGATTCGAACCATCAACCTGTCAGTCAGCAGTCCTGCCGGCACAAGAGTTTAACCCACTGGGGGCTCCTCAGAGCAGAAGTGTGTGAGAGGCTTGAATTTTGTAAAAGTAAAGAATTGGTTGCTAATGACTGGTTGTATTTATCATTGCCAGCTTGGCAAACCGAGTGACTTTTTTAAAATCTGATTTTACACCTTTCTCCAATGAGCACTGTTTAGCTGGCATTACACCACCTGACATCTGCTGGGAAGTAGCAGCCAGTAATGAAAGGACCAAGGCAGTGACATCTCCATCCAGGGCCGTGGCCAGGATTTTGATTCGGGAGGGGTTGAGTTTGATTTGAGGGGGGGGGGCTGAGTCTGAGTGAGAGAGGGTCTACCCTAGCAAACCTTTTGTATGGTTATCCCAATACCTCCATGCATATGGGATATATTGAGCATGGTGATCAGATCATGATATGAATAAACATAACAGTTTAAATAATGTACCAGTAAGGGATTCTTGTGGACCACCCTGAGAATTTCGGGGTGAGGGGTTGAACCCTCAAGCCCCCCCCCCCCCCGGCTGCATGCGTGTCTCCAGCCCATCCCTTGTTTGAGTATCAGACAGCACGCCAACGCCTTAAATCAAGAAATAGTTTTCTAAGCTCTACAGAGATACTCAAAGGAACACCTCAGCAAGTGAGAGTCCAAAAGTGGCAGGTTAAAACTTAGAACGTCAATCAGGAGCTGATAACAAATGAGAAACTCCCTCCTGGGCACACAGAAAACTGGGCAACTTGGAAGGCGCTGAACAGGCGGCGCTCTGGCACCACAAGATGCAGAGCCAACCTTAAGAAATGGGGCTACAAAGTGGAGTCCACGACATGCGAGTGTGGAGAAGAGCAAACCACAGACCACTTATTACAATACAGCCTGAGCCCTCCCACATGCACAATGGAGAACCTTCTACAAATAAGATATATGCAGTTTGCATAGAAATTCAAGTTCATGTTTTTTTTCTCACAGCGACATCAGACGCACTCCAAGTGGCCAGCTTCTGGTCAAAGGACATTTAGCATAATGCGAAGGTTTTTTGTTAACTTTTTGTGTTTTTAAATACATGATAACTGTACCTCCAATTCACATCCGACACAATAAATAAAAATAATGAGCATAATTATAAATAAATGCTCATAAATAATTGTTCTGGGGCAAGGGAATTTTTCAGTAATTATTTCATTCCAACCTTTCTTTCCCCACCTTGAAATTAGGGTGTAAATAAACAGCGGATTTATATTTCTATGTATAGTTTATACAAACACTCCTACTCATACAAACAAAAATCCTTGTTCTGTTGATCTATACTTCCTGTTGTTAAATCTCGACTGCTAGTTTAGCTCCAGTTCTCAAGTCTCTCGCCTGTTTACTTCATTTTCACTTGCCCCATCCCCATGACAACAGCTGGAGAGAGCAGAGATTGCCTGATGCCGCCGGCGAAGGCAGAAGATTGCCATGAAAGGAGGGAAAAATCCAAGTGAAGAAGCTGAGAGCACAGCCGGGACCTGCTTTTCCACCTTTCTCCTTCCTTCTGTTATTCTACTTTGATTGAATAGACCCTTCATGCTTGGTTCTTCTCAGAGACCATCACTCTCATTATCGGATTCAAAGGATAGCTTCTCCTGCAATAAAATCTTACTCACATGACACACTCCTTTTGTGTAAATGCTGCTGGAGAAAACACTGCTATCCTTATTCCAACTTATTCACTGGCTCAGGACTGACTGCATTTTAAGAGTAAGTTCAATGTTAAACGAGACATCGGATCAGATGCTATACAGCAGTGTTTTCTCAACCTGGAGGTCGGGATCCATGGGGGGGGGGGGTCGCAAAGAGGTGTCAAAGGGGTTGCCAACACATCAGAAAACACAGTATTTTCTGTTGGTCATGGAGGTTCTGTGTGGGAAGTTAGACCCAACTCTATCGTTGGTGGGGTTCAGGATGCTCTTTGATTGTAGGTGAACTATAAATCCCAGAAACTACAACTCTCAAATGTCAAGGTCTCTTTTCCCCAAAATCCACCAGTGTTCAAATTTGGGCATATTGAGTATTTATGCCAAGTTTGGTCAATACCCATCATTGATTGAGTCCACAGTGCTACCTGGATGTAGGTGAACTACAATTCCAAAATTCAAGGTCAGTGCCGACCAAACCCTTCCACTATTTTCCGTTGGTCATGGGAGTGCTGTGTGCCAAGTTTGGTTCAATTTCATCGTTGCTGGAGTTCAGAATGCTCTTTGATTGTAGGTTAACTATAAATCCCAGGAACTACGACTCTCAAATGATAAAATCAATTACCACCCCCCACCCCAATTCCACCAGTATTCGGGTATTTGTACCAAATTTGGTCCAGTGAATGAAAAACACATTTTGCATATCAGATACTTACATGACGATTCATAACAGTGGCAACGAAAATGGTCTTATTGTTAGAGGTCACCACAACATGAGGAACGGTCTTAAGGGGTCGCGGCATTAGGAAGGTTGAGAACCACTGCTACACAGGGTTGTTATTGCATAGATGAGATGAAGTCAAACATGTTGCACCAAAAAAAGGCTGAGGAAAAGGATTAACTGAAGTAACAACAAGGGCTGATGTTTCTCATGGTAATTACTCCCATTTCCTGCAAAGGTAGGCTTGGCAAGTTTTGTGAATGTCTTCTGGTCAAGAGGAAAGGAAGCAACACATCCTCTTTTACAACATGCAGATGCTGTGGTGCTTAGAAATGTCTCCTGTAGCAAACCTTGGCTAAGGCTGGGTCTACATTGCCATATCATGCATCTGAACGGCATTATTTTCCATTTAGTGTAGACACTTACAATACAGCCCACTGCCATTCAAATTGTATTATGTGAGACTGCATTGACCGTATAATGCAGTTCAATCTGCATTTTACAGCCATGTAGATCCAGCCTACCATGAGTCCACCAGGCACACAACGTATATTCTTTCCACATGTCTTTTTTGCCATTGATAGCATGTATAGAATAAGAAAACTGTAGCATTCGAAGGAATGTCTTGTTCTCTGTCATGGATCCTCTGTGAATACATATTCATGCAATATCTCCAGCTCGCAGAGCAGATCGGAACCTTCTAGAAGATAAAATTGACACATTAAGTAGCCCCGCCCCTCCATATATAAGCCCTCCTCACAGAGCCACCCATTCAGTTTTCTCTTTTCCGTGCAAGCTTTGAGAACCTTCTTCATTCGGACTGCTCTATCTGGTATTGTACCCTTGATTTTTTTGGATTGACCACTCTTGCTAAGTGATTTGGACATTGTTTCCCTCGTCTGGTTTGACCTTTGATCTGCCTGACGATTCTTTTGGACTTTCCCTTGGCATGGCGACCTCTTCATTTAAAACATGTGCCCAGTGCCCGAACGTCCTGCCGGACACAGATGGACACGACCTATGCCTGGTCTGTTTGGGCGAGGGTCACTTGGCCCAACCTTGCAAGATCTGTAAATCGTTCACCACTCAAACTCGCAAGAATAGAGAGGCTCGTCTCAAAGCCGCCCTCTACGAGAAGGCGCTGCTGCCCGCTTTGGCTCCATCGTTGGATCAGGACCTCTTACCGGTTGTGGAGACTCCTGCGCTGACTCCCCCCCACCCAGGGGGGTTTGCCGCTCTTCCCCCGGTCCACTCGGAGGCTCCTCCGGCCAAAAAGGCCTTGAGGAAAACCAAGCACTTGGACCCCAAAGATGGCCGCCAGAGAGCTGCGCCACAAAAAGCGGTTGCAAAAAGCGCGCGAAGAGGAGGTGAGCCTAGCACACTCACCAAAGCCCTCTTCTCCCCTCCTCCGCTGCCAGCCCCGGAGAAGCCCTCTGGTGGCGAAGTACTTACTGTGCAGCCTTCCCTCTCCCAGCCGATGGCGGTGCCGCTTTCGAGTGACTGGAGAGGAGGGAGTGGGTCGGGAGGGCCAAGCCCCGTTCCAGGCCAGCATAACGGGTGGCTTCCAGCCCCGACAACGGCTCCCCTCGCCTCTCTCACTGAGGCGGCGCCTGTGACGTCCAGGCCTTCGGTGTCGGGGGACTCGGGTAACCCCCGACCTGCCACGCCGGTCTTCTCTTCGCCGCCGCAACAGGAGGGCGTGCAGCCGACGCCGGATCCCCCGATCCCGTCAGGACCCTTCCCGCCCACCTCGTCGATGCCGGGACCTGCTCCGCAGCGGGGCCGTGCTCCATCTCGCCGCTCCTCGCGCTCTAGCAGGCGTCGCAGGCGAAGGTCTTCCTCTTCCTCCACGTCGACGTCCTCTTCATCGGCCTCCTCTCCCTCCTCTTCGGAGTCTGGAGGGAGGCGACATAGACGCCACAAGAGGGCGCACAAGCGCCGACATCGTGGCAGGAGCCGAGGCCGGGAGATGCAAGCCCCCCCTCCTTCCTTCTGGCAGTGGACGGCGCAAGGATATGTGTATAATGGCCCGCCCCCTCCACAGCCGCCCCAGATGGCCCCTGTTTCATCTTCATTGGCTGTTCCAAGCACTTCTCGCCAGGCAGTGCGGGCTCCCCTGACTCAGCCCGCCCCCGTTGCTGCCCAGCAGACTATGCTGTCATCTCAAGCTGTGCTTCCTTCTGCTAACTTGAGTAGTCAGCAGATGCTTGCCTCTTGCCAGTGGGGCGCTGGCCCTCAGCAGCAGCAGATGGCAGACGCCGCCGAGGTCCAACAGCCCATTGACTCGGAGGCCTCAGGGGATGAGCATGATCCCACACCCGGAGACGGGGTGTCAGAAGGGGACATACCGGACTTCAGTAATTTTGTTGTAATGATGTCCAGGTTGATTAGGGCCTTAGACTTACCTGTTCCTAAGGTCAATGACGCGGTAGATGACCCAATGTTCCCTTCGGATGAGCAGAGACTCCCAGCTGCACAGGCGGTGCCCCCTCTGCCATACTTAGCGAAACTGACTACGCTGCCTGACACCTCCCCGGCCTTAGTGGCAGCAGTCCCACTGCGTCTGGATTCTCTATACCGGGTGGATCTTTCGGCCTACCAATGGTTGGCTCGACCAACCCAACCCAATACTGTTGTTACAGAACTAACTAAGTCCAAGCGCTCCAGGGGGGTCTACTCCACCCCCGCTGATAAGGAAGGGAGGAAGTTGGATGGGATAGGCAAGAAAGTTAATACCATGGCTGGCCTGATAGCTCGTATGGCCCATTTTCAGACTTACCTTAGCGGCTATCAGACTTATATTTGGAACAGGATCCTCCTCTACCTGGACCTGATTCCACCCGAGCGCCGCCATCTTCCCAAGGCCCTCCAAGTCGAGGCGCTAGCTGTCTCCAGGTTTCAGAAGGACCTTGGAAAGCACCTAGCCGAAACCTCGGGCCGGCTCTTTGCTGAGGCAACCTCGCTGCGCCGTCACGCCTGGCTTCGCACCGCCTCCCTATCTGAGGAGGCGAAGGCTCTGGCGGAGGATCTGCCCATGCTCGGGAAGGGTCTGTTTAACCCTGAAACAGACTCCGACCTCAAGTCCAAGCAGGACGTCCGTATAGCTGCCCAGGACTACGGCTCCCCTAACCAGCCACAGCCCTTTAATAGGCGCAGAGGCCAACAGCCATCCACCTTCTACAGGAGGAACTATGGCAACCAGTCGGGAGGCGGATTTAGATACGGAAACAGAGGCCCTAATAGGTTCCAGCCTCCAGGTAAACGCCAGGGATACGCTCCGCGTAACAGGTTTAGACCTTACCAAGGCAAGCCTAGATTTCAAGGGGCGCCTAGAAAGCGATTTTAGGGCTAAGTCCTGTGTTTTGTTACTGTTTTTCAGATGCGGCCTGCACCCCTTCTGCTCCTGCTCCCGCTGGCCCCGTCCCCTCTGCCCGACCTCCCAGCCCAGGTCCAATTTTTTTCTTGGACAAGTTGTCCCAGTTTTTTACGGCATGGGAGGCCATCACCACTGATGGCTGGGTCCTCCAGATTGTTAAACAGGGTTATGCTTTAGAACTGTTAGAGACCCCGCAGTTAGGTAACGTTACATCCACGATCGCTTCTCAGCCCCTCCTAGAGGAGATCCAGACACTCCTGGCCAAGGGGGCCATTTCCCTGTTAGCCCCTACTGAGTATTCAAGTTGCTTTTTCTCTCATTACTTCCTCGTTGATAAGAAGGATGGTGGGGTTAGAGCTATTTTAGACCTTCGTAAGGTTAATTGTTTTGTGCTGCCACGCAAGTTTAAGATGGTCACCTTGTATTCCATCCTGCCTCTCCTAAATAAATTTGCCTGGTTCGCCACTATTGACCTCAGGGACGCTTATTTCCATATTAGTATAGCGCCTCAACACAGGAGGCTTCTCTCCTTTAAGGTGGGAGACCATGCATATTGTTTCAATGTCCTCCCATTTGGTTTGTGCTCGGCCCCGAGGGTTTTTACCAAGTGTATGGCGGCAGTGGCCGCGCATCTCCGCACCAATCGGGTTACGGTTTACCCGTACCTGGACGACTGACTGCTGGTGGCACCAACGAGAGATAGCCTTTTGGCAGACATATCATTCACGCTCTCACTTCTGCGCTCCCTAGGACTAGAGGTGAATTTCGAAAAGTCCAACTTAGAGCCCTCGCAGAGGATCCCATTCATTGGGACGGTTATTGACTCAATAGCGGAGCGCGCCTACTTGCCCGCTGAGCGTTTCCTCGCCTTGGGTGAGGTAGTTTCCAAGACTCTCCATTCCTCGTTTGTCACGGCCCACCAAATTCAGACGCTATTGGGCCATATGGCGTCCACGACGGCGGTTACGCCCCACGCCAGGCTACATCTTAGGCCCCTGCAGGCCTGGCTACTGTCGGTTTTTCATCCCCTCTCAGATGACCCGATGGTGAGGCTTCAGGTGCCTCTGGAGGTCCGTAACTCCCTCTATTGGTGGTTGGAGTCCGGTAATGTTTGTTGTGGCCTTCCCTTTTTGCCCCCCAGCCCCTCGCATACGGTGACCACTGATTCATCCCTATCAGGCTGGGGCGCCCATTCTGAAGACCTGGTGGCTCAAGGCCAGTAGTCACCTGCCGAGTCGGCGCATCATATCAATTTTCTCGAGCTCTTAGCCGTCCAGAGGGCGTTGGAGGCATTTGAGTTGGTACTCACAGGAAAGTCGGTTCTAATCCTGACCGATAACACCACGGTCATGTATTACATCAATAAACAAGGGGGTACCCATTCCAGATCCCTTTTACGATTGACCCTGCAGCTTTGGGACTGGTGCCTCCATAGAGGCATCTCTCTCTCCTCATTGCACTTCCCAGGAGAAGAAAACACCGTAGCAGATGCGCTGAGTAGGTCTCCACTCAGTAACCATGAGTGGTCACTGCTGGATGCAGAAGCGGACAGGTTATTTGTGGCTTGGGGTTATCCGTCAGTGGATCTCTTTGCCTCTTATGATAATAATAAATGTTTTAGGTTTTGCGCCCGTAGGAAGGAAAACCTATCCCAGGGATGTCTAGGGGATGCCTTTCTTTTTTCTTGGGACAGTGGGTTGCTTTACGCCTTCCCCCCTTTCCCTCTGCTCCTCAAGGTAATGGCCAAGATCCGGAGAGACAACGCCAACTGCATCCTGGTGACGCCGTGGTGGCCACGTCAACCGTGGTTTGCCCCACTCCTGCACCGATCTCAGAAAACCTTCATCAGACTCAGGGAGGTCCCCGACCTGCTTCTGTCCCAGGGGAACAGGGTGTTGTACCCGGAGGTAGCCAAACTACGCCTCACGGCGTGGCGCCTGCGCCCGGTCAATCCGTGTTAATATCTGACCTTTCCCTGCCGGTGCAGCGCTATATAGAGGCCGTCCACAGGGAATCTACAAAAAGGTCGTACACCTATAAATGGATTATGGAGCAGAGAAGTTTGTCTGCCCCATTACCTCTAGTTTTGGACTTTTTGGCGGAATTAGCCGCACAAGGTCTTGTATTGTCCTCTATTAAATGCTACCTTGCGGCCATTTCATGGTTCCGAAGGAAGGCTGGCCTTCCCTCTTGTTTTACTGACCAATTGGTCAAATTATTCCTTAGGGGGTTTTCACATTCTAGTCCTAAGGTAGCCCCGCTGGCTCCAGGATGGGAATTGGATCTAGTCCTATCAGCATTAACTAGGCCTCCGTTTGAACCCATGGCGTCTAATGACGTCTCTCACTTATCCTGGAAGGTCGCATTTTTAGTTGCCATCACTTCTGCTAGAAGGGCTAGTGAATTATGCGCACTCCGTGCTGATGCCCCTTACACCATTTTTCACAGGGATAAGGTGGTGTTGCGCACGGACATTGCGTTTCTCCCAAAAGTAGTATCTCCCTTTCACATGTCACAAGATTTAGTTTTACCTGCCCTTTTTCAGGAACCCAGTTCTCCATTGGAGCGTTTTTTGCACTACTTAGATGTCAGAAGAGCATTAGCTTTTTATTTAGACAGGACTAAAGGGTTTAGGAGGTCCAATAGACTGTTCGTTAAGTACAGGGAAGACACCAAGGGCCTCCCTGTATCTGCCCAAAGAATGTCCTCGCATTATAAGGTGGATGCCATTTCCAGGAAGCAAGCGCAGTTCGGTAGAGCAGTTCTATTTTCTTCGGTGGCATGACGCCCACCACCCAACCAAGGTTGGTTGCTTTGTAAACTGTTGCATGAGTATGTATTCACAGAGGATCCATGACAGAGAATTATTAGTTGCTTACCTGTAACTGTAGTTCTCTGAATGATCCTCTGTGAATTCATACGACCCGCCCTTCCTCCCCTGGGTCATGCCCCTCGTCTGGCTGCTTGCGGCTAGAAAACTGAGTGGGTGGCTCTGTGATGAGGGCTTATATATGGAGGGGCGGGGCTACTTAATGTGTCAATTTTATCTTCTAGAAGGTTCCGATCTGCTCTGCGAGCTGGAGATATTGCATGAGTATGAATTCACAGAGGATCATTCAGAGAACTACAGTTGCAGGTAAGCAACTAATAAATTTGTGGGTGAGCATAATTTAATTAAATGCAACCAAGTGACATGCAGTGCTCTCTTGCCTATATTCACTCAGCAGTTCCCAGGAGCAATTCCTAGGATTGTGTTTGCAAACACAACACGGATAGTAAAAAAAAAAGTTTCCACCTGCCAGGAGTGTGAGAGAGATATTTTCCCCTCTCCTCCCTTCCCCTCTGTCAAAACAAAAACCTTTGTGAGATAGTGAGTTATTTTGTCACCTGACCAAACAATGCTCATGAGTCTTGGGAATTTAAACAAGGGAGCGCTCTTCCTTATCTCCAGGGACTATGAAACATAATCACTAAGTAACACAATTTTGGTTCCTGGGTTATAAAAAACATTTCCTAATGGGTTATATCACAAAATCATGGAAACAGTTTACTAAACTGCAAAAAAAACAACAACTTTGTTTTGGCGGGACATCCTGCAGCACATTTTGCAATAGTTTTCCCACGAATATCTCATCGAGTCTCAACCAATTGCAAGCAGCTGCAAAAATGAAGTTTCTGGAGTATAACAACTACTTTTAAAATAAGTAAGTACCACTCAATTAAACAGGAAATAACACTCTCAAACTAGGAACAGATTTTTTTCCCACATTTTGTTACATAGTGTAAATGGATGACCCATTAAGAGACTAGAGAATGAATCCAAAGGAAGCACAAACCGGATTTAAAGTGGATTCATTCTCTAGTGCGGTGGTTCCCAAAGTGGGCGGTACCACCCCCTGGTGGGTGGTTGGGACGATCTAGGAGGGCGCTGGAAGGCCCAGGAGAACTTGGGGAGCGCTGAACCCCTGTAAGGGGGCGGTGGGGGCGGTGGCGTGAGCCAGGCGACAGGCTACCATCCATCTCTGTGTGTCTCTCTCTCTCTTCTTCCCTCCTCCTCCTCTCGCAAGGGATAATAAAAATAAAAATACCTTTGGGGTTCCCTTCCAACTGGTTGAGTCTTATAACAATAATAATAATGTCCTTCAACATATTTAGTGGAACGTGGATTCAGTGCGGTAACCAATTAATTAACAAAAAAAGAAACCAATTACAAAATAGTCAATCGCGATGATTTGAGATTACTGCTGACGAAAATAGAGCCGAGGATTACTGGATTGGTAGCAGCATCCCAGGTTCATCCTTCTCATTAAGATGATTTTTGTATTACTTTTCTATTCTAAGTTCAATAAATAGTTTCATAATTTCAAACTTCAATGTTTCTAATTTACAACTTTCTTTATTATATTTTACGAAAAAGGGAGAAATAAGAATACATATATCTTTCAGCTTAATTGCTTTTTTTAAAAAAATAAAAATTAATTTATATGGGGGCGGTGAGTAAAAAATTTTCTGGAAAGGGGGCAGTAGACCAAAAAAGTTTGGGAACTACTGATCTAGTGTGATGAAGTAGTAAGGCTTGGGCCACATCTCCAAAAAACCCCAGCATGATGTAGAGCAGACCTGGGCAATCTTCGGCTCCCCAGGTGTTTTGGACTACAACTCCCAAAATTCCTAACAGCCAGAAGGCTGTTAGGAATTTTGGGAGTTGTAGTCCAAAACACCTGGGGAGCCAAGATTGCCCAGGTCTGGTGTAGAGGTTTGCATGTTAGGCTACAATCCTGGAGACCCAGGGTTCCCAGGAATCACTGGGTGACCTTGGAGGAATCACACTCTCTCGGCCTCAAAGGCAGAACCTCCTCTGAATAAATCTAGCCAAGAAAAGCCCACGATAGGGTTGCTATAAAGTAAAAAAAACTACTTGAAGGCACACAGCGTCTCCAAAAAATTACTTATGCAAACATCACTTCTCAGAAAAACCAGCAGTGAAAAACCCAACACTGGAAACACTTAGGGTCCCAAGCATTTCGGAGAAGTGATATTCATCCTGTGCCCCTGAAGTGTATGGTGTCCCATAAAGTATGGCTGTGTTGTATGTGAGGAGGCAAGATATTTCCCTCCCTTTTCCCTTTGCCTCAACTTCTGCCTCTACTCTACTTCGTTCCCCTGGGGCTGGATCCAGACTGCAGAACTACAACAGCTTGACAACGCTTTACCTGCCATAGCTCGGTGCTATGGAATCCTGGAAGTTGCAGTTTTACAATACCTTTAGCCTTCCCTGCCCAAAAAAAGGGGCTGGTGCCTCACCAAACTGATTTACTGTATTGTTATAAGTATTTTATTTAACTTACTATATAGCGTGTAAACAAGTTTTATCAAGCCTTGTTGTTTAGTCTGTCACTGCAATATGACTTAAACAATGGTTCTCATCCTGCGGGTCCCCAGATGTTTTGGCCTTCAACTCCCAGAAATCCTAACAGCTGATAAACTGGCTGGGATTTCTGGGAGTTGTAGGCCAAAACACCTGGGGACTCACGGGTTGTGAACCGCTGAGACAGATTAATTTGGGCTCTGCAGTATGTAAGGGAGCAATCCATAGTAAGAAAGCCTGAAGTCAAGTCTACCAAATTCCAACCCCAAAATCTTCCTGACAAGAGGCTTAAAAGCTTATGTTGTGTTACAAAACATTAATAAATACATATTTTATCAAACCAAAATATCTCTGCCCTTAATGCAAGTATCTGATGCCTCAACAAAAGCACAGATTATATTTCTTTGTGTAATTGGAAGTGGTAAGCATAACGCCCCGGAGCCCCCCCCCCCCCCCCAATTCTCAGGGTGGTCCACGAGAAGGACTTACTGGTACATTATTTAAACCAAAATCAGTGTGTACAGAGCTATCGTACTGTCTATTCTCCTCTATGGGTCTGAAACATGGGTCACCTATCGCCAACACCTACGACTCCTCGAGCGCTTTCATCAGCGCTGTCTTCGCACAATCCTAAATATACAATGGACCGACTATGTGACGAATGTTGCTGTCCTTGAGCAAGCAGGGATCACCAGCATTGAGGCCATGATATTGAAAACACAGCTGCGCTGGGCAGGGCACGTCTCTAGGATGGAGGACCACTGTCTTCCAAACTCTATGGTGAACTTGCCACGGGTCAGCGCAAGAGAGGCGCCCCCAAAAAGAGAGATAAGGACTCCCTGAAACAGCATCTCAGGCTCGGCCAGATTGATCACCAACAATGGTCCACCCTGGCCTCACATCGGGAGGCATGGAGACACACTATCCATAATGCTGCGGCCTCTTTTGAGAAAACATGCTGAATGGATCTCGACAACACAGAAAGAACCGCAACTTGGAAACAACATCACCCAAGGAGACTTTCTGCTGTGCTTTCTGCTGCCGAACTTGCCTATCTCAGATTGGCCTTTTTAGTCATCAACGCGCTGTTTGTAAAAAGCGGGGGAAGAGTCCTTTGTAAAGAATCTTCATTCGCGAAGTAATGCCGAGAGAGAGAGATCTATGTTTATTCATATCATGATCTGATCACCATGCTCAATATATCCCATATGCATGGGGGTATTGAGATAATGATACAAAAGGTTTGCTAGGGTAGACCCTCCCACACTCAGACCCCATCAAACTCACCCCGCCCCGAATCAAAATCCTGGCTACGGCCCTGGGATGTGGAAACAGGTTGAGAACCACTGACCTAAGGGCTAATCAATAAAATCATTTCCTATTTCCTAGCAGATCAAGATAACAGGTCATTCAGTCTAACAACCGAAACCACCACTGTTGTGTGCGGCATGTCACAAGAGAAGATTCTACTCTAAAAGGGTTTGTTTGGTTTTTGTTTTTTTGCTCTTCTCTGAAAGTTTACTAAAAGTTACGATCTCCAAATGGTGCTTTTCCAAAAAGGTTATGAATGTCATTTTCCAAAAGGGGAAATTGTTCCTCCCCCCCAAGGTCCCTGTATGAAGACCACACTGAACCGGATTATATGGCAGTGCAGACTCCGATAATCCAGTTCAGATCGGATATTGTGGATTTATCTGCCCTGATGTATTGGGATAATGATACAAAAGGTTTGCTAAGGTAGACCCTCTCTCACTCGGACAACCCCTTTTGAGTCAAAATCCTGGCTACGGCCCTGGGATGTGGGAAACAGGATGAGAACCACTGACCTAAGGTCTAATCAATAAAATCATTTCCTATTTCCTAGCAGATCAAGATAACAGGTCATTCAGTCTAACAACCGAAACCACCACTGTTGTGTGCGGCGTGTCAGAAGAGAACATTTTACTCTAAAGGGTTTTTTTTTTTGCTCTTCTCTGAAAGTTTTCTAAAAAGTTATGATCTCCAAATAGTGCTTTTCCCAAAAGGTTATGAATGCCATTTTCCAAAAGGCACCCCCACCCCCACCCAAGGCCCCTGTATCGAAACCACACTGAACCAGATTATATGGCAGTGCAGACTCAGATAATCCAGATCAGATCAGATATTATGGATGTATCTGCCCTGCTGTTCTGGGTTCTATAGCTGTGTGGAAGGAAGGGCCCCTGGAGATGCTCAGGTGGGGCGTGGCCCCAAACAGGTTGGGAACCCCTGAGAGAACCTAGACGCCCCTTCAGGTGAGGCAGGTGAGCGTCTCCTAGGCGAGGAAAGCGCCAAGGGGCGGAGGGAGAGGAGGGCAGCTCTAGTTGGGAGCCAAAGGAAGCTCCAGCCAGGCAAAGGACAGGTGTGCGACTCACCTGAGGCGAAGGAGGCGCCCACAGCCAGGCAGAGCAGGAGGACTGGCGCCCTGGCCATGGCTCCAGAGGGAAGGGAGCGCTGTGCACCGAGGCAGGGGCGCCCTCCGCCTCCTCTCCCTCCATGCTAATGAGAGGCTGGTTTCCCCAGGCAAGCCTCCTCCCCTCTCCCTCCCTCCCTGGCTCGGCTTCATGCCGCCCACGCCGCCCCCCCAGAGCTCTGAAGCCAGCGGAGAGACCCACCCTCCCGCAGCATTCTGGGAAATGTAGTTGAGCGAAGCCCGGCGCCTCCCCGCTGAGCATGCCAAAGGCCCCGCCCTCGACTACGTTTCCCAGAATGCTGCAGGAGGCAAACTTGGGCTCTAGAGGGGTGCTCACACTTTTTCAGCATGGGAGCTACTGATTAAAAAACCAAGTCCCAAAGATCACCTACCCAGAAATGTAAAACGTATAACTATTTTCTTATTTACTTATTTATATTTATTATTCATTTTTATGCACCGCTCCTTCCAGCAGTCTCGGGGCAGTTTACATAAAATGAAGTTATAAAACATCAACATTTCAATTTAATAACAACAATATAAAACAGAGCATAAAAATACATCCAACCACCCCATTTCTCCCACACTGCCATATTACCACACATATTATCAGCCAGAAAGTAAGAAGAGAGGCTTTTGAACTGCAAGGCCATTTAATACGCAGCAAGGTAAACAAAGGGGCATGCAAAAATACATCCAACCACCCCATTTCTCCCACATTTCCATATTCCCCAACATATATTTCTCAAGGAACAAAGCAAGCAGAGAGACTTTGGAGCTAAAATGCCATTTTTAAACATTAAAAATAAACAAAGAGACATGCCACAGAACAATCAAGTACCCACCCCAAAGTAAAAAGACCGACCTTTGAGATGTGGTAAGGAAATGACCCCAAAGCGTCCTTCTTCTCCTCCGTCGTTGCTCCTATTTCCATGTCGCCAGCATGCGTGCCGCCTCCAAGAGCTCACGAGAATACTCTGAGTGGCTGGAGAAGGACGGAGGGAGGAGGAGGAATCCAAAAGAGGAGGCCCATTCTGCCTCTTGCACTCTGCAGCTTTTGGAGGCGGCGCGTAAGCAGGGAGCGGGGAGGAGCAACAACGGAGGACTTCTTTGCAGCGTGCAGGGGCGCGTGAAGAGGACCAACAGCAAAAAACCTGGGCAGGGGCCTGAAGATCACCAGGATGAGGCCCGAAGATCACCCTGGTGATCGCGATCACCATTCTGAGCACCCCTGCTCTAGAGAAACCGTGCACCTGCTGCTTTAGAGCGCCAATGTGATCTGTCAAGGGACCTTACCAGAGGGAGCGGATCCTAACTCATGTTGTAATATAATATATTATATCTCTTCTTCTTGGCTTTTCTTTGCGAACGAAGATTCTAAGGAAGGACTCATCCCACGCTTTATACCAGTGTTTCTCAACCAGTGTGCCGTGGCACACTAGTGTGCCGTGAGCAATCATCAGGTGTGCCACGAGGCGCGAGAAAAGCTCTCTGCCCCCTTCCTTCCCCCCTCCTCCTGCCGAATTCCTGCTGCTTGGGAGAGGAGGAGGAAGGGACAGGCGGCCACAAAGAAAAAGAAGAAGGGACCGGGGCACCGCCTCCTTTGGCCGTTTCCCCAACCAGCCTCCAATCTGCCATGACTCCCGCCATGACTCTCACCCCTTGCTTGTTGAAGCCACGCGGAGGAGCCCCGCCTACTGAAGCCCATCCACCGCTCATGCTCCTCCTCTGTGAGAGAGCTGAAGCCGGGGGGAGGGGGGGCATGACGCAGCCTGGCTCCGCCCCCTCCCCTGGCTTCAGCACTCCCACAGCTTCGCCAGCCTTGAGGGGGCAGTGCCAAGCCAGCGATGGCAGAGCCAGCACAATGCTGGCTTGCCCCCTCAAAGCTGGTGAAGCTGTGGGAGAACTGAAGCCGGGGGGGGGGCATGCCGTGGCCTGGCTCCGCCCCTCCCCAGCTTGCGCCTCACAGCTTTGCCAGCCTTGAGGGGCAGTGCCAAGCCAGCGGTGGCAGAGCCAGCACTATGTTGGCTTGGCACTTCCCTCAAGGCTGGCGAAGCTGTGGGAGAACTGAAGCCAGGGGAGGGGGGGGGCATGGTGTGGCCTGGCTCCTTCCCTGGCTTCGGCACTCCCAGCAGCTGCTCCCAGCAGCTCACCATCCCCTAGCCGTTCTTTACTGTGTTAGAGTGTCATTTTGTGTCATTTTGGTTGGTGGTGTGCCCCCGGATTTTTTTAATGTTAAAAGTGTGCCGCGGCTCAAAAAAGGTTGGGAAACACTGCTTTATACAAGTGCGTTGATGACTAAGAAGGCCAACCTGAGATAGGCAAGTTCGGTTGCAGAAAGCACAGCAGAAAGTCTCCTTGGGTGATGTTGTTTCCAAGTTGCGGTTCTTTCTGCGTTGTCGAGACCCGTTCGGTGTGTCTTCTCAAAAGAGGCCGCAGCATTGTGGATAGTGCGTCTCCATGCCTCCCGATGTGAGGCCAGGGTGGACCATTGTTGGTGATCAATCTGGCCGAGCCTGAGATGTTGTTTCAGGGAGTCCTTATATCTCTTTTTTGGGGCTCCTCTCTAGCGCTGACCCGTGGCGAGTTCACCATAGAGTAGTATCTTTGGATGGCGGTGGTCCTCCATCCTAGAGACGTGCCCTGCCCAGCGCCGCTGTGTTCTCAATAGCATGGCCTCAACTCTGATGATCCCTGCTTGCTCAAGGACAGCAACATTCGTCACATAGTCAGTCCAGTGTATATTTAGTATTGAGCAAAGACAGCGCTGATGAAAGCGTTTGAGGAGTCGTAGGTGTTGGCGATAGGTGACCCAGGGGCGGACCTACCTGTTCCCGGGGGGTACGCCAAAAAAATGCCCCCCCCCAAGTTGCTCCCAAGGGGAGCCCAGTGCGCATGCGCTTTGGAGGCCAGTGTGCATGTGTGAAAGTGTGCGCATGCGCACTGGTTCCAAAGCGGGAGGCGTGCTCTGGAGTCAGTGCGCGTGCACAGAGCTTTTTTGTGCATGCGCAGAAGCTCCTACAGGTGCTGTTGCACCTGTAGAAGCGTCTGCGCATGTGGAGGCGTGGCCGGCCTAATAAAGGCCCGGCCGGCGTGGCGGCACAGTGCAGGCCGCGGAGCCGGCTGCGGAGGCCTGGCCGGCGCAACGGCGGGCGGGCAGCGCGGCGTGGGCGGCGGGGCAGGCGGGCCGGCGGCAGCGCCCTCCTAGGTGACGTCGCCCTACGCGCCTGCGTAGTCCGCCTAATGGACGAACCGGCCCTGAGGTAACCCATGTTTCAGACCCATAGAGGAGAATAGACAGTATGATAGCTCTGTACACACTGATTTTGGTGCTTTGTCTATATATACTACTACTACTACTACTACTACTACTAATAATAATAATAATAATAATAAACCTTTATTTATACCCCACCACCATCTCCCCAATGGGGACTTGAGGCCAAGCCCTTCTAAAGTACAATACAAGACAGTGAAATACAAAATACAAAACAAAATACATCAGAAATATTAATCATAATAAAAGAAAAATACAATTACAATAATAAATAAAATACAAGAAATTAACACACAAGGAATATACCTTATGATATAGTACAACATCATCGATATATAAATAAAAATGTAATGTTCGTTTGTGGGATTAGCATCACTCAAAAACCACTGGACGAATTGACACCAAATTTGGACACAAACACAGCTATCACGCCAGCGAGTGACCATCAATCAAAAAAAAATTATTTTGTCATTTGGGAGTTGTAGTTGCTGGGATGTATAGTTCACCTACAATCAAATATTATTCGGAACCCCGCCATTTTATTTATTTATTTAAAATTTTTGTACCCCGACCTTCTCACCTCTATTGAGGGACTCAGACCGGCTTACAGCAAAATTCAATGCTATACAATTTAAAAACAACTACTACAACATATTAAAATACATAAAAACCCAGCTTAAAACCACATTGTCACTAAAACAATTCCACTCAATCTGTAAACGTTGTCGTTCATTCAGATTATAGCCAATCTCAGCCTATTCTGGGAAGGCTTGGTTCCACATTTTGTTCATTTTCATGGTTTCCTCTTTTCTGTTGAAATTGTCCACGTGCTTGTGGATTTCAGTGGCTTCTCTGTGTAGTCTGGCATGGTGGTTGACAGAGTGGTCCAGAATTTCTGTGTTCTCCAATAATATGCTGTGTCCAGGTTGGTTCATCAAGTGCTCTGCTATGGCTGACTTCTCTGGTCAACTTAGTCTGCAGTGTCTTTCATGTTCCTTGATTTGTGTCTGGGCAATGCTGCGTTTGGTGGTCCCTATGTAGTATACAGTAGACTCCTGCAGATGTGAGAGGATCCCACTTGTCCTTCGCTGAATGTAGCATTTGTTTAATTTTCTAAGTAGGTCTCAGAGATTTCATGTTGTTTCAGACTCAGGTCTATAGTTTTGGGATAAATTGCCTTGGAGGGCTGCATCTAACCCACTGGCCATACTATGGGGACCTCTGCTGTAGAATGAAGGAAGTTCGGCACCACTTTCACTCCCTGAGTTACACAGAGGCTGGATGGCCATCTGCCAGGGATACTTTGATTGTGCTTTTTCTGCACGGCAGGGGGTTGAACTGGATGTCCCATATCAGGGGTGCTCATTAGGTAGCTTGGGAGCTACTAGTAGATCTTCGGCCCTCTTCCAGGTGATCTTCGGGCCTCACCATCGGGATGGGGCGCTCCTGCCATGCACACGCACACCCTGCGTGCACGCGCGCTCCTGCTGCTGGCTTCCACTCTCGTGGTGCTTCTTTCGCCTGCGGGGCATTGCAGGAAGAAGGAAGCACAAGGCGGGGCTCTGGAGGGAGCGCCCTGCCTCTCTCTCGTCCAGAAGCAGCTGTGCAGCCTCCGTTGCCGGCGAGACAGGCAGGGCGGAGCGCTCCCTCTGGATGCCCTGCCTCATGCTTTCTCCTTCCTGCAATGCCCCGCAGGTGGAAGAAGCGCTGCGCAGGCGGAAAACAGCAGCAGGTGGCAAGAGCGTTCGGCGGCAGGGGCAGATAGATCTTTTGGACTTGGTTGATTTAAGAGTAGCTCGTATGCTGAAAAAGTGTGAGCACCCCTGGCCCATATGATCTCTTCCAAACAGGGCCGTAGCCAGGATTTTGATTCGGGGGGGGGGGGGCTGAGTTTGGTTCGGGGGGGGCTGAGACTGGGTGGAGGAGGGTCTACCCTAGCAAACCTTTTGTATTGTTATCCCAATAACCCCATGAATGTGGGAGATATTGAGCATGGTGATCAGATCATGATATGAATAAACATAACAGTTTAAATAATGTACCAGTAAGGCCTTCTCGCAGACCACCCTGAGAATTTCAGGGGGGGCTGAAGCCCCTAAGCCCCCGGCTACATGTCTGCTTCCAAATCTATTATATGATGCTATGAATGCTACGAAATCCTGTGGCAGAAGCGGCTAGTAAAACTGCCGCTCCTACAATTTCATAGCATTGAGCCAGGGCAGTGAAAGTAATATTGTAATTACTATTAATGCTCCAGTGTAGCTAATGCACCTGCATTTAGACTGGAAAAGTGCAGGGAATGTCTCTCTCTCTCTCCGAAAACACTGCACCCGCTGGGAGTGAGGAGAGCACAAGCTTATTATATTGTTTTATTTCTACCTGTATGTTGAGAATCTCTTATCCAGAATCGTAAAGCCATCCAC
Organism: Anolis apletophallus; assembly: GCA_030556195.1. Classification (NCBI taxonomy): domain Eukaryota; kingdom Metazoa; phylum Chordata; class Lepidosauria; order Squamata; family Anolidae; genus Anolis; species Anolis apletophallus. The sequence goes on along the minus strand of JARBWK010000001.1, from coordinate 161,124,083 downwards.
TCCAACTCCATTCTGCCATACAGGAAATTTATTATTATTATTAATATTATTATTATTAGTTTCCCATCTCTCCTCACAGATCTAGACAAGGTACAACCCAGTTAAAGCACGTGAACATAAAATGCATAGGTAAAAACATATAAAATATGTATATTAAACATATATTGTATAAAGCAGTGTTTTTCAACCTTTTTTGAGCCGCGACACATTTTTTACATTTACAAAATCCTGGGGCACACCACCAACCAAAATGACATTCTAACACAGTAATACATATAGTTAATATGTTTTAAAATGTATTTATACACTCAGTGTGAAACCTGGGCCTATTTCGATGAACACAACATAGATGTCCTGGCAGGAATGGCAGAAAGACACACACTAAGGTCTTGCTGGGAGTTATAGTTCACCCACAATCAAAGAGTATTCTGAACTCCACCAATGATGGAATGGAATCAAACTTCCCACTCAGAACTCCCATAACCAAGAGAAAATACTATAAGAGTTTGGTGGGCATTGACCTTGAGTTTTGGAGTTGTAGTTTACCTATATCCAGAGAGCACTGTGGACTCAAACAATGTTGGATCAGGACCAAACTTGGCATGAATACTCAATATGCCCAAATGTGAACACAGATGGAGTTTGGGGAAAATAGACCTTGACATTTGGGAGTTACAGTTTCTGGGATTTATAGTTAACACACAATCAAAGAGCATCCTGAACTCTTGCAACAATGGAATTGAACCAAACTTGGCAGATTGAACTCTCATTACCAACAGAAAGTACTGAAAGGGTTTGCTTGGGAATTGACCTTGAGTTTGGAAGTTGTAGTTCACCTACACCCAGAGAGCACTGTGGACTCAAACATTGTTATCTTATGTTCTTGTTTGTTTTCTTTCAGAATCACAATGTTGGAAGGAGGCTCACAACTTTAAGGTCCCTAAAACAGGCATGGGAAAACTTTGGCCCTCTGGGTGCTTTGGACTTCAACTCCCACCATTCCTAACAGCCTGAGGCCCTTTCCTGCTTAAGTGGCTGAAGGGGGAAAAGGAAAAGGGCCTGAGGCTGCTAGAAATGGTGGGAATTGGAGTCCAAAACACCTGGAAGGTCCAAGTTTGCCCATGCCAGCTTTCGACAGAGACCTCTTCCTCCCCCTTCCCCTTCACGCCCTTTTTTCCCCCTCCTGCCGAACACTTACTTTTTCTTCTCCACTCGGGCTCCCTCCTTCCCAGCCTCACTTTGCTCTGCTCGTGGGGCGAGTCTGCGCAGTAGTGCCCACACGGGTCATGTCTTCCTCCCTCCCCCCTCCCCTCCTGTGCACACTCACGCTACCCCCTCGGATCAAAATGGCGGCAGAAGCTGCAGCGTGAGAAAAGTGAGGCAAAGCAAGCAGAGCGAGGCTGGGAAGAAGGGAGTCTGAGTGGAGAAGAAAAAGTGTTCGGCAGGAGGGGGAAGAAAGGGTATTGGAGGTTCCAATTTCCCACGGCACACCTGATGATCACTCACGGCTCACTAGTGTTGGGAAACACTGCCCTACTCTACCAAACCATAAACTCTATATTGACTAGATATTTATATTTTTTTATTTATTTATTTATTTATAGAAGTTATATTCCGCCCTTCTCACCCCAAAGGGGACTCAGGATGAATCACAGAACACATATATGGCAAACATTCAATGCCATTATACACTGACAAGACAGATAGCTGTACATAGATAGAGGTATATTTAGGCTTTCCCATATTTGGCATCTTGGAGGCTGTGCTCGGCTCTAGCCATTGGGGGGGGGGTTGCTGTCACTCCACTTTCCCTGCTGAAGAGCCTTGTTCGTAAACTTCGTCCTTGATCAATCGCCAGCATTTTTCTGGCATTCCCTTATGGGTGCCTTAAATACCTCCCCACTTTTTATAGTGATACCTATTTATCTACTCACATTTGTTTTCAAACTGCTAGGTAGGCAGAAGCTGGGCTAAAGGCTAGGAGCTCATCCCAACCCGGACTTCAAACTGTCAATCTTTCATTTGGCAAGATTTCCTGCAGCTGGCGAGTACACTAACTAAAAGCAAATAAAGACAAATAAGGACAACCTTATGTGAACGGAACACAGTTTTACTGTAATACAAAACATATTTCTTCATCCCCCCCCCCCCCCCCGTTTGCTTGAGTTGTGGTTAACTGAGGATTTATTGTAAAAACAAACTTAGCAGCAATTCCGTCAAAGTTCAATAATATGGCATACGGTGGTTGTTGCGATGATGATGATGATTTATAATCCATTTTTCTCTCCACAAAGGAGACTATATATGGTTTACAAAGAGAAAAGGATCTCAGCCATCAGGGCTGGGAAAGCCATGCATCTTCTATGGAGATGGCCACTTTAATTGTCAATGGCTTCATGCTATGGATTTATGGCACCTGTAGTTTGGTGAAGCATCAACATTCTTTGGCATCAAAGGCAAATGACCTTGTGAAACTACAACTCCAATAATTCACACATAATTGAACCATGGCAGTTAAAGTGGTTTCTAACTCCATTAATTCTACAGTGTGGATGCACCCTATTTTCCCCATTAGTAAGTATCTCTCTTTTTTATTGCTGTATTTCATTTTAATCTATGTTGTAAACAGCCTTAGGGCTCATGTCATGAGTGAGCCAAGGTATACATTCAATAAAGATTCCTTGTAAATCTAAGTCCATTTGAGTTGATATATATATATAAAAAATAACGGGCAGCTTTAGTTTGGAAAGAGACCTTTTGAGAGATGAGTAAGTATATCTGGAATTTTGAAGCATTGCCAGTTATAATGAAAACTCCAGGAAGAGATACTTGTGACAGATTTTGGCTTACTTAGAGGACACTTTACATGAAAGTATGCTGGCTACTATCAGATTGTAACCCACATGTCACGCATAAAACAGACTTTTTTACTCAGCCTGCTACAAGTATTTGTCCCACTTACCTGAAATGAAATAACTGAGATTACGATGATGTCAATAGTGCCGTTGTTAAGGAGGAAACAAAGGTGCATCTACTACATTGTCAAATTAATATTGTTTTACTCCACTTTAATTGTATTATCTCAATGCTATGGAATCCTAGGATTTGTGGTTTGGAGAGGAAGCGGCATGATATTAGCAGCAAAGGCTAAAGACCATGTAAAGCTACAACTCCCATGCTTCCATAGCATTGAGCCATGACTGTTAAAGTGATGTCTCCCATCCAGGTAATAACAGGGCCAAACCTGCTTAGCTGCTATTAATCATGTAAAATCTAGTACCTTTAGTGTGAATAGGCAGGTGAAAATGTTTATCTCTTTTCTGTTAAAAGCCTCCCAGGTTGATTTCTATGGGGGAAAGCTTTGGCAATGCCACAAAACAGAAGCATCTTCAATGTACACAATTACAAATAAAATAAATAATAAAATAATAAAAATTAATAAAAAATAAAAATATTCACTGTAACTAATAGTTAGGATGAAGCTTGAGCCAGGCGTAACATCGGTGCCTGAGAATTTCAGACAAGGACTAGAGGCAGTGACCAGATGGCTCCGCTCATACAAACTCAAGATCAATCCATCAAAGACAGAGATTCTATGGCCGGGACGCCCAGAGCCACCCATTCCGCTGCCTCTCTTTGAGGGAGAGCCGCTGATCCCAGCCCCGTCGGTGAAGAGTCTCGGTGTGATTCTGGACTCGAGACTCTCACTGGAGGCCCAGGTTGCTGCGACAAGTAAGGGAGCTTTCTTCCACCTACGCCAGGCACGTCAACTGGCACCTTACCTCCCATCAGATGCGCTGGCTACGGTGGTCCATGCCACAGTGACATCGCGGCTGGACTACTGTAATGCCTTGTACGTGGGGTTGCCGCAGTCAACCACCCGTAAAATCCAGCTAGTGCAGAATGCAGCCGCCAGACTCCTCACCGGGACACCGCTGAGATGCCATATCGCGCCATCTCTACAGCGCCTGCACTGGCTGCCAGTCGAGCTCAGAGCCATCCACAAGATCTTGTCGCTACCTTTAAGGCCCTCCATGGCGCCGGCCCAGCTTATTTAAAAGACCGCTTGTCGAACCAGTCCATTTAAGGTCGCGCGTTCAGTGAACAGGGACCTTCTCCGCATTCAGGTGTGAGTGAGGCCCGCCTCGACATCACAAGACGGAGAGCCTTTTCCATCACGGCCCCTGTTCTTTGGAACCTGATGCCGGCGGAGTGAGCTATCCTGGGCATGCCCCAGTTCCTGACCGCATTGAAGACCTGGCTCTTCCTAAAGGCTTACGGCTAAGGTCACCTCCCAGACTTAGCCTGAGTTACTGGAACTATTTTAACTAATTTCCTATTCTTTTAGCTTTAACTATTGAACTGTTTTATGTGTTTTATGTGTAAGTCGCCCGGAGCACTGACGTGGAGGGCGACTCATAAATAATAAAATCAATCAATCAATCAATCAATCAAGGATTACCTGCTAGAAATGCTTTTGTATCGGTTGCTCTGTAAGAGCTGTAAAAAGGCATCCTAAATTGAGATGTGCCTCCTTTCCAATGTTATATGTTGACCAAGAAGTTTTAATGTGATGTTTTGAAGTGTGTGTGTGTGTGTGTGTGTGTGTATGTATGTATATATATATATATATATATATATATATATATATTGTTGGAATCAAGGCAATTTTGGTTGTACTTTAATTTGTTCCTAATTACTTGTGTCCCCTAATAGAAGAAAGGGTCCTGCTAATTTGAATAGGCGAATAAATAAATAAATAAAAAGTAGCAATGTTATGATTAGTCCTTCCCCTATATCTGCCTCCTTTTTATTAAATTACTAGCTTGGGTACCTGGCATTGTCCGAGTTATTTGGAAAAGTCAATTTTAATGGTACAAAATGCATAAGGTTGTGGGTCAACCAACGCAAATCATGCCAGGTTAAATCCAAAACAGTACTTAAAGTTTGTTATGTTGGTCAAGTTTACTCTCTAGGTCAGGGGTGCTCACACTTTTTCAGAATGCGAGCTACTTATAAAACAACCAAGTCAAAATGATCTACCTACCCACTACAAAAATGAGAAACATATAACACAATATCTGCTTTGAACTGGGTTTTCTGAGTCCACACTGCCATATAATCTGATTCAAAGCAGATAACATGGGATTTTATTCAACTGTGTGGAAAGGACCTCAGATAACCCAGGGCCGGCAGCACTTGGACGGCAGCGGGAGCCTGCGGGACAGGACTGATCCTTCCTCCCGCCCTGCCTGCGATCTACCAGGACGCCCTACACGATCTACCAGTAGATTGCGATCTACCTAATGAGCACCCCTGCTCTAGGTGCATCATTGGTGAAGTTCAGTGTGCTCTCTGGCTGTAGAGTAAACTACAGCTTCCACTATGGTGGAAGCTTCCACTCCTCAAATCCCTCCAGTAGGTTGAGTTAGTCATGGGGGTTCTGTGTGTCAAGTCTGGTGCAAGTCCATCACTGGTGGAGGTCACAGTTTCTCTGGTTGTGGATTAACTAACTACAACTCCCAGAAAGGAAGGTCAGTTTCCCGCAAACCCCCCCAGTAATAAAATTTAAGCATATCAGGTATGTGTGCCAAGTCTGATCCAGATATATACACACACAATACTCTAGTGGAAACTATACAGACAAACACAGATGGAAGCAATGGGATACCAAATATCAAAATTTCATATAATGCACTCTTACAGATAAATTATATCAACAAAATGCCCAAATACACAAATGAGGCAACCCTCATGCCGCACAAGCCAGGACTGTGTGGGAAAACAGTCCTGGGAAGGGAGAAGTCGACGGAAGGTAACTCACCTTTCCGTCGACTTCTCCCCTTTCCCAGGACTGTTTTCCCATACACCCTGTCTCTTGATATTGTAACTTGGCTTGTGCGGCATGAGGGTTGCCTCATTTGTGTATTAGGGCATTTTGTTGATATAATTTATCTGTAAGAGTACATTATATGAAATTTTGATATTTGGTATCCCATTGCTTCCGTCTGTGTAAGTCTGATCCAGATCCATTGGTGTTTGGGTTCACAGTGCTCTCTGGATGTACTGTAGGTGAAGTACAACTCCTCCAAATCAAGGTGAATCTTACCCAAAGATATTTTTGCTGTTCATGGGAGATCTGTGTGCCAAGTTTGCTTCAATTCCATCTTTGGTGGAGTTCAGCGTGCTCATTGATTGCAGGTGAACTATAAATCCCAGTATCTACAACTCCAAAATGTCCAGGCCAATTCAAAACCCCCTCAAAACCCACCAGTATTAAAATGTGGGCATCTGGGGTATGCTATAAATGCAAAAAGTATTTTTTGGTCTAGAGATCCATCATTGCTTGGCTATACACCCCAGTACCTCTACAATATATCTGGATGTATGTGAACAATCAATTCCTCTGTCTCCTATAAAGGGTTCCCTCCAAGTGTGCTGGGGCACCCCAGTACCTCCGAGGAAGGGGGTTTTTTGTTAGTCATGGAGATTCTGTGTGCCAAGTTAGTTCCAGGTCCATCATTGGTGGAGTTCAGAGTGAGCTATACACCCCAGTACCTACAACATATTGAGTATTCACAATATATCATTGCTCTTTGAATTCTCCCCAAAACCTCTGTGGGAAGTTTTGTAGTTTGTGTCTTTCTATTCAGTTGCTGATCAATTCCTCTGTCTGCTGTGTTGTCATGCCGTGCCCCAGGATTTTGCAAATGTAAAAAAGAAGAGCAACACTGGGTTAAGAGAGAGGCAGTGGGCGGGATCATGCAAATTCCACACCAATGGAAAGAGTAAGAAACACTGGGATGTCTGTGGTGGAGGAAACACATAAAATCTAGGGTCAACTTATCCCTAAATGAAAGCCTTCACTTGAGTAGTGAGCAGTATGGTGTTTGTGGAGGACATTGACAGGCTCTTGGGCATGTTAATGGCGCTTGCTATAAACTACAATGTCACTAGAGGGAGGGCCATTGGTGTCTCCTGAGTAGTGGGAGTTAGAACTGTTTGTGGAGGCAGGAGTACGTCTCTGTGTAAGTAGACACCCCAGCCAGATACACATTTTAACTTTTATTATGTATATAGGAGATAGGAGATTTATTATATGTATAGACATATAGAAGAATATATATATATACATTTGGCATGCTTAGTTGTTGTTTATTCGTTCAGTCGCTTCCGACTCTTAGTGACCTCATGGACCAGCCCACGCCAGAGCTCCCTGTCGGCCGTGGCCACCCCCAGCTCCTTCAGGGTCAAGCCAGTCATTTTGAGGATACCATCCATCCATCTTGCCCTTGGTCGGCCCCTCTTCCTTTTTCCTTCCATTTTCCCCAGCATCATTTTCTTCTCTAAGCTTTCCTGTCATCTCATGATGTGGTAAAAAATATCCTAAAGGTATCAGATCTTGTCTGATCTACTTTGTATCTAAGCAGGGTCAGCCCAGGTTTGTACTTAGATGGGAGACTTACCAATAGATAGCAGGTGCTATATTTCAAAGGAAGGACTAATGAAATTACCCTATTTAGAAAAGTCTTCTAAGGTTGTGATGTCCCTATCACACCCAGGGCTTTAACCTTCTAACATTTTACCCTAGACATCTGGCCCGCCCGCTGTGTTGATTTTATTATGTGTTGTTATATTGTTTATCTTATTTGACATTTTATATATTTTGTTATGATTTTGTTTTCTTCTTTTGCTGTTTTATGTTCAACTGTGTTTTATTGTTTCTTGGGCTTGGCCTCATGCTAGCCGCCCCGAGTCCCGTTGGGGGAGATGGAGGTGGGTTATAAATAAAGATTTTTATTATTATTACCACCATATTTATTTATTTCCAGCATTTCTACCCCGCTCTTCTCAACCCCCCCCCCCCCCCCGGGGGACGGATGGACTCAGAGCAGCCTAACAAAAGGCACAATTTGATGCCAAACATGATAAAATCTGTATATATAATAAAAAAGAATATGTATGTATGTATGCGGAGGTGTTTGTGGATATGTGCCAGCTTTCTGATTGGTTGCTACTGTGGGATTATTTGCATAATGCCTCTGATTAGCCAGCCAACACGAACATTCCGTTCAGGGAAAAGCCCTGAAGCAGTCAGACATGGTGGGAGTTTAAGGCCAAAACACTTTGCGGCCCCCAACAATGAGAGAACAAGACCAAACTTGGCACACAGAACCCCCAAGACCCAGTCTACATCCTGGTGCAGTTTGAGGGAGGATGGACAATGGATGATGGGACTTGAAGTACCTCCACTCACTTCACAAGACTGCTGCCAACCTCATCCAATGACTGATCAAGACCAAACTTGACACACAGAGCCCCCATGACCCACTCTACATCCTGGTGCAGTTTGGAGTAGGGTGGACCATGGATGACGGGACTTCAAGTACCTTCACTCACTTTCTGAGACCACTGCGAGTCAAATAAACAAATGATAAGGACCCACCTTGGCACACAATGCCTTTTACTAATGACCCGGGCAGGGCCGGGTCCCCAAGCTAGTACAATATAAAAACCAAAACATTCAGCAGTTAAAATACATTAAAATACAATTAACATTAACACAACATACCCATTCACTTAAGTTAAAAACAGTGTTCTGTCCTTAACAGGAGCCTTGAGCCATAGCCATCAACTTGCCATTACCAATCCAGTCCAAGTGCTGCATTGTGCTAATGTGCAAATGCCTGGTCCCATAGCCAAGATTTCACTTTTTTCCTGAATGCCAGGAGGGATGGGGTTGATCGTATGTCGCTTGGAAGCCCGTTCCACAGACAGGGAGCCACCACCGAGAAGGCCCTCTCTCTTGTTCCCACCAACCGCGTTTGAGAAGTTGGCGAGAGCAGGGTCTCCCCGGATGATCTTAAATTATGAGGTGGGACGTAGAGGCTGATCAACATACATATATGACTTCAATATGCATTCCTTTATATTGCTTGACATATTGTTCCATAAACCTGCATAGTGTTGCTATTATATCAAGCTGTAGTAGCCACAATTTGGGTTATGGCTATGTTCAAAATATATTCCTCATAATGATTTTTGAACACTAGTCTCCGGCATTTTGCTAGATGTCCTCTCCCATTTCAAAAGCTTGGATCGAACAGATGGATCAGTAATTCATTGGGACATTGAGCGGATGGAGTTGCTGTTTTCCCTTTTTTAAAAGAGCAGCCAAAGGCTGCTTTGAAGTAGGAAATTCCCTAAATTAACTTTGGTGTGGCGATAGTGGTAGGTATAGTAAGAATGCGCATTATAAATTGTGGCAGGGATCCTTTCGGGGTGCATCCACCTTGCAGAAATAATTTTATTTATTTATTTATTTATTCGATTTTGTATTCCGCTCCTCCCCACAGGCTCGGGGCAGATAACAACAATGTATATGGGCGTCATGTCACAGACATGCAGCCCTACAATAAAAAGCATAAAACACATTAAAAACACAATCTAACACATTCCGAGGTGCAGGGTGACATACATAGGTTTCTTGAGGTATAATCCTTCTATGCCTAATTGAAGGCTAGTTCAAAGAGGGCGGTCTTACAGGCCCTTCTGAATGGTACTAGCTCAGAGATGGCTCGAGCACTGTCCGGCAAAGAGTTCCACAGCGCTGGGGCTGCTGCAGAGAAGGCTCTCTGTCTGGTCGCAGATAGGTGGCAGGAGCGGACTGATGGTATCGTCAGCAGATTCTGTTCATCTGACCGCAGTGATCTCGGGGGTAAGTACGGGGTAAGGCGGTCCCTCAAATACGCAGGCCCTAGGCCGTTTAAGGCCTTAAAGGTCATTACCAACACCTTGAAGGCGATTCGGTACTCAATAGGAAGCCAGTGCAGCTGCCAAAGGATGGGCGTGATATGCTCCCTCACCGACGAGCCCGTCAGCAAGCGAGCGGCGGCATTCTGCACTAGCTTGAGTTTCGGAATTGTCGACAAGGGAAGGCCAACGTAGAGGGCGTTACAGTAGTCCAGTCTCGAGATGACCGTCGCTTGGATTACCGCCGCCAGGTCGCTCCTGGACAGGTAGGGTGCCAGTCGCCTAGCCTGTCGTAGGTGAAAGAAGGACGCCCTGCTGGCCGCAGAGACTTGGGACTCCATGGTCAGCAGGGAGTCCAACTGAACACCCAAGCTCTTAACCGAAGATGACGGGCTAAGCCGCTCGCCATCCAGGGTAGGCAACCGGCACCCACCCAGCCCAGGGCGACCGGGCCACAGAATCTCCGTCTTCGACGGATTCACCTTCAGCCGGCTGGCACGCAGCCAACCAGTCACGGCTTCGAGGCATCGATGGAAACAATCGGGTACGGTGTCCGGCCTGCCGTCCATTCTCAGCAGAAGCTGGGTGTCATCCGCGTACTGATAACACTCCAGACCAAAGTCACGGGCCAGCTGGGCCAGGGGGCGCATGTAAATGTTGAACAATACGGGGGAGAGGATGGCCCCCTGGGGGACCCCACAATTAAGTGGGGACCTCCCGGAGACCCCCCCGCTCCCCTCCACACGTTGTCCCCGGCCCTGGAGGAAGGAGGCCACCCATTGAAGGGCAGTCCCCCCGACCCCAGCGCCGGCTAAACGGTGGGTCAACAGTGCGTGATCTACCGTATCAAACGCTGCTGTCAGCTCTAACAAGACAAGCAGGGCTGATCCACCCTGGTCCAGCTGGCGGCGACGTTGGTCTGTAATGGCGAGAAGCACGGTCTCCGTCCCATGCCCAATACGGAAGCCGGACTGGTAGGGATCAAGTCCAGCTGTGTCATCTAAGAACCGCTGCAGCTGATCCGCTGCTGCCCTCTCAATTACTTTGCCCAAAAAAAGGCAAGTTGGAAACAGGCCTGTAATTGGAGGGAGCCGAAGGGTCTAAATTCGGCTTCTTCAGCAGCGGTCTTACCATAGCCTCTTTCAATCCCCCTGGGAAAACTCCTTGCTCAAGGATGCACTTGATCCTCACCAAGCTCTCACTCCCAGGATCTCATAGCACTGAGCCCTGGCAATTAAAAGTGGTGTCAAACTGAATTAATTCAACACCCTGAAACATCTTGAATTGGAAGAATCTTTAGAGGGCATCTTCACTGTAGAAATTAATGCTGTTTAGATGGCACTTTGGCTGGGCTCAACTGTATGCAAACCATGGGATTTGTAGTTTGGTAAGATCTAGTACCTATTTGGCAGACCTTGTAAAACTACAACTCCCAGTGTAAAAATGTTCCCTTTTTCCCCTGTGCAAGCCCATTTTATTCTGAGTTACCCACATCATTTGGAGCCTTTATAGCAGTGTTTCTCAACCTGGGGGTCGGGACCCCCAGGGGGGTCGCGAGAGAGTTTCAGAGGGGTTGCCAAAGACAAAGGGCTTCCTAAGACCACCATAAATATTTGTTTTCTGATGGTCTTTGGCAACCCCTCTGAAACTCTCTCCGTTTGTCCTTCTCTTTCTTTTTGGAAACAGATTGGCAGGCCTCCCAGCCAAGGGGAGGGCTGTTTCTGAGACTCTGCGTGGGGAGAGCAGGCATGCTTGGCGCATGGCAACATGATGCACATGGGTTGGGTAAGGGAGAGTGAGGTGGGACGGAGGCTCACGCCAGCTAGTCCCTTCAAGGCATGAGGGTTCTGTGTAGGAAGTTTGACCCAATTATATCATTGGTGGGGTGCAAGGGGCTCTTTGATTGTAGGTGAACTATAAATCCCAGCAACTACAACTCCCCAATGTCAAGATCTATTTTCCCCAAACTCCACCAGTGTTCACATTTGGGTATATTGAGGATTAGTGTCAAGTGTGGCCCAGATCCATCATTGTTGAGTCTATAGTGCTCTCTGCATGTAGGTGAACTACGACTCCCAAACTCAAGGTCAATGTCCACCAAACACTTCCAGTATTTGCTGTTGGCCATGGGCGTTTTTAGTGCCAAGTTTGGTTCAATTCCATTGTTAGTGAGTTCAGAATGTTCTTTGATTGTGGGTGAACTATAAATCCCAGCAACTACAACTTCCAAATGACAAAATCAACACGCCCCCCCCCCCCTCAAAAATACAGTTATGAAGTAGCAATGAAAATAATGGTTAGGGGTCACCAAAACATGAGGAACTGTATTAAGGGGTCGCAGCATTAGGAAGGTTGAGAAACACTGCTTTATAGCATGGCATGGAGAAGGGAAGAGTTAGGCAAGGTTTGCATAATAGTGAGTGAATTCAAAACCTCATCCGGATCTACTCGAAGGAAGGCTCAGAGGTCTGCTATCAAAAGGAGGAAGACATCCCGCCAATTTGGGCCTCCCTGCAAAACAACAAGGCACGACCCAGATGGGACTCGAACCCACAATCCCCAGCTCCGGAGGCTGATGCCTTATCCATTAGGCCACTGGGTCACCCGGCAAAAACGGCTGAGCGCCGCACTCTAAGGGCCCCGCCCGGGTATGTGTGGCCACGCCTACTTCCTGCCTGTGATTCAGGCCTCTCTTTAAAAGAAGCCACGCCCCCTCTGCGTCCTATTGGGTCTAAGCGACCGCCCATTCCTAACGTTCTAGCCACGCCCACTCACTCAGCTAATTTACATATAGAACGCCGGAGGACGAGGAGGGCGTTTCCCGTCTTAAGCCTGAGACCCACCAGGAATGACGTCATCGCGCCTTGCCTGGGTGGCTGTTAGCTTGCCTTTCTCTGATCTGCGCTGCCGAATTAATGCGGTTTGGCACCGCTTTAAGTGCCACAGCTCAATGCTATGGAATCATATGTATTCTTTTTTTAAAAAAATAAGGTCTTCCAAGCTCAGAAAATTCCAAACCCAAAGATTCCAGAATATTGAGCCATGGCAGTTAAAGCGGTACCGAACCGCGTTAATTCTACAGTGCAGATGCACATCATTGTCATTTCATATTATGATCATCTACTACACATTTCAAAACATAACAAATCTAAATGACAGGATATATACATGCTTCATTGCCTATCTGAGGCTGAATAAAATCCATATTGAACCGGATTATATGGCAGTGTGGACTCGGGTAATAATCCGGTTCAAAGCAGAGCCTGTGAGATTTTCCGTCTGTGAGATTCTGGGTTATGTGGCTGTATGGAAGGGCCCTTGAAAGCATTTGGGCATTGAAGTTTGGTGAAGCAGCAGCATTCTTTGTCAGAAAAAAGGTTAAAGAGCGTGTAAAACTACAACTCCCATGGCTCCCGCGGCAGTTAAACGGCCTGACATTGCAGCCTTGCCTTCTGGGAAATGGAGTCTTGAGAGAGGAGGGGTTGACACGCTCGGACGTCACGCGCAAGAGCAGAGCGAGGCCTCGAGGAAGGCCCCGCCCCCCGCCGCAGCGCGAGGCGGAGGAGTTACCTTTCCCGTCTTTTCAAACTGGCCAATGGCAGCTTTGCTTTGACTCGAACTGGCCAATGGGAGAGCGCAGGCGCTGGAAGGCAAACTTGGGCCTTTCAGGTGTTTTGGACTTCAACTCCCACAATTCCTCACAGCCTCAGGCAAACTTGGGCCTTTCAGGTGCTTTGGACTTCAACTCCCACAATTCCTCACAGCCTCAGGCAAACTTGGGCCTTTCAGGTGTTTTGGACTTCAACTCCCACAATTCCTCACAGCCTCAGGCAAACTTGGGCCTTTCAGGTGTTTTGACTTCAACTCCCACAATTCACAGCCCAGGCAAACTTGGGCCTTTCAGGTCCTCACAGCCTTTGGGCCTTTCAACTCAACTCCCACAATTCCTCACAGCCTCAGGCAAACTTGGGCCTTTCAGGTGTTTTGGACTTCAACTCCCACAATTCCTCACAGCCTCAGGCAACTGGGCCCACAATTCCTCACAGCCTCAGGCAAACTTGGGCCTTTCAGGTGTTTTGGACTTCAACTCCCACAATTCCTCACAGCCTCAGGCAAACTTGGGCCTTTCAGGTGTTTTGGACTTCAACTCCCACAATTCCTCACAGCCTCAGGCAAACTTGGGCCTTTCAGGTGCTTTGGACTTCAACTCCCACAATTCCTCACAGCCTCAGGCAAACTTGGGCCTTTCAGGTGTTTTGGACTTCAACTCCCACAATTCCTCACAGCCTCAGGCAAACTTGGGCCTTTCAGGTGTTTTGGACTTCAACTCCCACAATTCCTCACAGCCTCAGGCAAACTTGGGCCTTTCAGGTGGACTTTTTGGACTTCAACTCCCACAATTCCTCACAGCCTCAGGCAAACTTGGGCCTTTCAGGTGTTTTCGACTTCAACTCCCACTCATTCCTCACAGCCTCAGGCAAACTTGGGCCTTTCAGGTGTTTTGGACTTCAACTCCCACAATTCCTCACAGCCTCAGGCAAACTTGGGCCTTTCAGGTGTTTTGGACTTCAACTCCCACAATTCCTCACAGCCTCAGGCAAACTTGGGCCTTTCAGGTGTTTTGGACTTCAACTCCCACAATTCCTCACAGCCTCAGGCAAACTTGGGCCTTTCAGGTGCTTTGGACTTCAACTCCCACAATTCCTCACAGCCTCAGGCAAACTTGGGCCTTTCAGGTGTTTTGGACTTCAACTCCCACAATTCCTCACAGCCTCAGGCAAACTTGGGCCTTTCAGGGTGTTTTGGACTTCAACTCCCACAATTCCTCACAGCCTCAGGCAAACTTGGGCCTTTCAGGTGTTTTGGACTTCAACTCCCACAATTCCTCACAGCCTCAGGCAAACTTGGGCCTTTCAGGTGTTTTGGACTTCAACTCCCACAATTCCTCACAGCCTCAGGCAAACTTGGGCCTTTCAGGTGCTTTGGACTTCAACTCCCACAATTCCTCACAGCCTCAGGCAAACTTGGGCCTTTCAGGTGTTTTGGACTTCAACTCCCAATTCCTCACAGCCTTTTGGGCCTTTCAACTCCCACAATTCCTTACAGCCTCAGGCAAACTTGGGCCTTTCAGGTGTTTTTCAACTCCCACAATTCCTCACAGCCTCAGGCAAACTTGGGCCTTTCAACTTCAACCCACAATTCCTCACAGCCTCAGGCAAACTTGGGCCTTTCAGGTGTTTTGGACTTCAACTCCCACAATTCCTCACAGCCTCAGGCAAACTTGGCTTCAACTCCCCTTTCAGGTGCTTTGGACTTCAACTCCCACAATTCCTTACAGCCTCAGGCAAACTTGGGCCTTTCAGGTGTTTTGGACTTCAACTCCCACAATTCCTCACAGCCTCAGGCAAACTTGGGCCTTTCAGGTGCTTTGGACTTCAACTCCCACAATTCCTCACAGCCTCAGGCAAACTTGGGCCTTTCAGGTGCTTTGGACTTCAACTCCCACAAATCCTCAAAGCCTCAGGCAAACATGGGCCTTTCAGGTGCTTTCGACTTCAACTCCCACAATTCCTCACAGCCTCAGGGCCTTTCGGGTGTTTTGGACTTAAACTCCCACAATTCCTCACAGCCTCAGGCAAACTTGGGCCTTTCAGGTGTTTTGGACTTCAACTCCCACAATTCCTCACAGCCTCAGGCAAACTTGGGCCTTTCAGGTGTTTTGGACTTCAACTCCCACAATTCCTCACAGCCTCAGGCAAACTTGGGCCTTTCAGGTGTTTTGGACTTCAACTCCCACAATTCCTCACAGCCTCAGGCAAACTTGGGCCTTTCAGGACTTCAACTCCCACAATTTTTCAGGGAACTTGGGCCTTCAACTTCAACCCACAATTCCTCACAGCCTCAGGCAAACTTGGGCCTTTCAGGTGCTTTGGACTTCAACTCCCACAATTCCTCACAGCCTCAGGCAAACTTGGGCCTTTCAGGTGTTTTGGACTTCAACTCCCACAATTCCTCACAGCCTCAGGCAAACTTGGGCCTTTCAGGTGTTTTGGACTTCAACTCCCACAATTCCTCACAGCCTCAGGCAAACTTGGGCCTTTCAGGTGCTTTGGACTTGAAGTCCAAAACACCTGAAAGGCCCAAGTTTGCCCAGGCCTGGTCTAGACGTTTCCCTCACGTCAGAACATGAAAAAAAAAACATTTGTGAGATAGTTGTCCCCTCTGGCAGTCATAGTATGTTGCATTTGATATTATAGTATAATATAGTATGGTATAATAATATATTGTGTATACCAGGGCTGTCCAACTGCCAGCCCTGCAGGTGTTTTGGCCTTCAAATCCCAGAAATCCTAACAGCTGGGAATTGAAGTCCAAAACACCTGCAGGGCCGCAGTTGGACAGCCCTGGTGTATACATATAATGTTGAGAATGTTGTAAGTAATGCAATATATTACTACAGGTACTAATAATAATATGCTACTATAACTATATCTTGTGTTACGTGCAATATAACTAATAATATTGCGATATAATTGTTATAGTTCAGTGTGATATTGTTATAGCACAATGTGATACGTAATATTGATGTTCTGTGGCAATAATATAGTTTATTATTTTTTTAATTGATATTTATTTTAAATTTTTGTACCCCGACCTTCTCACCTCCAAGGAGGGACTCAGACCGGCTTACAGCAAAATTCAATGCCATACGAATATAAAACATCTTAAAACAGCATATTAAAATACATAAAAAAACAGAGATGCATAAAACCACATTGCCATTAAAACCACATTCAGCTCTGTCTAAATAAGTGGTCACCTATTTCAGATTGAAATCAATCTCAGCTTATTCTGGGAAGGCCTCGTTCCACATCCAAGACTTCACCCGCCTGTTGTATTTGTATAGTTCAGTGTGATATTGTTATAGTACAATGTGATATATAATATTGATGTTGTACTGTGGCAATAATTTTTTTTATTTACGGCATTTATATTCCGCCCTTCTCACGCCGCAGGGGACTCAGGGCGGATCACAATGCACATATACAGGCAAACATTCAATGCCATTTGACATACAACATATATCAGGGCTGCCCAGGAAGTCGATCCCGGGACTGAAGGAGGTCAATCTCAGAGGGGGGTGAGGATGGCAATGCCAAGCCAGCCTTGTGCTACCTATGTCACCACTGGCTTGGCATTGCCATCCTCAAGCCTGGAGAAGCTGCTGGGAGCTACAAATACAAAGGGGAGAGGGAGGGGCTTGGCACAGCCTGGCTCCGCCCCCCTCTTGCGTCCACTCTACCAGCAGCTTCTCTAGGCTTGAGGATGGCAATGCCAAGCCAGTGATGGCATAGCTAGCACAAGGCTGGCTTGACATTGCCATCCTCAAGCCCCTCCTCTCTCCAGCCTTGAGGTAGGTAGGTAGATCTTTCTGACTTGGTTTTATTATAAGTAGCTCGCGTGCTGAAAAAGTGTGGGCACCCCTGACATATATAGACAGACGTAGAGGCAATTTAACATTCCAGAAATCAGTTAAATTTAGCCTCCCCACAAAGTGGTACCTAAATTTCCTACTTGACAGATGCAACTGTGTTTCGGGTTGCAAAGGTCGACAACAAGCTATACAAATTGGTCGAGAGCTCGCCCCAGGCAGGCCTCAAACTCATGACCTTCTGGTCAGTAGAGATCTTATGCAGCTGACACCCAGCCAGCTGTGCCACATTCCCGGTACTTATAGTTCATTGTATTTGCATTTTGCTTGTGAGCCGCTCTGAGTCCCCTTCGGGGTTGCAAAGGACAGCATATAAATACAGTGAAATAAATAAATAAAATAAATCATCTGCCCAAGTGAAGCAGGAGAATATAGCACTGAATGAAACACGCAGAATAATCACAAGATGTCTCAAACTTACACCTGTTGGTAGACTCTATATGAGCTAACTGATGTGTAACCAGAAATCGCTGCCAACTGCAAGAGAAATAAGATTGAACACTATGAAAGAAGCCACACACAGCATGGCTCCTCCCAGGAGACCAGTGGTTCTCAACCTGTGGGTCCCCAGATGTTTTGGCCTTCAAAAATCTTTAAAACTTTATGGAAGTTGTAGGCCAAAAATACCTGGGGACCTACAGCTTGAGAACCACAGCAGTAGACTCAAATCAAGGAAAAGTTTCATAAGAACCACAATTCCTCATAATTTCCCCCCAGCAACAGCAAGAGTATCCCTCTTGTCATCTAAACCAAGAAATCCCAATTGGATGCCTCCCCCCACCCTACGAGGGTCTTCCTCCAGGGACAAACCAAGCATGGGCAACTTGGAAGTCTCTGAATGTGGTGTTGGCGGATCAAAAGACAACCTGGCAAAATGGCAATACCGAGGGCCCCTTCCAGACAGGCCCTATATGACAGGATCTGATCCCAGGTTTTCTGCTTTAGACTGCTTTATGAGCCCCCACTGCCAGATAATCTGGGATATACAGAAAACCTGTCTGAGATATAGGGCCTGTCTGGAAGGGCCCTAGAAGAATCCTCCACCTTGTGTTACTGTGGGGCACAACAAACTCCGCCTCTGTATGCTTGCCCACAATGCCCTGCCTCACGCACAGAGGTAGATCTGTTTAAAACTATAGACAATGTGGTCGCTGTTGCCCATTTTTGGTCCTCTAAAATTATGTAGCTGCTTGTGCTCCCTTTATTAGTTTTATACTTATTTATGTATGCAATGCTTTTGACATGAAATAAACTGTGAAGCGGTTTGGTGCTTTAAAGCCCTCCCTTGTGTGTAAAAGGGATGCAGAGAAAGAGAGAGAGAAAAAATTGGTATCCCCTCCCTATCTGAATTGCTCCAAAATCCTCAATTGTCCACATGGATCCCAGTTTCACTGACCATTTATTGCAGTTCACAGCTAGTTTCAAACTACAATGTTTACAAAGCTCAGTTGGTGCTAAATCCCTAGTACATTTTAATCATTTGATAGATTATTTATAATGTATTAATATATGTTTTTACAGTTTTAATATTGTGTTTTATTGTTATTGTCTGATTCTGGCATTAAATTATTGCCATAGTTTGTAAGCTGCCCGAAGTCTCCCCTCCCCCTGGAAGGGGGGGGGGGGGAAGAAGGGTAGAGTAAAAGTACAATAAATAAATAAATAAAGTAAATAAACTGCAATGGCCAGAGATCAAAATCCCCCCAAATGTGGGAAAGAAAGCCCTTAATGTGCATCAGTGCTCTAGTTTGTGCCATCACTATCCGGGCCTCAAATTGATTCCAGGATTTCCTATGGAATCCTCTACACAGCGGAATCACTGCCTGTTTGATCCTGGTTTGAAACAGCTTTAAATAATCATTAATAGTGACGCCTTTGCTTCCTTTTTCTTCATTGTACTCAGACTTTATTTCATGCACAATTTTTTTTAAAGTACCATGTATAAAATTACCGTCAGGCTATTGGGGTGGTGTGTGTGTGTGTATGTATCATCAGATTTTGTGTTTAGATTTGGGTCCCATCTCCAAGCGAACACATTATATGATTAGCTTCACTTTGTTGTATTCCCTCACTGAAGCATTTTGGATAAGAAATGACCAGCCTGTATAGAAATCCTGGTTTTCTCACTGCCAAGAAGACATTGGCTTCTTTTAAATAGTCATGTGGCTCATTCAGTTGCGCTCCCAGTGGAGTGATTTCCTATTGGTCGCTGCTCTGCATCCTCTCCTGTCCGCTCAATGAGTTAATTAAGGCCTCTCCTGGAATTTGCTGTGATTGCATTTGATTGAACATTGTTTTGGGCTGCTCCCAAAAGTTGAGATGGGATTTGTGAGTCAGCCCATCCAACTGTAAGATTATTATAAGGAAACCTTTATGAAACAAAATTAACAAAATGATTCTCTTGGTTATCATCACAGAGACATTTTAGAGCATAGAATTTAGCTTCTGAGTTTAACATCCTAGTATTTACCTTTATTATTTGGTTCGGCCTTCTTCCCCCTCCTGATTGCTTCACTGCAATTTTCTCAATAGTCACCAGAACAGGGTATAACAAATCAAATACAACCCCCCCCCAAGAAGCAAGAAACTTAAAATATCACAACATTGAAAACTGTTAATAATTTTAAATACCAAATATTTAAATTATATCATTTATGATCTCCTGTGGAGCTAGCAGCTCAGATTTGTGTACTGTATGGTCTAAATCAGCCCCCCCCAAAATAAAGCCCGTGGGCGGGATGCAGCTCTCCAAGATAATTTACTCAGCCCCTGCCCTAATCTTTAGACTTGGGCTCATCATAAGATTGAAACAACTTGAAGGCACACAGAGAAGCCACACAACAACAATCCTAATTAACTTGACTCATCAGCTAAAAGCAGGCCCACACTTTCCACTGAAATGCTAGTAAGTTTATGTTGGTAAAAATTATTCTTCCTTTTAAATACTGTATTGTTGTTTCCTGGGTTTGTTTGTTTGTTTTTGCATTATAAATAAGATATGTGCTGTGTTCATGTTTTTTTCAAGCTATAATTTGTCTCCCCAGTGGTCTAAGGGACCATGAACCAGCCCTCGGCTTAAAATGTTTGAGGACCCCTGGTATAAATTGTACACCTAAAATGAAATTTTGTTTTCAGAATTCTAAATAACTTCTCTACATCAAGATCAAAATGTCTACCAATGAGAATGCTGGAGGAGCAGCTGTTCGCCTGAACAAATTCAAGAATAAAGGAAAGGATTCCAGTGTGAGTAATTTTACAGTTAATTTCAGTTATAGCTCTTGTTTGTGATTAAAAGTTGCAACATGGTTCTAAAATGCTGTGTTTCCATCAGGAAATGAGGCGGCGGCGAGTGGAAGCAAATGTGGAACTGAGGAAAGCCAGAAAAGATGATCAAATGCTTAAACGAAGAAATGTTGGTACCTTTCCTGATGATGCCACTTCACCTTTACAGGAAAACCGGAGCAATCAAGTAAGGCCCTACCTCGGGTGTTCAGAGATTATCTAGCTCCCTGTTACTTAGAGTCTATTAACAGTTAGGCTGCTGGTTGGGTCATTTTTTTAAATAGATGATAACTGGAGTTCTCTGAGCAAAGCACAGAAATGAATTCTTGAAATACATGGGAGAATAAAAATTTAGAGAACAGACTATAGCGCAGGTGCTGTCGTTGGGGGAGGGCATTTCATAAACTCGATGCCACCACAGAAGAAGTCTTGCCTCATTTATCAGAAGTGTTTGTATTCTACAAATGATTTTAATGTTAAGGGTTTATGTACTTAAGGGGTGTGTAAAATTCATAGCATTTACCAATTCCAATTTTGGGTGGATATTTGGGAAAATGAGAGCCAGAGTAGTGTAGTTGTTTGAATGCTGGACTATGCATCTAGCTAGACTCAAGGATTTGACTCTGTGCTCGTCTATGAAAACCCCTGCGTGACCTTGGGCAAGTCACACACTCTCGGCCTCAGGTTGAAGGCAAAGGTAAAAAAAAAACCCTCCAAACAAATCTTGCCAACTAAATGTGGTGATAGGAATCAGAAATGACATGAAAGTATACCATGGTAACAAGCATTTGAAGCCATTCTTACTCTGAGGGGCCTGGGGACCTTACAACATGTATTTCAATGCTGTTTGTCTAAATATATTTTAATTGGCTAGTTTTTGTGTTATATCTTAATTTGTTTTTATCTGTGTTATAACTGCTACAGTCCTATTTTTAATTATGTATATTTAATTTCTGCATTACATTGCTGAAGATTTGTAGCAGTTGTCAAATAAGCTTAATGTAAATACAAATTTATTATTGTATAGGTTGTTGTCCACTGGTCTGTTGAAGACATTGTTAAAGGTATCAACAGCAGTAATGAGGAAATGCAGCTGCAAGCTACACAGGCCGCTAGGTAAGCATATAGTGTTAATAGTAGATTGTAGATTGTGCATATGGCAGGCTGGTGATGGGAGTATCGTATAAGCAAGACATTGAATATGATAAGAGGTTTCGTACAGTCTAGCATATGGAGTGGGTTACTAAAATTCTAATGTAGATCTCTTAATGCTGAAGAAAACAATTTTCACCCAAATATTTTACTGTTATATGAGGCATCCTAAATCATAGCTGAGTGTATTATTCCATGTAGTTGAAAAATCTCTTTCAGTTCATTGTCAAATAGATTGGCAATAGCCAATATTTACACATGAAACATGCTGTTGCTCAAAATGGATTCATACCACAAAACTGGAGCTAATTACAGCTGAGCAAAATATAATAGATCAAAGAATTTTGTTTGTGAAATGTTAATGGACTGACTTCCCTTATTCCTTGTAGGAAACTACTGTCAAAGGAGAAACAGCCCCCTATAGACCAGATAATCAAAGCTGGTGTGATCTCAAAGCTTGTGTCCTTCTTGGAAAGAACAGATTGTAGTCCTATTCAGTTTGAATCGGCTTGGGCACTGACCAACATTGCCTCTGGCACATCAGAACAAACAAAAGCTGTAGTGGAAAAAGGAGCAATCCCGGCCTTCATTAGTCTGCTTGCTTCTCCCCATATTCACATCAGTGAGCAAGCTGTGTGGGCCTTGGGAAATATTGCAGGTATGTTCGTAGAACTGATATATGGCAGAGTGCCTTCTGTTTGCTCTTTTAAGAAGTGTGTATGCAAAGTGGCAGAATAGTTCATTAGAAACCAAATGAAGTTTACATTTTCCTGCAGAATTGGGTATTGCATATATTCTCAAACCCGGGATTAGCAAGTTGTCATCCTTGACACTCTGGCGTAGGCTGATTGCATGGAGAAATTCTGGGACTGTCAAGGTGTGCCATCTCTATATTAATAATTTCCTTGTGGCTATTTCCCTGTTGTGGTCACTATGAATCGTACTTATGGTATTTCCCGCGCCTGCGCGGACAGTTCGGAATCTTTAAAAAGCTAATATCGCTTTAAATTGTAGCCCCCCACACTCCCCTCGAGCATATATAGCCAGTGGGAGGGGCTGCCACCTCGGATCTTTTTATCCGCTGCCAATGCGACAGCTAGGAATCTTTCTCATATGACTAGCGTGTATTTTATAAGAATTATACTTTTAATTTTATTTTATTAGTATTATTCAAAATTTATTATTGCCATGATTGGCTTTATTTATTAGAATAAGCTTTTATTTTTCAAATTTAATTATAGCCATGATTGGCCTTATTTATTACAAGTTTTTATTCGAAATCTTATTTGTCATGATTGGCTTTATTAGAAACTTTTGTTATTGAAATTATTTGCCATGATTGGCTTTTATAATTCAAAAATTTTATTCAAATTTTATTTGCCATGATTGGCTTTATTTACTATAAGTGTTAATTTATTCAAATTTTATTATTAGCCATGATTGGCTTTATTTACTATAAGTATTAATTATTCAAAATTTTATTATTAGCCATGATTGGCTTTATTTACTATAAGTGTTAATTAATTTTTTAAAAATTATTATTATTATTGCTATGATTGGCATCAATTGCCACTATTATATCAAAAGTCCCAAAGGCCCTCAATACTTTGGGCCACTGATTGTGGGAGCACATTGAATTGACCGTTGGCTAACAAGATGAGACACCAACGGAAAAAAAAAAATCATGAGAAGTGCCATTAACATGGCCGCCAAACTCCTCGAGACGACTGGATCCTACAAAGCCACCACTATGAAGAGCGCCTCTGCTACACCTTCTGGTGTTACGCATGCGCAAGGCCGTCGGGATTAGATTATCCCGTTCAGCGCCTCTGCTCCGCTTTGGGCGGGAGGTAAGCGCAAGACGGCTGGGACTGGAGTCCCCCCAATGTCGCCTCTGCCCCACCTCCGGTGTGCGGCATGCGCAAAATGTTGAGTCCAGGCAAGCAGAGTGAGGACCAGAACATGATATGCCTGCAGCTCTAGAGGCGCCAGGAACCGCTCCTGCGGTATGGGCATACGGGGCAGGAGAGCCTCTTGCTGCTCTCAAAGTTACTGCCGGTATTGGCATGGCCAGAGACTCTGGGGGCGGGGCCTCAGCAAGCTCCGACGTTGGCTCTCGGGATGGAGTGTGTGTGTGCGCGCGTGTCTTATTGGCCTACCTTGCTGCCTGGAGACCTTTCTCCCGGTATGGGGAGAGCGCGCATGTCTTCTCGGCGGAAGGGCGGACTCAGGAGCGCCTGGTCCCTCTCTGCACCGCTGGCCCTAATGGGGACACAAATGCTGGGCCCAGCGCACACCCCAGTGTGCTTCCACCCCATGGCAAGGAAGCGCCATGATTCCTCTTTGAAGAGAAGAAAAGAATAAATAAAAGAATCTCCCAAAGAGAGATTGAGGCGCCTCCCATGGACGAGCGCCCACCCTCGTGGCGTTTAGGCCCCACGCCGGTGTAGATGCTGCTCCGCACCTAGGAAAGCATCCAGTCCTCTTCCCCCTCGAGATCGAGCAAACCATCTCTGGAGTCTGGAGAGTGTGCCAAGCACAAGCCCGCAGGGAAGAGGGCTTTGAAGGCAGAGAGGACGTGGGCGAGTTAGAGCCGCTCTCAGATGCCCTACTGGGCTCTTGAAAAGGGGAGCGCGCTCGCGCATTCTTAACCTGCCTTGCAGCGTCAACAGGGAGGAAGAAGGGCTCAGAATTGCTGGGAGCTCGATAAGGGAGTCAGACTTGATGGAGGCAGGTTTCCTGCCAGTAGATGGTGCTCTCGATCTTGAGAGCGCGCACACACACGATCCCGTTCTCCCTTGCGACGGCAACGAAGAGGAGAAGGGACCCAGCGAGCTCCCTATCTCCCTTACGTCATCGACGGAGGGAAGAAACAGGAGCCAAACAGAAGGTTTTATTCCTGCTGCAATATAAATGGTGCCAGAGTCAGTGGTATCCTAGGAGGTCTGGGAGTCTGACCACCTGGCATGGTACAATCTCCTGAAGGGCAGCATCGGGTGCCCGAGAGAGCGCCTTGGCATTTGCCAACCTAACAGCTCTGAAACATGTACAGTAAATGTGAGTAGATCAATAGGTACTGCTCTGGTGAGGAGGTAACATAGACCAATGCAGTTATGCCAGCCATACAACTTTAAGGTGTCTAGGGACAACAACAGCTCTCAAATTAAAATGGAGACACCCAGCAAAGTTTAAATCAAAAGGGAAAATTTACTTGACCTGCATAATTATGCTGCTGTGTTTACTTGTTCTTGTTGGCATGGAGTTATAGTGGCCTTACATAGTTAAAAGCAGCCAGGGAAATGGCAGGGCTCCAACTCCAAACATAAGTGCATGTTTTAATTTGCCTAAAGAACGTTCCTTATACCCCCCCTCGAGACCACAGCAGGTGTGTCATCCCCTTTACTTATGGGGCTGATGACTAATCCTATATTTCTTCATATAGTTTTGCTGAGTAATCATATATTTCTTGTATCTGAAGCAAAACACTGTATTTGCGGAACATTGAGTATTAAAACCTGACAGACTTAGTGTGACCCTACAAAGTGAATGGAATAGGGCGCAGCTGGCTGGGAATCAGCTGCATAAGATCTCCACTGACCAGAAGGTCATGAGTTCGAGGCCTGCCCGGGTCGGGGTGAGCTCTCGACCAATTGTGTAGCTCGTTGTCTGTCTATATGTTTATCTGTGGCATTGTTTATCTATGGCATTGAATGTTTGCCTCGATATGGGCATTATGATCCGCCCTGAGTCCCCTGCGAGGTGCAAAGGGCAGAATATAAATGGCGCAAAATAACTCTAGCGCCCTTCACTATATGTCAAAATTTTACATGGACTGGTCACAACTGTCTCAGCTACTTCAGTTTACTCAGCAGTTCACTGAGCCCCAGAACACCAGACACAAACTGGACTTAATATCAGGAGAAACATTTAATTTTTCCTTACATAACAATGTGTTTACTTGTTCTTCCGGGCACTGGAATTATGTTGTGCCTTATTTTATTTATTTACAATATGTATATGCTGCCCTTCTTACCCCGAGGGTCACAGAGCAGCTTACAAGTCTTATGCTCATTATAAAATCTTTTATATTGGACATCAACCATGAATTGAGGTGCTGGGTTTTAGCCTGCCACTTTTGGACTCTTACTTGTTGAGTTAATATTTATTTATTTATTTATTGTATCAGGAGCAAAACAATGTATTTGAGAAAACACAACTATAAAAACTGAGCATTTGATTAATATTCTGTGACCAGTGGCTTGGAGTGCCGCTGGTGTCGCTATAACGAAGTCCTCCATTATGCATTACAGCAATCGACCTGCATTGAATAGGTGGTCTGTGCTTTGCTTTTCTGTATATCTTTATATAATTTGTTAAATAATAATGTAAGAAAGAAAGAAAAAGGAAAGAGGAAGAATAAGAATACGGGGAGCATTACTCTAGTTACGGCTAGCAGTTGAGCTTAGCCTAATGATCTGCCTTCCTACGTTGAGTAGATGCATAGAGAAATCTGTATGGGCCACTAAGGTCCACCGATCCTAATCTGGGAACCAGAGGATTATCCACAAATGTACGCTTGTGACACACTCTCTATGGATATTTATATATTTTGTTCAAATATATATATATGTGTGTATATATATAGGAGACAGGGAGAGGAAAGAAGAGATCAATAGCTCTAAATTAACTCTCATTTGGAAGGTTCCTTTCACATCTATTCATTACTTGGTGAACCTTCACCATGAATGATAAAACGTCATATGCTTAATTGACTTGACATATTTGTACTTGATAACATGTATACTCATCCTCATATCAGCATGGAATTTGCAGAAAGTAATAATATACTTGATAGCATATCACGGTCTATACCTTAGTTTCATCCATACATTTCTCGATGTCTGTCCGGACATTGTACCGATTAGTGCCGGGAGAAAAAAAAATTCTTATTTTTACCTTTGCAAGCACACTTAATTTGGTGAATCAACCTAGTGGTTCAGTTCATTAGTTATTCGGATGCTGCAGAAGCCTGGGTAATGGCTAAAATTACCCTATTATTTCTGCACTTCCATATATAAGTTAACCGTCATGCTCCGGAGAACAAGCAGAAGTAACCAATCCTTGTTGCGACAACTTCAACATCTCTAGAATGGAGTCTCCATCTGCCTAGTTTTAGTCGGCAGAACTAAGTGGGTAAGAAATTTCCAAGGAGTGTTTGTGAAGTGCAGGGAAGGTGTCAGTAGAACAGTCCTTTTTGCTCTACGGTGGCATGACGCCCACCAGCCACGATATTAGCTCGCTAATCTACCATAAGTACGATTCACAGTGACCACGACAGGGAATTATTAGTTGCTTACCTGTAACTGTAGTTCCCTGAGTGGTCCCTGTGAATTCGTACATTCCCGCCCATCCTCCCCGCTGGTGTCATGCCTCAGCCCTCCAAGCTGCTTTTGCGGCGGAGTAAACGATCTGAGGTGGCAGCCCCTCCCACTGGCTATATATGCTCGAGGGGAGTGTGGGCGGGGCTACAATTTAAAGCGATACTAGCTTTTTAAAGATTCCGAACTGTCCGCGCAGGCGCGGGAAATACCATAAGTACGAATTCACAGGGACCACTCAGGGAGCTACAGTTACAGGTAAGCAACTAATAAATCTGATAGGTGCCAATAGACACCTTTGGTATACTAATCAGTTGACTTGTGTTGGAAGGGGATCTAGTCAACTTGTGTCCCTGTCCCTTGCTAGGGGTTTTCATTTGATGTCTGTAACATGTTATCTCCCTGCTCTAATGTGGTTTTCCTATCTGAAAAACAAATGACTTGATGAACACTTCCTTATCTGATGACAGCCTTGCCTCAATTTCAGGTGATGGTTGTGGCTACAGGGACTTAGTCATTAAATATGGTGCACTTGACCCACTTTTGGCTCTACTTGCTGATCCTGATCAGTCGTCTATACCTGTAAGTTATTGACTGTTGGTGCAACAATTTTGATGCTAGAAGTGGGTTATGTTTTAGCGATATTAGTGTCACTAATTCACTTTCACGGTTTGTTATCAGCTTGGCTACTTGCGCAACGTAACCTGGACCATTTCCAACCTCTGCCGTAACAAGAACCCTTCACCACCTATAGAAGCCATTCAGCAGATCCTTCCTACTCTCTTCCGGTTACTGCACCACCATGACCACGAGGTTTTGGCAGATACGTGCTGGGCTATTTCTTACTTGACTGATGGCTCAAATGACAGAATTGAAATGGTGGTGAACACTGGAGTGGTGCCACAACTAGTTAAACTCTTGGCATGTGGAGAAATTCCAATAGTGGTAAGATGCTTTGAAACACAGATCGGTTGAGTTACGCAGCGCTCTAGGTCCAGCTCTTGAAATGTTGAGGCAGAGATAATTATCTTCCTTGGAGCAGCATGTTTCTAGAATCATACTTTTGGGTCTTACATTTTGCTGGAGTGTTCCTTTAACTATCCATAGAGATTTGTTGTGACTCTGTTTATTTAAAAGTTCAGACTTCCTATTTTATTAGTCTATCCAGTGTCTCTATGTGCAGCTGAGTTATCTCCCCACCCCACCCCCCAAATTATAAATACATGTAAAGCACCAGCATGTTTTCTGAGATCCACAAGGGAGGGAATTTAAGGCTCAAAATTAATGATAATACATTGGGTTTCTTAGAAAAGTGAAGGATGATGTGGAAGTCAAGAATCTGCTCAGGGGTTTCTCATTGCGTATGCTGGAAAGAGATCTGCTTCCATTGTGAGCACATTGTTTTGCTCTAATGCAGTGGTTCTTAACCTGTGGGCCCCCAGATGTTAGGATTCCCAGAAATCCTAACAGCTGGTAAACTGGTTGGGATTTCTGGGAGTTGTAGGCCAAAACACCTGGTTGAGAATCACTGCTCTAATGTGTCTGTTCCAGTAGATGTAATAGGGAAAGAAACTTGGTCAGCTGGAAGTATGGTTTCAGCTTTAGAGATGATCAGACAACTGAGAAATCTAGCATGATTTGCCTGCATATCATTTTTTAAAAAAATGGCACAGCAGTAGAGTGAAGAATATGGTATTTGCC
This sequence comes from Anolis apletophallus, assembly GCA_030556195.1. NCBI lineage: Eukaryota > Metazoa > Chordata > Lepidosauria > Squamata > Anolidae > Anolis > Anolis apletophallus. The sequence goes on along the minus strand of JARBWK010000001.1, from coordinate 161,095,325 downwards.
TGGGATGGATATGTATTTGCTGCAATAATGCTACAAGGAGCTCATTTTGTTACATCAGTAAATTATGTTCTACTGTATATTATATTGAACAGAATGAATATCTTCTAGTATTATGTACACTTGCTAAATAGCCTAATTTCTTCTCCCAGACTCCATCATTAAGAGCCATAGGAAACATCGTCACAGGGACCGATGAACAAACTCAGATTGTAATCGATTCCGGAGCCCTTGCTGTTTTCCCCAGCTTGCTTACTCACCCCAAAGGCAACATCCAGAAAGAAGCAGCATGGACTATGTCTAACATCACTGCTGGCCGGCAGGACCAGATCCAGAAGGTTGTGGATCATGGACTTGTCCCATATCTAGTTGGGATTTTGGAAAAGGTAAAAAAAGGTCTCTGATGTAAAACCTAGTGAGCCTGTGAAATAAAGGAAATAAGATGCTGTTCACATTTCTGCAGCTCATATATTCATCCAAGATGGGAAAATGTACAGGCAATTTCATTCTTTGGCTTTAAGTGAAATTGTAGTCATTTGTATTTAGATGGAAAACTTGCTGCAATTATACACTATATTGTTTATGTTGCTTCTAGATCAGAGATTCCCAATATTCGGACCTCTAAGTATTTTGAACTTCAGCTCCCACAATTCCTAACAGCTAGTAAGATGGCCGAGACTTCTGGGAGTTGAAGTCCGAAACAGATGGAGGGCCAAAGGTTGGGAATCATTGATCCAGATGATTTGTTTATGTCCCTGTAGTATGTAAGAGTCGATATACATATTTTAAAGTTGCAGGTGATCTTTGCAGATTTTGAGAAACTGCAATCATGAAATACATATAATCTGTTTAATTATCTTTTGTTGAAGAATACAAAATTAAATAGCTTTTTATAAATGTTAACTTCTCCAAGAACATGGAGTATAATGCATTGGATCCAGGGTTTCATTCTATCAGGAGTTTCCCCCTCTTTCTTGCTAGTAGAAAAAGGATGAGACCAATTTTTTTGCCATTCTCCCGCTATCTTGAAGGGTTTAAGGCTTTCTTTAGGCATAGCGGTAACACTGTAACATGATTTTTGTTCCTGGGTTATAAAGGTCATTTCCTAATTGCTTCTATCATAAAAACAAGGGATAAGTTTATTGAACAGCAAAAACTTCATTTTTGCAGTACATCCTGCAGCACATTTTGCTGTAGTTTTTCAATGAATATCTCATCGGGTCTCTCTTTGTTTTTGTGACTGCCACAATTAGACAGGAATAACACCTTTAAACCAAGAACAGTTTTCCTCCCCAAATTTTGTTACATAGTGTAATGACCTGAAAATGTCATTATATAGAACTGTATTTCTTTATGCATAAAGCATATTTGTTCTATCTTTGTTTATTTAAAAAAACCGTTAAAGAGTTGAACAAAAATTCTTGGGAAGTTCTAAAATCATTTTACATTTTTACATTTTACTACTTTTAACCCAAGTGTCCAAATTTTCCCTCTTCCAGGCTATTTCATTCTCACTCCATAATCATATACATGTTTTTAAAACAGGGGGATTTCAAATCCCAAAAGGAAGCGGCATGGGCTGTGACCAACTACACAAGCGGTGGAGCAATTCCCCATATTGTGTACCTTGTTCAGTGTGGAGTAATTGAGCCACTGATGAATCTTCTGACAGTTAAAGACAGTAAAACTATCCTAGTGATTATGGATGGAATTACTAACATATTTCAGGTAAGTTTGGCAAAAGAAACAGCAACGGAAGTGTCATTTCCAAATTGGACTTTGACACATATTTTCACTTTAACACTGAGGATTGGGCCCCAATTGCTTTGTGGTTCACCTTACTTCATCTGACTGAAATCTGTCTACTTGGTATGAACTGCTTCAAACCAGCAGTATCCCAGGATAGTGAGAAGCCAGCTGTTTACAGTTGCTAGAGCAGAGAGGCCAATGCAAAAGTAGACTGGCAAGTGTATTCGTTGAGGTCAGTTGAAGACCACGTCTTCTGTTACTTAATAAGATACTTCTGCAAAGCCAGTTGTCAGTCAAACAGGTGTGTGGAAGGTCTGCCATCATATGTTACTTCTTTTGGACTTGTGTCCAGGCAGTCCCCAAGGTACAAATGTGGTTTGTTCTTAAATTGAATTTGTATGTAAGTCGGAACCGGTACTTTTTTCAGTGTAACTGCTATCTAAGCTTGAGATAGCATAGAGAATAGTTAACAGCCTGTAGTGTTTGTTTGCTGCCTGTGCCCCTGTTCAGAAGATTTCACCTCCTTTTCTGTCTCTCAGAATTAGATTTTGAAAAATGTGGCTTATTGTGGAAACTAGGATTGGTGATACAGCTTCAGTGTGGATACACTTTCCCCCTATGATAATAACTCTTTTAGGAGTGAATTTCTCTTCCGGCGAGTAGATTTCTCTCACTTGTTGTCTCGTCCCTCTTCTTAACAATCATTTGTAAGTGGGATGTTTGTAACCTGGGGGACAGCCTGTATTGTGTCTTGCGAATGGTAAAGAGGTCTGTGGTACACATTATGATCTCTTGCATAGTTTACATATTGCGATTGCTTGTCATTCCTTTTGTGGAAGCAGCAAGTTTCAATCAGGCTCCCTAAGTAGTGTGCAGTATATTTTCAACCTAATGCTTGAACTTAGAACGGTCTATAGCAGGGTCTTGTGGTGTACTTTTGCCAGATGTAAATGAGGCTAATTTAACCAACCTTTCCATCACTTTGTTCCCATAGGCAGCTGAGAAGATAGGGGAGACTGAAAAGCTTGCCCTGATGATTGAAGAGTTTGGTGGTATAGACAAAATAGAAGCTCTGCAACACCATGAAAACGAACAGATTTACAAGGCTGCTGCAATTCTCATCGAGAAATACTTCTCTGGAGAAGTAAGTTTAATTAGAAAGGCAGCAGTTGTGTTATGTAACGGCTGCAGTTAAGTCACAATAAAGATGTGACATTGCCTATCTGGGTTTAACATAGGTTCCTCCCTCCCTCTAATGCAAACATTGCTCAGTTGCTCTCATTGGCTCTTCAACAGAGCGCAGTAAAAAAGCTGTTGGGCAGCAAAGGTGGTTGGGACAGATTAGTGAATTCCATGCCTAACATGCTTTAAAGCAAATCTTCAGTTAATACTGTGATAACACTTATTAATATGGTTGTAGCTAACTGGCCCTGAGTGTTTGGCCCTTGCTATCCTAACATCATCAGTGCAGGATTTCAGCATTATGGTTTTATTGAAGAAGAAAACAATCCTTTATTTGCAGGAGAAAGAAGAAGATGAGAACATTGTTCCCGAGTCTACACCTGATGGATATGCTTTCCAGATTCAAGATGAAACTGATGCCTTTAATTTCTAGTCGATCTTTTGTTTGGCACTGGACACAACTACCAATCTGTCTTGTCTTGTCTGCCCCACTTTTTACACTGCCCTTTTTCTATGTGAAAATGTGATGTAGCACTTTGTTGCGACTGAAAATACTTGAACCGTTCACAGCAGGGGGCCATGCCCTGCGTGGATTCCTTGTCGTCTTCTGCCTGTGTCTCCTTTTTTATTTTGTATTCTTGTAAACTTCTACTCTTGCATCTTTGAACTGTCCTTCACCGATCGGATTTTTCTAGAGATAGTCTGTGTTGTCCTTGAGAGATGAAAGCAGCACGTGGGCTTTGGATTGTCTCACAATTGCTTGCTTGATCCATTCACACTGCCTGGCAGAACTGAAACACTGTGCAGCCTTGACTTCATACAAAAGGCCTTCTCTTAGGAGCTCGTGGAAAAGTAAGAGGCTACTTTGCTTTTGGGATGAAACAGATTTTGAGATTAATTGATGAAATGTAATAAATTTACCTTGCAAAATGATGCAGTTTGAAGAAATTCTTCTTGCCACCTTATCAATAGATTTAAAGAGTGCCTTGACATAAGGAGGATGGGAGCAAACTGCAGGTCCTGTAAATGCCTTATTTCCCCTACTGTGAGTAATGTATTTGCTTTTAAGTGAGGCGGGTAATGCATAAGGCAGATGCATAGGGGCAGAGGTTAGTGCCATGCTGACTGCACAACCACTGTTTGCCAAAACAACAAGTGATGCTTCTGTTGTTTTTTGAAGTTATTTTTTGGGGCAATCTGTGAAGCAACTTTGGGAACACAACTATCACACCAGTGTTTTCGCCTAGTCTTTTCCCAGGCATTGGGGGTTGGGGGAAGACGCAGGAATGTCAGGGCCACAAGTGAAGTTTCATTGAAATGATTGGATGCTGGTTACGACACTCAGATCAACAGGGAAAACAACCATGGTGGGTTTGGGTATTCTTTACCACTCACAACTGTGTATGTTGCTTTTGGCTGTCCATAGATCTTGAATGAGGTTGTGTGGTGTCAGATGTTAATGAGTCTTCAGAGGCTTAAATCATTGGCCTTAGCTTTACTTTGGATAAAGACTAGATCTGGGAGAGTTTCAGAACTGATGTTCTTGGTATGTAGGCACAGCGTTCTAAAGAAAAAAGTGAAATCCATTGATTGAATGGCTAGGGCTGCTAATCTGGGTAGTGCTTGGCATCAGGAATTCCCATAAGGACAATAATAATAAACAACTTCATACCCCACTACCATCTCCCCAAGGGGACTTGGGGCAGCTTACATGAGGCCAAGGCCAATGACACATAATAAACAACACAACAGGAAATAATAATACAGTCAATACACATAAGCAATAACAGACAATTTAAAACCATGATGTCCGGGCCAAATGTGAAATATTAAAATTTTAAAATAAACACTGGATGCGAACAGAGGTAAAATGTATGTAGCAGAAAGGTTTTTAAAGTGCTTATGTGGACATTTTGCAAAGAATTGAACACAGCAGGACGTTATTTACTTTATTCAGGGAACAGCCTGAAGGCACATTGGAACAGCCACGTTTTCAGGCTCCTAAAAACTGCCAATGGGGGGGGGGGGGACTTGTCAGATATCCTTGGGGAGCAAGTTCCAGAGTCGGAGGGCCACTACAGAGAAGACCCTCTCCCTCGTCCTCCCCAATCGCGCCAGCGAAGGCGGCAGGAGCAAGCGTAGGCCCTCTCCAGATGATCGGAGAGAACGCCTAGGTTCATAGACAGAAATGCGGTCACGCAAATAGGCGGGTCTCAAACCGTTCAAGGTTTTGTCCTTTGTCATTATCTACAAAGGCACATTAGCTCCAAGTGGACTGCCTAAATCACAGGACACCAAGGGCAACTCTTGGCACTTTTTCCAATTGCAAGCTTGTTCATTACGGGACGAGTCAAGAGTGCCAGTTCAGTTATAGCAATTCCAGGAACAGATTTGGGGATAGCAGGAGAGTAAGAGCTAAATTAGCTATAGAAATAGTTATGGAGACACTCAACAGGTGTCACCCAGATGTTTTTTAGATGTCATGATTTTAGGTTTCGAATTTTATAGGGAAGCAGTTCATTTTTTTTACAGATACGTATTTAAGGCCTGCATAGCCTTAGTTTTTTTTATCCTTGCTTGGATGCTTGGATGTTTCTAACAGACATCAGCTGTCCAGGAAATATTCTGAATAGCAGGGCACCCTAGAGAATAAACGCGTTGTGCATTGGAATGCATCATCACTCTTTCCTTTTCATTAAGAGAAAGAAATCTGGTGCAGAACCCAAGGCTTACTATGGCAACCCTGTATATTTCCACTGCTGTCTTTTTGTAAAGAAAGGGAGGGCTCCCCTTGGAAAAACAACTTTGCATATATTTAATGCTACTAAAGTTTCCTGTGATAGATCTTTGTTGCTGTTAATTGGCTAATTCAAACCGAACACTGCGTAGAGACTTAAGGAGGATAAAGTCTTTTTTAACTCTCAGCACTCCGTGTGTGTATGGCTCCAGTGTGATATGTAGAAACTTAAGTTTGAGCCTGGTTCCCAGCTTCCTTGCATGAGTGACATTGGTTGTCTTGATGGCATATCAGCAATGACCTAAATACCGTTGAGAAGTCCCCCATTAAAGGGGGCCCACTTGAATCAGCGTTATTTACATGTTGAACAGTTGAACTCAGTTGGTCTCTGTTGTGATTGGTAATTTAGAGCAAACACCTTCAGATAAATTAATGTATAACACTTCAGAATCTTAAACAACTATTCTTCGTAGATTTGGAAATCTGACATTCAATTTCGCCACGAGTCAGAAGACAGCTTGCCAGCAGTGAACAACATGTTAACTTAGAACTGTAACTGCTAGTTGCTACATTATCTACAGTATCTGGAATGTGAATATGTGCATAGTACCAGGGGTGTTGATGGAAATAAGAGGGCTTTGCCTAGTTTTGGTCTTTTTCAACTGCTGATTCCTATATGCAAAGAACAGGGAAGAAGAGGGTTGCCCTCTTGTGGCTGCATGTGGCATTTCAGGCAGGCTTTGAGGAGCCTCGCTTTCTCTTGGAGTGCGCCCTCTGGTAGCCAGTTTGTGTTCTGCCACCCATCCACATACCACATTTCTACTGCACTCAAGACACTCTTGTGAGTTACTGTAGATGCGCACAGGTTTTGGCTGTGCCCTTCTGTGAGGTAGAGATAGCGTGACATGCCCAATGCTACGGGGTGAATTTTCCTGCCTGAGTAATAGGGATCTAAGCAAAATCTTCATGGGTCAATCTTCCCCACCACCCATCTCTTTACATTGTCTAGGGATGATGGAGACTGTGGTTCAAAAGCAAGGCTAAGAGCGCGTCTGCATTGTAGAATTAATACAGTTGAAGGCCCCTCTAACTAATGTGGCGCAATACTGTGGAATCATGAAAGTTGCAGTTTTACAAGGTCTTTCACCTTCATGGCTCACCAAACTACAACTCCCAGGGTTCCATAGCATTAAGCCACGGCAGTTAACGTGGTTTCAAACTTCTTCAATTCTACAGAGTAGGTAGTACACACCAGATTCAAGCTCCACCTTTTGCATTGACTGAGGACTATGGGCTGTTCTTGAACACCACCAGAGCTGGGAAAGGTTGTGTTGAGAGGAATGAAAGTCCTTCAGAGCACAGCATCCAGGACAAAGGTAGGGGGTTGTCAGCATTGTGTCGCAGCAAACCCATCCAACTATTGCGAACAGGTTCAGAGGAACACCTGGGTTGCCATTTAAAATTATTGTATGACTGTGATGCCTTGAACCCACCATTATTTTTACAAATGGGTGCCTCTCCTCAGCTCCCTTCTTCTGATTGGAAGCAGTGGCTGCCCTTCAAGGACTTTCCAAGGTGGCACATGAAGCTCACAGAGAAGCATGAACAGTGGTTGTGGTGGACACAGCATAGGAGACCCCTTCCATAATTCTTGACAAATGCAGGTCACCTTGAAGTGATTTCAGCTAGCCCTGTGGATAAGGTCTATACCTGGTGAGCTTCTGCTAAATCAGATCAGCCAGGACAGAGAACAAGCACTCTGAACAGAAGGCAAAGCACCTAGGTATGCTACAATTTGGCCAAAAGGGATGCAAGTACCAGCTTATGCTCAAAATATATAAGCATACTTAACATGAAAAATACAAGATGTTTTATACACTTCTGACAGTTATTCAGACTTTCCACACCTGACTGACTGAGAAACGGACCAGCTAGGATCCACGCAGGGGTTGGCCAGAGGTTTCTCTTACATCGCAGACAGGAGGAGGAAATCCCCATGACAGGAAGGAGAACGACTGATTATTTGTGGGTTTAAAGGTACAGTCTGGAAGGCGCAAAACTGAAAAGGATGATGACGAGGATATGCAGATGATTACTTGATTTTAGTGTATTCATATTTGCTTTAGCTTCTGTGAGGACTATTTGATCAGATAAACCGTGGAGACACAGACCTGGTGGTAAAGGGATTATCTGCCACACATCTATGTACGAAGAAACTGACTTTATCTGACCTGAGAGACTGCTGAAAGGACCCCCTTAATTGTTTAGCCATCTCCATTCCCAGATGCTTATGGAAACGGGGCACTGAGGGAAACGGATGCCTTCATAATATAGGTGGTTCAATTGTATACTTTTAAATATTGATACAGTATAGAATACATTTTACACAAGAAATATACATTTTGGTTTACTATGGTTTGGGGTACAGTTGTTGCTGGGTCCCTTCCAAAGCCTTCAGTGGCTTCAATATTGCGAAATGTCAGAAGAACAGAAAATGTTTAAAAATTAAAAATCCTATAACGTGCCTGGAGTCTCATAATGTCCACGAATAATTAGGGAGGGGGTGCTGTGGTTTGACAACAATCTCCTCCGCCTCACAATGCCTTTTTGGTCTTTTGGCTGGAGTGGTCTCTATGCTCCAGGTATTACAGTACAATATTTTAAGGAGGCTGTTGTGCTTAATTTTTATTCCCTATTTCTTTCCGCATTTAAGAGCCGCTGCCTCCCTAATAATTAAATAGTATGCCTGCTTTTGGTGGGGGCTTGGCAATCCTAAAAATAAAAAAACCCAAACACAATGGCTCCTCATGTCTCCCTTCAAGACACTCTCATGAAATAGCTTCAATAGAGTGGGAAAACCAAGACTGGAAGTTCCATAACTTGCTCATAATCTCAGAGTAGGGAAAGGTCCCAAGAGGCCACCCAGTCTGACTTCAATCTGTCTTGCAAGTGTTTCCCAAGTACCAGGCATGTAGCCCGGGGGCTTGAGGGTTTCAGCCCCCCAATTCTCAGGGTGGTCCACGAGAAGGCCTTTTGGGTACATTATTTAAACTCTTATGTGTATTCATATCATGATCTGATCACCATACTCAATATACCCCATATGCATGGGGGTATTGGGATAACGGTACAAAAGGTTTGCTAGGGTAGACCCTCTCACAGACTCAGCCACCCTCCCCGAATTAAAATCCAAGTACAGAGAAAGGGAAGCCCGTGCTCCTGTCTGCTTGGAAACCTCTGATTCCCATTTGGAGACTCATTCTCTCCCTCTGCTTCTACCCAGGAGTACTCTCCTTGGATGACAAGTCGCAGGAAAGAGGGAGGGAGGGCTGCGGGTCGACCTGTTATCTTTAAATGAGAGTAAGATGAATAGGACTTGCTTTGACTGCATTCTCCCTGATGGGACTTTGGACTTGACCTACAGTGCTCTTGTCATATTTCGAACTCTTTTATGCTTTCAGTAGGTTGGGATCCCCACAGAGAACTCAGATTAGTACAGTAGTCATTTTGTTATGGCAAAACATCCCACAGATCAACATGGTCCTAAGTCACCTGTTGCTATTAAAGCCCTGCTGTTTGTGTTTGGATACTTTTGTTGTTTACGGGGCAGGGGGCATTTGAATTTGAAACATTTCATTTGATACCAGGAGGAAGGGCCAGCTTTAGCTCAGCAGGTTAATCTGCAGCTGAAGTAAATCATGCCAACTATCATGTTGATAGTTCGAAGCCGGGTCAGGGTGAGCTTCTGACCTTCAGCCCAACTCCCTGCCCACCTAACTGATTGAAAACAGCAATGTGAGTAGATGAATAGGAACCACATTAGGCACATTAGGTTCGGGGGAAAGTTTATGAACAAAGAAAGCTTTTTGGCAAGGAGATGGAGCAACAGCGCCCAACCGAGCAAAGCTTCCAAAAGATGCCGAATGATGAGAAAAAGCCTAAATATACCTCTTATCTGTTGTCTGTCTTGTTATTGTAAAATCGGCATTGAATGTGTGCCGTATATGTGTTCTGTGGTCCGCCCCGAGTCCCCTTTGGGGTGAGAAGGGCAGAATACAAATACTGTAAGTAAATAAATAAATATTTAGGATTTTGGAGAGAAAGGAATATCATTGTGGAAATATGATTTATAGCTGGGTTTTAAGATCCAGTCTTTGTTCTAGTCCACATTAAACTAACAAAAAAGTGACAGTCCAAAATATGAACCATCTGTCTTGTCTTTTCTTTTTAAAAGGGCATTGATTGTCATTTCTTTTGATATCCCATCAAAATTATAGCAATCTTTCATTTTATTTTTTAAGCAGTACTCAATCTCTGTAAAAGTATGAATTGGCCTGAGATTCAGATCTTATTGATGAATAATCTTATGTGGTCTTTAACATGGGCTCTGATAAGTTTAATAGAAAGGGGTAAATGTGTTTAGTCGATCATTAAGAAGCTAACCAAATTAGTTGAATTGGGTTTACATTAGATGATGAATAAAGAAAATTGCTATTACATTATTTTAACTGCCCTTTATTATTAAATCAACATTCTTATCAGAATGAAGCTGGAAAATGTTATGCGTTATTCTCCATTTTATAGACAGTTATGTATGTAAACAATTGCTTGCTCTTAGTAATATGAATCCTTTAGGGCTAGAAATAAGGTGGCAGAGGGAAAAGATAAAGTCATTGAGGCGGCTTTGCACAATTAATCCTATATTAGCACTACTTTTAAGTAAGCCGTTTGAATTTAGTCCTAAACATTGTACTTCCCCAATCTGGACAGACAAAAACCAGGATTCCCTCCCCTCAATCCAACATAAATACATTTGGGTTAGTGTAAAATTTGTTGCCTTTGTTTGGAATTAGATTAATGCTTACATTCAACTTGAAGTCAATTTGGCTCAAAAATCACACTTATCTCGCTCGCTTTCCACTAGTCAATTTCTAGTGTTAATGTATGTGAATTAATTCCTGTTACTGCACAGACTGTGGCTGGAATTCTGAATAGAGAACGTATGTTCCTGCTGGCCTTTCACTGACCCTTGGACTTACAGCAGAGCTGTTGCCTGCTGATAGAGTGGTACATGATGGAGCCTATATAACAGGCATGGGCAAACTTCGGCCCTCCAGGTGTTTTGGACCAGTAGGCTGTTAGGAATTGTGGGAGTTGACATCCAAAACACCTGGAGGGCCGAAGTTTTCCTATGCCTGTTATATGAGGTAAAGGTAAAGCTTTCCCGTGACAATAAGTCTAGTCGTGTCTGACTCTGGGGGGTGGTGCTTATCTCCATTTCTAAGTCAAAGAGCCGGCGTTGTCCATAGACCCTTCTAAGGTCATGTGGCCAGCTTGACTGTATGGAGCGCCGTTACCTTCCCACAGAAGCAGTACCACTCGATCTACTCACATTTGCATTTTTTTTCGAACTGCTAGGTTGACAGAAGCTGGGGCTAACAGCGGGAGCTCACTCCACTTCCCTTCCCAACCTTTCTGTCAGCAAATTCAGCAGCTCAGCGGTTTAACCCTCTGCTTCACCAGGGGGCATCTGCTATAAAAACATGTATGTGTGTGTGTGTTTAAAAAGTTAGTCAACAAAATCCCAAAAAAACTGGGTAGACTTATCTATGGGTCAGTGTGAATACTGCATCTGAACCCTCATCAAAAAAAGTAAACATTCCCTTCTCCAAGTCAAAATAATATAATCATAGAGTTTGAAGAGACCACAAAGGCTATCCAGTCCAATCCCACTCTGCCATGTAGGAAAACACAATCAAAGCACCTCCAACAGATGGGCTTCCAGCCTCTCCAAGAAGGAAGCAAGGCAGAGAAAGAAGGCAGGCAGGGCCAGGGGAGAGACGAGGTGGCAGTGGTCTCTGCGGGGAAGGAAGAAGGGAGATGCAGGCAATGCTGGGTAGCATATGTGTCCAATGTATCACATTGCCCATGATGTACACACACCACTGTGACCTGGCACATTAAGAAGAATTAAACTGATAAGAACAGATACTACACTTGATCTTAGCCAAAAGGCCAAGAAGCGATGATGATATGGAAACATGATGTATATATTCAGTTGTATGATGTTTATTTAATGTATTGTAATAAGTATTTTACTAACTATATAGAATGTAATCAAGTTTTATCAAGCCTTTTTGTTTGGTTTGGTATTGTGATATGGCCTAAGCCAGGGCTAATCAATAAAATTTACTACTACTTCATTCCACCAGCTCGCTGGTGCGAAGTTTTGGGCTTGAGTGTTATCAGTACGCTGATGACACTCAGCTCGTTCTGAGGATGGAGGGCCGACCAGACTCCGTACCCAATAATTTCCAACAGTGCCTCGAGGCCGTTACTAGATGGCTGCGTGCCAGCAGGCTGAGAGTGAATCCAGCGAAAACAGAGATCTTATGACTGGGCCGTCCGGGCAGTGGGGATGCCCAGCTGCCTATCCTAGATGGCGAGGCATTATGCCCATCATCCTCGATAAAGAACCTGGGAGTCCTTTTGGACTCTGCTAACAATGGAGGTTCAGGTTTCCGCGGTTAGCAGAACTGCATTTTCCATCTGCGTCAGGCTAGATGACTGGCCCCTATCTGTCTAGGAACGATCTAGCCACGGTGATCCAGGCTATGGTAATCTCAAAATTAGACTACTGTAACGCCCTCTACGTTGGCTTACCTTTGTCGGTAATCCGGAAGCTCAAGATAGTGCAGAGTGCTGCGGCCTGACCTCTTGCCAGGCAACCGACAAGGAGTCATATAACTCCAATTCTACAGCAACTGCACTGACTTCCGATCGAGCACCGAATTGCCTTCAAAGTGATGGTTCTTACTTTCATGGCCTTATATGGTCTAGGGCCGGCGTACTGGAGGGACCGCCTCACCCTCTACCAACCCCAGAGATCACTTAGGTCGGAAGATCAAGTCTTATTAGAAATTCCCAGTTTCAAAATTGTTCGTTTAACATCAACTAGGCGCAGGGCCTTTACGACTGTGGCCCCTTTCCTATGGAACGCTTTGCCTCCTGAAGTCCGGGCCCTACGGGAGTTACCGGCCTTCCGCAGGGCATGTAAAACACAAGCGTTTGAATCCTGCTAACTTTATCTAACTTGGTTTTAATCTGGTTTTTTTAAATTGTTAATTACATTGTTCTGTTGTAAACCACCCCGAGCCTTTGGGGAGTGGCGGTATATAAGCTCGAATAATCTATCTATGTATATAATAAAAGTCAGTGTTTGCGGGCGGTGGGTGGGTGGTGCAACCGAGCGAATATGTGCCAGCGTTTCGATTGGCTTCCACTGTGGGATAATTTGCATAAAGGACTCCCATTGGCCAGCCAACACGAACATTCCGACCCTCTAAAGTGCCAGAGGGGGGTAAGGAAAAGGCCTGAGGCAGTCAGGCATGGTGGGAGTTTAAGTCCAAAACATTTTGTAGCCCCCAACAATGAGACAACAAAACCAAACTTGGCACACAGAACCCACAAAATCCACTTTACGTCTTGGTGCAGTTTGAGGGAGGATGGACCATGGATAGCCAGCATTCCAACATCCCAAATCTCAAAGGTGCCAGACAGAGTTCTTTACAAAAAGGCTTTCTTTTTACCTGATTTTACAAACTAGGCCTCAGCCTGAATTGACAGCAATGCTTCCTCAATTTGATTTTCGAGACTAGGCCTCAGCCTGAATTGACAGTAAGGCTTCCTCAACTTGATTCTCCTGACTAGGCCTCAGTCTGAATTGACAGTAAGGCTTTCTCAACATGATTCTCCTGACTAGGCCTCAGCCTGAATTGACAGTAAGGCTTCCCCAACTTGATTTTCGAGACTAGGCCCCCAACAATGACAGAACAAGACTACAGTTGGCACACAGATCCCCCCCAAAGACCCACTCTACATCCCGGTGCAGTTTGAAGGAGGGTGGACCATGGAGGATGGGACTTGCTGTACCTTCACTCACTTACTCTGACCAGCACAGGTGACGGACCTGGAACAAACTTGGCACACATAACCCCCATGATGCCCTTTACGTCCTGGTGTAGTTTGGGAAAGATGGACCACGGATTATGGGATTTGTAGTACTTCCAAGTGCTTTGCTTCCCAGAGACCACTATGGCCCCCAACAAAGACCGATAAATATCAAACTTGGCACGCAGAGCCCCCATGACCCACTCTATGTCCTGGTGCAGTTTGGAGAAGAGCAGAGCATGGATGATGGGGCTTGAAGTACCTCCACTCCCCGAGACTGCTGCGACCCTCATCCAATGACTGATCAAGACCAAATTTGGTACACAGAACCCCCTACATCCTGGTGCAATTTGGAGGAGGATGGACCATGGATTATGAGACTTGAAGTACCTTCACTTACTTCCCGAGACCACTGCGAGCCAAATGAACAACTGATACGGACCAACCTTGGCACACGATGCCTTCCTCAAATAACCCGGGCAGCGCCGGGTCCCCAAGCTAGTAAATAAATAAATAGGATCAGTTCAAAATAAATTGCCTATGTTGCTACGTTGAAACCCCCATGGCCCTCTTGCTTCTTGATTAGTCTTTTCTTCCCCCTTCTTAACGTAAAGGAAGAACTTGGCTTTTACTTTATTCTCTGGCATGAATCACAGAGGACTTTGGCCATGTTGCCCTGTCATATCCTGGAGAGGATTCCAATCCCATTGCCAGAGTTATGGCCCTGTGGGAATGCGGCTAATTGTACAGGCAGGACTGGGCAAGCTGGTGCTACCAAAGAAACCTTGAGGAATCTCCAAGGCGCTTATCCCTCGTCCAAATAATTTCGCCTTGACCTGTTGGGTGAAGCGGATGTAAGAATGGCTCCCTCACCAGTAGATGGCTGCACAGCTTTGGACTGCAAGCGCCGCATTCCATTGAACGCAATCATTCTTTTATTGCTGTGGCTTCCTTCGAGGCCGGAGTTTCACAAGACGTGCCCTCCTTTTCCCTTCTCTGTACAAACAGATTTTTCATTTCTGAATAGACTTTCTAGGAATGAGTAGGGACTTGAATCATCCCTGCATACATCCCGTTTCCTTAGATGTCTGGAGGATATTACAAAGAGGAACAGCAGTCCTAGAAGAATGCAAAGCAGGAATAGTTTGGCTGACCGTAAAACAAATGCCAGTATCCCTTCATGCTTGTGAAACTAAGGTCTTCAGTTCAGAAAACTTAAACTATGCTTGTAAATTATTCAGGCATGGACAAGAGGCTTTTAAACAGAGGCAGGATGGCTAGGGCCGGACTAAGATAATTTAAAATGATAAGCGAACATTATTTTCACACACACACACACACACACAGCCACCAATCACTGAAAAATAAAAGGTAGAATATTATGCACATGTTCGGGGGTGCATCCTCTGTCTCCGGCCTTGTGGAGGGTGTGCATGCGCGCTTGGGCGTGCATGCATGGAGCTAGATGGTTCCGCGCGTGCGCATTTAGCCGCCTTCCACGGGGCCGGAGACTGAGAAGGGGCATTTGGCGGACGGATGTGCCCCTAAATATGTGGCGCCCCACACGGGCGTGTAGTTCGCATAATGTAAGATCCAGCCCTGAGGATGGCCATCTGTCGAGGGTGCTTTGAATCCAATTTTATTTATTTATTTATTATTTCGACTTGTTGGTCGCCCCCTCCGTGAGGCTTGGGGCAACTCACAGAGGTTAAAAACACAATAAAACACAATAAAAACACAAACACAATAAAACACAAGTACAGCAAAAATACATTAAAACACAATAAAATCACTTTAGGAACTAACATCCAATTTAAGAGCTACATAGTAGCGGGTAAAGTGGGACCCCCACATTATTCTTGAATTTTACTGCTTCTTGGCTGGGGGTTGGACTGTATGGCCCATGAGGTCTCTTCCAACTCTATGATTCTATGATTTTAAGAGCTTATTATTAAATCAAAGCATGGACAATAACATATTCCTATATTTATTTATATTTTACCCTTTCCAAAGTCCATGACTCAAGAGGGATTTGTCATTGCTAATTACCATGAAGTTTCGAGCAGAAAGCTGAAGGAGCCTGAGGTGCAGGTGGTATTCTTCCCAATTCTGCCAGTGAAGAATAGAAGATTATACCAAAGCAGGTAAATACTAAAAGTGAATGACTGGCCATGGCAGTGTTTCGCAACCTTCCTAATTCCACGACCCCTTAATATAGTTCCTCATGTTGTGATAACCCCAACCATAAAATTATTTTAGTTGCTACTTCATAAATGTGATGTTGCTACTGTTATGAATTGTAATGTAAATATATGATATGCAGGATGTATTTTCATTCACTGGACCACATTTGGCACAAATTCCCTATATGCCCAAATTTTAACACTGGTGGGGGTGGGGGATTAGTTTTATCATTTGGAAATTGTAGTTGCTGGGATTTATAGTTCACCTACAAGCAAAGGGCACTCTGAATTACACCAACGATGGAATTGAACCAAGCTTGGCACACAGGACTCCCATAACCAACAGAAAATACTGGAAGGGTTTGGTGGGCATTGGCCTTGAGTTTTGGAATTGTTGTTCATCTACACCCATCAAGCACTGTGGACTCAAACCATGATGGATCTGGACCAAACTTGGCATGAATAATCAATATGCCCAAATGTGAACACTGGTGGAGTTTGAGGAAAATAGACCTTGACATTTGGGAGTTGTAGTTGCTGGGATTTATAGTTTGACTACAATCAAAGCGCATTCTGAACCCCACCAGCTATAGAACCCCCATGACCAACAAAAAAGACTGTGTTTTCTGATCGTCTTTGGCGACCCCTATGACCCCCCCCCCCCGGTGGTCTCAACCCCCAGACTGAGATGTTGTTAGAGGTTTAGCATATGGGAACACAGTCTTTACTTCTTAGACAGGGGACTACAGGCTAAAGATAGGCTACACCTAACAAAAGAAAGAATGTATTGGGTAGTAGTATAGGTTGGAGGCAATAGTTGAAACATCAGCCTGAAAGCAAGCACTGTAGAAAAGGATATGGATTCTAGAGGAGAAACTAAGAAAGAGAATGGGATCCATAGAAAAACAGAGAGCAAATTAATAGCCGTGAACAAGCAAAGCTTCAAATGTCCATACAGGAAGTCCACAAACTACGTGGTAGGTTCTGTAGGGTTGTTCTTAAGCTGAATTTACATGTAAGTTGTAACAGATACATTTTTAAGTGTAACTCCCACCAAAATAATTATTTTTGTTTAGTTTTGGATAGCATAGGGAAGGATTAAAACCGCTGTAATGTTTCTTTTGCTCTGTGCCCCTGTTCAGACTATTCCACCTCATTTTCTGTCCTTGTGACAACTAGATTTTAAAAACTTTGAATTGACATGGAAATAAGGATTGGTGAGAAAGCTTTGGTGGAGATAACTTTTCTCCATGATAACTCTTCCAGGAGTGAATTTCTCTTCTGAGGAGTAGATTTCTCTCACTTCCTGTTGTTTCATCCCCGTTCTTAACTATAAGTTGTTTGTAAGTCAGATATGTGTAACTTGGGGACTGCCTTTTTATTTATACAGAGTTTGGGAAGCAAACAAGTTGAACTTGATGTCCCACTAGAGCAGACCTGGGCATCTTACGGCCTGCGGGGCGGCTGTGGCCCGCCGGCTGATTCTGACCGGCCCATGGATCCTTTGGCGCCCGGGGAGAAGGACGTCAGGGGCGGGGCCACTTCCACAAGAAGAAGGGCTGCCACTGCCGCCATCCCATCGCGGGCTGTGAGGCCTCCATTGGCAGACAGCCCGCCGCTCTGGAGAATGATCAGAGGAGTGGCGGCTTTGGAGTGCCTGCCTTCCGGGAGGCGATCCGGGCCTGCAGCAGGAGCAGTTGGCGACCTGCGGCGGCTGATCGCCCTGGCTACCCGGAAGACTTCATCGTCTTCCGGGTTGCCAGGGCAATCAGCCGATCGAGAACGCCTCTGATGGAACGGCTGGAGGCGAGAGCGGACGGACGCCTGCAGCATCCAATTGTCTGCTGCTCTGCTCTGCTCTGCTGCTGCGGCGGCTGGGTCCGCTTTGTCATCCTCTGGGCTGGGTCCATTGGGCCATTCCATCTTGGGATCCTTCCTCTCTTGAGGAAGCCTCCATCTTGGTTCGCACCTTGTCTTCTTGAATTTCATTTTATTTTAGTGGTTTTTATTATTATTTAATTATAATTTCAATATATTATAATGTCTATATATACTATAATATAATAATTATTTTATTTATTATTTCAATTTGTACACCATCCTTTCCAAGTGGCTCAGGACAGTTTACAGCATATCGAACAACAAACAAAGCATAAAAACAGTAAAATGATATTATGATATTAATACTAATAATATATAAATATTTCTTGATATATTAATATGTTAATATTAATGATGTGTAATATATAGTAAATCTAGTAAATCTATATATATAAAGGAACAGTCGTCATGTGAAGACTACCTCAAACAGAGAAACCTTACAATGCAGAAACACAAAACTTGCCAACAGAAATAAGCCTCAAGCAAGGTACGTTTGTAGCAAAGAAACTTCCCCCCAAAACCTAAAAGGCCCCCAAAACAATGAGTAAAAAAACCTCCGTGGCTGCCAGCAAATGCCATTGGCCGACATCGGCCCACACAAAATGCAGAGAGGAAGAGTAACCATAGCAACGCTGGCAGGAGCCATCCAAGGCTAGGATAGAATGCTGAGAGATTTCAGTTGTCAGTTGGTGTTTGAGGGTTAAACTGTCAAAACCAAACTCTATGAGGGAGAAATTCTCCAGCAATTCCTACCCACACAACACAACACAACTTCCAATCACAACCCATCCCACCAAACTTACGGGACCCCGTACACACAACACCTACCACCACCACAAACAAAAACCATTCCTTCCTTCCACACAGACAGAAACTGACCCAAAAGACAAGCCATGCCTTCTAAAAATAACAGCATCGGACGACACACTCACAACGCTACATACATCAAACAAAAAAGGGCAAAACAAACGCCAGAACAGAAACACACTGTGCAGCAGAGACACAGACAACAGGTCACTGCACGACGCACAGCTGAGAACCAAATGCAAAGAACTGCACGACAAGAAGAAGCGTGCAGCCAGGAACAACAAAGACGCAGAAATGCAACACAACAGCAGCGCAAGGAGCGCAGAAACACGACGTCGCAACACAGAAAACAAACTTCAAAAACACCGCAACCAATTCCACCGCCTAGCCTTCAGATACAACGCTGCAGAAGACTACAGCATGGTGCCAGAGGTCGACATTGGCACCCTAACGCACATCTGCACACACTGCAAAGCCCTGAAATACCCAGCAGAAACAACAGGAATGTGCTGCCTAGCCGGTAAAGTCTCTCTACCACCACTTGCCACTCCTCCACAAACACTACAGACTTTGCTGAGTGGAGACACTCCAGAATCAAAACACTTCCTCCGCTATATAAGACAATACAACTCATGCTTCCAGATGACATCATTTGGAGCACACATAGAAAGTGCGCAATTAATGCCTACATCACCCCACCAAGACCGTAAGTAACATCATTTCCAACCCTTACATACTCAGACTTTCTCGCATCTCCTAAATAGTGCACAGCAACGCGTGTCGGGTACAGCTAGTAAATAAATAAATAGTGTAGATTAGAATGTAGTTCAGCCTTTAGGTGCAGCCCTCCATAGTATTTTTTGGCTCTCGTGTGGCCCCTTGGGAAAAAAAATTGCCCACCCCTGGACTAGAGG
This sequence comes from Anolis apletophallus, assembly GCA_030556195.1. NCBI lineage: Eukaryota > Metazoa > Chordata > Lepidosauria > Squamata > Anolidae > Anolis > Anolis apletophallus. Next base: position 161,075,925 of record JARBWK010000001.1, on the reverse strand, counting down.
AAGGTATATATGACTTCATAGGCAGAATGTTGATAACTAGTACGATGGGAATATTACAATTCAGAAAGAATTTCAGCAAAGGAGAGGGAGTAGCCTTATATGTTAAACACAAATTCATTTATACAGAAATCAATGGAAATGGTTTGGATGCATTTGGGGGGGAAATAAATAGAGAAATAAACAAATGTAATCCTGTGATAAGAATTTATTACAGGCCACCAAACAAGAGGTGGTGGATGATGCCCGCTAGGAAATTAATTCTGCTAACAGATTAACCTCTGTCTTAGATTAAACCTGTTTGCTCACACTGATTCAGCCCATTACTGACAACAGATACTGATTTAGTGCCAAAAAAGCTTCCTTGGAATTAGATGTAGAGATGAGAGTTTGCTACCATCATCTTACTGGTAACACGAAATGCCAATGTGACCTGGTTCAAATAGTGTTAGAATTCAGGATATATGTTGTCCATCACAGAGAACAATCAGATGTGAGGACAAGATATTAATTTAGGTTTAAGAGGGGAAATGGCAGGAACAGATGAGGGAGGGAAAATGTTCTTACCTAGTGTAAGCAACTATCAAAGTTAGGAATGACCTGAGGGAAAAGGTGGCTGGGGAAGGGAAATGGTTCAGTCCATCCCCCACAACTCAGGCACATTTGTTCCCAATGGCATTTTTTTTTCTTCCCTTTACTTCGTCCAGACAAGTTTTGAAATACCTTCTGTCTGGTGTAACCAAGAACATATGTGGTGCTTTAAACATATGGGCGAAGCTCACTTTTTGTCTACTGCTAGTCTCTACTCAGCTTGATCAGTGAAATATGAGGTCCTCATTGGCACTATAATCTTTTACTGATACATATTAATATTTTGTGTTTCGTAAGATACTTTTTATCGGAAAATGATTGGGGGAAAGTTATTTGCACAGCTCTTGACTAGCAGTGCATTATTTGTGCTGCTCTCGTCTAGCCATCCTATAAGATTTTCTCAGAATCATTATGTTCATAATGAATTTGTTTTCATATAATAAATACATTTCAGCTATTTCCCTAGGCCTGCAGGGCAATTGGGTGATCTCTTGCAACCAAATGCTACTTGGTACACCACTCTCAGGAGCCCCTGATGGCGCAGTGGGTTAAATCGTTGAGCTGCTGAACTTGCTAACCGAAAGGTCAGTGGTTCGAATCCAGGGAGCGGGGTAAGCTCCCACTGTTAGCTTCTGCCAACCTAGCAGTTTAAAAACATGCAAATGTGAGTAGATCAATAGGCACTGGTCTGGCAGGAAGATAATGATGTTCCATGCAGTCATGCTGGCCACATGACCTAGGAGGCGTCTATGGACAATGCCGGCTCTTCGGCATAGAAATGGAGATGACCACCACTCCCCACATTCGGACACGATTAGACTTAATGTCAGGGGAAACCTTTACCATTTATACCAGGGCTGTCCAACTGGCGGCCCGAGGGCCATACACGGCCCCCCAGCCTGATGGACATGGCCCCCGCTATGCCCCCGGCCGCCATTTTTATTTTTTTTAAAAAAATCTAATTTTTTTTAAAAAAATGGCGGCCGGGGGGGGAGGGGGAGGCGGGGCAGGGAGGAGGAAGTGAGCTGGCTCCTCCTCCTTCGCCCTTCCTCCTTCCACTCCCTGCACCGCGGCTCGCGATTGGAGCCGCGGGGCGCGTCCGCGGGGAGGAGGAGGGGCGAAGGAGGAGGAAGCCAGCCAGCTGACTTCCTCCACCTTTGCCCCTCCTCCTCCCCCTCCCCGCGCCGGCGCTTGGGATCAGGGCAAGGGCGCGGGCGGGGGGAAGATGAGGGACGAAGGAGAAGGCCGTCAGCTGACAGCCTTCTCCTTCGTCCCTCTTCTTTCCCCCCACGCGCACTGGCGCCCGGATCCGGGCAAGGGCGCGGGCGGGGGGAAAGGAGGAGGAGGGAGAGTTCTCCCTCCTCCTCCTCCTCTTCCACCGGCGCTGCGGCGCAGGGGAGCAGCGACGCCCGGGAAAGAGGAGGAGGAGGGAGAACTCTCCCTCCTCCCTCCTCCTCTTTCCGCCCGCACCCTTGCCCGGATCTCAGGCGCCGGCGCGCGCGGGGAAAGAGGGACGAAGGAGAAGGCAGTCAGCTGATTGCCTTCTCCTTCGTCCCTCTTTCCCCGCGCGCGCGCCGGCGCCCAGGATCCGGGCAAGGGCGCGGGCGGGGGAAAAGAGGAGGAGGAGGAGGAGGGAGAGTTCTCCCTCCTCCTCCTCTTTCCCGGGCGTCGCTGCTTTCCCCTGCGCCGCAGCGCCGGTGGAAAGGAGGAGGAGGAGGGAGAACTCTCCCTCCTCCTCCTTTCCCCCGGCGCCGCAGTGCAGGGGACACCGGCTGCGCCGGGAAGGGCGGGAGGGTGCGAGGAGGTGGGCCTCCTCCTCCTTCCCGGCGCCGCTGGTGTCCCATGTGCTGCGGCGCCGGAGAAAGAGGAGGAGGAGGGAGAATGACAGTTTAGGAGGGGGCTGGGGGCGGGGCTGGGGGAGGGGCCTGGGGCGGGGCCTGGGGCAGGGCCGAATGGCCCCCCAGGTCATCAGTGACCTCAAGTCCGGCCCTTGGCCGGTTAGAAGTTGGACAGCACTGATTTATACCAAACTCTGTGCTTGTGACTTCATCAACTGGATTGTCATGTGACATCTTAAGATAGTGTCCTTTTGTTGGAAATGTTCAAGTTCTCCACTAAATCAGATTGCTTACTGTATTGTATGTGTGTGTATTGGTGTGAAGTTTTCATTAAATCTATGTTGTGGGAGGGGCTGCAGACCATGTGATCAGAACTGGGACTATTCAAGACTCAGACTCCATTTTTAGAGGTCGGACACCATTAGACTTTCAGACTGGAAAGACAGAGACTCTACTAGACTCTCAGAACAGAGAGATGCTTTAGACCAGGATTGGGCAAACTACGGCCTGGGGTCCGGATGTGGCCCTTTGGCTGATTATATCCGGCCCTCCTAAGGGCCCAGCAGGCAGGCAGGGCAGGCAGGCGGGCAGGCGGGCAGGCTCGCCGCTCGCCTTGGCCCGCCTGCTTGCCCCACCCGCCGCTTGCCTCCTCCTTTCGCCCGCGCACCCTCTCGCCCGCTTCGGCTCTCCCAGTGAGAGGCCAGGGAAGGAGGGAGCAAGCGCCGCCGCCAAGCATCCTTAGTAAGTGAACTATACATCCCAGCAACTCCAACTCCCAAATATCTATTTTCCCCAAATTTCCCCAGTGTTCACATTTGGGCATATTTAGGATTCGTGCCATCCGTCACGAATCTCAAAGGCTCGCTGTCAGGAGGTTTTAGAAAGGTGGGAACAGGAAGTCATCGAGAGGGAAGGGATCCCAGGGCCATTCAGCCTAACCCCCAGGGATACACAATCAAAGCACCCCGACTGATGGCCATCAAGCCTCTGCATAAAATTCTCCTGAGAAGGGGACTACAAGGAAGCATTATTTTATTTTAGTGGTTTTTATTATTATTGTATAATAATTTTATTATAATAATATAATAAATAATATAATATGTTATATTATATTATAATTTCAATATATTATGTCTCTCTATATATATACTATAATATAATAATTATGATATTAATACTAATAATATATGAATATTTCTTGATATATTAATATGTTAATATTAATTATGTGTAATATATAGTAAATATAGTAAGTGAATAAATACAGTAAATAAATTATGTAGATTAGCATGTAGTTCTGCTTGTAGGTGCGGCCCTCCATAATATTTTTTGGTTCTCATGTGGCCCCTTGGAAAAAATAATTGCCCACCCCTGCTTTAGACTTTGGACTGTTGATTATAAGAATGATGCCCTGTGTTATCTGCACATAGAAACTACTTCAAATATTATCTGTAACTGGATTAGTATTTCTTTATTTAAAACTTTTGTACCCCGACCTTCTCACCTCTATCGAGGGACTCAGACCAGCATTACAGCAAAAATTCAATGCTATACAGTTTAAAAACAACTACAACAACATATTAATAGTTCACCTGACAGTTGCCATAAGTCGGAAATGACATTGAATAAGACGTCCTGTTGGTGTACTTTTGTCCTCTGGTTTCAGCCTTAAACTAATTCACGTTTCCCTCTATTTGTTTGCCCTGTGGACCCTGTCACATTCCCTTCACAGAAAAGCTTTGCTGCGGGCCTGTCACTTTTCCTGCTCTGTTGGAATATCAAACCTGAATGAGCTCATCTGAATTTAAGTGAGCTCAGTTCCTATTCCAGGAACAGATATGATTGATTAAAACAGTGCTCAGGTGGTCTTTGACCTTTGAGAGCAGAGTCTCAGTACTATATTGCATATGGCACAGTTTGTACTCAGTCAGGAATCAGTTCTGTGGGGCTTTGAAAAATAACATTAATGGCATGAAGTATCCTCAGTTCACTTGCTTCCTATAGAGATCAAATCGAGGTGATAGAGAGTCCTGGGCAGAGTATCCACTGGTGAGACCTTTGCTCTTTTGAGACAAATGGCAGGGGGTTATCTGACTGGGTTGGAAGGCAGCACCTCAATCCATGTTCAGCCTATTAATCATTTCCATTTTCCACAGATACCCAATAAAGTAAAGGTAAAGGTATTCCCCTGACATTAAATCTAGTTGTGCCCGACTCTGGGGGTTGATGCTCATCTCAATTTCTAAGCCAAAGAGCCATCGTTGTTCGTAGACATCTCCAAGGTCATGTGGCAGACATGACTGCATGGAGCACCGTTACCTTCTGGCTGGAGCAGTACCTATTGATTTACTCACATTTGCATGTTTTCGAACTGCTAGGTTGGCAGAAGCTGGGGCTAACAGTGGGAGCTCACCCCGCTCCCTGGATTCAAGCCGCTAACCCAGGGGTAGGGAACCTATGGCTCGGGAGCCAGGTGTGGGTCTTTTCATGATTGTATCTGGCTCTCCCTCTTCTTTCCTTTCTCCCCCTCACCCTTTCCTTCTCCTTCCTTCCTTCCTTCCTTCCTTCCTTCCTTCCTTCCTTCCTTCCTTCCTTCCTTTCTCCCCTTCACCCTTTCCTTCTCTTTCTCTCCTTCTCTTTCCTCCATTCTCCCTCCCTCTTCCTTCCTTCCTCTTCTATTATTTTCCCCAAGTCTTCCTTTCCTTCTTCCTTTCTTTTCACTTCCCTCTCTCTCCCCTTCTTTATTTTCTTATTTTCCCTTCATTATTTGGCTTTTTCCTCACTCCCTTTCCTTTCTTTTCCCCACCTTTTCCTTTCCTCCCTTCCCATTTCCTTTTTTCTTTTCCCTTCCTTGTCTCTCTCCTGCTTTTCTTTTCTTCCTTTTCCATAGTTTGTTCTTCTTTTCTTTCTTCATCTGCCCCTCCCTCCTTTATTTCCTCTATCTTTCTTTCTTTCTTTCCCCCTTCCTTCCGCCTTCTCTTCCTTCCCAGAGTCCTGAGCATGCCTTTTGCAGAGCCAGGTCTGAAGTGTCTCGTCATTCTGCCGGGGGAATCCTTTCCTCATAGTATGTACGTATAAACTCACATTTAGTTGAATTCAGTCTTAAAATATATTATATATTGCAATATATGGCTCTCATTGAAATAATTTTTTTGCTTTTGTGGCTCTCTGAGCAAAAGGTTCCTGACTCTTGCGCTAACCTTTCAGTCAGCAAGTTCAGCAGCTCAGTGATTTAATCTGCTGTGGTTCCAGTAAATATGAGCCTAAATTAGGGGCTTTGCAGGGAATTTGAAAGGCTGTGTTCAGCCACTTGGGCAGCCCAAGATGCAGACCAGGCCCATAGGTAGTGAGGTGCTGACAGAGACCCTAGTTTAATCTGGGGAAAAATCTCCTTTCCATCCTGTCATTGGCTTATCTATTTGCATGATGGTAAATGAAGCTTCCAATATATTATTTAAGACAGGGTTTAAGTGATTGAAAAGAGGTTTAAAATGTAACCCAATCAACCTATTTGCAGCTAAACAGAACATGTTGGCCAAAAATATTGCATAAATTACCTTCCCATATTAGCTCTGCTATTGAAGTGAAGGTATTTTCAGTGGCATTTCCAGCATCAGGGCAGAGCGTGGCATTGATTTCTCCATTAGTCAGCCATGACATTTATTATTTTTTCTTTCCTTGGTAACAGTCGGAATTGGGAGCACTTACATTCCATATTTTAAAACATCAGGTTATTTCAAATCGCTTGCATTATTGAGATTTCCATATTTGGAAAGTGAGCTCACACTTTGAGCTGCAGAATTTTGATCACCGACATGAAATCAGGCATTCTTTCTTTCTTTCTGGGGCAAGTTCATAGTTCATATGGTATTCATCATCATCATTATTATGTAAAGATAGTGTGGCAACTGGGAGTGAGAATAACATTCTGATTTCTTGTTATAGTTGGCTTCGTGATACCATTACGTCACTGAATCCATATTCTTTATACAAACCCAAGCCTTAGAATAATAACTTTTAAATAAGCATGCATACATTTTGATTCCTTTGACGTATACGTTTGGGTTATTTCAAAATCTTGGTATCTATGAAATCCTCGATCGTATGATGTAGCGGTGCTATAAAACAGTGATTTTCAACCTTTTTTGAGCCGTGGCACATTTTTTACATTTACAAAATCCTGGGGCACACCACCAACCAAAATGACACAAAATGACACTCTGTCATTTTACTGACTGTCACCCTTCCCCCTTGTGACGCCGCTGCTTCCGCCATACCCCCTCCCCCTGGGAGGCCCACGCGCAGAAGGCCTGTCACCGTCCCGCAGGGGAGGGCTGCGCTGAGTGGCCGAAGCGCACGCGGGCTCGGCTGAGCAGGACGAATAGGAATTGAGCACACGGGGTGGCTTCGAGCCTTGGAACAAACTGCGGCGGAGGCTCGTAGCCATCGCCACCCCCAGTTCTCCTTCCCGAAGGGGTTCAGCCCCCCCCCCAGGAGTGCCTCCCCCACCGCGTCCCTTCGGCTTCCCTGCTGTCGCCTTGGGGCCAGGTCGGGAAGGAACCAAACCGGGTGGTGGAGCTGCGCATCCCGACCTCTGCTCTACTCTGCTCTGCAGCGAACCCGGAGCCCATCCAGGAGAGGCCAGGAGATTAGGGGTTGCTCCCCTTCCCCAGTGCGGAGGGGCTAGAGGGCAGAAAGCCTCGCCTCGAGCCTCCGGGAGCGGGGTCGAACGGGGGCAGCTCCCGCATACTCCTCCTCCCTCTCCTCCTCCTTGCTGCCGGAGGGGAGGAGGGCAGAAGAGCGCCCAGGAAGCCAGAGGAGCGGCGGCCTGGCCAGGTAGCCATTGGTGCGCAGAGGGAGGGAAGGAAGGAAGGGAAGGAGAGGAGAGGAGGGAGGAAGGAAAGTTCTGGACGCCGAGGGCTCTCCCTGACTGCAGCCAGGTTGACTGGCATTGCTGCTTCAGCCAGGAAAGCCTAATTTCCGCTGCCTGAAGTTTCCTGCTAGTCTCTCTCTCCCCCCCCCCCCCTGTAATTTCCTATGGCACACCTGATGATTTCTCACGGCACACTAGTGTGCCGCGGCACACTGGTTGGGAAACACTGCTATAAAACACAGAGACATATATAGCAGAATCGGGAAGGTCTTTCCTCTTCCTTGCATTGTTGTATCTGGCAATAGTGAAATGTGAAAAAAACACACAAACACACACAGACTCATTGTCATCCATCCCAGACTACCCTGCTCTTCTCATCCATCATCCTGACCTTGATTTTATGTTCAAAAGTTTCTCCCTGAAAAAAAATGGCAGATAAATCGAATCCCAATATGATGATCATCTGTCATATTTCAATAATAATCCTAGATTTTATACCATCGTAAATAAACATTTCGGAACACTTTGAAAAGGAAAAATGGTCTACACAGGCATGTTGTCTGACTAAATGGCGTTGCTACCCTCTCGTCTTGGGGAATAATCGAATAGTTTGAGAAATGTGTTTAGTCACTGGTGAATTGACGTGGTTTCCCCAGTCCCACATATTTGGGCAGCTGTGGCGGTGCTAATTCGAGCGGGTGTTTCCGCAGCAACTATGTCATATTGTCTCTGGCAAACAGGGCAGAGCAGACTTGCCAACGGACGCCTCACCGGCAGCGTTAGAAGACTTTCCAAATGCGCTTGCTTATTTATGTGCAGGAGGAAATATATAATCGTCATACATCTTCAATGTGGGGTGCTGGTGGAGCTGTTTACAAACACGTTTTCTTCTGGGTATTATATCTCTTCCTGGTAAATCAGGAGCATACTTTTTTGGTTTCCAGCTCACACAATTCGCCTTTCATGTCTGGCAACTCTGCTTGCTAGTTGAAGGATTCTGGGAGCTACAGCGATGGATGATGGCTTCCATGTCAGTGGCATGGATCAGTTTAGGAATTACCCAAGATCCTAAAACCTATCCCCAGAATATGTTTAGCAACACAAAATAGCTTATTGAAAGTCTCAACAAAAACCTGGATTGGATTTGCTGCCCCGCCAGGCACTTCTAGGGATTTGTAATCCAAAAGAGTAACTTTTCTTAATTGTTTCCTGCAATACTTACTGGAAGCTAAGTGGAGGTTGCATTGTTTGTTTATTATTATTATTATTATTATTATTATTATTATAATATACCCTGCCTCCATCTCCCTAAAGGGACTCAGGGCGGCTTACATGGGGCCAGGGCCAGTCGACAGTTTAGACCAGGGGTGGGCAATTATTTTTACCAAGGGGCCACACGAGAGCCAGAAAATGTGATGGAGGGCCGCACCTAAAGGCCACTGCATTCTACATAATCGTACACTGCATTCTACATAATATCAATCGAATTTCTTTAATAATAATAAAAAAGGCACTACATTGCGTTTTTGATATATTAATAAGACTGCTAAGAGTATATGTTATGAGCAATGAAAAAGAGAGGTTGCCATAGGAAAAATGACACTTATTCACTAAAATTTTACAAAACAATGGTTAACAAAATGTGAACATTTGTATCATTTGTGATTCGTTATATTAATGATCATTTCCAGTCATATTCGCTTCAAAGCACATTTTGAGTTTCACTTATTCCTGGAAAGAGGTTCTTAGTTTTCTACAGACATATAAAAAACATTGCCTACATTTTGGGTTTAATCACCTCATTTGGTGCGATTCAGTTATTTTTTTCTTATTCAGTGAGAGAAATCAAGTCTCTGTTGACTTTAACAAGTGCATCAAAGTCAGGTTGAATGTCAGAGGTGGAGATGCGAAGCACCCGTGACAGATGGCCACCCAGCCTCTGCTTCAAAGCCTCCACCACACTCCCTCCCTCCGGGGCAGCAGAGAGTTCCACTGCTGAACAGCTCTCTCTCTCACACAGTCAGGAAGTTCTTCCTCATGATGTTTAGACAGAACTTCCTTCCTTTCCTGTAGTTTGTGGCCATGGCTCCGTGGCGCCCTCGCCTCTCTCTCTCTCTCTCTCTCTCTCTCCCGGGCGGTGGAAAGGAAGCCCCCTCCTCCCTCCTCTTTAGGACATATTGATCCATGGCCCCCCTCACCCTCCTCCTCTCAGCCTTCTCTTTATCTATGACTATATTGTAGTAGACCATTATATGGCCATGTTATTAGTAATGTTACATGTAATATAAATATATAATTATAATATCACATTATTATTAGATTATAATTATTATAGGTATAACAATATATTACATTACATCATCAGCATATGGGTGGAACTGTCCCCGCCCCCCCCCTTCTTCTTTCCTGTCAGGAACCCCTATTGGAGGGGAGGGGGAGGGCGGCTGGGCCTGGTTGTTCCACCTCAGACTCTGCCGTGGAGGGAGGGGACACTCCAACCCCACCGCCATCCCTGGGGCCTGCCCTCCCCTGCCTCCCTCAATGGCCGCCCCTCTCTCGCTTCCAAAACAGGCCTCCGTCACTCCTGCTTCTTCCTTCTAAAATGGCGGCGGTGGCGAAAGGGGCGTGGCCTGAGTGGCATCACCAATGCCCTCCCTCCCGAGAAGAAGAGGCGGACTCTGGGAAGCAAGGGGCTGGGGCCTCTGCGGAGCAGGCGTGCTCCTGATTGGCCGCCCGGGAAAGGCTGATTGGCTGTCGCTCAGGGGGAAGAGGCCTCCCTCCCTCGCACGGGGTCCATTTGCATGTTTAAAGGGGAAGCACCCAGTTCCAAGGCGTGGTCCTTTTTTCGAGCCCTCAAGACAGGTCAGGGCGAGAGGCCTCTCTAGATGGGATAGGAGGAACAAAGCCTTGAGGGAGAAAGGGCGTTCCTTCCCGGGATCCACGGGCCGGTCAGAATCAGCGGGCGGGCCGCATGCGGCCCGTGGGGCATAAGATGTCCAGGTCTGATTTAGATATAACATGTACAGAATGTAATAATAAATATAAAAAACAACATAAGCAACATTATAACAACAATAAAACAAGCATCAGAAACAACAACCAAGAGTATAATTCAAGTCTCATTGTCTTCATGAACTAGAGTCCTTTGTAAGTCTCTTAAACTTTCTAATGGAAATGAGGAGTTTCAATCCAGAAAAGAGGCACTGTCAGACAGGTACACACTTATACCAATGGCTAACTCGGATACTTATATTGGATGTATTTCAGAAGCTCAAAGTAGACAAGTTCTGATGGTAGAGGTAGATTATGTTTGCTTAGCCTTGTGGAAGAGACTTATTAATTGAAGATGGGTCTGTTTTTTCCTAATGAACAACACCAATGCGGTAAGGATAGTAAAACTGAAAGTTAGATCAACACACACACAAGGAGTTAAAGAGCCAAGAAACTGCACATCATTCACAAATATGCCAAAGACGGACTCAGAGGGTGACTAATGCTTGGAAAATCCTGTGGTATGGCAGCTGTGCTTCCCCCCCTGTAGCCACAGCTGCAGTCATTTCCCTTTGCAAATGCATTGCTTCCCCAAGACGCATCCTGTGTCCCGTTACTCCATGTCCTCCCTGCTTTTCATAGGTGAGAATAACCTATTGCCTCTTCTTTTTCAGACACGAGAATTGGTTTATCCTCAACATGGGCTGGCCAATCTCTGGTTCTCCAAAGTCATAGGTTTCTTCTTTTCCATCAGCTCCAGATAGTATGTCCATGTTTAAAGATGATGGCAGGTGTACTGGAACTAAACAAGAAGGTTCATATTTTATCCATCTCTTCCTTATAAATGTACGCCTGTGCATAGCTAACAGCTTTTTCATCTAATTTCTACAAATAAATGCATCACTCGAGGCACAAAGATAGCATCATGACTTATGGCCTAGTACTGGCATGATTTGCCAATTTTAACTTTAATGTCTCTGTAATTACCGTATATTCCGGAATACAAGGCAACTGGGCATGTAAGATGACCCCCCAATTTTTAAAGATAAAATACAGAGTTAGGGATATACCCAGTGTTTAAGACTACCCTCCTCTTCCAAGACTATGCCCCTGTGTCCCCGGCCGCTTTCCGTTCAAGGACCTCCTCGCCCTCGCCGTTTACCTTCTTCGAAGGCCACTTGGTTTGCCTAGGCCCAAGGAAGTGCCTCCGAACGCCGACTCCTAGCAGCGCTGGGTGATGGCATGCCTTGGATGTGCCTCCAGAGGCAAACTGGGAGTAGTAGTCCCCTGTCTCCTACTGCTCCCAGCGTGCGTCTGGGAGCACATCCAAGGCACGCCATCGCTCAGCGCTGCTAGGAGTCATCCGGAGATGTTTTCTTGGGCCTCCAGACGATGACTCCTAGCAGCGTTAGGCGATGGTATGCCTTGGATGTGCTCCCAGACGCACGCTGGAAGTAGTAGTCCCCTGACTCCTACTGCTCCCAGCATGCCTCCGAGAGTACATCCAAGGCACGCCATCACCCAGCGTTGCTAGGAGTCATCCGGAGACGCTTCCTTGGGCCTCCGGACGCCGACTTCTAGCAACCCTGGGCGGCGGCGTGCCTTGGATGTGCTCCCAGAGGCACGCTGGGAGCAGTAGGAGTCACAGAACTACTGCTCCTAGCATGCCTCTGGGAGCACATCCAAGGCACGCCATCGCCCAGCACTGCTAGGAGTTGGCATCCGGAGGCACTTCTTTGGGCCTAGACAAGCTTTCGGAGGAGGTAAGCAGCGAGGGCAGAGGAGGTCCTTGAATGGAGAGCGGCGGGGGCTGCTGGGAAAGTCCAGCGAGCCATCACCCCCCAGCTAGTCTCCGTGGCAATGCGGTCTGCTACTCTTCCTCCCCATGCCATCCCTCCCTCCACCCTCCTCTTCCTCCCTCCCTCCTCAAGCTGCACCACTAAGGGCAATTTTATTTTTTCTTTAACCTATTATTTTAACCTATTCTTAACCTATTATTTTAATTTATACCCAGCGTACTAGATAACCCCCACTTTTTCATAGCTTAAAAAGCCGTCTAGTACGCCAGAATATCCGGTAATCGTATTGTGTTGGAATATTCAAATTCATCCGTTCACTAGGGATTCCAGGGTTTAAGCCAGGAAGCTGAACATGTTGTGATTCGTGTATGCTTGACTATGTATATAAGCTCAGTTCTTGCCTATCCATCTCAAAGTACACATATGCCCAGGAGAACCCTACAGGAATGGGGGCATTCATTGTCTACATTATAGTATTGTTAGCCCTGAAGCATCCAGAGATATCATAGTCAAAACCTGGGACTCAGGGACTTTGCTGATATATTAGGGCGTCATCAACCAGGGCAATCCCTTATGGCCGAGTATGATTGTCTTGCAAAGGAAGAATCTTCTCAGTGAATGGCTGTGAAGACCTGTAGTGGATCTGCATGTTCTTTCACAATGAGAACATAGATTTCCAGATGGAAAGTGTCCCAACAAGGGTTTGCTTGATATGCCTTCCTCTTGGCATGTTTCTCCCTTTCTCCTCTTCAAAGTCCATAGTACTGTTGGTAATAGCTGACCTCCAGTTACAACGCCCGAGGGCCAAGGCTTCCCAGTTCACACTGAGAACATAAAAACTGAGAACTGGGTGGCACAATGGGTTAAACTCTTGTGCTGCTAATCTGCTGACCTGAAGGTGGGCTGAACTGCTGGCCTAAAGGTCAGCAGTTAAAATCTGTGAGATGGGGTAAGCTCTTGTCTGTCAGTTCCAGTTCCTGCCAACCTAGCAGTTCGAAAACATGCACATGTGAGTAAATAAATAGATACCGCTTCGGCAGAAAAAGGCAAAGAGACACTTGAAGCTGGCCACACAACCAGGAGGTGACAACCAGGCTCTTTGCTTAAAAAATGGAGGAAAGCACCTCCTCAGAGCCAGAGATGCCTCTGGAAGCACATCCAAGGCACGCCGCCGCCCAGCGTTGCTAGAAGTCGGCGTCCGGAGGCCCAAGGAAGAGTCTCCGGATGACTCCTAGCAGCGCTGGGTGATGGCGTGCCTTGGATGTGCTCTCGGAGGCAAGCTGGGAGCAGTAGGAGTCAGGGGACTACTACTTCCAGAAGCCGGAAATGAAAGTAGACGCCTCTGCCTTTGTTTGTGTTTGTGTGTCTCATTGTATATGATTGTAAAGGTGTGGAATTTTTGCATATGTATGTAAATGCTGTAAGCTGCTCTGAGTCCCCTAAGGGAGAAGGGCAGAATATAAATAAAGTGTATTATTATTATTATTATTATTTCTATTTCTATTTCTGATCCTAAGTTTTCTAGGTTCCAGGTTTTACAAGACTTCATTTCAAGCTTCTATCTCTTTCTGTTCACTGACTGCAGATGGGCTGCGCTTTAGAGAATGTGTTTCAACACTAGGTTTGTATACAGCTGCCTATGCCCATCTGGCCCTTACAGTAGATCGTTGAATATGGTATATGGAGCAACAGCTGTGCTACTTCCAGTTCGAGGATGTGAAGTTAAAGTTAAACCAACCGAGAAATGCAAAATAAAATGCTCTGTAGATGTGAAGGCACCTTAGATTTGGTGAAATACCGTATTTAAGATTTGTAGGAAGATATAGGGATTTCAGACTTGGTGCCATGTGAAGGCTCTACATCTACAGACTGTATTTCTTTAAATGTATATAAATCTCTTGGGTCATCTTGACCGTTTATATAACCGTATTCTCTTGCAGATATATAGCAGAGCATGTGATAATACAATAAACAAATACACACATTCCCATTTGTCACGCAGCAGATCAATTAGAAGGCCTGACAAAGTACTTACGTGGAAGGAATGTTTATTACTCACCATTTGTAAGATGACATGTGGCTAACTTCAAGGCTTGCCCTTATGACTTATCTACTGATGGTATTTCAAATATTTTGAAATTTATAACATCTGTACTTGTTGTCCTTAAAGCCCTAATTCTGGAATCACTGTACGTGAAAAACACTTCAGAGCAGAGAATTTAGTAATGTTTCAGTTGCACAAATAGGGGCAACAAGTTAAAATCTTAACTAATTAAGCATTATGAACCAGATGAATAGAATAAACTATTTTAGATAATATTTCAAAGAAAAATGTCTGGTGAAATTACATAAAAAGCAGCAATCACAATTTGTACACTTGTCTTTAAGAAATACCAGCTGTGCTTTAATTCAGTGTTTCCCAACAGCTGTTTCGCGGCACACTAGTGTGCCGTGAGCGATCACCTGGTGTGCCGTGGGAAAACCTCTCCCCCCCCTTTCTTCCCCCTCCTGCCGAACTCCTGCTGCTGCTGCTTGGGGGAGGAGGAGGAAGGGCCAGGCGGCAGCGAAGAAGAAAGAGGAGGGGCCGGGGCCAGCCAGCCAGCTTCCAATCGAGGGAGGGCGGGGAACGGAAGTGGAAGTGAGGAGCACAGTCTGAGGCAGGTCCATCGGCTTCTTCTTTCAAACCACAGGAAAGAAGGAAGGAAGGCAGGCAACCGCGGACCGAGTGAGTGCCTTCCCTTCTGGTGTGAAAGAGGGAGAGAGCCATTCAGGAAGGGAGCCACCTGGGGGTTCTGTGTGGGAAGTTTGGCCCAGTTCTAGCATTGGTGTGGTTCAGAATGCTCTTTGATTGTAGGGGAACTATAAATCCCAGCAACTACAACTCCCAAATGGCAAGGTCTATTTCCCCTGAACTCCATCTGCGTTCATATGTGGGCATATTGAGTATTCATTTCAAGTGTGGTCCAGATCTATCATTATTTCAGTCCACAGTGCTCTCTGGGTGTAGGTGAACTACAACTTCCAACCTCAAGGTCAATTCCCAAGCCAACCCTTTCAGTACTTTCTGTTGGTAATGAGAGTTCAATATGCCAAGTTTGGTTCAATTCCATTGTTGCAAGAGTTCAGGATGCTCTTTGATTGTGTGTTAACTATAAATTGAACAAGACCTTCGCGTGTGTCTTTCTGCCATTCCTGCCAGGATATCTGGCATCGCCAGCCCGTCGGCCTAACTCTGTATGCCTTATTGAGGAGCGCATTTGAGTCTCCTTTTGTCCTTGTACTGATTGGATTGAATTGCCAGACTAGAGACTGTATTGTGTTGGAACTATCTGGACTACCTATATTACGTTGTGGAGCTGCGAACCCTATTTTGTGAAGCTGCGGATTTTATTGTGAAGCTGCTATATGTGGATATGTATCCGAATTTATCACTTGTATACTGGTCGCCACAACACCCATATATGCTCCGGGGATATGGTATGTCTTGAGATATATGTTCATCGATCCTCTAGTTCTGTTTATGATATAAAGCATATATATTTTATATTGTATTAACCTTACTGTGTATCTTTCTATGCCTTAATGTATAGCCAGAGTCTCCATGCCCATCTGTTGGGAGGTCTTGGGTGGTGCCTTCCTGCTTGGCTGAAGGGGGTCAGGCTGAATGGCCTTTGGGGGACCCATATTTCTCCCACAAGTTCCCTTCCCTCCTTTCCCCCGTTAGCTGGATGACTCCCTGCCTGCCTGCCTACCCGCCCCTCCGGCTGCTTGCCTGCCTGCCTGCCTTCAGCGCTTGGGTTCCGCTGCTCTCTGACCTCGCATAGCGCCCACAGGGCTGGGCTGGGCTGGACCGGAAGTGCTCCCCACCGTAGCGGAATGGAAGGGAACGGGCCCAAACAGGTCCACCCTACTGCACGGCCCTCCCGGAAACAGGGACCCGTGCGCTGAGGTTCCAGAGACTGTGTAGCAAACTTTATACATGACACCACAATCCACATAGATAAGAATCTAATTTCCCAAGGCACACCTGATGATCTCTCACGGCACACTAGTGTGCCACAGCACACTGGTTGGGAAACACTGAGTTAGGGTAAAGGGGGTTAATATTCTTGGGAGAAAGAGAGAGGAAGCCCCACTCCTAGGGCTGTGGGGGCCAAGCGGCAAAAAGGAGAGAGAAAGACATAGGAGGCAAAAAGAACACAAAGAATCAGAAGTTAGGATAACACACCGTAATGTATTTTTATTAGGGGGTTACTCTGTAATAAAAGGGGAAAGGTGTTTAGATAGAATAAAGTAACCTTGGTTCTGGTAGCTGCTGCAAGGCTCCTCTGAGTAACTGACCAGCTGGGCTCCGGACTCCCGCTCCCCACTGGTTCCAATCTTATATCTTTACTAATTTGGCCAGCGAGGCTAAGATTGGTGCTCGACAACATTAAGATTATAATAATTCAGAAACTACTTGAAGGCACATGAAAACAAGTGTTAGTGTTGAATGCTTATACATATTATTTATGCCCACAATTAGCCCTAGGAATTTTGTTTGAAATGGGTCCGCATTTTTAGTGGGGCAGGGTATAGGACCTGCAAGGCACATGCATTGCACAGATGTGTACTACTTAATCTGTAATTTGGGAAATGGGCTCCATGAGGACAAAAATCCAAATTATTGTATTAATACAGTTCCCAACAAATATGTCATTCATTTTCTAGATCCCGCACTAACTAAAACTTTAACATACATCATATTGAATAATGTGAAGCCAGCTGACAGGCTGCCTGTTAGAACTTTTTGGTGCCAATATTATGGTTCAATTAAATAAAGTATAGGAAAGAAATAGCATCTAATTTTCAAACAGCACTTCACGAGTAAAAAAAAATGCAATAGCATAGTCAATTTAATTGGATATTTTATGTATATATAAAATAATTGAAATAACATTTCCATAGGTGAGATTAGCCTTTCTATCTATGCATTAGATTAGAACTTCAGAAGAAACTGCCTGCTTATTAAACTGCAGACTAGTTAAAGAGAAGTATTTGGGGTAATTCTCAGGAAGTAATTTCACATTCTATATTTTAACGACATATAAAAAATTTAGTGCCCAGAGTACTGCACTTTGTTACTTCTAAGTTCAATTATTTTAATATTTTAATCTAAAAATTTAAAAGACGTTGATGGAGCACACAGATCAATAAAATCCTCCCTAGTTTTCTGCAAGCCGTTTAATGAAGTCTAAATTATTTCCAGATTACAGAACAAACGCTGGATATTTTAACTTGTAAATATATATATATATATATATATATATATATATATTCAGAATATTTGAACACAGCTCCATGTGCCCGTCTTTTCTTCTTTATATATATATTGCAAAGATTAGTATTTATTAACTATTCTTAATGTTTTATAAAACATAGAATGGTTTACCAGAAGTGCTGAATTTCTTTTTCAACACCTGCCACACATTTAATCACAAACCTGCTCACCATGTTTCCTACACTTATTATGGATACAAAAAAGGAAAAATTTGGTTGTAATTCAGTCCACATTTGCCTTATATTTAATCCAATTAATCACAATGGGATTTCCTTCTGAGTACCAAGGTGTGGAACTACATTGTTTGACAGGGGCCCCATCTACACTGACAACTGAATGCAGTTTGAGGCTAACTGGACAGTCAACAAACTCCCACAGAAGAATACATCTGGATCTACACTGCCAAATAAAATCCAGATTATCTGCTTTGATAATCTTTTATACAGCTGTGTGCAGACTCAGGCCCCTTCCACACAGCTGTATAAAATCCACATTGAACTGGATTATATGGAAGTATGGACTCACAATAACCCAGTTCAAAGCAGATATTTATTTATTTATTATTTCGATTTGTTAGTTGGCCCTTCTGACAGGCTCGGGGCGATTTACATGTGCTTAAAACCATAAAAACACTATAAAACAATGTACCAATGTCCACACATTAAAATTGTACAGACAGATACACACTAAAAATAACTCTTGTCCATTATCTGCCTTGATATTCAGGGTCATATGGCTGCATGGAAGGGCCCTCATATAATCCAGTTCAAATATGATAATGTGGATTTTCTGATTTGACAATCTGGATTATATGGCAGTGTAGATCCAGCCTACGAAAGGGAGCTCTGTGGTTTGTGTAAACAATTATGAATGGCATTGGTTAATGTATTTTTAATGTATTTTAATTGTTGAAGGGTTTTGGGGTTTTATATTGTGATTATGTGGGCATCGAATTGTGCCGTACTGTAAGCCGCTCTGAGTCCCCCCTTGGGGGTTGAGAAGAGCGGGGTAAAATCCCGAAATAAATAAATAAACACCATCCAGACTTCAAACCGGTCGCAGGACTTCCTGTGAAATCCTCTGCACATGGAAACAACTTTCTTCAATACTAGTTTGAAATGGAATTAAATGGCCACTGTAGCTGCGGCTATACACATGCAAACTTTATCACATAGCTTACCACAGAGAATGGGAGCATCATTCTTTAAAAATATCTTTCAGCATTGTTCAGTTGAATATGCAAACACATGCTTTACATCCCTATTCTAATATTGCCATGTATCATGGTGAGTACATATACAACATTCACGTGTATCGTGTGTTGTTTTCATGAACTATCTTCTTGGTTACATACAGTGGGAGGTACAATTTAGTAAAATAATGTATTTAATTCCAAAACATTTGCTCACCATGGTGACAACTCAAAACAAATCTAAGCATAGCGTTGTTGTAGGTTTTTTCGGGCTATATGGCCATGTTCTAGAGGCATTCTCTCCTGACGTTTCGCCTGCATCAATAGCAAGCATCCTCAGAGGTTGTGAGGTCCTCACAACCTCTGAGGATGCTTGCCATAGATGCAGGCGAAACGTCAGGAGAGAATACCTCTAGAACATGGCCATATAGCTCGAAAAAATCCTACAACAGTGATTTGCAACCTTTTTTGAGCCGCGGCATATTTTTTACATTTACAAAATCCTGGGGCACACCACCAACCAAAATGACACTCTAACACAGTAGTACATATTGTTAATATGTTTTTAAATGTATTTATACACTCACTTCGTGTGAAACCTGGGCCTGTTTCGATGAACACAAAATAGATATCCTGGCAGAAATGGTAGAAAGACACACATGAAGCTCTTGCTCAACAGCTGTCAGTCTCTCTCTGTTTTTAGTTTTTATTGCAGTCAAGCTTGTCTTGCTGTGACCCGAAATTGCCACTGTCACGTGATGCGCAGCTGCAGCACTAACTCTAATTTTGTTTACTTAGCCGCGTCTGAGCGAATCCAAGATGGCGTGACCATAGCACTCTCACATCACTTCTTAGGTGACGCGAGAGTGCTATGGTTCCATTTCTTAAAGGGACAGATGCGCCTTATAGTTTATATATGAATGAAGTTTGAAAATAATTTCCCACGGCACACCTGATGATCTCTCACGGCACACTAGTGTTCCGCGGCACACTGGTTGAAAATCACTGACCTACAACGCAGTGATTCCGGCCATGAAAGCCTTCGACAATACAAATTTAAGCATACTTTAATATCCATTGGTTTCATTAGGGCCCCTTCCACACATGTATAAAATCCACATTGAACTGGATTATATGGCAGAATGGACTCAGATAAGTCGGTTCAAGTAAATATTGTGGATTATCTGTCTTGATATTCTGGGGGCCCTTCCACACAGCCATATAACCCAGGGCCCTTCAAACAGCCATATAACCCAGAATATCAAGGCAGAAAAATCCCACAATATCTGCTTTGAACTGAGTTAAGAACATAAGAACATAAGAACATAAGAACATAAGAGCCATGCTGAATCGGGCCTCAGCCCATCTAGTCCAGCATTCTGTGTCACACAGTGGCCCACTAGTTGTACACACAGGGATCTCTAGCAGAAAGGAGGGCAAAACCCTCACCTGCTCCCGACCCCCCACAACCAGTACCCGGGGAAAATCCTGCCTGCCTCCATCAACACAGAGGTGGCACTTGGATGTCCATTTCAGTAGCTACTGATTCCCTTGGTATCCATGAATCTGTCTAATCCTGCCTTGAAGCTGTCCAGGCTGACCGCTGTCACAACCTCCTCTGGAAGTGAGTTCCATAACCCAATGACCCTCTGGGTGAAGAAATATTTCCCTTTATTAGTCCTAACTTTCCTACCTTGGAGCTTTAGGGAGTGCCCCCTAGTCCTAGTGTTGTGTGACAGAGAAAATATTTTTTCTCTATTCACCTTTTCTATCCCATGCATGATTTTATACACTTCGATCAAGTCACCTCTTAAACGCCGTCTTTCAAGGCGTTGCAACCTGATTTCGTAAGGGAGCTGCTCCATCCCTTGGATCATTCTTGTTGCCCTTTTCTGTACCTTTTTCAGTTCCGTTATATCCTTCTTGAGGTGCGGTGACCAGAATTGTACACAGTACTCCAAATGTGGCCTCACCATAGATTTGTAGAGAGTTGTCTGAGTCCACATGGTCATATATTCCAGTTCAAAGCAGCTAATGTGGGATTTTGTTCAGCTGTGTGGAAGGGGCCTAGGCTTAGCTGTTCTTTAAATAATGTTGGATCATGGTGAATGTGAATAGGGTTATAGTGATATAGATCACTAACAACAGAGTATTGAACTAGCAGACAACATCTCAAAAGCCTGTAAATAATTTTGGTGGAAATTCAGAATCTGTGCTAATATATGCTATGGTTTAATATATTCCTACACAAGAGTACATATTCAAGATCCCTTAACACTTAGCTGGGTGCAAAACCCATTTTCACGGAGGGTCCCATTAGCCTTATGGTTTCCTTCAAAGGGCTGCTGAATCCATGGATGGAGAATCCAGGGATATAGAGGGCCAACTATTTTTTTAAACATAGTTGTTGGTGCTCTTTAATTTTTATCCAGTTTGGCCCCCCAGGTGTCAGGAATGACAACTCCAATGACTTTTTAAATTATCTGCCATGCAGACTGGGGATAATGGGGATCGCAACCTAACACCACTGAGGTTCAAGAAAGGTTAATGGCGATTTTAAAGTCAGACATCATATCCACTTGTCTTGTATCGCAACCCAAACCCCACTCTCCTGACTAAATCTTCAGCCTTCCGGGTGTTAGTGTATCACAACTCCCAACAGCTCTAGTCATGCTGTATATTGATGGGAAATATAGGAGCTGGGGTCCAGCATCTGGAGGGCCACATAAAAGGACAAGGCGGGCCAGATTTGGTTAGGTGTGGCACATGTGACTTAGGGCCTTTTTTACATTGTCTTTATATCCCAGGATCTGATTCCAGGTGATCTGCTTTTTGCTGGATTATATGAGTCTACATTGTCAGATAGTCTGGGATAAGGAGATAATCTGGGATCAGATCCTGGGATATAGTGCAGCGATATAGGGGCCTTAGAACAGTGTTTTTCAACCTTTTTTGAGCCGCGGCACATTTTTTACATTTACAAAATCCTGGGGCACACCACCAACCAAAATGACACAAAAGTACACTGTAACACAGTAATACATATAGTTAATATGTTTTTAAATGTATTTATACACTCAGTGTGAAACCTGGGCCTGTTTCGATGAACACAACATAGGTATCCTGGCAGGAATGGCAGAAAGACACAAACTTCCCACACAGAACTCCCATAACCAAGAGAAAATACTATAAGAGTTTGGTGGACATTGACCTTGGGTTTTGGAGTTGTAGTTCACTTATATCCAGAGAACACTGTGTACTGAAACAATGTTGGATCAGGACCAAACTTGGCATGAATACTCAATATGCCCAAATGTGAACACAGATGGAGTTTGGGGAAAATAGACCTTGACATTTGGGAGTTACAGTTTCTGGGATTTATAGTTAACACACAATCAAAGAGCATCCTGAACTCTTGCAACAATGGAATTGAACCAAACTTGGCATATTGAACTCTCACTACCAACAGAAAGTACTGAAAGGGTTTGCTTGGGAATTGACCTTGAGTTTGGAAGTTGTAGTTCACCTACACCCAGAGAGCACTGTGGACTCAAACAATGTTATGTTATGTTGTTGTTTGTTTTCTATCCAGAATCACAATGTTGGAAGGAGGCTCACCACTTTAAGGTCCCTCAAACAGGCATGGGAAAACTTCGTCCCTCTGGGTGCTTTGGACTTCAATTCCCACCATTCCTAACTGCCTGAGGCCCTTTCCTGCTTAAATGGCTGAGGGGGGGGGGGAAGCAAAAGAGCCTAAGGCTGATAGGAATGGTGGGAGTTGGAGTCCAAAACACCTGGAAGGTCCAAGTTTGCCCATGCCAGCTTTCGACATAGACCTCTTCCTGCCCCTTCGCGCCCTTCTTCCCCCTCCTGCCAAACACTTTTTCTTCTACACTGCCACTTCTGCCGCCATTTTGATCCGAGGGGGCAGCGTGAGCGTGTTCAGGAGGGGAGGGGGGAAGGAGGAAGACGTGACCCTTGCGGGCGCTACTGCGTAGACTCGCCCCAGAGCAAAGTGAGGCAAAGCGAGCAGAGCGAGGCTGGGAATAGGGAGCCCGAGTGGAGAAGAAAAAATGTTCGGCAGAAGGGGGAAGAAAGGGTATTGGAGGTTCCAATTTCCTATGGCACACCTGATAATCACTCACGGCACACTAGTGTGCCACGGCACACTGGTTGGGAAACACTGCCTTAGAATATCGTGATTGGGTCTTATCTATGCTATAAACCAGGGAAAACTGAGGCATTTGGCCGATTGAAGTTTTGGACATGGTTCCCTTGTTTCTTTCCCAAAGCCCAATGCAATCTCAGCTGAATATTATTTCAGCACTAGAGATAGGATAGTGCCTACCATCCCCATGGATATATCCCAATATCTTGCCAGTGCACACCAGCATGTTTTATGCAACCCCCTCACTCTACCTAATGATATGAAGCATATTTGAAGTAAAGCAGGATCCAGTAAAGTCAAAGTTAAGAAATGCCCGCCATGCAAGTCCGATGTCAGGCCATCTCAGTTCTCCAAGATGCTTTTTGGTGCTAGCAGGGTGTGTGTCACTGCTAGTTTAGAGGAGATTAAGCTCTTGGCCGCTCCTCAAGGCAGCAATCTTCCTTCTCGGTGAAATAATGCTGTGGAAATTTTGTGACTGGTGGTCAGAGCAACTCTGGGTGTTTTCCCTTGGCCTCAAATGGCTCCCTGCACTCCACCCTGCGATCATTTCCCTTTCTAGAAAGAGGCATCAGTTCTGAAATTAATTCCGCCAAGGTTTTCAGATGGATGAAGAGTATTTTGACATTTCAAGTGGATTTTTTAAAAGTATCCGCATGTCTCTTGTGGAGTGGATTTTGTGACGTGAGCACTCAAGGATTCAAGTATTAACATTACAGCCTGTCAAGTGATCCAGGCTGATATCACCAAGCAATGAATCCTTTCAAGATGAGGTAAAAGAGCACAGTCCCAGGGGGAAGGGAGTGTCTTGCATCACCCAACAGCTCACTTCTTGGATGATAGCAACCCTGAAAAGCTCAAAAGGGAGTTCCTTCCAGTCATCTTCCAGACGCCAGAAGGGTCGTGATTGAGGATGTGTGTCTCCAGGGTGGAAGGAGGCAAAACCAAGGAATATTTGAGGGTCTATTAAAGGCGAGGGATGTGTGAACAAAGTATAAAAATGTCTATGAAAGTTTCACATTAGCCCTCTATGGTTTCATAGCAAGGTGGGTTATATATTTTGTTCGCAATGAGCACTAGGGGTTTGCGGAGATATAGGAGGTGCAGGGAGCACATAATTAAAACAAAACCCACCCTTCAAAGCAATAATGCTGAACACATTGTTTCTTGACACTCCCAGAGTGTAGGAGGCAAGAATGCTCTACATGTGCAAATATTTATTGCGTTTAATGCCTTTGAGACGAGTGCATAAACATATATCCCTGACTTAAGCGCATTATTTGTTATCACATGAAAAAAGGCATTCTCTATGAGAAGTGACTATATCTTATTTTACCTCTCTATGTCTGTAAAATAAGACATAGAGGAATACGGCGCAACTGGCTAAGTGTCAGCTGCATAAGATCTCTCTGAGCAATAGGTCATGAGTTCGAGGCCTGCCCGGGTCGAGGTGGGTGCTCGACCTTAAGTGTAGCCTGCTGTCAACCTTTGCAGCCCGAAAGACAGTTCATTTGTCAAGTAGGAGATAAAATAATAAAGTAAAGTAAGAGTAATGTCCAGTTAATATGATTTTAAAAGAAATAACACATAGGTCCCTTCCACACAGTTGTATAAATTCCACATTTAAGTGGATTTTACGGCAGTGTAGATTCAGACAATCCAATTCAAAGCAGATATTGTAAATTGTCTGCCTTGATATTCTGTGTGGAAGGGCCTTGAGGTCACAACCTCTGAGGATGCCTGCCACAGATGTAGGCGAAATGTCAGTAGAGAATGCTTCTAGAACATGACCATATAGTCCGAAAAACCTACAACAGCCTGGCCCCGAGTTCTCTTCTACACAGTCGAATAAATTCCAGATTATCTGCTTTGAACTAGATCATATGGCAGTGCAGAAGGGCCCTAAGAAGGGAGAGCATAGGCCTAGAAGTTGACCATCAACAATTAAGACCTACATGGCAGATTGAGGAGACCATCTGGCCATGAAATCTTTCCCACTGTGGTGAGATGTACTACATTTCTATTTAAATCTCCATCTTCAAACAAGATAGTTTCTGTAGGGTTGTTCTTAAACTACATTTTTATGTAGGCTGGAACAGATACATTTTTGAAGTGTACTATATGGATAGTATAGGGCAGTGTTTCCCAACCTTTTTTGAGCCACGGCACACTTTTAACATTTAAAAATCTGGGGCACACCACCAATCAAAATGACACTCTAACACAGTAAAGAACGACTGGGGGATGGTGATCTGCTGGGAGCAGCTGCTGGGAGTGCCGAAGCCGGGGGAGGGGGAGGAGCCAGGCCACGCCATGCCCCGCCCCCTCCCCACGGCTTCAGTTCTCCCACAGCTTTGCCAGCCTTGAGGGGGCAGTGCCAAGCCAGCGGTGGTAGAGCCAGCACAATGCTGGCTTGGCACTGCCCCCTCAAGGCTGGCAAAGCTGTGGGAGCACTGAAGCTGGGGGAGGGGGCGGAGCCAGGCTGCGCCATGCTCCACCCCCTCCCCCCCGGCTTCAGTTCTCCCACAGAGAAGCATGAGCGGTGGACGGGCTTCAATAGACGGGGCTCCTCCTCCGCCCGGCTTCAGCGAGCAAGGGGTGAGAGTCGTGGCGGGAGTCATGGCGGATTGGAGGCTGGCTGGGGAAACGGCTGAAGGAGGAGGCGGCGCCCCGGCCCCTTCTTTTTCTTTGCCGCCACTCGGCCCTTCCTCCTCCTCTCCCAAGCAGCAGGAGTTCGGCAGGAGGAGGGGGAAGGAAGGGGGCAGAGAGCTTTTCTCGCGGCACACCTGATTATAGCTCACGGCACACTGGTTGAGAAACACTGGTATAGGGAACAGTTAACGCCCTATGGTGTTTGTTTTGCTGTCTGTGCCCCTGTTCAAAAGATTTTCCTTTACTTTCTTTCCCTGTGATCAGTGGATTTTGGAAAATGGGGCTTGTTGTGGTAACAAGGACTGGTGAGAAAGCTAAATTAGAGCCACGTTTCCCCACGATAATAAATCTTCCAGGTGTCAATTTCTCTTCCTAGGGGTAGATTTCACTCCCTTCCTGTTGTCTCGGCAGTTCTTAACTATTATCAATTTGTAAATAGGATTTTTTGTAACTTGGGACTGCCTGCAGTTGGAGCTCTGTGTTCATGGATTCTCCCTCCATGGATTCAAGGGTCTTTATAAGGTGGAAGTGGCCCTGGATAAGACTTGGGCGCTTCTACACAGCTATATAAAATCCACATTGAACTGGATTATATGGCAGTGTGGACTCAGATAACCCACTACAAAGCAGATATTGTGGATTATCTGCCTTGATATTTTTGGTTATAAGGCTGTGTGGAAGGGCCCTAAGGCTCGAGCTACACTGCCATATAAAATCCAGATTATCTGATTTGAACCCATGGCAGTGTAGAAAGAGCCTTGGGCCCCTACCATACAGCTGTATTAAATCCACATTGAACCAGAATATATGGCAGTGTGGGCTCAGGCCCCTTCCGTATAGCTGAATAAAATTCCACATTATCTGCATTGAATTGGCAGTATGGACTCAGATAATCCAGCTCAAAGCAGATATTGTGGGTTATTCTGCCTTGATATTCAAGGTTATATGGCTGTGTGGAAAGGCCCTCCGATAATCAGATTATTTGCAATTATATTCTGGGTTATATGGCTGTGTGGAAGGGCCCAAAGTCTACACTGCCATATAATCTCGTTCAAAGCAGATAATCCATATTTTATATGGCAAAGTAGAAAGGGCCTTGGTTATAAATGTCAGATACTAATTGGTTCTATTCTGAAAACATGGGAAAAGGTTATTAAGATGGACACGGGGAGCTGGACAGGGGAAGTGTGTCCCTGTTGGTTCTGCTGGACTTCTCAGCGGCCTTCAATACTGTTGACCATGGTATCCTTCTGGGACGCCTAGCGGGAATGGGCCTTGGAGGTACTGTTTTGCAGTGGCTCCGGTCCTTCCTAGAGGGTCGTTCCCAGAAGGTGTTATTGGGAGACACCTGTTCAACCCCTCAACCATTGTCTTGTGGGGTTCCTCAGGGTTCTATATAGTCTCCCATGTTGTTTAACATCTACATGAAGCCGTGGGGAGGTCATCTGGAGTTTTGGGGTGCAGTGTCACCTGTACGCAGATGATGTCCAACTCTGTCATTCCTTTCCACCTGCTACTAAGGAGGCTGTTCAGGTCCTGAACCGGCGCTTGGCCGCTGTGTCGGACTGGATGAGGGTGAACAAATTGAAATTGAATCCAGACAAAGACAGAGGCACTCCTGGTCAGTTGAAAGGCCAGACAGGACATAGGGTTACAGCCTGTGTTGGACGGGGGTTACACTCCCCCTGAAGATGCAGGTTCGCAGTTTGGGTGTGATCCTGGACTCATCGCTGAGCCTGGAACCCCAGGTTTCGGCGGTGACCAGGGGAGCATTCACACATTTAAAACTTGTGTGCCAACTGCGCCCATACCTTGGGAAGTCTGACTTGGCCACGGTGGTCCACGCTCTGGTTACAACCCATATAGATTACTGCAACGCTCTCTTCGTGGGACTGCCTTTGAAGACTGTTCGGAAGCTTCAACTGATCCAACGGACAGCAGCCAGGTTGATAACAGGAGTGGCACTCAGGGAGCGCACAACACCTCTGTTGGTACAGTACGTAGCTTTGGGCTGGAATGTCACCAGTACACTGATGACAGCCAGCTTATTCTGAGGCTGGAGGGCCGGCTGGACTCCATACCCGATAATTTCCATCTGTGCCTTGAGGCCGTTACTGGATGATTGCGTGCCAGCAGGATGAAGGTGAATCCAGCGAAGACGGAAATCCTATGGCTGGGCCACCCGGGCGATAGGGGGATTCAGCTGCCGTCCCTGGATGGCAAGGCAATATGCCCAATATATAAACAGAGCTCAAGGGCTGTAAAGCTAAACAAAACAGTACCCACGGAGGGTTCAATGTAATAAATCACAAATTCAATGTTTCATCAAGTAATATTATATTGAATATCATATAATATCAAAGTCACAGAAAGACTTGCAGAATAAAACAGGGTATATATAACAAACCCTAAATGAAATCCCACGCAGGGGTTAATGCTGGTAACAATTCAATGTCCCTCGCAGGGGTTAATACCACATATATCAATTCTTTTGCTTAGATAGCATGTAGTGAAATCATATATCATAAAGAGTCCCAGATCATCCCTGTTTACTACTAAAAAGAATGAACCTGTAAATAGAATAGTGTGGCCTATCACATACACACCCCACTCCAATTGCCTGGCTAAGATAGTTAAACAATATTGGCCTCTTTTTGAAGGACATCCCGGTTTATCCACATTTCCTTTAATTGCGCACAAGCGCACCCGAATGTCAAAGACTTAGTAGTACACTCTCATGGACACAGACCACCTACTAGGAGCATAATGAGTCCTGGCATGAAACCCTGCTCCCAGTGCTCTGTATGTGCCAATGTATCCCAAGATAAAGAAATCTACAGTATTTCCAAAAAACAGATCTTTCAAAATCAGAGATTATGGGACCTGCGCTTCTAAATCCGTCATTTATGGGATCTCTTGTGGGTGCTCATTGATTTACGTGGGGATGACTTCGAGGGAGGTACGGACCCGTTTTATTGAACACAGAAGTAAAATTCATAAAGCTTCTGAGGATTCTATGTTCTATAAACACTGCAAGGAGAAGAAACATGAGGCTTCCTCTTTAAAACTCATGATCCTACAGCAAATAAGACCTAACTCCTACCAGCATACTAATGACCTACTGAGAGCAGCTGAAATCAAGTGGACAATCCTCCTTGACACAGAATGGCCAAACGGGTTGAATGACGTAATCCCCTCAGTTCATTTGCATAACCCACTTTTATGCATTTATACCCCTTCATGTGCTCTTACTGTTACCTTTGTCACCCATGATCGGCTACTACGCCTGGGTTATATATTATAGACACTTTACCATGGTATGTATTCCTTTCACTCTGCCTGTTACAATGATATTATACTTTGGGTTATTGTACTTAGGGTTTACTTGATTATATTTCACAGATACTGGACGCATATTGATTTGCCTTGAAAAACTGGACTACCGGTGAAACGGACTTCTGGGCCTCTCTCACGCATGGCGACTCCGTCGGCCTGAACCATCCACTGTGAGGGGACTAATTACTCCTCAGCCCCCTACATTCGTTATTTTCCCCACCTGGGATGAGTATAATTTTCGGACTCTTTATGATATATGATTTCACTACATGCTATCTAAGCAAAAGAATTGATATGTGGTATTAACCCTGCGAGGGACATTGAATTGTTACCAGCATTAACCCCTGCGTGGGATTTCATTTAGGGTTTGTTATATATACCCTGTTTTATTCTGCAAGTCTTTCTGTGACTTTGATATTATATGATATTCAATATAATATTATTTGATGAAACATTGAATTTGTGATTTATTACATTGAACCCTCCGTGGGTACTGTTTTGTAAGGCAATATGCCCGTCATCATTTGTAAAAAGCCTTGGTGTCCTCTTGGACCCCCTGCTGTCAATGGAGGCCCAAATCTCTTCTGTCAGCAGGACCGGATTCTTTCACCTGCGGCAGGCCAAGCGGCTGGCCCCTTATCTGTCCCGGAATGACCTGGCCTCGATGCTCCAGGCTACGGTCATCTCAAGACTTGATTACTGTAACACTCTTTACATTGGCCTTCCCTTGACTGCGACCCGGAGACTCAAACTAGTGCAGAACACCGCCACTCGGCTCCTCGCAGGGAAACCTGTGAGCTGTCATGTAACACATATTCTGCGAGACCTGCATTGGTTACCAATTGAATTCTGGATCACTTTCAAGGTGTTAGTTCTTACTTTTAAGGCCTTACATGGTCTGGGGCCAGTGTATCTAAGGGATCGCCTGTTCCCTTACAATCCCCCGAGGTCACTACGGTCAGAAGATTCGAACCTTCTTGCTATCCCCAGTGTCAGATCCTTCCACCTAACAGCAACCCGGCGGAGGGCATTCTCCATCATAGGTCAGATAATGTGGGATTTTCTGCCTTGATATTCTGGGATATGGGGCTGTGTGGAAGGGCCCTGAGTCCACACTCAGATAATGTGGGATTTTCGTGCCTTGATATTCTGGGATATGGGGCTGTGTGGAAGGGCCCTGAGTCCACACTCAGATAATGTGGGATTTCCTTCCTTGATATTCTGGGATATGGGGCTGTGTGGAAGGGCCCTGAGTCCACACTCAGATAATGTGGGATTCCCTGCCTTGATATTCTGGGATATGGGGCTGTGTGGAATGGCCCTGAGTCCACACTCAGATAATGTGGGATTTTTGTGCATTGATATTCTGGGATATGGGGCTGTGTGGAAGGGCCCTGAGTCCACACTCAGATAATGTGGGATTCCCTGCCTTGATATTCTGGGATATGGGGCTGTGTGGAAGGCCCTGAGTCCACACTCAGATAATGTGGGATTCCCTGCCTTGATATTCTGGGATATGGGGCTGTGTGGAAGGGCCCTGAGTCCACACTCAGATAATGTGGGATTCCCTGCCTTGATATTCTGGGATATGGGGCTGTGTGGAAGGGCCCTGAGTCCACACTCAGATAATGGGGAGTTTCTGCCTTGATATTCTGGGATATGGGGCTGTGTGGAAGGGCCCTGAGTCCACACTCAGATAATGTGGGATTTCCTGCCTTGATATTCTGGGATATGGGGCTGTGTGGAAGGGCCCTGAGTCCACACTCAGATAATGTGGGATTTTGTGCCTTGATATTCTGGGATATGGGGCTGTGTGGAAGGGCCCTGAGTCCACACTCAGATCTGGGATAATGTGGGAGGGCCCTGAGTCCCTTGATATTCTGGGATATGGGGCTGTGTGGAAGGGCCCTGAGTCCACACTCAGATAATGTGGGATTTTGTGCCTTGATATTCTGGGATATGGGGCTGTGTGGAAGGGCCCTGAGTCCACACTCAGATAATGTGGGATTTTGTGCCTTGATATTCTGGGATATGGGGCTGTGTGGAAGGGCCCTGAGTCCACACTCAGATAATGTGGGATTTTCTGCCTTGATATTCTGGGATATGGGGCTGTGTGGAAGGGCCCTGAGTCCACACTCAGATAATGTGGGATTTCTGCCTTGATATTCTGGGATATGGGGCTGTGTGGAAGGGCCCTGAGTCCACACTCAGATAATGTGGGATTCCCTGCCTTGATATTCTGGGATATGGGGCTGTGTGGAAGGGCCCTGAGTCCACACTCAGATAATGTGGGATTTTGTGCCTTGATATTCTGGGATATGGGGCTGTGTGGAAGGGCCCTGAGTCCACACTCAGATAATGTGGGATTTGTGCCTTGATATTCTGGGATATGGGGCTGTGTGGAAGGGCCCTGAGTCCACACTCAGATAATGTGGGATTTCCTGCCTTGATATTCTGGGATATGGGGCTGTGTGGAAGGGCCCTGAGTCCACACTCAGATAATGTGGGATTCCCTGCCTTGATATTCTGGGATATGGGGCCGTGTGGAAGGGCCCTGAGTCCACACTCAGATAATGTGGGATTCCCTGCCTTGATATTCTGGGATATGGGGCTGTGTGGAAGGGCCCTGAGTCCACACTCAGATAATGTGGGATTTCCTTCCTTGATATTCTGGGATATGGGGCTGTGTGGAAGGGCCCTGAGTCCACACTCAGATAATGTGGGATTTCCTGCCTTGATATTCTGGGATATGGGGCTGTGTGGAAGGGCCCTGAGTCCACACTCAGATAATGTGGGATTTTGTGCCTTGATATTCTGGGATATGGGGCTGTGTGGAAGGGCCCTGAGTCCACACTCAGATAATGTGGGATTTCCCTGCCTTGATATTCTGGGATATGGGGCTGTGTGGAAGGGCCCTGAGTCCACACTCAGATAATGTGGGATTCCCTGCCTTGATATTCTGGGATATGGGGCTGTGTGGAAGGGCCCTGAGTCCACACTCAGATAATGTGGGATTTCCTTCCTTGATATTCTGGGATATGGGGCTGTGTGGAAGGGCCCTGAGTCCACACTCAGATAATGTGGGATTTCCTTCCTTGATATTCTGGGATATGGGGCTGTGTGGAAGGGCCCTGAGTCCACACTCAGATAATGTGGGATTTCCTGCCTTGATATTCTGGGATATGGGGCTGTGTGGAAGGGCCCTGAGTCCACACTCAGATAATGTGGGATTTCCTTCCTTGATATTCTGGGATATGGGGCCGTGTGGAAGGGCCCCCAGAGAAGGCTCCTTCCAGAGAGCTCATGGCAGTCCAAGCAGGGCCAAACTCCGTTAAGGATCCAGTGCAGACAGGCTCCTGTCCTCCCAGCAGCCTGGAGGAGGCGGGGCAGGAGGCTTTACAGCGGAGACCCCCTTTGTGTGGAGGAGGGACAGCCCTCTGGCTTCCCTTCCCCGCCTTTGTTGCCCGACAAGAGGGCGGGAAGGCAGGCAGGCAGGAAGGCGGCCTCCTCTCCTCCTCCTCCTCCTCTTCTGAGGCGAGCCCTGCTCATGGCGACACTGGGCACATCCGGGCATTCCTCCCTTCGGCGGCGATTGCCGCTGCCGCCGCTGTTGCTGCTGCTTCCCTGAGCCGCCTCCATTAGCGGGCCTGGCCTTCCCTCCTCCGCCGCCTCTTCCTTCTCCTTCTCCGGGGGGTCATGTCCAACCCCGGGGCCCGGAGGAACGGGCCCGTCAAACTGCGACTGACAGGTGAGAGGCAGAGAGAAGGAGGGAGGGAAAGAAGGGAGAACCTTCCCCACAGCTGAATACAACCCACATCTGCTTTGAACTGGGTTATATGGCAGTGTAGACTGTGGCCCCTTCCCCACAGCTGAATACAGTCCCACATCTGCTTTGAACTGGGTTATATGGCAGTGTAGACTGTGGCCCCTTCCCCACAGCTGAATACAACCCCACATCTGCTTTGAACTGGGTTATATGGCAGTGTAGACTGTGGCCCCTTCCCCACAGCTGAATACAACCCTCCACATCTGCTTTGAACTGGGTTATATGGCAGTGTAGACTGTGGCCCTTCCCCACAGCTGAATACAACCCCACATCTGCTTTGAACTGGGTTATATGGCAGTGTAGACTGTGGCCCCTTCCCCACAGCTGAATACAACCCCACATCTGCTTTGAACTGGGTTATATGGCAGTGTAGACTGTGGCTCCTTCCCCCACATCTGCTTTGCTGAATGGCAGTGTAGACCCCCCCACATCTGCTTTGAACCGGGTTATATGGCAGTGTAGACTGTGGCTCCTTCCCCACCCCACAGCGGAATACAGCTCCTTCCCCCCACATCTGCTTTGAACTGGGTTATATGGCAGTGTAGACTGTGGCTCCTTCCCCACAGCTGAATACAGTCCCACATCTGCTTTGAACTGGGTTATATGGCAGTGTAGACTGTGGCTCCTTCCCCACAGCTGAATACAACCCACATCTGCTTTGAACTGGGTTATATGGCAGTGTAGACTGTGGCCCCTTCCCCACAGCTGAATACAACCCCACATCTGCTTTGAACTGGGTTATATGGCAGTGTAGACTGTGGCTCCTTCCCCCCACAGCTGAATACAGTGGCTCCCCACATCTGCTGCTTTGAACTGGGTTATATGGCAGTGTAGACTGTGGCCCCTTCCCCACAGCTGAATACAACTCCTGGAGTTGTATTCAGCTGTGGCTCCTTCCCCACAGCTGAATACAACCCCACATCTGCTTTGAACTGGGTTATATGGCAGTGTAGACTGTGGCCCCTTCCCCACAGCTGAATACAGTCCCACATCTGCTTTGAACTGGGTTATATGGCAGTGTAGACTGTGGCCCCTTCCCCACAGGGTTATATGGCAGTGTAGACTGTGGACTGTTATATGGCAGTGTAGACCCTTCCCCACAGCTGAATACAAGTCCCACATCTGCTTTGAACTGGGTTATATGGCAGTGTAGACTGTGGCCCCTTCCCACAGCTGAATACAACTCCACATCTGCTTTGAACTGGGTTATATGGCAGTGTAGACTGTGGCTTCTTCCCCACAGCTGAATACAGTCCCACATCTGCTTTGAACTGGGTTATATGGCAGTGTAGACTGTGGCTCCTTCCCCACAGCTGAATACAACTCCACATCTGCTTTGAACTGGGTTATATGGCAGTGTAGACTGTGGCCCCTTCCCCACAGCTGAATACAACCCCACATCTGCTTTGAACTGGGTTATATGGCAGTGTAGACTGTGGCTCCTTCCCCACAGCTGAATACAGTCCCACATCTGCTTTGAACTGGGTTATATGGCAGTGTAGACTGTGGCTCCTTCCCCACAGCTGAATACAGTCCCACATCTGCTTTGAACTGGGTTATATGGCAGTGTAGACTGTGGCTCCTTCCCCACAGCACATCTGCTTTGAACTGGGTTATATGGCAGTGTAGACTGTGGCCCTTCCCCACAGCTGAATACAACTCCACATCTGCTTTGAACTGGGTTATATGGCAGTGTAGACTGTGGCCCCTTCCCCACAGCTGAATACAACTCCACATCTGCTTTGAACTGGGTTATATGGCAGTGTAGACTGTGGCCCCTTCCCCACAGCTGAATACAGTCCCACATTATCTGCTTTGAACTGGGTTATATGGCAGTGTAGACTGTGGCCCCTTCCCCACAGCTGAATACAACTCCACATCTGCTTTGAACTGGGTTATATGGCAGTGTAGACTGTGGCCCCTTCCCCACAGCTGAATACAACTCCACATCTGCTTTGAACTGGGTTATATGGCAGTGTAGACTGTGGCCCCTTCCCCACAGCTGAATACAGTCCCACATCTGCTTTGAACTGGGTTATATGGCAGTGTAGACTGTGGCCCCTTCCCCACAGCTGAATACAGTCCCACATCTGCTTTGAACTGGGTTATATGGCAGTGTAGACTGTGGCCCTTCCCCACAGCTGAATACAACTACCACATCTGCTTTGAACTGGGTTATATGGCAGTGTAGACTGTGGCCCCTTCCCCACAGCTGAATACAGTCCCACATCTGCTTTGAACTGGGTTATATGGCAGTGTAGACTGTGGCTCCTTCCCCACAGCTGAATACAACCCCACATCTGCTTTGAACTGGGTTATATGGCAGTGTAGACTGTGGCCCTTCCCCACAGCTGAATACAACCCCACATCTGCTTTGAACTGGGTTATATGGCAGTGTAGACTGTGGCTCCTTCCCCACAGCTGAATACAACCCCACATCTGCTTTGAACTGGGTTATATGGCAGTGTAGACTGTGGCCCCTTCCCCACAGCTGAATACAACTCCACATCTGCTTTGAACTGGGTTATATGGCAGTGTAGACTGTGGCCCCTTCCCACAGCTGAATACAACTCCACATCTGCTTTGAACTGGGTTATATGGCAGTGTAGACTGTGGCCCCTTCCCCACAGCTGAATACAGTCCCACATCTGCTTTGAACTGGGTTATATGGCAGTGTAGACTGTGGCCCCTTCCCCACAGCTGAATACAACCCCACATCTGCTTTGAACTGGGTTATATGGCAGTGTAGACTGTGGCCCCTTCCCCACAGCTGAATGCAACCCGTATTATCTGCTTTGAACTGGGTTATATGGCAGTGTAGACTGTGGCCCTTCCCCACAGCTGAATACAACCCCACATCTGCTTTGAACTGGGTTATATGGCAGTGTAGACTGTGGCCCCTTCCCCACAGCTGAATACAACCCCACATCTGCTTTGAACTGGGTTATATGGCAGTGTAGACTGTGGCCCCTTCCCCACAGCTGAATACAACCCCACATCTGCTTTGAACTGGGTTATATGGCAGTGTAGACTGTGGCACCTTCCCCACAGTTGAATACAACCCCACATCTGCTTTGAACTGGAATATATGGCAGTGTGGGCTCTAACCCCTTCGCCACAGCTGAATACAACCCCACATTATCTGCTTTGAACTGGAATATATTGCAGTGTGGACTCTGGGACCTTCCACACAGCCATATAACCCACAATATCAAGGCAGAAAACCCCACAATATCTGCTTTGAACTGGGTTATCTGAGCCCACACTGCCATATATCCCAGTTCAAAGCAGACAATGTGAGATTCTATTCAGCTGTGTGGAAGGGGTCTCATGCCCCTTCCACACAGCCATATAAATCAGAAGATCAAGGCAGAAAACCCCACAATATCTGATTTGAACTGGGTTATCGGGGGTCCTTCCACACAGCTCTGTATCCCAGAAGATCAAGGCAGAAAGCCCCACAATATCTGATTTGAACTGGGTTATCTGAAGGCCCTTCCACACAGCTGTATAAAATCCCACATTATCTTTTTGAATTGGATTACAGTATATGGCAGTGTGGACTTCCGCAGAGCCATATAACTCAGAGTATCAAGGAACAATAACTCACAACATCTGAGTCCACACTGTCATATATCCTAATTCAAAGCAGATAATGTGGGATTTTATTCAGCTGTGTGGAAGGGCCCACAGATAACCCAGTTCAAAGCAGATATTGTGTATTATGTGCCTTGATATTCTGGGTTATATGGCTGTGTGGAAGGTCCCTGAGTCCACACTGCCATATAATCCAGTTCAATTTGGGATTTTATACAGCTGTGTGGAAGGGACCCCAGTTCAAAGCAGATACTTACACGGCCTTACACGGTCTAGGGCCTGTGTACCTGAGGGACCCGCCTTACCCGTATGTTCCCCCGAGATCACTACGTTCCGAAGATAGTGTATGTTTTGCTTTTATGTTTTATTGCATTGTATGGTTGGCTGCTTGTTGTGTGCAGCATGTTTTTATTGTATGTTGTAACCCGCCCGAGCCTGCAGGGAGGAGCGGAATATAAGTTCGAATAATAAATATATAAATAAATAAATAAATACTGTGGGATTTTCTGCCTTGATATTCTGGATTATATGACTATGTAGAAGGACCCCTGATTTCATTTCCTCTACATGCAGCATAGCATTCTATGGTATAGTCAATTTTAAAAACGAACCGTAAAGGAGGGATTCACTACTGAAACCTCTTTGCGACACTTAAGGCCTTTTCTACACTGCCATATAGTCCAGATTATCAAAGCAGATAATCCATGCTATCTCCTTTGAACTGGATTATATGATTCTACACTGCCATTTAGTCCAGTTCAAATGAGATAATCTGGATTTTATATGGTCGTGTAGAAAGGGCCTTAGTCCACCCCATCTACACTGCAAAATAATGCAGTTAGCGTAGTCTCAGGTTCCTTCTACACTGCTATATAACCCAGAATATCAAAGCAGATAATCCACGTTACCTCCTTTGAACTGCATTATATGAGTCTACACTGCCAGATAATCAAATTCAAAGCAGATAATCTGGATTTTATATGGCAGTGTAGAAGGGGGCTCATATAATTGAACTGCATTGAACCGGATTGTACCAGTCTACACGGCCATATAATCCAGCTCTGTCTGATTACAATGGCAGTGTAGATGGGGCATAAATCTAAAATAATCACCCCTTGTCCAAAAACATACCTGCATTCTTAAGCTCATATATGTAACATTAGTCCTGGCAACTGAGTTCTAGGTGAAGTGATCCTCCATTGGTTTGACCGCTTGTTGAAAATGGGTGCAGGACTAATTCATTCCACTACACTGTGGAATTAATGCAGATGGAAAACACTTTAAATACGCTGGCTCAATGTTATGGGATCAGTTTGGAGAGGCACCAGCACTTTTGGGTAGGGCAGAGAAGGCTAAAGATTTTGTAAAACTACAGCTCCCAATAGTGTCGCTTGGGGACCATTAAAATCACAACTCTTCCACATTCCAGCCTAATAGCCAAGAAGCTATTTTTGAGAGCTAACCACACTAGAACAGCAAACACTCTATATGACAATGTTTATTTAACATAAGCAAATTGTGTAGATAGTTATTTATATTAGTATTACTATAACCTGGAAAGTAATGTTGAGCCATGGCAGTCAGTGTTGTCCAGCTATGTTAATTTGACAGCGTAGATCAGGCCTGGGCAAACTCCGGCCCTCCAGGGGTTTTGGACTCCAACTCCCACAATTCCTAACAGCCAGCAGGCTGTTAGGAATTGTGGGAGTTGGAGTCCAAAACACCTAGAGGGCCGAAATTTGCCCAGGCCTGGGGTAGATGCACCCCAAGAGTGAAACCTATAGTGTGATATCTTTCTGCAAGTATTAAATGTTTCTGAAACATGTAGATGAAATTGCGATGACTTAATTTTAGTGAACAAAAGAAGATAGTTTGGAATGTATTGTCTCCATAAAAATAACATGTTTAAACTCTGGACTTTTCTTACCAATATTTTTAAAGCCATCTTGCAACATTTGAAGCAATAGTAGAAAGTAGTTTGAGTGTGCTATAAAAACAAACATTGCACTTGATTTGGGCTGTTGCAAGGTTAAGTTACTGAAGGGGTCAGTACAAGGTCCAAAGCAGAGAGAGCCAGAAGATAGTTTATCCTCTTTGAGCATAAACTTGAATCACTTGTCAGCCCTTTTGTACCCTTTGTTTTGATCTGCTGTGCTGTGTTGTCCTGTTCAAATCAACTTTGTACTGGAGTCGTGTAAGGTTATCTTGCCAGTCTGTGTAAAAACATTAATCTTGTGGATTCTTTAAAAATAACTTTGTATGTGAGTGTATCTTGACAGAGGTGTTTTGCAGAAAAAGCAATATATTGCTTCTAAAAATAAGTAGGTAGTTTGATATTATTACTATTACATAGATCTTTACTATCCAGTATTATGCACATTTTCATTGGGATATACCCTAAATTAGGTGCAGCTAAGATTGTAAATATATGTGGAGTTATAAAGGGGAGTTAAGTCTATAAATGTGTATAAAGATGCTAAAGGAGACAGTAAAACATTTACATAATTACAATGTTGATATAACTTCTTCCAAAAAGTTAGCGTAATTATTGAATGTTATACCAACAAAATTTCAGTTTGTTTTTACTTTGACCCCAAATAATTTTGCATGATTGTTTCACAATAGTGAACTGTTAATGTTTTGTGAATTCTGACAGATAATAATACAAATATTCAAACTTTCATGTAAGGAATGAAAGTTTTTAATAACAGAAGTGAATACACAAGTTATTTAAAAGTTAAACCTACTTTGTTAAATGGAGTTTACTCCAAGAAACTTTATGGTGAGATTACAGCCAAACATTAATTTCTATTAATATTAATAAAATAACTATACAATTTGGCATTGTTTATGCTAGGTAAGCATTGTCCTATAGAGTGTTGTAGTCCTAGCGTGGTTAGCTTCTTTAAAATAGCTTCTTAGCTATTAGACTGGAATGTGGAATAGTTGTGATTTTGTTTTTGATGCTTTCCAAGCTGCAGTATTGCAGAACAAAAAAAATTGCCTTTAAATTTAGAACCTACTAATGCCTTGAGGGGAAAATATTTTCAGACAGTTGTCTTTGGTCTGTAGATTCCTAGTTCGGTTCCTTTTTCCCACAAACATGCTGGGATGTAGATTCCCCATCATGACCAGTCATAACACATTCCTATCAGTATTTGAGGGTAAGAGACAAAAACAGTCAGTAATTTTTTTCTTTGTATATTTATTTAACTGTGGATACATGCCTATATATGAGATTCATTAAAATGTTACGCTCTTTTTAGCCAGTATGGTCTAAGTAGAGAAGTGGGATAATTGTGGTGAAACTGAGATGACTAATAGGGGTTTTTTTTACACATAAATTAATATGAATTATTGTAATGTACTTGGAATACTAAAATATTAGACAGATGGTAGTTGATGATATACAGAATGAGCAGGCAAAATAGTTGATGCTCAGAGGAAGAAACATGTTACCTTATCGCTAACAATATACTGTAGTATGTTTCCAAAGTTTTCCTCTTATAGATAAGTAGTGGTTTCATGGAGAAAAATGCCCTAAATGTTTATATATTTGTATATTTTAAATTGTATGCTAATGCTTTTATATCAAGCTGCTTTGAGTCTCCTTCAGGAGAGTTAAAGAGGGTATCAAGAAATATAATAATAAATACAATAATGATATGTTTAAACATAATGTTCAAGACAGCAATCTTGTGAAGATTTATTTGGAAGTAAGCACCATTGAATTCAGTGGGATGTCAAAGTAAACATAACTAGAAGTAGCTGTAAGTGATTTTCATAGAGCTTGTTTTGGAATACCATAATCTTATGTACTCTGTGGTTTTGATCACTTACTTTGGTCAGAAGTATGCTCCAAGAACTTCTAAAAAGGAAAATTATTTGGAATAAAAATGTTATAGCCTGCAGTCT
The DNA here is from genome assembly GCA_030556195.1 of Anolis apletophallus. Taxonomy (NCBI): domain Eukaryota; kingdom Metazoa; phylum Chordata; class Lepidosauria; order Squamata; family Anolidae; genus Anolis; species Anolis apletophallus. Next base: position 161,035,833 of record JARBWK010000001.1, on the reverse strand, counting down.
TATGCACATTTGTATTGGAATACATCTTAACAGGGCTGGGTGATATTTACTTCTGAGTAGACCTGTATAGTAGTGTTAATAGATGTAATTTGAGATGCTTGGCATATCTAGTCATAGTCTTTTTAGATTTTAGGAAAAAAGCAGTCTTCTGTTTTGGCTTCAATATTTTCTCTAATTTTGCAATCATATAACATGTATTTTTCCTAATTTGATGCTGCGGACTTTGGAAAATGGATTGGAAAAAAATGGATTCCATTAGCCATTTTTAGGACATAAACATTAAACGTTTTAGAGGGAAACATTGTTTTGACTGACTGGATAAATGACAGAATAATGTTTGAAGTGAGCCCAGAAACTGATTTGGATCTAATACCCAACTTCTCTGTCCATCTTGAGGAGCCAAATAAAATACAGCCCATGCCTGATTTAGAAGAAAAGGTTGATTCTTTGTGCGGCTTTAAGAATGTTTGAGAAATGTTTGGCATACCTTTGCACGAAGTGTTCAACCGTTTATTTAGGTCTCTGTTCTAGCACTACCACTGTAAAGACATCTTATTTTACAGAATGGCTGGGTTTTTATAGATCTCTGTGTGTTCACTGTGATTTTTTTAACCTGTCAAAACTTCACTGAATAGTCAATGACACATGATCAAGTGTTCAGCTACTGAAAAATATGCAGATATTTGGGGGGAAACCCACTAAATAAGATAAGGACTGAATTCCAGCTGTGCCATGTAATTCAAGTAGATGTGATTTTGGCCCTTTACTGCTATTGAATTGGCATTTGCCATTCACTGTGGTATCCAAAGAGATGTTAGAATATCTATTCTCTAATGAAATGCTGAGAAGGAGCTAGTGATCTAGAAAGACCCTAAATTTAATTTCCTTTGCACATAATTTGCATGAAAAAGCTACATTAATATATCTTAATTTTAATAATTTTGTTTTGCTGCCTATTCTGAATGGCTAGTGAATAACATTCAGAAGTGATGTATTGGACACTAACATGATTGTGATGGCAATGATGAATATTATTACTATTTTAATAGTTTTGTTCTACTGCCTATCCTGAATAGCTAGTGAATAACATTCAGAAGTGACATATTGGACACTAAGGTGATGATGATGATGATTAATATTTTATCTGTCTTTCCTCATTACTCAAGGTAGGGTGCAACATAGTTAAAACACATATATTAAAACACATTTTCTCTCTCTCTCTTTGTGTGCACGTGCGTGTGTGTGTGTGTGTGTGTGTGTGTATATATATATGAATAATACTGGAGATTTTGGAAAAAAAATCCCATTGGATTTACTTCTGAATAACCACACTTCAGACTGTGACAATACCAATTGACAATTGAGGTTTTAGCTTGATGTTTTATTGGTATGACAGTCTGTCTCAAACAGATATATAATGGCAACAAGGTATTTTCATTTCGTAGACTGCTGGTGGTTTCCCTTTAAATTCATGTATGAATTTATGGATATGCAGTGTTGCTGACTCTTAGTCTTTGCAGGGAAGTATTTGTGCTTGCATAAATAAAGGCTGATGTGCTTCATCAAGAACAACACAGGAATTATCTCCTAGCCATTTATTCTGTTAAATCAGTATACAGGTGGTGGTGAGGCATTAGTATAATCTTATTAGATACTTAGTATTCTTTTGTTTAAAAGCAAATGTTGAGGATATTTGTTTCCTTGAAGAACATGCCATTGAGAAGTATCACAAAATAGGGAGAGAAAGGCTTTTCTCACTTTTTCTTTTGCAGAAAGTAATTTCCTATAGCCATTTGTAAGAAATGATGGGAACATATAACTGAGATAAGTTGCTGTGCATATGATTGCTGGTGAAAGTGCTATTCCAAATCAGGAGCGTGAACAACGTTACAGTTTAGAATGAAATGCTTTCTGCAAACCAGCCATTAGCTTATTGGCTACATTTCTTGAGGATAACTAGTTTTTGTTTGATGCAACCTTAGTTTTACCATCTGCTCTTAACTTCATTCAGGAGAATTAATGCTATGGTTAACTAAACAACAATGAGAAGAAGTATATTCACATTGATCAAAGGGTAAAGACTCTAACAAGGGTTTGAAAAGCAAAACCAATATGATCAAGTGGCTTAGATAGCTTTCCTTGAAGGAAGAATTACCTGAGGTCCACTGCTAAATCTGGATGTTAGAGATGAAAAACAGATACAAGTTTCTATCTGGTAAATATTCTCTCTCCTCCTTCCTCCCCAGTAGTAATGGACATCCATTTGGACAACTTTGAAAAAAAAGTAAGGGTTTAAGTTCCTTCTAACCATGAGGACCTTATACTGCTAGTGGTAGCAGAGGCGAAATGCAAGACCTTTGTGTCCTCTCTGCAGGCTTCCCACGAGTTACTGTTTGGGCACTAAGGGAACACAATGCTGGGCTAGGCAGAAGTTGTCTTCTATGATGCCTCCTCTTATGTCCTTAATAAAATTAATTCATAGGCTAGATACTGTTGGTGTTAAACTGTAGAGTTGTAGAGTTGAACGGAGTTTTAACATTTATATTGTTTTATTTTCTGTACAATGTGACGTTGGTCCTTGACCGTAAATAAATATCTATCTATCTATAATAAAATTAATTCAGTAGGTTTATGGTTAGAGGCACTGACTAACCTTGATTCATAAAACAATTTTGTATTACAGTCTCTATTTGCCTTATATTTTTCTCTAATAACTTTTTAACTAATAAATTTTGGTTAGTTCTTTGCACCAGATGCTGAGGAACAGATCTCAGGGCTTTATAAAAATTGGTTTGGACAATTTTTCTGGTTAATACTGGCAGAGCAGAGCTTTTTAACAAAACTGAAAACATACATTTAATTCAGTTCTCAGATTGTTATTGCAGTGAGTAATTCTTGGTTATGTGGTTATTGACAAGGTGATCCTAGATTATCACTGCATGCAATTTTCTTCCTCCTAAACAGAACCCAAGTTTTCCCCAAGAACACAATTTGTGTATTTGGTTGAGTTAATGTCATCCCAGATCTCATGTTTACGCACCAATTTTAATACACACCTGATCTGGAAAACTGTCCAGCTCTATGCACTACAGTTCAAGAGAGATACTGGCAAGCTAGAATGTATCTACAGGAGGGTGACTATAATGGTAAAGATCCAGAACCAGTTCCTATGAGGAACAGTTTATTGATCTGGGTATGTTTTCTTTGGAAAAGAGAAGATTGAGAGGGGACATTGTAATCATGTTTAAATATTTGAAAGGATGTCATAATGAGGAGGTGAAATGGCAAGCGTTTTTCTGCAGCTCTAAAGACTAAGACAAAAAGCAGTGTACTCAGATTGAATGAAAGAATATTCCACTTAATCATTAGGAAATACTTTCTGATGTTAAGAGCTATTAGACAGTAGAATATGCTGCCTCATATGGTGTTTGAGCTCCCTTCTCTATAGGTTTTTAAATAGAGGTTGGATGGCCATCTGTCGAGAGGGCTTTGATTATGCATTCTTGCATATTGGGGGGTTGAACTGAATGGCCCTTGTGGTCTCTTCCAACTCTGTGATTCTTGTTCTGCAGTCATTGTGGGTAAAGTGTGTAATTGAATTGCCATTCTAATCAGCTTAGCCAGCATGCATAATGGTGAGGTAGACTTTGAGTTGGGAGTTCCTCAACATTTGGAGAACTGTACTTTGCTCAGCCTTTTAACCTTTCATTTTGGTTTTTTCTGATATGAGGTGAAACTGAAGCCTATAAGTGTGTTACAGTTCCCCCTCTCATCATAAACAAAACAGTTGTAGAAACTGTATTTTTCTGCAGAAGAAAAATTCAGTGCTCTAGATCAGTCATTGTCAACCTGTGTGCCTCGGCACACCAGTGTGCCGTGGGGCATCATCAGGTGTGCCGTTGGAAAGCCTCTTCCCCCCCCTCTTCCCCCTCCCCTCAGGGCGCCACGTGGCCAAGGGCACAGATGCCGCGGCCGCCAGGATCATGCACAGGCCAACCGAGGGGAAGGGAGTGGGGAGAAGAGGAGGAGGCCAGGGAGGGAGGCCACGCCTCTTTCCCCCGAGCATGCCTCTCCCCCCCCCTCCAGCAAGCGCGTAGCTCCCTTTACTCCTCCAAGGCAGCTGCGTGTGCGTACGCCCCCCCCCCTTGCGCCAGGCCTGGAGGCGCGAAAAGCCTCCCCCGAGCTTCCTTGCCAGCTGGCGAGAGCAAGAGAAGCAAGGAGCAGGGAGTGGGGGAGGGGCGTGGCCAGAGGCGGCTCAATCGCGGCTGCATGCACACAGAGCTCTTAGTAAGCCGGTGAAGAGGGGCTTTTCTCCCATCCCTTTCTTCCTTCCCTCTTTCCTTCCTTCCCTACTTCCCATCTTTCTTCCCTTCCCTTCTTTCCCTCCCCTTCTTCTCTTCTTCCTTCCTCTCTCCCTCCCTCCTTTCCCTTCCTTGATTCCTAATCTCCTTTCTCCCCTCCTTCCTGCCTGCCTTGCCTTCCTTCCTTCTGTTCCCCCTCCCTCTTTCCTTTTTTCCTTCCGTTCTTCCTTTTCCCCCTCCCTCTTTCCTTCCTTCCTTCCTTCCTTTCCCCCCTCCCTCCCTCTTTCCTTTTTTCCTTCCGTTCTTCCTTTTCCCCCTCCCTCTTTCCTTCCTTCCTTCCGTTCCCCCCCTCCTTCCTTTTTTCCTTCCGTTCTTCCTTTCCCCCCTCCCTCTTTCCTTCCTTCCTTCCGTTCCCCCTCCCTCCCTCTTTCCTTTTTTCCTTCCGTTCTTCCTTTTTTCCCCTCCCTCTTTCCTTCCTTCCGTTCCTCCCCCTCCCTCCCTCTTTCCTTTTTTCCTTCCTTCCGTTCTCCCCCTCCCTCTTTCCTTCCTTCCTTCCTTCCATCCATCCCTTCTTCGTCTCCTCCTTCCTTCCTTCCTGTCTCACCCCTTTCCTTTCCTTTCTGGCAGGAGCGCACGAACGGAGCAGGGCTGGCTTCCCTCCCTCCCTCTTCATCATTGCAGTTTTTTTATTTGCTGTTGCTTGTGGGGCTTCTGTTTGGGAAGTTTGCCCCAATTCTGTTGGTGGGATTCAGAATGCTCTTTGATTGTAGGTGAACTATAAATCCCAGCAACTACAGCTCCCACACGTCAAGGTCTATTTCCCCCAAACTCCATCTGTGTTCATATTTGGGCATATGGAATATTCATGCCAAGTTTGGTCCAAATCCATTATTATTTGAGTCCACAGTGCTCTCTGGATATAGGTGAACTACAAATCCCAAACTCAAAGTCAATGCCCACCAAAACCTTCTAGTGTTTTTTGTTGGTCATGGGAGTCCTGTGTGCCACGTTTGGTTTAGTTCCATCATTGGTGGAGGACAGAATGCTCTTTGCGGGTGAACTACAACTCCCAAATGACAAAATCAATTTTTTGACCGATGGTCCCTCCTTGTGTTAGTATTAGTATGTTTTGTGGCCAAATTTGGCAGCAATTTGTCCAGTGGTTTTTGAGTCATGTTAATCCCACAAATGAACATTATATATATCAAGAGAGAGAGAGCACAACAGCGCAGGCAGAAAAGCAAACATCACAGGGAAGCATGTCTGTGTAGGAGGGTGAACATTAGGAAGAACTTCCTGAGTGTGAGAGTTGTTCAGCAGTGGAACTCTCTGCCGCAGAATGTGTTTCCGTCTGGCTGCTCTCTTTCCAGCCGGCTTCCTTGAGGACCGGGTACGTTTTCCATGAGGAAAGGGTGACTGCAATAAAAACTAAACACAGAGAAAGTCTGACAGCTGTTGAGCAAGACCTCCGTGTGTGTCTTTCTACCATTCCTGCCAAGATATCCATGTTGTGTTCATCGAAACAGGCCCAGGTTTCACACTGAGTGTATAAATACTGTGTTAGAGTGTCATTTTGTGTCATTTTGGTTGGTGGTGTGACCCAGGATTTTGTAAATGTGAAAAGTGTGCCTCGGCTCAAAAAAGGTTGAGAAACACTGCTCTAGATCAGTGATTTTCAACCAGTGTGCCGCGGAACACTAGTGTGCCATGAGAGATCATGTGCCGTGGGAAATTATTTTTGAACTTCATTCATATATAAACTATAATGCGCATCTGTCCCTTTAAGAAATGGAACCATAGCACTCTTGCGTCACCTAAGAAGTGACGTGAGAGTGCTATGGTCGCGCCATCTTGGATTCGCTCAGACGCAGCTAAGTAAACAAAGTTAGAGTTAGTGCTGCAGCTGCACGTCAAGTGACAGTGGCAATTTGGGATCACAGCAAGACAAGCAAGTGACAGTGATGGAGAAGATTTTGAGAAGGGAAAATGCAAATGCTGAACAGGGCCCTGGACAAAATTATGACACAGATGAAGGCCCAAATATGAGTGGTGGACAAAAGAAAAAAGAAAAGGTGGTGAGCTCGAGGCAATACAGTGAAAGCTATCTTTCATTTGGATTCACTTTCACCGGGGATGTGATGGCACCGACTTCGCTGTGCTTGGTGTGTGGTGAGAAACTGTCCAATAGCGCCATGGTGCCAAGCAAGCTTAAACACCATCTCCAAACGAAACACCCTTCTGTTCATCGAAACAGGCCCAGGTTTCACACTAAGTAAGTGTATAAATACATTTAAAAACATATTTAACTATATGTATTACTGTGTTAGAGTGTTATTTTGCGTCATTTTGGTTGGTGGTGTGCCCCAGGATTTTGTAAATGTAAAAAATGTGCCGCGGCTCAAAAAACGTTGAAAATCACTGTTCTAGATAAACTATTTGACATAGCTGTTACTGGGAAGATAAATGCTTGGAAACATAAGCTAGTATGTAGAAGATGCAAAGTCTGCAAGCTGTTGGATGTTGGTAAGAAATGGCAGCAGAATATAGTTAAATAGATGTTGTGTTGATGGTCATTCTGAAGTGCGTGGGTTGGTCTGAAAAAGTGGTGTGGTAGCAGATTCTAAGATTAAATTCTAAGAATTTTCATCCTATTATGTATTGATTTCATGATAATTCAAAGTAAGGTAATCTTATATGTATGCCTAGTCAGAGGCAAGTCCAATTGAATTCAATAAGACGTATACAAGCTAAAGTGTGAATACTGGATTGTGGTCTTAATAGGATATGTTACTTGCCCATTGTATTTTTTTCTGTCCATTGAAGGTAAAGCTTTATTCATATTAATTTATGTGTGAAGAAACAGGCACAACAGTAAAACTATCTCTTGACAGTGTTACGTTAGAGGTAAGCCCTATTATTCTGTCTTCCAAACTGATTTGTACTATTTTTCAGAGTACTATTTCTTAAAATTGAAGCCTGTGGTCATCTTAGCTGAGTCAGTAGACTGGCGATGTCTCTAAGTTTCTGTGCTTATATATTACTAGACTTTATGTTTGTACCATTCCTTTCACAAATGTGTTTAACAGTTTAATCTCAAATGCCAAGTCTAGGAGTAACTATGCATTAATTTCCTGTTATGAATAGAACTTTAGCTGGTAAGTCTGATTATCGCAGTCATTCTACAATATGAGAAGGATTAGGGTGGCTTTTCAAGTTTTCTCATTTTTGAACAAGCATTATGTAAGAAGTTTATGTAAAAACTCTTCTTCTTTTAGTAAATAAATCCTAAGGGATTCATGTTTCTTGTTCCCGTTGTAAACCTCTCCGAGCCTCCGGGTAGTGATGGTATATAAGTTGGAATAATAAATAAATACTATTTTTTTTAAAAAACCCAGAATTAATACAGTTGTTTGTTTGCAGAAAATAATCAATTTCAAGTTTTCAACATGAAACTGCCGGTTATCAGCACTTCAGTAAAGTTTAAAAGGAACATTAATGTTGCTCTATGATAGGAGAGGCAACTGAAATTAATATAAATAAAGAGCTTAGTTTTCCCTCTCATCTTTTCAGGCAGTGTTTACTTTTATATGTCCCTTGAAGGCAGGGATCAGATGTAAGTCATACTTGGTCATATTCCGAAAGCTTAGCTTTATTGTTCGGTAGAGTTTAGCATGAGAATATGGACTCAAGAATGCCATTAAGATTTTCTGTTTTGGCAGCACAGTGAACTTCGTTGTGATCTCATGAGTCTCTAGTGGTAAATTCTTATGCAACAATGAATGTGGTTTTAAAGATATCCTGGTTCTTCCACAGTTCTTTGCTAATATTCTAAACACCAAGCTGAAAATGAGTTGAATTCTTTAGTGGTTTGGCAGTCTGCTTCACCACTGATGTTTTTCAGTTCAGTGTGGAAGTAAAAAAACATGCAAAACAGAACAACTGAGTTCATCTCTTGAGCAAAGAAATGGTTACCACATATTCTTGAGCCGTCAAATCCTAGTTTGGAAGGCTAAGAGTGTGCTTGAACTTGGACTTAGTGCACCTTCTTTTATCTTCTTAATTATTTCATGTTTAGTTCAAGGAATAGTAAGTTGTGACAACAAACATGGAAGTTACTGTATCTGTTTGCCTTCAAATCTGAGTTGCAAACGTGACTAAACCTATTCATGTGTCCTGACAAAATACTATAAATTCTTTGGGAAAGGAGAAATATAAAAAAATATCTTCATTACATCCTTTTTTGTTTTTAGGTGGAAATCTTGAGCTGTTATAAGTATAATATTAATAATAATTTCAATAAATGAAATTGTTCTTTATGAGACTCCCAAAGAAGTTATTATGTCACTTAATTAAATGACATGGGTGGCCATGATGGTCAGAATGCTGATAAATAGTATGGGTTCTCAGTGAGTTGCACGGGGTTCTAGTTTCTAATCCAATTCTGATTTTTATTGCTTTGGACTGCTTGGGCTCCAGGGTCCTGTTTGAGTTATGCTTTCTTCCAAATGCCTTGAAGTCCCGGAGTAGGTTCTTTTTCTTGCCCCAACAAGTGTCTGGAATTCTGTGAGTGGCAATTAGAATCTTTTCCATTTTAGTGCTTTTGCTGTGGAATTCCCTTCTCAGGATGCTTGTCATGGCCAGCTCAGTTCACATTTTTTGGATGGGTAACAAAGGCATTCCTTCTAAAATGAGTAGTCTGTCATTGCTCTTGTTGCTTTTGGTAGAGTTGGTTTATATTTCATATTCAACAACTGTATGGATCAATCCTTTAGAACAGTGTTTCCCAACCTTTTTTGAGCCGCGGCACACTTTTAACATTAAAAAAATCCGGGGGCACACCACCAACCAAAATGACACAAAATGACACTCTAACACAGTAAAGAACAGCTGGGGGTTGGTGGCCTGCTGGGAACAGCTGCTGGGAGTGCCGAAGCCGGGGGGGGCGGAGCCAGACTGCGCCATGCCCCGCCCCTACCCCGGCTTCACCTCTCCCAGCAGCTGCTCCAGCCTTGAGGGGGCAGTGCCAAGCCAACGCTGCCAGAGCCAGCACAATGCTGGCTTGGCACTGTCCCTCAAGGCTGGAGCAGCTGCTGGGAGTGCCAAAGCCGGGGGAGGGGACAGAGCCAGGCCGCGCCATGCCCCACCCCTCCCCCCAGCTTCAGCTCTCCTACAGGCTGCGCCATGGCCCGCCCCCTCCCCCCAGCTTCAGCTCTCCTACAGAGGAGGAGCACGAGCGGTGGATAGGCTTCAGTGGGGCGGGGGCTTCTCCTCCACGCGGCTTCAGTGAGCGAGGGGCGAGAGTCATGGTGGGAGTCATGGCAGATTGGAGGCTGGCTGGGAAACGGCCGAAGGAGGCGGCGCCCGGTCCCTTCTTCTTTTTTTCTTCGCCACTGCCTGGCCCTTCCTCCTCCCCCAAGCAGCAGGAGTTCGGCAGGAGGAGGGGAGGAAGGGGGGGCAGAGAGCTTTTCTCGCGGCACAGCAGGAGGTCCGTCACGGCACACTAGTGTGCCGTGGCACACTGGTTGAGAAAGACTGCTTTAGAATATCCTGCTAGTTCTCAAATTTTGGGCATGACTTTTCATTGAAATTTAAGATAAAAATATAATGTAGATATTTATTTCTGTTAATCATAATTCTAATGGTGTTTTGTTTCTAATCTAGGATTGATAACCAATAGCTGTTTATTTAAATGCTGAATAGGGGTGAATCTTCACTGTAGAATTAATGCAATTTGAACCACTTTAACTGCCATGGCTCAATACTGTGGAGTTCTGGGATTTGTAGTTTGTAAGGCACCAGCACATTTTGACAGAGAAGGTTAAAGGCTTTGTAAAACTACAACTCCCATGATTCTATAGCACTGAGCAATGGCAGATAAAATGGTGTGTGTGTATGTGTAGGTGCTTTCAAGTCACCTGATCAACCCCATGAATTTAATAGGGTTTGGGGGGGGGGACTTTTTTGAGACAGTTTTAACTATTCTTTCCTGGTATTTTTTTGGCAGTTACCCATCTAAGTACTAATTAGGACTGACCTTGATTACCTTTGATAAACTAGTGGAATCTGGTATACTTAGCGTCTGAAATTTCCTTAAAACACATACAGTTTTCTTTTAAATTGAAGCTAACATTTTATTTCAGGATTTTACCCTGCTCTTCTCAACCCCCAAGGGGGGACATTGTTTTCTTGTTAAAGGAAACTTTATCAATTTTCTCCATTATTTATATTTAGTTGCTTTGAATTTGTAGGAAGCTGAGTCTTTGGAGATCTGTTTCTTTAAAGTCACTGGTTCAGACACTTTGAGAGGTAGGGAGTGGCAGGGTATCCTGGGTATTAAAGCTCTTGATATTCCTTGAAGCAGTGTTATATAGACTAGCTAGTTTGAGTGTTAGATTTCAACTCTGAAATCAAGGTTCGTATCCTTGTTTTGCCACGGAAACAAGGATACGAAGTCCCAGAGCAAGCTAAAGCAGAATCTGTGAAAAGATCTTGCTAAGAAAACCTCATGATAGATTGGTTTGCCTTAGGGTTGCCAAAATTCAGAAATAACTTGAAGGCACAGACCAATAGAAAAGTGACTGTGACTCAAATGTAATGGGTCCATGTACACTAGCAGTTAATCCAGTGTAGATGGCACAGTAGCCTGAGGGGTCTAAAGAATGCATCCAAGCAAATGCATTTTGACCTGAGTAAACTGTTGAATGTGGTGTACACCTGGTTTAAAAATACCTGCAAAGATTGAGATCTTTCCTGGAGACAGACACCTGGGAGTGCCATCTGCATTCCCAGGTGTCTGTCTCCACAGCCATCCCTGTGCTCAGGCAACCTGGCTCAGCCCCCCCCCCCCCCAAAAAAAAACCTTTGTTGTGGATGGAGCTATAAGGAAGCTTCCAGAAAGAGTAAGGACTGGAGTCTTGTTTGTTTAATTTGGGGCAAATCGGGGGGCAGGGAGGGAAGGGTGGCACTGACCAATGCCAACACTGCATTGGCACGGTGGGAATGTATGGTTCCTCCAATGAGGCGGGGCTTTGCCCCCATGCCTGGCCTCAAAATGTTCCCCAAACTGGCAAATCAAATCTTTCTTTATTACAGTCATAGACCAGCATAAGGAGAGTGGGGTACAGTCTGATAAAGCATAATACATTAAAATAATTAAAATCTAGGCTAAAAGTTAAAATACAAAGGTATATTAAAAAGCTAAAATGCAAAAATATGAAATAATAATATATAGAAGGAAAGGAAAAGAGAAGAAAATCTGGAGGGAGGGGAAGGAGCATTCACAGAATAGGAGGGAGCATAAGGAGAGTGGGGTACAGTCAGACACAGGTCTAGGAGGCTAGGGGTTGGGAGCATTAAGTATATCTTAAGTGACATACATCTATAGTTAAAATTTCCTGATAAATTAGAATGCTAACTTGTGGTACCAGCCATTACTCGATTTTAAGCATTACTGTGCATAACTAACATATTTAATGTTGGTTGGTGCTGCATTTTTTCTGTTTGGAAGCAGCCTTAGAAAGCAATGGGGAGTCGAGTTTTCAATACACCTTCATTTATGAGTTTATGAAAAACACACATCTTATGTTTGGTTGTACATAATAGAATGATGATGATTATTTATACCCTGCTTTCCCCCTCCACAAGGAGACTCAAAGTAGCTTTGAATTGAGAATAAATAGTCATAAAATCTTTGGGGGTTGGGAGCTAAAATCTTGTTGCTAATCTTTTATCCAGATTTTGGATAGTCTTTCAAGTGAATCAAGTCATTAATGATTTCAGATGTGTTTCTCAATTGAATATGCTTCAGTTCTTTGTAGAGAGGTTTATGTACAGGTGGCTTCAATCTTAGATTGCTTTGTTGTTTGAATATACTTTGTAGAGGAGAAGGAAAACTGGTTTTTCCACTTTCTAGTGCTGTATTGGATTTTTGCTTGCGATCTTGTTTAAAGCTAGCAGAGCATAAAGCACCATTTACACAGAGTGACAGTAGTTGGAAGACAAGGTGGCTGTTATTGTGGTCATTTTTGGGTGTGTCCATGTCTGTTATACTCATGTAATTGGAAGATGGAACTGTACCCATATGATATTCAATATAGTGGATGAATGGGATTTTGGCCTCTAATTGGTTGCAATGGATTTATCAATTGCATTTCTGTTTGGCAAGTGGGAAAGACATGGGATCTTTATGAACTAGGAATGTAGTACTGAACATCCTTATGATTCCTTTGAATCTCAAATGTTCTCTTTAAATATTTTTCAGGAACTTTTTTTATGAGAGTGCATTAAACTCTGCAGCAGGATGTACTCAATAAATTATTTTGCTAATTTTTGATAAAATCCATTATCCAGTTATATATGTTAAAAAGATAAAACACAAGATACTAATGAATAATAATAATAAATGATAAAAAAATCTAGAAGGAAAGGAAAAAGGAAGAAAATCTGGAGAGAGGGGTAAGAGCATTCAGGGAATATGAGGGAACATAAGGAAGAAGGGAACATAAGGAGGAATCTCACTGACGTGTGCAGTTTTATGGCTTTTGATCATCTATTATATAAATGGGTTCACGTCATGTGATGTATACCTCAAACAAAGAAACCATACAACGCAGAAACACAATACTTGCCAACAGAAATAGGCCTCAAGCAAGGTACGTTTGTAGCAAAGAAACTTCCCCCCAAAACCTTAAAGGCCCCCAAAACAACGAGTAAAAATAAAACTACATTTACCAGCATCCTCCGGGGCAGCCAAAGACTCACCCAGCCTCTACATTCTGAACAACATGATTGGCTGCCAATAAGGGCGGATTTGCATAACTGCTGTAACCATAGCAACGCTGGCAAGAGCCATCCAAGGCTAGGATACAATGCTGAGAGATTTCAGTTGGTGTTTGAGGGTTAAACTGCCAAAACCAAACTCTGAGGGAGCAATTCTCCAGCAAATTCCTACCCACACAACACAACACAACTTCCAATCACAACCCATCCCACCAACCTTACGGGACCCCGTACACACAACACCTACAAACACCACAAACTAAAACCATTCCTTCCTTCCACACAGACATAAACTGACCCCACCAGACAAGCCATGCCTTATAAAAATAACAGCATCGGACGACACACTCACTACGCTACATACATCAAACAAAAAAGGGCAGAACAAATGCAGAACAGAAACGCACTGCGCAGCAGAGACACAGACAACAGGTCACTGCATGACGCACAGCTGAGAACCAAATGCAAAGAACTGCATGACAAGAAGAAGTGCGCAGCCAGGAACAACAAAGACGCAGAAATGCAACACAACAGCAGCGCGCAAGGAGCGCAGAAACACGACGTCGCAACACAGAAAACAAACTTCAAAAACACCACAACCACTTCCACCGCCTAGCCTTCAGATACAACGCTGCAGAAGATTACAGCATGGTGCCAGAGGCCGACATTGGCACCCTAACGCACATCTGCTCACACTGCAAAGCCCTGAAATACCCAGCAGAAACAACAGGAATGTGCTGCCTAGCCAGTAAAGTCTCTCTACCACCACTTGCCACTCCTCCACAACCACTACAGACTTTGCTGAGTGGAGACACTCCAGAATCAAAACACTTCCTCCGCTATATAAGACAATACAACTCATGCTTCCAGATGACATCATTTGGAGCACACATAAAAAGTGCGCAAGTCATGCCTACATGACCCCACCAAGACCGTAAGTAACATCATTTCCAACCCTTACATCTCACATCTCCTAAATAGGGCACAGCAACGCGTGCCGGGTACAGCTAGTTAGTTATAAAATGGCCATGGAAACCCACTCATTTTACTAATGAACTCATCAGGTATCGATTTAATCATCTATGAGGTAAATAGATCATATGATTTTACAAAAATGCACATTTAGAATAAAAAGATATGTCTGATCCTCACATCAGGTTCCGATTCTGACACCATTTTTCTTTTTGGGATTCTTCAGAATATATGGTCTAGGTGACCAGCAATACAGTGGTGACCAATGCATTACTGCATGTATCTTTCTAGAAAAAATATTTTAGCAGAATGTTCAGTCTCAGGCCTCTGTTCTGTGATCTGACTTTGAGAACATTGGCAAATTTTTCATTTTGCTTCAGGTTACTTTTTTTATTTCCAAAAAGCATACATACAAAAACAAACATCGCTTTAAGACCCTTAACAATACAGAATATCCATTTATGTAACATGTAAAGTAATTAGTTACAATGTTCATTTTAGTAGCAAGAGAGGTTAAATTTGATAATTGGATTGTATCCTGGGATTGATATTGTGATGTGGACAAATTGTAGACAACCTGCTTAAAGAAGGGTCCAAAAATGACAGGAGGAAAAAACATTGTTAGGATCGAATTGTCACACAACAATGAACAAATGTTTCATTTTCTTAGATTGCCAAACTCTTGTATGTCAATCGGAATAAAAATGGGTTGAATGAGATAATGTGAAAAGGAGTCTATGTTTGTGATAGTTCATTGTTGTTTTTATGTGACTTCCAAGTCATCTCTGACTTATGATGATTCTATTATGGGTTTTCTTGATCTTATTATTAAGAGGTTGTCCACTGCCTTCCTCTCAGATTGAGAGACGGTGATTGCCCAAAGTCACCCAGTGAATTTCCGCAGCTGACTGGGGAATTAGACCTTGGTCTTCCATATTCCCAGATTATCACTAGTGATAGTTAAGCATTTATAATCGGTTTCGATTCTACTGAGTGCAAAACAAATCTAAGTCTGAATTGAAGGCAATGAGAGGAATAAACATTGCACCCATTTCTTTTAAAGGAATTATGAAAGTAGCAGTTATGCAATCATTGGCCTCGAGAAAAATATTTATCTTTTTAATCACCTACAAACAGTAGAAGCACCCTCATTGATAGCAGAATAGCAATGTTTGCATTTAGTTTTATTCCCTGTTTCTGTAAAAAAAAACTTTATCCAAAAGTCTTTTACCAAAATACACAGCATAACCACATGTGGAAGAAAGCGTTCCTCACAAAGTTCATCTAAGATTTTGGCTGATACTTGCTTATCTATCATTGGGTTACTACGCCAATGAAAAATGACCTTAAGACGGTTTTCAGTTAAGCAGAAATGAATTTGAGTGGGGAATTCCACAGAGAGAGAGAGAGATGTCCACTATTTATCCTCAATTTTAAAGTCAAGGTATTTCCCCTTTAACACCCAAACTATTGCCATATTAAAGTAGCAATTAAAATGAAAGACATATTAGATACTACAACAGATGTGTAAATTATATATATTTTAATTACAATGATTCAAATTGAGATAGATTTGACTAATTTTATATTAGAATGGAACACAGAATATATCATTTGCTTTGTCTAATTGCTTCTTCATTTAAAATCCAGATTTAGGGTTTGTGGTGTAAATTTTTGCTTTTTTCAATATAAAATTTAACTTCTTAATTTTTTATTCATTTATTTTAAAAAATCAAGAGCAATAGTTTTGCATATAGGATGCAATTTATAATAGCTAAATGAAACTCTGTATTGTATCAATGATAAACAGCTCTATTTTTTTTTGCAATTTCTTTCTTGCTAAGATAGCTGTGAAAGTCCTTAATTGAAGGAATGTACAGAAATACTGGATGTGGGTAGGTAATAAAATACAAATTATTTCTTTGGGAAGAAAGATCAATTGTTCTAGGAGTATCAGGTGGTTGCAGTGACCAGGAGCCCCTTTGGTCAACTTCATCTGGTGTAGCAGGTGTAGCTCTGGCCACAGTGGTTCATACCTTAAGTATGCTCAATTGTTCTACTGTGGTCTATGTACTCAACATGGTAGTTGCCCTTGAAAATTTTAGAAGTTTTTGTTAGTGAGAAACGAAGTGGCCAGACAGCTGCTCAGTACATTCTTTACAGACTACATATTACTGGTTTTGCACCAACAGCACTGGTTACCATTTAGCTTAAAAATTTCAATTCAAGACACTGTTTTGAGTCCAAAACTAAATTGGGGTGGGCAACTATCGAAGACTAAGGGCCTGTGCTAGCTCTCCAGGAGACATGGGACCCCCCCTCACTACCCCTCCTCCTGACCAAACATTTTTGGCCCATAAATGCCAACTAGAGCAGGGTTCTGCAAAAGCATCATTGTAGTTTTGTGAAAGGTTTCAAAAATAAATTTTAAAATAGAATGTAAAATAAAACCAACTGTTTGATTTATAGTCTCTGCAGTAGCTGTTTTATACTACAACTATTGTTATCAGGCGTGTAGTTACTGGCTTCATATGTCAACTACATGTGATTCACATGTAGTTGATTTTTAATGTTGATTCCACATTTCTCTATTGGTTTTGTATTTCTTATGCAAGTTTTGAGATGGAAGGCATTCGGGGTATTAGCATGTTATTCACAAAATATCTAGGTTAAAATTGACTCAAAAACTAGACATTAAAGAAGAAATTGGGAAATGTATTTGAATTACTATAAAATGATCCAGAATATATTTTTGATTAAACAAATTAGGGATCAGGTTAGGGTTCCCTGGGAAATAAAGATATTTGAAAGGGTTCCTTGACTGAAAAGGTTTGGGAATGGGTGGTGATATGTTTTGGGATCTTCCTTGGCCCCTTGGGGGGACATTTGGATCACAGAGGATTGAGGTGGCTCCAATGTGAATGCCCTTCATATCACCTAGAGATTTTTTGTGACATTTAAGGGGAAAGTTGACTCCTCCCCCTTGTCTATCATTGCTCTAAGTTGTTTGGGCCAGAATATCTGAAAGACGACCTTTTCCCATGTGTGTCATGGAAAAGGGGAATTGATGACAGAGTTTTTTCTGTAGCAGTACCTTAGCTGTGGAACTCGCAGGGAATTCATACTGATTTTGTTACATTTGAGTATCCAGTAGGTACTCAAGACTATATGGCTTTTCCCATGGCCTTTGGTTCTTAAAACCAAGAGTTACTTGGCCGCCCTGAGAAGGACGGGATACAAATGTACGAAATAAATACTTTTCTGAATTTTTTTATTGCTTATATTTTTTAAAATCTGTTTATTTATGTCTGTCCTCCAAGCATGACTTTATCTGTTATAGCTGTTGTATTCTAACTCCAGTGATTATGCGTCAATAAATACTTTTATAGATAGATAAATACATTCAGTTTTTATCTATCTAATATGTGGGATATGTTGTTATTAGATTGGATTCAAGCAGAATATAAATAATGTGGAAATGAAATAAATACACATGCATATGCATTAATCATATACGTACTGTTTTATTATTCGGGTGGAGGTCACAGAGAAACATAGTCCATTTTACGTGAGGAGGTGGGTTTGAAGGAGTAAAACCATTTTCTCCTGTTTGCTTGTTATTCCCTCCACCCATGTTGTCATTGTGGAAACAACCCTCATGTATGAAATGGGAAGGGGGGGGAGTGGGCATAACCAGAGAAAACGGGGAAATGGTTTTCCTCTTTCAACGCCCCTCCCCCATAAAATGGATTATTCTTCTCTGTCTAGGTCCCCCTTTAAAGTCTGCATGGATAATGGAACAGTACCATAATATATTTACATTAATAAGTCATATCCTTTCCTAGTTTATAGTATAAGCACTAAATTAAAATGAATTCTAATTCTGTGCCCTCTTGCTAGGGCAATTCATTAAACCCCTGGAACAAATGGGTATAAGATTGCACGATTGGAGCTGTTCACTGTTTGTTGATATCTAATTTCATTAAAATTTATGCTACTGTTAAGGAAAGAAAAGATATAGAAAAGAACATAAAATATACTGGTTTTTTTTACTAGTCTTTAATTCTTTATTTCTGATAAATATAATGAAACTTACTCAATCAAAAACAATTTCAAAGACAAGTCTGAACAGAAGATGAAAAGCTAGTACCGGTATTTTGTTTAGCAAAACACTCAAATAATTCAAGCAATCTAGAAAGCTCCTATATTTTGTAAAAAGAATGAGGTGGCAATGGCAGAATATTGTCCAGTTCCCTTTGAGGACTCTTTGTTGTGTTCTTCATAGGATTTGTTGTAGGTATCACCGGGAAAGTAGTGCCAGAGGTATCAGACATTATAGGAGAAAATTGGACACGTGGCCATTTTTGGCATGAAGGGAGACTAAGGTGTGGCCTTGTCTCACCTTATGTGACCTTAGGGCTTTCAGTATGAAATATCGTATTCCAGCAACTGTTGTACTATGAATCTGATATGAGAGGTAGTTATGAGATTTTGTGTGTGTATTTTTTCATGTGCCACAAGTATTGGTAATATGCTCACAATTCAGTTTTATATTTGGCTGTCTTGAGCTAATATCACCTGAAAAGCACCCCTGTTTTTCAGGTGTAATATCCTAGTGCTCTCACTGAAATTGTTTCTGGTGATCTAACATGCTTTTTGGTGAAGCTGATCAAAAGCTCCCTGCTATGCTGGCAAGTAGTATATGTGTAACTAGTATAAACAATGCTGTCCCATGATACTCATCTCCCTGTGCCCACTAACTTTATTTTCTCTTTTTTTAAAAAAAATTGAGTTTAAATTTTTAAATGGAAACAAATAGCTTGGTATTTTGGTGACATAACACCCCTCCCCTCAATTTAATAATCAGATATGGATTTGCTATGAAACTTGGAATTCATATATATCTATTCCTTAAATCAGTGTTTTTCAACCTTTTTTGAGCCGCGGCACATTTTTTACATTTACAAAATCCTGGGGCACACCACCAACCAAAATGACACAAAATGACACTCTAACACAGTAATACATATAGTTCGTATGTTTTTAAATGTATTTATACACTAGTGTGAAACATGGGCCTGTTTTGATGAACACAACATAGATATCCTGGCAGGAATGGCAGAAAGACACACACGAAGGTCTTGCTCAACAGCTGGGAGTTATAGTTCACCCGCAATCAAAGAGCATTCTGAACTCCACCAATGATGGAATGGAATCAAACTTCCCATACAGAACTACCATAACCAAGAGAAAATACTATAAGAGTTTGGTGGGCATTGACCTTGAGTTTTGGAGTAGTAGTTCACCTATATCCAGAGAGCACTGTGGAGGGGAGGAAGGAAGACGTGGGGCGAGTCTGCGCAGTAGTGCCCACACGGGTCACGTCTTCCCCCCTCCCCCCTCCTGCAGAAGCGGCAGCGTGAGCAAAGCGAGGCAAAGCAAGCAGAGCGAGGCTGGGAAGAAGAGAGTCCGAGTGGAGAAGAAAAAGTGTTTGGCAGGAGGGGGAAGAAAGGGTATTGGAGGTTTCAGTTTCCCACAGCACACCTGATGATTGCTCACGGCACACTGGTGTGCCACGGCACACTGGTTGGGAAACACTGCCTTAAATAATGTCTGATATGTATTGTATATAAATACTAATTGAGCTAGTTTAAGTGAAGCAATCTTTTGTGTTATTGTTTAGTAGATAATATGGATTGTACTGGATCAGGGCAAGGTGTTTTCAATAACAGTTTTGGGATCTGGAACAGAATAATAAGCAATACATTGAAGATACTTAACTCTATATTTGTGTCAAGGAGATGCAGTGTACATGTCAAAGCAGTGCCTGGATAAACAGATATTGAATCCTGATAACATATTCAGATAAAATGTTTAGGTGGCCCCTTTGCCAAGGAATTAGGAAAGCAGCCTGTTCGAGATGGCTGCACCCTCCTCCTGATGGAGCAATTATGTGATTTGTCAGTGTTCTTTAATTCAGTTATACTGAAGTAGTCTCATTGGCAAGAGGTGACTTGTTTGTCAGTGATTGCCATTTCACGTCCAGGATAACTTGGTCATGGTAGTCCGAGCCTTAATTATTTCCTGAGTCAATTATTGTAATGTTTAGTGTTTTGTACACAACTCCTCTAGTATCTTATCTCAAACTGTGATCTGGGATGCAGCAAAGGGAAAGTCATCATAGGGGTCTGTAATGAATGAGCCTGCCCAATTAAAAAACAGAAACAATCCGAGGGGGAGAAGCTGCTGGTTCAGTTAGTCCTAGAAAGAAATCTTTAAACACCAAGAAGTTGTTTTAAGACAGAATCTTTAGAGGGTAATTACAGAAATGAAATTAATTGAACATACTTGATATTGACAATATTCCTACGTTCTTCCTAGAGACTAAGAATATTACAAGAGAGATCTGAGGATTACTAGCAAATAGTCTAAAAGAGACTGATCATTTTTGATGATGCATTAATGCAACTCATTGTTTTCTCCAGTTTGCAAAGCTGTTCACTGCATAGTATGAATCTAGGGTCATTTCCCCCTAAGTGTCAAATGAAGATGACTGTGAATAAGAGCAATAGATATTTGCTTTCAAATAACTTGCTTCCCCTCAAGACTTTTGATGTAGTGTGAGGAAACATGCTAAATGTTATCCAAATCTGAGTTAGGCCGTTAAGACTGGAAAAGGTTTATTTATGTGAACTGAACACTTAACAACCTTGACAGTTTAAATGTTATTAAATATTTATTCCTTTTAGGTATTATTTAGTATTTAGCTTAATTTATTGTTTTTAAACAGATGTACTGTCAGGGGGTCCCTGGTGGCGCAAGCGGGTTAAGCTCTTGAGTTGCTGAACTTTCTGACTGAAAGGTTGGCAATTTGAATCCTGGAAGCTGAGTGAGCTCCTGCTGTTAGGCTTCTGCCAACCTAGCAGTTTGAAAACATGCAAACGCGAGAAGATCAATACATACCGCCTTGGTGGGAAGGTAATGGCACTCCATGCAGTCATGCTGGCCACATGACATGGGAGGCATCTATGGACAATGCTGGCTCTGTGGAGATGAGCATCACCATCCCAGAGTCAGGTGCGACTAGACTTAATGTGAGGGGAAACCTTTACCTTTACTATCAAATTCCTTCACTCAGTACAAAATGTATTTGTATGTTTCTTTCTGTCTCCTCTCACTTTCTCTAGCTTCTATCTACATATCTAAATTTAATTATTAATAATTGCTACCTCATTCCATCATCATCATCAGTTTCTCATTTGTTAATTGCCCTCCATTAAAATGCTCCAGGCGATTTATATAAAACAATTGCATTAAAAATACACAATACCAAATAGACTGCATTAACCATTAAAAGCTCTGCTAAAAAGCCAGGTCTTGAGTGCCTGAGCAAAGGGTCGCAGGTCACGCATGGCCCTCAAGTGGGGAGGCAAGGAGTTCCACAAGACAGGGGCAGAGAAGGAGAAGGCCCTGCGTCTTGTGCTTTCAAGACGTACTTCCCTGGGGCCTGGAACATACAGTAAGTTTAGTTGGAGGAAGATTCCTCCTCTTCTTCCTCCTTCTATCTCTGTTACATTAGTTAGTCCTCCAATGGAAAACTGTTTTTAAACCTGTATAGTTGTACTTTCAGAGCATTTGTGTCAGAACAGATACAAGGAAAACTTTTACTGGTTTTCTGTAAAAAAATCCCCTAGTTAGTGGAATTCTAGAAGAAATTTATATGACAAAGAAAAAACTAAAGCAATATAGCTGTTGGATAAATCTGTACAAATATGTTTTAATATGTGTATTCTACAGAGTGTTTTAAAGTGATTACGGGTTTTGATTATGTGTTTTAGCAATGTGGTAAACCGCCTCGAGATGTGAAGAGAGGCGGGTAAGAAATAACTTTATTATTATTATTATTATTATTAATTACAAATACAGTCGAGTGTGATGCTTTGTTTGTTGGGTTACGGAAACTTAGCATATTAGAAAAATTGTGAAGTAGAGATTATTGAGAACATTTATTCTATCTTTTTAGCAGGATGGATGATAAACAATGTTTGAAACAGGGCAAGATCTGGCCTGAAAGTAGGTAGTAAGAATTTTTGTTTAGAATCAGGTGCACTGTATTAGTTAATGTATAACAAGGGTACATGAAATCCTTCACAAGTCAGCCTTGTAGGCAGAAAGATTGCCAAATGGGAAATGATTCACCGTCTCTGAATGGGATGAGCATTGAGAAGAAGCAGTTTGAATTTCAAACTTATTTGGCTCATAAACCACAAAATATGTGACTATGGTCCACCCGTCCTATCCTCTGTCTTAATGTAGCTGTACACTAAAAGTGCAGCAGCCTCTGAGTAGTTCTTCATTATCTGACCACTTGTATTATCACTTTAGAAACTGTATCCCTGTATAATAAATAAAATAGTACCAGTATGTTATGTATTTGGCAGGTGGTTTTGTTACAAGCGCTATGTGGAAGACATGCCATGATTTCTCAGTACTAGGAAATAATGTATGTGTGTGCATGAGAGAAAGAGGAATGAGCGCATGTATATGTTTAGCGGGAGCTCATGGCCTTTGTTAATAATGCATGTGATGAACACAGCAGAATGTAACATGGCAACCATTAAGTTGAGAATCAAATTTGTGATAAGTTGCTTCGAAACATAGAATATTCTGGATATTCATGTATTCATGTCATCAAATATAGCATGTATCATAGATAAGGATGTAAAGCTTTTTTCAAAGTGTCTGCAGTCTATTACTATGTACAGTATGTTTACTTGAAAGTAAGTTCAGTGTAAACAGAACCTCCTCCCACGATCTGAGCATATTATATACTCAAAATAGTGAGACTTACAATTTGATTATTCACTTGTGGAAGGATGAAACAGGCACGAGAAAGAGAATCACTCCCAATCTCTGTAGTGATGCTGTATGAAATAAAATTGGAGGGGATAGGGGTGTTTGAGAGAGGGTGTTTAAAACTGGTTTCTTTAGATTTTATCATATTATATATTTCCATGTAGTAGAAAAGAAAAGTAAAATTGCTGTTGCCACAAGAACCTGAAGGGTCACACCTTGGTGACAGAATACATCCCAAAGGGCCTGAAAGCAGCCTATGGTATGGGCTGTAGGTAGAAGATTACTTTTTGAAATCCAAGACAGATGGTGAACTGCTGGGCTAGGATGGAAAAGCAGAGAAGAATAAATCACAAAATTTCAAGACAAGATATTCATAATATGTCTGCCTGCCCTTGATTCCTTAAAAGTGATTCCTAAAGCATTCTGCAGTCCTGAAGTTAGAAAGAAATTTCAATTTGACTTGATATAAAGCAGCTTCTTAAGAGTCAGCAGAAACTGTTTGGTGGTAAAGTCTAGTCATCCATGTTGTTTCAAAAATATTAATAGTTTAATTTGGTTTCTGTAAGGTCATGGCCTAGGGAAATGAATAATCACTAATATTCACTCAGGAAATTCTTTCTGACTGACTAAACTGGATAGGTATATGACAATTTGGTGTTTGTATAGGAACAAAGAGAATTTCAGACAAATTTGTTGACTAATCCCAGGCCTACATTTCACCTGCCCCTGGAGATGTAAAGTCCAGAAGGGAGAAAACAAGATTTTCTGATTTCTTCTCTGTTTTTCCATGAACTTCCAATGGTTTTCTCAGTGCTTGTTCACAGGTCAAGGAATTCCTAATCAAGTTAGACTGGCCTCATCCCTTTTGTCCAGCTAGGCCAATATGCAAAGACATGTTTATTTCAAAAAGCCTTTTGCCTGACCTGCTATGGAATGGATTCTGAGTGCTGTTCTTGCTTCTATTGGTGCATGTAAAATTGTGTTTTTAATCTGGTTTTGGTTCTGAAAGTATTTGTTTTCATTTATCATTTTCTGCTTTGAATGCCATTCTTTCTAAGGAAGGCACAATATAGATCCTCAAAATATGTTTTATTGGATTTTCTAAATGAAAACATATGTAAGTTTTGAAATATTTTATTTCAAAGCATTAAAATAAAAATTCTCTTTTCCAACATGATGGCAAGAGTGTGACAAAATGTACATGCTTTGCATAATACAGACTCTTTTCTTCCTTTTTGCTTCTCACCGACTTCAGACTTTTTTCATTTTCTGCATTATGTGAAGGAAAGTATTCTATTTTTGGAAGTAAATAGAAGTAAATCAGTAAATAGGCTGATAAGTGAAAGGACAGAGAAACATGTCTGAAACTGGACAAACTTTTGGTTATTGTATGTCCTTCAATATGATAAAAATCAACATTAAGAAAAACTTAAAAATGAAACATAAAAAAGATTTAAGATTTTTGAAGTAAAATTATTATTGTCTTTGATCCCCTCCCCCAGCTCTTTATGACTAAGTTCTGTATATACAGCAACTATTTTTGTTTACTATGAAATTGATATTCCCCCCACCTCCCATTTTCAACTTTAAACTTTATATGCTTCTCAAAAACTTGCAAAATGAAACATTCCTAGATTTTTAAAAAAACATGTTAAAGTAAATATAGTTTCCTCTGCGCGATCTTGTGAAATGCACACATATGGGTTTCTGCACCTGCGCAGACAGTTCCAGAACTCTCTAGAACCTTAAAAGGATACTTTTTGGCGGTAGCCTCGCCCATGCTCCCCCCGATAATATATATAGCCAGTAGGCGGAGCTGTCGCTCTAGTTCCTTCTTTCCGCCATAGTAGCAGCAGTTAGGAACCTCTTTCTCTGTTAGTGATTAGCTTTCCTTCCCATTCGATCTCTCTCCCTAAATTTTGGACTTTGACCGGACTGTTTTTGACTACTCTCTGCCTCCCAATTCGGATTCCTCATTTGTGCTTCATTGGCTGACCACGGACTGTTTGACTCCTCTCTCAGGCCTGTTATCCTTCTTATTGGGTGCCCCAACATGGCGGCCATTTTCAAAAAGTGCTCCCAATGTGGCAGCAAGTACCCGGACATGGATGCCCACCCAATCTGCGTGGTGTGCCTGGGGGAGGGCCACGTGGTGTGCTTCTGCCCAATTTGCCAATCCTTCACACACACACACACACACAGGCATGGAAACATAGGGAGATACGACTTAAAACTCTGCTTTACAAGCAGGCGCTCTTAATCCCACCTCCCAAGATCATGAAAAGAGCGGTTTCTGAGCCTCCTGCTGCCGCAAGCCCTGTGGTGGCCACCCCTAACTCCCCTGGGGCCCACCTTACCTTCTCCGACGAACGCGGAGGTGTATGAAGGCCTCTTCATCAGGCATTTAGAGATGCTGGATTATTTTTAAACTCATACAGCAACAGTACAATCCTAATTCAAAGATCTTCTGTAGGATGTAAGTAATAAGCAAAATAATCTTATGTTTGCTGAATTGCTTTTTTGTTGGCATCTATCCTGTATGTTTGTCATGGATTGGGCTAAGGTTCCCAAAAAATATGAAGAGGGCCCTGAGATTTGCAACCCTTCCCCCCCCCCCATTTATATATGTCATCAAATATATAGCTGACCTAGAATTTCAATGTCTTTATTCAGATTTGTCAACAACCATAAAGCAACTGAATAGAATTTTCTCCTTCCCTTGATTAACTTGTGTTGTCGAAGACTTTAATGGACAGAACCACTGATTTACTGTAGGTTTTTCAGGATGTATAGCCATGTTCCAGATACATTCTCTCCTGATGTGTCACCCACATCTCTGGCATGCATCTTCAGAGGTTGAGGGGTATGTTGGAAACTAGGCCTTAGTGCTTTCAATCTAAATAGATGCCGTCTTTAGCAAGGATGCTAACTAATCATCACTGGTAGTATAGGTTCCGCTGAAATCTTATTGCAGGAGCAGCAAACACAGCTGCAAATCCCTGTGGAATCCAGTTCATATGATTTTTTTTTCTGATTTGGTTTTAAAACGTGCCAGTGGGAAAACGGTAGGTGTCGGAATGAACACTGAGAAATTGAGTCTCCTGCTTGTTTCACAAGTTCGCATAGACATAACTTGCAAATTGAAGTAATTATATTTTTCTTTCCTCTCTGCTGCAGGGTGTTGTGAAATATTTTTCAAAACCATATTATATTAGTGGGCCAAACTAGGGTAGAAACTACATGAAGCTATCATAAAACGAGTCAAGGCAAGATGAATATATTATCTCTGTGCAAAAATTCAGGGTGCATGTTTGTTTTGTTTTAATTTTGGCATAGAATGGAAAAAAATGGGAGGAGTGGTGGAAAAGGAAGCTCTTTGTTTACTGTAGAACAATACTGTGAAGCAGACATGATGTATAAAACAGGAGTCTAAACATGGCAATGTAGTCAGGCTCCATCTGGCTGTGTCTGGAAGTCACTCAGCAATCTTAAATGCAGATTACTGGATTGGCATGTATTGAATCCCATTATTTAATGTGTCATCCAAGCTTCTCTGCCTTTGTCCCTCCTTCGAAGTAGACAGGGATAGAAGAGGACAAAAATGTGTGTAAATGTGAACTCCAATTAGCAAAAGTATAAAGAAGAGAGTATGAACCGAGAGGAGGAAGTGCCTTCTCCTGCCTGTGTATCTTCCTACCCCCCCCCCCTTGTAATGTTTAGAGAGGTTAGTCATGGTTAGATATCCTCTACCCCTCACTTTCTGGTATTTGGGGAAGCAAAGCTTTTGGCTCTGTCCTATTTCCTTTCTGACAAGCTTCTCTGTAAAATTACTAAAGGAATTGTTTAAGAATGGAGATTAAAAGTTTAATTGACAGCAAAAAAAGGTCTGCAAAAGGTAGTTTTGTTCCCTGTTGTGTTCTTTCGTCAAGATTGCCACTCTAATAATGAAACAGAAACAGATGTTATCCTCATAAGTGGAAAGTGTGTATCAATTCATAGATTCCAGTGTGTTGTTGCTAATTGTTAGTGGCTCAGTGTTTATGACTGCTCCCACTCCTACCCCTCCCCAATCCATAGGAACTATAGACTTATCGTTGTCATATCTAATCTCCCTCCTACCATCATATCAATCGGGAGTATTTCCCAGTAGGGTCAACTTTATGTCAACCCTTTGTCTCAAACTTTATTGTTTATTACTATTGCTTAAGACCAGACAGGGGTTGGGTGTTGTGAAGGGCTCTAAAGGGAAGGGGTGGTTTTTGGAATTGAGGGTGGGTGGGGAGGAAAATCAAATTATAATAGAGCGGAGGAAGGGGAAGGTTCATTTTTAATTTGTTAGATCCAAAATGTGCAATATTAAAAGAATACAGCCTGACAATAGGTGAAAATAGAATAATAACAAGTTGGAGGATGCGTTATGAGGGGTGGGGGAGGGGGAGTTCTGGAGGTGAGGGACAGCCTATAATGGTGATCCAGGGCAGGAAGGGAGGCAGAGATGGCAGGGGGCCGGCGATAGGGTTCTTGCTGCTCCCAGGCAGTATCAAGCTACAGCTAGTCAGGATAACCCAGGAGGCAAGTCCCCTGGGCTGAAAATATTGCTGTTTAACGCCAGGTGGTTAACAGTATAACAGCTGCCATTGAGATCTGATTGTGAATGACCATGCCAACCTGGCACGTATCACAGAGACTTTGTTGGATGAGGTGGGGTGTGTGCGTGTTAATCTCTCCCAGCTCTTTCACCAGGTTTCTGTGTGCAGCCAGGCCCGGATTAGCTCCTTTTGGCGCCCAAGGCCAAAAGAAGCACCACCGCCCCCAGGGGCGGGGAAGCCCCGCCCCCAGGGTATGCTGCGCATGCGCGGCAGCGGCCCCGAGGGTCCTCCTTCCTTCCTTCAGTGAAGGAAGGAAGGAGGACTCTCGGGCGGCGCGAAGGGGCAGCGGGTCAGAGGCCCGGCTGTGACGCGGCACCCCTCCGCGCCGCCTCTTGCTCCTTCTCGGTCCCTCCTCCTTCCGAAGGGGCGGCGCGTCAGAGGCCTGGCTGTGACGCGGTGCCCCTTCGCTCCGCCTCTTGCTCCTCGCTCGCCAAAAAACATGACCTTTTTTTAAAAAAAAAATCAGGGGCCCTAATCTGCTGTCCCCCCCATTTGTGCCACCTGAGGCCATGGCCTCGGGTGGCCTTATGGGTAATCCGGGCCTGTGTGCAGCAGCAAATGAGGCCTGGGGGCCGGGGAGGAGGAGTCGCAATGGTCTATCTGGATACCATCCTCTTGACCAGGTTTTCCATCCTACAGCTAGCCATTTTTGAGTATGTCTACCTAAGGGTGGGTGGCGAGGACAGAACAGGGATTCTGTTAGTGTACTGTCCATACTGCTGCTCAGCAATCTCCCTGCCTGAGCTAGCTGGAGTGGTCTCAGGCCTGTTGTTGGAGGACCCAAATGGTTTGTGGCCCCACCCATAGTGCTGGACACACCCGTGACTTGATCTTCTGTTCAGGGCAGGATGATTGTGATGCTATTGTGGAGGAACTATCTATGTGCCTTAGTCATGGACCAATCACTACCTTGTCAAGTTTAGGCTCACTGGGGCTCTAAACCTCTGCAGTGGTGGAGAACCGATTAGGAAGGTCCAAATAAATTCCCTGGTTTGCCCAAGAGCTGGTGGTGATGAAGCAAATAAAGCGGAGATTAGAGCTGGATTGGTGAAAAACGCACAGTGAATCTGACTAAGCATGGTCCAGAGCAGTGGTTCTCCACCTGTGGGTCCTTAGAAATCCTAATAGCTGGTAAACTGGCTGGGATTTCTGGGAGTTGTAGGCCAAAACACCTGGGGACGCATAGGTTGGGGACCACTGGTCTAGAGCATATTTAAGAGCCTATTCCGCGGCAATGAAGGTAGTGCAGAAATCTTTTGCTGCTGCTAACATTGCATCGGCAAAGAACCACCCGGCTGAACTTTTTTTTGAGTGGCCTGAGGACTGTTGCACCCTGTATCTCAGATGGGGGACCTGTCCACTCAACTGCTCATTGTGAAGAATTTGCAAAGTTATTTGCAGATAAAGTTGCTCAGATTTGTTCCAACTTAGATGTCAGTGTTGATGCAGTCTCCATTGATGTAACTTGGGCACTTGCTTGTCCTAGTCGGTGGGATTCTTTTCAATCTATTTTGAGACAAACCAGGAAAGGGATCTTGGGGTTTTGGTGGACAGCTCAATGAAGATGTCAACCCAGTGCGCTGCAGCAGTGAAAAAAGCCAATTCTATGCTTGGCATGATCAGGAAGGGAATCGAAAATAGGTCGGCAAATGTTGTATTGCCTCTCTACAAATCTATGGTGAGGCCACATCTGGAGTACTGTGTACAATTCTGGTCACCGCACCTCAAGAAGGATATAACGGAACTGGAAAAGGTACAAAGAAGGGCAACAAAAATGATCCAAGGGATGGAGCAGCTCCCTTATGAAATCAGGTTGCAACGCCTTGGTCTTTTCAGCCTTGAAAGACGGCTAAGTGTATAAAATCATGCATGGGATAGAAAAGGTGAATAAAGACAAATTATTTTCTCTGTCACACAACACTAGGACTAGGGGGCACTCCCTAAAGCTCCAAGGTAGGAAAGTTAGGACTAATAAAGGGAAATATTTCTTCACCCAGAGGGTCATTGGGTTATGGAACTCACTCCCAGAGGAGGTTGTGACAGCTGTCAGCCAGGACAGCTTCAAGGCAGGATTAGACAGATTCATGGATACCAAGGGAATCAGTAGTTACTGAAATGGACATCCAAGTGCCACCTCTGTGTTGATGGAGGCAGGCAGGATTTTCCCCGGGTACTGGTTGTGGGGGGTCGGGAGCAGGTGAGGGTTTTGCCCTCCTTTCTGCTAGAGATCCCTGTGTACAACTAGTGGGCCACTGTGTGACACAGAATGCTGGACTAGATGGGCTGAGGCCCGATTCTGCATGGCTCTTCTTATGTTCTTATGTTCTTATGCCTGATAACGTGGACAAGGACCCTTGTCCTTTCTGGCTGATTAAACAGGCCAGAGGGGGAGAGAGGGTGAAGAAGCTGGTGAACACCTATTCGGCACAATGCTTAATGCCAATTAGCTTTAAGGAGGCTGTAGTAAAACCTGTATTGAAAAAAACCAGCAATGAATCCCACTCAACTAAATAACTACCAGCCAGTTTCAAATCTCCTTTTTCTGGGCAAGATTCTAGAGAAGGTGGTGGCCTCTCAGCTCCAAAGTTTCTTGGATCCATTTCAAACTGGTGTCAGACCTGGTTACAGAATGAAACGGCATTGGCTGCCTTGATAGATGATCTATGAAGAGAGCTATATAGGGGGAGTGTGTCCATGTTGGTTCTACTGGACCTCTCAGTGGTGTTCAATACCATCAACCATGGTATCTTTCTGGGTTGTCTTACAGGGATGGAACTAGGTGGCACTATTTTACTGTGACTCGGTTCCTTCCTGGAGGACCAAACCCAGAAGGAGTGGTGGGTGACTCCTATTCAACCCTTGGCCTGTTACCTGTGGGGTTACTTAGAGATCCATTCTGTCACCCATGCTAATTACCATCTACATGCAAACACTGGGAGAGATCATCTGGAGTTTTGGAGTTCGGTGTCATATTTATGTAGATGATGCCCAACTCTATTACTCCTTTCCACCAAACGCCAAGGATGCTGTTCTGGTCCTAAACCTGTGTCTGTCAACAGTAATGGACTGGATGAGGGCAGATTGAAATTAAATCCTGACAAGACAGATGCTCCTGGTCTGTTATAAGGCAGATCAGGATATAGGGATACAATCTGTGCTGGATGGGTTTGCAATCCCCTGAAGTTGTAGCTGACCTTTGAGTCTCAGGTGTCAGCGGTGGCTAGGAGTGCCTTTGCAGAGTTAAAACTTGTGCACCAGCTGTGGCCGTATCTTGAGACGCCAGATCTGGCCATGGTTACATGCCTTAGTAACTTGCTATTTATTGTGCCTGTGATTTGTGTTGTAGTGATTTGTCTTCTATGTTTAGATATTATTAATTGTTTATATTAATTATTTGTATTTTAAATTGATTGTGTATTGTGTGGCATTGAATGGTTGCTGTCCATGTTGTGAGCCGCCCTGAGTCCCCATGGGGATTTGGGACAGGATACAAATAAAGCTTGATGATGATCTTGATGATTTTCCTGGTTTTCATTCAATCTCGTTATACAAGAATGGTTGATGTATGATTCTGATTTGATAGATCCCTATATGGAAAACAACAAATACTATGCTACAGCTATTAATAATTTAGATATACCCAAAATCTGATTTTAATAAAAAATGTGTGCTTCATCAGTTGAAATAAAATTTATGAAATTTGATTCAAATGCATTGAGTTAAAGGCTGCTTTTTATGTGAAAGCAGAGAACGCATCTCTCCTTATGAACCATCAAGATGTTTAAGATCATCCGGAGAGGCCCTGCTTTCGGTCCCGCCTGCTTTGCAGGCGCGACTGGCAGGGACGAGAGACAGGGCCTTCTCAGTGGTGGCTCCTCGACTTTGGAGCACCCTTCCTAGTGACATCAGATCACCCCCCTCCCTCCTGACATTTCATAAGAAAGTCAAGACTTGGCTGTTCGAGCAGGCATTCGCAGATGAACTTTAATTAATCGAGACCAATGGAATATTAAGACGATGCAACGGAAACCGATTTAAGAATGAGATGCTGAGATTTGTATTTTATAGTTTTAACTGCTAATTTGTATAGTTTTTATATGGCTGTTTTTATCATATTTATTATGTATTTTGTCTGTGGGCACTTGCTGCCATTTGTTCACCTCCTCGAGTCCCCTTCGGGCTGAGAGGTGCGGTATAGAAGCATAGTAAATAAATAAAATAAAGAACACCACACTCATGTGAAGTTAAGCAGAATTTATTAGTTAACTTACTTTAGGAAGGCTCAGTGTTGCTCTTATTTTTCCGTGATTCATTAATGCTGTTATATGTGTATTTAGGAACCTAACATGTAAATAAAAATCACCGTTTAAATTAGTGGTTTAAAATTAGTCCTCTGTTGTTAATTTGAAATCATGATTTAAATTGCTTACTTAAATTCACCCACTCGGATTTATATTTGCGCATAATACAATGAAAGGAAGAATGTAAGCATACATTTGGCTTACACATAAAACAAGTTCTACCTTTGATCAGCTTCTGACATTAAAATGTATCATGGTTTTCATCAAAAAATCTGTGCATTGTTATACTGGGTTGTAGGTTTTTCGGGCTGTATGGCCATGTTCTAGAAGCATTCTCTCTTGGCCATACAGCCTGAAAAACCTACAACAACCCTGTGATTCCAGCCATGAAATCCTTTGACAATACATTGTTATACTATTCTTTGTTGGTAATAACATGGTTCATTACAGAACTAATATGTATGGGCTGGGGCTATATGGCAGTTCAATATTAAATTACCCCACTTGAGGTTCAGATGGCTGGACAGTGTTAACAAGTTCATTCCTTTTCTCAAGAAAGGCGAAATAAATATGCTCTTTGAGCATAGAGCCACATCATATTGCTAGCTAATTTGTAGACACTCTTGACTTGGATTGAGGGAATGTTTGCTTGGCACTCAGCAGTACATCAGTATTTGGGAAGGAAAGCAAAAATCTTCATGGGCTACTCAGTTGGATGAAGTTTGTATGAAAATAGATTTCAGATTTTTACTATATGAAAGTACAAGATGCATTAAAATATTTTCTGATTTAAGAATTCACGAGTAACCATCTGTGGAATATTATACAACTGAAACTGAAGATTTCATAAACAACAGAACAGAATTTTCTTATCTGCCATGTCTCTACAGTCCTTGTACCCTTGAAAAGCTGCATGTGAGGGTTAACTTTCTACAACTTTCTGGGAAGTTAAGCATGAGGATGCAGTAGGAAGATGGAATTTGCCTAAACAAGTTTGTCTTCTGTGTACTATTTATTTATTTATTTATTTACATCATTTCTACCCCGCTCTTCTCAACCCCCGAGGGGGGACTCAGAGCGGCTTGACAAAAGGCAACAATTCGATGGCGATATACAATATAAATACAATATAAAACCATAAACATTCAGCATTAAAATACAGTTAGAATTAACTCATAATACACATTCACTTAAGTTAAAAACAGTATTCTGTCCACAACATGAACATTGAGCCATATCCATCAACTTTCCATTACAATTCCAATCCAAAGTGCTGCATTGTGCTAATGTGCAAAAGCCTGGACCCATAGCCAAGATTTTACTTTTTTCCTGAATGCTAGGATGGGGTTGATCGTATGTCGATTAAAAGCACATTCCACAGATGGGGAGCCACCACCGAGAAGGCCCTCTCGTCCCCACCAACTGCGTTTGAGAAGCTGGTGGGATCGAGAGCAGGGCCTCCCTGGATGATATTAAATTATGAGGTGGGATGTAAAAGCAGATGCGTTCAGACAAGTAAGCTGGGACAGAACCGTATAGAGCTTTAAAGCTCAAAACCAGCACTTTGAATTGAGCTCGGAAGTAGACAGGCAGCCAGTGGCGCTGACACAACAGGGGGGTGGTATGCTCCCTGTATGTAGCTCCAGTTAGTAATTTGGCTGCCGCTCATTGGACTAGTTGCAATTTCCGAACTGTCTTCAAAGGCAGCCCCATGTAGAGTGCGTTGCAGTAATCTATTTGGGATGTGACCAGAGCATGGACGACCATAGCCAGATCAGACTTCCCAAGGTACTAGCAGACACTCTTAATATTCAGTTGGATTGAAGCTATTGCCTAATTTGTATGTAGAGGAAAGTTTTTGCCATTTGGAGTCGGATCATCATGCTAAAGCAAATTTAATTCTGTTTTTGCAACATGTTGTTCAAAAGGCTGAATAAAGATGACTGAAATTTTACTGCCCAGTGTTTTCAGTTAGCAACAACTCCCTTTAGAAGTCTTGGTTCATATCTTTTCTGGGATTGTGATTTGCTCTGGAAAGCAAATCTCAAAAAAAGAAAAAAGTAAGTGGATTTATAGCATGCCAGTAGTTCAGCAAAAACATAGGAAATTGAATCCTGAAAAAAACAAGGAAAATCTGAGCTGTCTTCCTGAGCATTCGTTTTGAGTGCCCTCTTCCATCAGTGCTGACAATATGTCAAAAACTATTTAAACATGGATATGTGCAAATTGTCAATACCGTTCTTTGATTTCAGAAGCAATATTTTGAAATAGTTTTAAATTTTTAAATACACCTCCCCCCAGTAGAGTTCATTCCAATCAGCAGTGTAATTGGAATGCAACCATAGTCTGGAGGAGGAAAAGGAATTTTTGGCAAGAGGCAGCAGAGCGGTTTGTGGATTTATTCAGATTATACAAAATCTGGAGGAAAGTCAATTTAACGTTTAAATTTTATTATTTTGATTGTTGTTTTCAGTGTGGAGAGTAGGAGAAGCTAGTTTTAATTGGTATATATAGCAATACAAGTTATATATTGGAATATTTCTATCTTTACAAATTGTATAACAATATGTATATTGCTGGAAAAAAGTATATAGATAAAAGATTAAACATAATATATTTATTATCAATATGACACAGTAATAGCACCATAGTGTTGTATTCCTACAACTGAGATGTATTTTAATAATAGATGTTTGAAAATATTATATAAAGAATATAAGCATTAAAAATACATCTTAGTTATAGAAATGCAACACTGAGAAATTGTAGGAATGACTTTCAGTTACAGATCGTTTTAAGTAGCAAAAGTATTTCCCAATCCTCAGACTGAATTACTGTATGAATTATCAGGTATAGTGAATTTACATGTATCTTGTACTTTTCCCCATCAGTTCTAAAATACACCCTTTGAGAAATAAGTGCTGGCTTTTTGTTAAGTACTACTAATGTTGTAAACCAATCTTAAGGCATTATAAATGACTATGAATGCCCCCTCAATCCATTTTAGGAGTTTGAAAGACACACAAACTGAAGGAGTTACGTGTTGCTGAAGAGTAGGGTACTGATGATGTACCCAGCCTCATTAGCAAGGCATGTGCCAAAATCAAGGTGTGTCAAGATGTGGACTCTGTTGTCGTAGTTAAAATTTATTCAGATGATAATTTAGGGTTATTAGAGAGAATTTCAGTGATAAAAAAACTATCTTTTGCCAAAATGTTTTCTGTTTTCAGATACTACCAGTTTTGACCAATGATGTGCCATTTAATAAATGGAAGAAAAAATTATCAAAGTTTATATGGCAATGGAAGAAGCCAAGATTTAAAATAAAGTTATTCAGGATGCTAAAGAAAGAGGAGGATTTGGATTACCAAATTTAACATTTTATTTCGATTTATCTTGTTTGGGGTGGTGAAAAGAATGGATAAAATTGAAAAAATATAAGATTTTAGATTTTATTTATTTATTTTTTATTTATATTCCGCTCTTCTCACCCCGAAGGGGACTCAGAGCGGATTACAGGTACACATACTTAGCAGACAATCCCTGCCGTTTCCACATACACACATATAGACGAACAGAGGCAAACTCTGGCCACCAGGGGGAGCTGACACATTCCTCATCTCTCAGCGTTCCCAGCGTCCCTTGTTGTTCCTTCCGCATTCCTCGAGTTCTTTAATGGCCTCATAATTCAGTCAAAATTTGCCTCCCCACTTAATGTGGTACCTTTATCTCCTACTTGACAGATGCAACTGTCTTTCGGGCTGCAAAGATCGACAGCAGGCTACACTTAAAGGTCGAGCACCCACCTCGACCCGGGCAGGCCTCAAACTCATGACCTACTGGTCAGAGAGATCTTATGCAGCTGACACTTAGCCAGCTGCGCCACATTTAGAAGGGCATGACTATAGGTATGTGTTAAGTTGAAAGTGAATGCTGATTTTAATACTCTTTGTGTGAGACATGTCGTTTTGAGACTTTGACAGAGATACAAACGAAGGCTATGTCCTAAGATACCATGTGGGTTTGATTCAGGAAGCTTTTTTGTATGAGAGAGATGACAGCTAGAAATGAATAGATCACTTAATACCATTTATTATTTATTAAGGCTCAATTTAGGGACATTTTCAATGGTGTGTTATATACAAAAGTATGAAAGATTTAACATTTATAAGAAAAAATTATAATTTGCCGGTCCCTGAAGCTTTACTCTTCTCTCCTCCTTCTTCCCTCCTCCTTCTGGAATGAAGTTTTTTGGCAAAAGGAGGAAGGAGACAAGATCCAGAAACCTCCATTTCAGGTTTTAAAAACTGTGTTGCTTTGAAGAAGGAGGGAGGAGGGAAGAGTGCAACTCCAGAGATGTTCATTTCATAGTTTTTAAACTGCCTTGCCTTTGGAGGAAGAAGCAAAGAAGGGAAAATCAGCCCCAAATGGCTCTTCAGGGGTTTTTTTTTTGGTTTTTAAAAAAAACCAGACAAACAGAAATTGAGCTGTTTGAGGCTATATCCTCCTTCTTTCTCCTCTCCTTTTGGGGGTAAGCCATTTTATTTTAAAAAACAACAAAAATCAGAAAGTCAAAGGCAGAATTTTTTCTCATGTAATAGTTGCACCCTGCCTTTTTTTTTTTTACAAAAAAAGGGAAAAGTGCAACTATTATGTGATGAAATACACACAATTTCTTCCCTGGCAATCCATCTCCTTGCTTCACACCTTTCACTATCGGAGTTTAAACCTTTTTCCTGACACCCACCTCCTCACCTCACATTTTCTACTGCCAGAGTTTAAACCCCTTTTGCTGATGATCCAAGTCTGTGCCTTACATTTTCTGCTTTAAACTAGGCAGTTGATAATGTGAGCTGACATCAAGAAGTAGATTATGTTGGATATGATTTCTCTTTTTCTTACTCCTATTCTTCTTAAAATAGCTATTCCAACTATTTTCTAAAGAAAAATATTCAAGCAATACCAGATATAAAAATAACCTACGGAGAACTAGTGTACAGAGCCTAAATAGAAATTTGAATATTCAGGGAATAATTAGACACAAGGAAAGTTGAGTGAAAATGGCATTAAAGACCACATTTCTAGTAGTATTTACCAGCTTCTGAACAACCTACATTTTCAAAATACATATGCACTATAAGTAGCATAATATATACTTGTATTCAAATTCTGGCAGGACTGCTGACCGAAAAGTCGGAGGTTCAAGTCGGAGGTTCAAATCTGGGTAGCGGGGTGAGCTCCCGTTTGTCAGCTCCAGCTTCCCATGTGGGGACATGTGAGAAGCCTCCCATAGGATGTTAAAACATTTGGGCATCCCCTGGACAACATTCTCTCAGACAGACAATTCACTCATACCAGAAGCGACTTCCAGTTTCTCAAATTCATTCCTCCCATGGATATTATCAGTTGGGATTCCTGCAAATTCTGTAGTTGTGTGTTTTGTGATACCTGTTTTTCTTTCCTCCTTTGCCTATCTAAGTATGTAAGATTTTGTATATTCTGCAAAATGTTCCCATGTGCCTAATAAGACCTCCGCTTACCTAGTTGGCCGTAGAAAGGAGTTGTCAAGGTAGTTACAAAGACAGGTCTTTTAAAGATTATTATTTGTTGATAACTGCAGTATTGTTGACTTAACTTTTATGTGGGGAAGTAACGTGTTTCCCCGAAAGTATGACACCCCCGATTGTAAGACGTATCAGGGGTGTCAGGGGTCGGCTAATGTAAAGCCGTACTCAAAATAAGACGTACCCGGCCGCGCGTAACTCAGTCCCGCCTCCTCCTCGGTCCCGCCTCCGCCGCCTCCTCCTCCTCCGCTTCCCCCACCGCCTCCCCGCCGCTGCCTCTCCCCGCCGCACGCCACCGCCTGCTGCCGCCGCCGCTTGCCACCGCCGCCGCTTGCCGCCGCCGCCGCTTACCGCCGCCGTTTCCTCTGCCTACCTCCGCTGCACAGCCGGCCCACGCCTGCGCCAGGAGCGCCTCGTCAGCGCGCCAGAAGCGCCACGTCAGCGCGCCAGCCAGCGCCTACGTCAGCGTGCTCGGGTCCTACTGCCCATGCGCATGGGCAGTAGGACCAGTGCGCCTGACGAGGCGCTCCTGGCGCGCTGGACGTGAGCGCCCTGGCGCGCCTGACGAGGCGCCCTGACGCGCTGATGATAGGGCGCTCCTGGCGCAGGCGTGGGGGCGGCGGTAAAGGGCGGAGGTAGGCGGCGGCAAGCGGCAGGCGGGAGGCGGCAGGCGGCGGCGGCAAGCGGCGGAGGAGGGAGGCGGAGGAGGAGGGAGGCGGAGGAGGAGGCGGGACCGAGGAGGAGGCGGCCAAGGGGAAGGGTTACTTTCGGGGTACGGCAGGTACCGTCGGCTAATGTAAGCCATACTCGAAAGTAAGCCGTAGTGGGGATTTTGGGGTCAAAAGAAAGACGCTGTCTTACTTTCGGGGAAACACGGTATTTTCAAGGTGGTGTGCTGAGCAAGTAAAAGAGAAAGAGTGTTTGCATAACCAGAAAATATACTACAAACCCCTTCAGTTGTGGACCCTTGTATGCTACAGAATTATGTTTATACAGATAAATGATTTCAGTGTACATATGACATTATATTAAGTATGACCACTTATTCAAGAGTAAGCTTGTGATCCTGTGAATATGTCTGGAAACAAGACACATTGAACCGTGTATAATGTGTTTCAGAGTGATTTTATACCTCCGATTGAGCTGAAAAATGGTATTGAGAATTCTCCAGAAGGAAAAGGTGGTAATCATTGGACAAATTGGTGCTTCTTGAACATAAGGTGGACAGCAAAACTCCATGGGAACTGAAGCCATAGCAGAATCCGACTTGTTGGAAAATAAAGTTGCACAACAGCATCCATATAAGCTTAGGAATTTCTCTGCAAAGTTTTTTTGTGGTTTGTTGTGTGCCTTCAAGCCATTTCTGACTTGCGGTTACACTATCATGGGCTTTATTTGGCAAAGTTTAATCAAAGAGGGATTTGCCTTTGCTTTCTTCTGAGGCTGAGAGTGTGGGACTCACCCAAGGTCACCCAGTAGGTTTCCATTGTTGAACAGGGATTTGAACCTTGATCTCCAGGATAAAAATGCTCCCTGTCCACAAGGAATGTGCAGAATGGAGGATGTTGCACTATACCTGAACGCCCAAAAAATGCACCTTCATATGAAGTAGTGCATTTCTTCTGCATAGCTGACAGACTACTTTATTTGTGTTTGTATATATAGATAATTTCAGTGTCTGAAAAATAAATGTTTTTTTTTACTGTTGAAAGAAAACCCCTCTCCTTGTGAACCACCCCAAACAGGAAAAAGACATAGATTTGAAACAAGGCCTCATCTGTACATATAGATTCTGCCACAAGAAAAAATGTTATTGCTGAAAAACCCATCCCCGTGAGGACCCATTTTTTGGGCCAGCCATTTTACAAATAACCAGATGATGTTACTTAGACAGTCCATTTGTAGTTGAAAGCAACGTTCTCCTATGTGGTGCATTGTATGATGGTCTTTTTTCTGTAAAATGGAGCTAGCCTGATTGATGTTTGGCATGTAAACCAATACTCAGAATTTTATTGTGTGTCTTGTTTTTCTTACAGTTCTCTGCGCAAAAAATTTGGTCAAAAAGGATTTTTTCCGTAAGTATACATACATCTTTCCTTCAGTCCACATTAGTTCTGACCACTGTCTAATTAATCTGATCTCCGATATAGTCAGAATCACTATGATTTTAGAAAGAAATAAGTCCAATTAAATTCAAATATTCTGGTGTGTGGATTGTTCATCAATATTATTCAGCTTTAAATATAATACTTTTAACTGTTATTTTTCTGAGACATCTAATTACCTGGAATTCTGTTAGAGTCATTTTATGAGATTAATAACTCATATTCATTTTTCCTGACTTTCTAGATTATAGCATTACAAATTAAAAATAGATCAGGAATCGACTGGTATCTTAATTTCAAAGCCATGATCCAAAGAGTTTTGATTTTTTTTCCATGTCAGGAGCAACTTGAGAAACTGCAAGTTGCTTCTGGTGTAAGAGAATTGGCCATCTGCAAGGACGTTGCCCAGGGAACGCCCGGATGTTTTTGATGTTTTTCCATCCATGTGGGAAGCTTCTCTGATGCCCTGCATGGGGAGCCGGAGCTGATAGAGGGAGCTCATCCGCGCTCTCCCCAGATTCGAACCTGGGTTTAACCCATTGTGCCACGGGGGCTCCAAGAGCTCTGATATACCATACATTGCACATAATTGCACAGACATTTTTGTGGAGCATTATTGTTTTAACAAGCTGTCAGCCAAATGACCTCTGGAGCTTCCTTGAGTTCAAAAATCCAAATGAGACTTGGAGATAGTGATGTAAGACAGTGTTAAAGGCTTTGGTTTTGGATGTATTCTCTTGTGTATTACAGAATGCTGCGAAATTAGTAGTTGCTATATACTACATTCCTTGTTAACCAAAGTTTAATGTGTGATTCGATAATTAGAGATATCAAAAAGTTTCCAGGTGTGTTCTACAGTATTCCCATTCTTTAAGATATTTGAGTTGTGAAAAGAATTGTTAAAGACTGGTTTGCTTTTCATATATATGATGACAGCCTAGTGTATCTTGAGACACCCATGCCATGAAGCAGAGTAAACAGATTCTGGCATGTATGTTGTCGTAATGAGGAAATATAACGATAGATAAAAGAGTTCCTTACAGAAATAAGTGCTGGTGAGTTTCTCTTTATTTTGGAATATGGAGCCCCCGGTAGCACAGTGGGTTAATCGCTGAGCTGCTGAACGAGCTAACCCAAAGGTTGCAAGTTTGAATCCTGGAAGTGGGGTGAGCTCTTGCTATTAGCCCCAGCTTCTTAATCTAGCAGTTTGAAAACATGCAAATGTGAATAGATCAATAGGTACCACTTTGGCGGGAAGGTAACGGCACTCCATGCAGTCATGCTGGCCACATGACCTTGGAGTTGTCTATGGACAACGCCGACTCTTCGGCTTAGAAATGGAGATTAGCACCAACCCCCAGAGTCGGACATGACTGGACTTAATGTCAGGGGAAAACCTTTACCTTTAGACCCTCTGAGTCCCTCTGTGGAAGTAGAGATAGGACGGGATATAAATGTCCAAAATACCTTTACCTGCTTGAAACTACTGATGTTTCTGGAATTGAAGATAGAATTGAGTACATAAATAGAATTTGGAATATCTAAAGGTTTCTCAAACTCCTAGGGTCATGTGAAAGCACTAATATAGTTAACTGAGTAAAACGTGCCAAACTGGAAGTATTAAAATGCTTGACTTACAAAAGCCAACAAATGGCAATAATTCATGACTGAAATTATATAATTATACTGCCCACCCTATTATGTATTTTTCCTCCCTTCTGACAGGGCTTCCTGACCCATTTGCTAAAGTGGTGGTTGACGGATCTGGCCAGTGCCATTCAACAGATACTGTGAAGAATACCCTTGATCCAAAGTGGAATCAGCATTATGACTTGTAGGTGTCAATAGGGATTATCAAAATATAGTCAGACTTTGAGGGGTATTCATTAACAGAACAGAAATATATGGAATCAGACGAATACTTATACTATTCACTCTGCAACTTTATAAGTGTACAATACTTCATTGCCTATTTTATTTAACATCTACACATAGTTTGCCTTTTTTCTAAGCTAAGAGCAATAATGCTATCTAGATCTCATGTTATGTTTTTCATCTAACTACATAAGGTCTTAACTGAGGAGGTGAGTATTTTTATTTTCATTATAGTGAATACTAGAATACAATTAAGATCTGGGCTTTCTCCTTATCTGTGTATGCATGTGTATGTGCCTTCAAATACACTGTTGACTTACGGTTACCCCATGAATTTCATAGGATTTTCTTAGGCAAGGAATAGGCAGAGGTGGTTTGGCTAGATCTTTCTTCTGAAATAAAGCCAATGGCACCTGGTATTTATTGACACTTTCCTGTCCAAGTATTAACAAGAGCTAACTTTGCTTAGCTTCCAAGTTCAGATGTGAATGCTTGTACTTTAAGGGAGTTTAGACCTGCCACTTCATATGGCATTTTTATTCTCCCATTATATTTAAGAAGTTTTTTCCCCGGTAAAAAAGGTTTGTATTTGATAGAACGTTTTCTTGCATGTATAGAACAATTGGAATACATCTGGGTTGATAGCCAGGATGTTATAGTGGTTTGAGCATTGGACTATGACTCTGGAGCTCGGGGTTCAAATCCCTGCTCAGCCTTGGAAACTCAGTGGGTGACCTGCTCAGTGTCACCCTCTTCTCAGCCTCAATGGAAGATCATAGTATATGATCTTCAATTAATCTTTGAATAAATCTTCCCAAGAAAAAACTGGTGATATGTTGCATTAGGACTCTCATAGGTCGTAAATTACTTGAAGGCACATAAGAACATCAGCTCTCGGTCAAGGATGATGGAATCTGCCTCCCATAGCTCCTCCATGGCCAGATGTCAGAGATGATGGAAATCATAGTTTCACGTCATTCCCAACTGCTGCTCCAGATAAGGCTGTCAACTTCATAGCAATCAATTTTTCTTACATGTTCACTTCCAGTCATAGTAGGTTCACTTTCACTGGTCACAGTTTGCCTAGGTAGTCATTGGTTTTTCTGTAGCTTACCACTTCAGTGGTAAACTGCAGATACTCTTCAGATACCACCGGGAAGTGGCGCAGCTGGCCAGTGTCAGCTGCATAAGATCTCTCTGATCTGTAGGTCATGAGTTCGAGGCCTGCCCGGGTCGAGGTGGGTACTCGACCTTAAGTGTAGCCTGCGGTCGACCTTTGCAGCCCGAAAGACAGTTCATTTGTCAAGTAGGAGATAAAGGTACCACATTAAGTGGGGAGGCAAATTTTGACTGATTTATGAAGCCATAAGAATTCCAGGAGTCGCTGAAGATTGCGGAAGAACAACAAGGGACGCTGGAAAACTCTGAGAGAGATTAGGAGTGTGTCAGCTCCCCCTGGTGGCCAGAAGTTTGCCTCTCTGTTCATCTATGTTCGTCAATATATGTCTAAATATGTCTATATATGTTGAACTGCAGGGATTGTCTGCAAGTATATGTACTGTAATCCTCTCTGAGTCCCCTTCGGGGTGAGAAGAGCGGAATATAAATGAAGTCAATAATAATAAATAATACCAGCCAAGTATAGCAATTTGTATTTCTGTTAAACGTAAGGTAGGAGCTGCTTCTTGTGACCTAATTTTATGTGACTCTTGCTTTAATTATCCAAAGGCCTCAGTAACCAGTGAGTTTAGGCATCCAACATAAAAATAGTCTGTTTTCTCCTACTAAGAAAGGAGATAGAGAAGGGCTTGCAGTGAGAGTTCTTTAATAAGGAGATATCAGAAGGGGAAAAAAGGCTTGCCCCACCCATGCTCATTTCTGTTTTTGCTTCTGCCCTGTAGCACCATGCATTCACTGATAGTTTATCCTCTTGATCATAATTTTAAAAACGGGTAAAGAACACATTTATAACAAAAATACAGTTAATATATTTTACAAAAATGCTAACTTTAAAAGAAATGCAAATTGGCAGCTCCACTGGTGCATTTTGCACTGTGGGCAACTTTTAAGTCATTTTCAAGGCCAGTCCCACACAGAGGGCACTGCAGTAGTCTAATTAGATGTTTTCAGTGTATGAACAATTGTGACTAGGTTATTTGTATCTTAAGACCCAAGGTAAAGTCTCCTCGGGCCTCCTGCAGGAGAATGGATCTGAAGTACTCTCAAGCTATGAACCTGTGCCTCTTTGGGAGAGGGGGGAGTTCAGTCTCTTCCATGGTTGTTCATGTGCCTAGTTCCATGCTCCATAAGCCTTCATCTTAATTATGTGTTTTTCATTCACCAGTATTAAAAAGAAGTAAAACAAATAATTATTTTACTTCGTTAAGTAAGGCTGCAATTCTATATGCACGTGTCTGGGAGTGAGCTCTTTTGAGTAACTGTGTTTAGTAATCAGAGGATTTTGTCACATCATTTACAAACATTTATTTTAATTTATTATTTATTTTCGACATTTCTACCCCGCTCTTCTCAACCTCCGAGGGGGGACTCAGAGAGGCCTAACAAAAGGCACAATTCGATGCCAGCATAATAAAATACAATATAAAACCAAAAACATATAGCATTAAAATACATTAAAATACAATTAACATTAACACATCATACACATTCTCTTAAGTTAAAAACAGTATTTCGTTCATAGCAGGAGCATTGAGCCATGTCCATCAACTTGCCATTGCACATCCTGACCAAAGTGCTGCATTGTGCTAATGTGCAAACGCCTGGTCCCACAGCCAGGATTTCACTTCTTTCCTGAATGCCAGGAGGGATGGGGTTGATTGTGTGTCGCTTGGAAGCGCGTTCCACAGATGGGGAGCCACCACCGAGAAGGCCCTCTCGTCCCCACCAGCCTCGTTTGAGAAGTTGGTGAAAGCGAGAGCAGGGCCTCCCCAGATGATCCCAATTACGAGGTGGGACATAGAGGCTGATGCGTTCGGACAAGTAAGCTGGGCCAGAACCGTATAGAGCTTTAAAGGTCAAAACCAGCACTTTGAATTGAGCTCGGAAATGGACAGGCAGCCAGTGGAGCTGACACAACAGTGGAGCTTAACACAACACTTCCAAACTTTCATCTCTATGAGCATTCCTTTCCTTTACCTAAAAGACTAGAAAATATAATAAAGACAGAATGTAATTTTCTGCTTAACATCGGTGATCAATTCTTCAGTCTGAGATTAATTATTTGCCTTCTATCCTGTTCTGAAAATAACTGTATAGTCGATGCTGAAGGCTCTATAATAA
Source organism: Anolis apletophallus (assembly GCA_030556195.1). Classification (NCBI taxonomy): domain Eukaryota; kingdom Metazoa; phylum Chordata; class Lepidosauria; order Squamata; family Anolidae; genus Anolis; species Anolis apletophallus. The sequence goes on along the minus strand of JARBWK010000001.1, from coordinate 160,991,132 downwards.
TGTTTACCTTAACAACACAGTATTGCATGGGAACGCTGCTCTTTGACTTATGACACATTCATTGTTACAGGAAATAGCTTGCACGCCAATGATAACAGTGTCTCAGTGGCAGAGTGCCCACTTGGTCTCTTTGCTTGCAGATCAAGTAGATGAAAGAGGCAATCATACACAGTTTTAGAACAAATACAATATAAAATCCCTTTCATTTTCCTTTCTCCTATTTTAGGATGAAAAAGTTGAAGTAGTTTTACAAGAAAATAGCTTGGAAAAACATTAAAATATTCCCCAATCCTTAGGACATTCATTTTGTTGTGTTGCATTATAGGTGGCATAAGAACTAAAGTGGCTTAAGAACTAATACAGCAGTTTCTAATGTGAGTCTCCATGAGAGATAGAGATGGAATTTGTCTGCAAACTATTCTTCAGGAAGTGATGTTTAATTTAGTGTTCTTTATATTTTGTTATGCATTCCCCCTTATTCTCCATTGTTACTGCATTTTAATTTTTCTAGAGCTTTAAGAATTTTTGTGCTAATTTTAGTGAAGTTTTAAATGTGTGGTGTAAGATATATCAGTTCGATGTTGTAAACGGAGAAACCCAGAGTATATAGAATTTGGATGACAGAGGATTAAAAGAAGGCTTTTTTGTGGTGTGCGCTTTGTTCTCTGGTGGTGTCATATCTGATAACGTTAGATGTTCTTCCTCTGTGAAAAAACATTCATCACACTATGTTCCTGGGTTATAAATGTCATTTCCTAATTGGTTCTATCATAAAAACATGGAAAAAGCTTATTAAACTGCAAAGACTTTGTTTTTGCAGGATACCTTGTAGCACATTTTGCTATAGTTTTTCATTGAATATCTCATAGAGGCTCAACTAATTCAACATAGTTTGTGGCAGCCACAAAAACGAAGTTTATGGAGTTTAACAACCATTTTCAAAGTAGTATTGCACAATTAAACAGGAAATAACACTTTCAAACCAGGAACAGACCTTCTTTTTTTTCTTCAAATTCTGTACATAGTGTTACTTGGCAAGAGTACTTTGTGTTGATTTCTACACTATATGATGTATCTTTAGCAGTTCTGAAGTGCTCTGTCTATGTGAAGGAACCTCAGTTGTCTGTTATAGCAGGTGTTAAGCCTTATTGAAAATACTGTATTGATTTGAAAGCTTAATTATATCTACATTTTATATTAAATGTATCAACTAGGCTGATTGAGAAAGACCCTGTAGTGAACCTATGTCTTTCTTCCATGCTTGTAGCACGCTGTAAAAAGTTTTAAAAAGCAAATGATGAAAATAACCCGAACTTCATTATTTCAGTCCTTCACAAGCATCCTTTTCTTTTGAATATTATCGAACTGGTATTGCCAAAATATGATCTGTTAGAACTATATTAATTGTTACGTTTATGTTTTACTGAAAGCAGTCCCTGTTTTAATATAAATATAATTAGAGCACAGTTTTCCTTTTCTTCATAATCAAAGGAATGTGGGTACTGCGTAATGGTTCCCTGCTGTGCTTGTGAGCTGTCTGCTCCTATATGCTGGCAGTCAGCTGAAATCGTCAATAATTTTGCTAAATGATGACCTGCATACAATAAAAATGGGGTGGAGTGGGAGCGTTATATGAACAACCATTGTAAGTCTTGAGGGACAGGCCAGGATATTTCTTTTCAAGCCCCAAGAGCTTCATTTAGAGTTAGATAACTAAAGATGTACTGCAACCATTGGGGGAGGATGTGTAGAAAATTTAAATGGGTGAGTGTAGGAGGGTGTGTTTTAGTAAGAGGAATAGTTGGATGTTTGTACTGACAGGGAGTATGTAATGGAAGAAGACTGCTAAACATCTCTCAGGGAGACCCATAATTCTTACATTTTATAATCTCCCCCCAGGATTAAACACCCAATGATATACCAGTCCTCTTCCTTTAGACATACTGTCATTGTCTAGCCAAAGGATGTCGGCAGTGCTTGATTTACGTAAGACATTCTGAAAAGCTCTTTTGAAATTCCTTCGTGTCAATTCTGTTTTACAAATAAATTACTTGGGAGGCTTTTGCCAATCTGTAGCATGCAGTTCCTGTGAAGCTGACCTTTCTGCCAGAGGAAACCATGTTTACTCCCCTTACACTAAAAGTATTTTGCAACCGGGAACTATGTTGCATAGACTGTCCGAAATATGCAGTCAACCTAATTTGTATTGCTCTGATTCTTGTCCTTTTTTCAGATATATTGGGAAATCAGACTCTATAACAATCAGCGTATGGAACCACAAGAAAATTCATAAAAAACAGGGTGCTGGTTTTTTGGGTTGTGTGAGACTGCTTTCCAATGCTATCAACCGCCTTAAAGACAATGGATGTAAGTAGACCCAATGTGTTGTAATCGTCTCAAATCTGATACTATGTGCAAGCTTCTTTCTGTGCTTTGGGCTTGCAAAAAAGCTTGCATGTCTTCCACATAGTGCATTCTAGAAATTGTGGTCCTAGGACCAGATGTACCAGCTCAGATTGTTTTTGCAGTCCTCGACCCTTCCAGAATCTTTGGATAGCCCTTTTTGCCCAGAAAAGGGTTAATTGTCTCTTTTGTAAGTCTTCAGATTAAATAATTCAACTTTAAATACATTGAACTTCCCACCTTATTTAAAACCAAAACTTATCCCCTCCCGAAGAAACCTACAGACAAACCCTGAAATAGAGTTATAACCAATAGAGTTATGCATGAGAATTGTATGTAGTAAGTGCATGTCTGTTTTTCTCTGTATTTGTAGATCAGAGGTTGGATCTGTGCAAACTTGGGCCAAATGACAATGATACCGTTAGAGGACAGATAGTAGGTAAGTACTGGTCTAAATGTGTTCTTGGAGCCACAAAGTTTTTAAAAATGGTTTTGTAGAGAACCGGTCCCCTGTTACTAAAGTGAATTTTGTTCTTGTTAAAAGAGACTGGTATGACAGTGCCAAGACCATGGTCAGTTTTGGCAGAAATCCCTCACTGATATTGTAAAATATAGTTTCCATAACCTTGGAGTTAGTAAAGGTGGTGAGTATGGCATTTATGGAGTAGTTTTGACTGTGGCTTCAACCAATGAAAGTCAGAGCGAACAAGTTTATATAGCTGATCTTTTTTTTCTGACTCCCTTGTACCCAATTGCAATGATTCCATAATCTTGTGAAGAGGATTTTTGGAGGTGCAAAAAGATTGCATAGAGGAATTGAAATCAGTGAAAAAACAATTTCCCTTCCCTTTAGTTACTTCAAACCTCTGGTGAATAGGAAAAAACCTACAGTATTTAGTAGAGCACACATACATTCAGTTCAAAGTACTATTAATCTCTGGAGAAATTCTTTTTGAACAAAGATACAACCAATATACTAAAGTAGACACATCAAAGGCAAGTCCTACAGGCTGAATCCGGCTCACCATGTTATTTTATGTGGCCCGAAGCTTTCAGTATCAGGACAACATAGTTACATTTATATGTCTATAATGGCCCTTTGACATGGCCCTTGGTGAAAATGGGTTTGACACCCTTATACTAAAGGGAACTCAGACCCAGTGAGGAAACCGCTGAAAATCTTCGTTAATGGGTGCATGCCATTATTAAAGTCTGAGGTGTGGTTTGGCAATGGAAATAGGCCAATGACAATGGGAACACCTTTATGTTTTAGTGCTCAATGTACCATAGAGGAATAGGAAAAACCTATATAGCTGTGGGAACCTTAAAATCATGGTCCATTCTGATTGCCATAAGGTTGGTTTTGAATTCCTGAGCACGTTAAAGGAACTACTGTAGGTGGGAGGTATTTCTCTGTAAAAAGTTCAGTAGGCAAAGAACCAGAGACGATTAACATACCAATAGGAGCCGTTTCAGGCTAAGGAGACAAAAATATTCTAGTTCTCTCTGAAACCTGTCAACTAGTATGGAAAACAAAACAGTGGCCCACAAATTGGAGCACCCAATATATATTCTAGTCCTGAAAAAGGGGGATGCCAGGGATTGCAGTAATCATTGCCCATTGTATTAATCTCCAATGCAAGCAAAGTAATGGTCAAGCTTCTAAAACAAAGACTTCAACATACATGGAACAAGAAATGCCAGATTATTTATTTATTACTAGCTGTCCCCTGCCACGCATTGCTGTGTGTTTTGTGTGTGTATATATGTGTATATGTGTGTGTATATATATATTTGTGTATATGTGTATATATGTCTGTGTGTGTGTAGTTTTGTGCATGAGTTGTAATGTATTTTTTTTGGCTTTTAAAGTCCCTTCTGCTGTGTTTTTCAGTGTTTTTATGAGTGATAGTCACTCGTTAGCCTGATAGGTATATTGTGTCCAAAATTGATGTCAATTCGTCCAGTGGTTTTTGAGTTATGTTAATTCACAAACGAACATTACATTTTTATTTATATAGATTTAAAGCATTTATATTCTGCCCGTCTCACCCCGAAGGGGACTCAGGGCAGAGTACAACATATAAATGGCAAACATTCAATGCCGGGACATAGACTATACACATACATAAACATTAAAATCATTTATCTTGATATTAAAATCAACTGTTTAAACCATCTCAATCAGATGTCTAAGTCGGATTCAGAATAAGAGAATGCGGTAGTAACTGTTTTGCTAGCATACACATCAAAGAATTTCGTGGGGAAAATGAGCTTGTATTTTATAAAATATAGCACAGCAGTTGATTGTGTAAATCGTGAAAATGAGGATCACTGGAAAGAAATGGGTGTTCCTCAATCAACATTTGAGTTTCCCAGTGTGTAACCTGTACTCAGGAGAAGAGGCTACTCTGAGGACAGAATATGACAAAACATAACAGTTTCCAGTTGGCAATGGGTTCAGGCATTTTTATTGCCCTATCTGTTTAACTTGTACACTGAATGTGTCATACATAAAGTTGGACTAGACTTGGAGGAAGGAAGCATGAAAATTGGAGGAGATGACATTATACTTCTAGCAGAAATTAGCAGACTTGGAACATCTATTGAAAAACGTCAAGGAAGAAAGTGCAAAGGCAGGTTTACAGTTGCACATTAAAAAATAATGACCACAGATTATTTACATAATTGTAAAGTAGACAGTGAAGACATTGAGATAGTCAAAGATTTCTTGTATCTTGGCTCAGTCAGCAATCGAGACTGCGGTCAAGAAATGAAAAGAAGATTAGGACTTGAAATGGCAGCTATGAGGGAACCAGGCAAGATCCTCAAGTATAGAGACATATACAGTAATTGAATACCAGTTTGGGTTGTATATCTCTCTATATGTCTAATTTCTTTGTATAGTTGTTAAAGCTGGACAGGAAATCATCCTATTTGACATGTGATGCTTGAGGAGAGTTTTGGATATGGTGAATTGCTGAGAAACAAAAAATTGGTCCTTGAGCAAATCAAGCCTTACCTCTCACTGGAAGCCTAGGTGACTGTACTGAAACTGTCATATTTTGGCCATATCATTAGAAAAGACAACAATCCTTGGGAAGATAGAAAGTAGCAGGAACAGAAGAAGACCATACTATAGTTGGATAGACTCCATCCACTCAGCCACAGCCTTAAGTCTGAAAGTCCTGAGTAGGACTGTTGGTGACAGGGCTACTCAAAGGACTGTCATTCATGGAATCACCCAGAGTGAGTTGACTTGACAGCAGTTTACAACAAAGGCAGAGATAAGGTTATGTCTAGTTCTGTATATATAAAAAAAGATTACTTCCTTTTGTATGTGAATGTAGATTTAACTGAAGCAAAGTACAGCAGAATAATCCATAACTCAAGTGAGCTTTTAGAGTAACCTGTTCCATGTACTTGCATGATCGCTTAGCATTATATAGAAAATGTTGATTGTAGACCTGGAGCCCCAGGTCTCGGAGGTGGCCGGGAGAGCTTTTGCACAGTTAAAGCTTGTGCGCCAGCTGTGCCCATACCTTGGAAAGTCTGACTTGGCCACGATGGTCCACGCTCTGGTTACATCCCGAATAGACTACTGCAACACTCTCTACGTGGGGTTGCCTCTGAAGACTGCTCGGAAGCTGCAATTAGTCCAATGTTGGGCAGCCAGTCTACTAACAGGAGCGGGGCACAGGGAGCATACAACTCCCTTGCTGTGCCAGCTCCACTGGCTGCCAATTAGCTTCCGAGCAAAATTCAAAGTGCTGGTTTTAACCTACAAAACCCTATACAGTTCTGGCCCAGTTTACCTGTCCGAACGGATTCTCCCCTACGAACCATCTAGAACATTAAGATCCTCCGGAGAGACTCTGCTCTCGGTCCCGCCAGCTTCGCAAGCGCGGCTGGTGGGGACGAGAGACAGGGCCTTCTCTGTGGTGGCCCCTCGGCTGTGGAACTCTACCAAGTGATGCTAGATCTGCCCCCTCTCTGTTGTCCTTTAGGAGGCTGGTGAAGACTTGGATATGGAACCAAGCCTTCCCAGAATAGGCTGAGATTGGCTATTATCTGAATGTATGACCACGTTTACAGACTGAGCGGAATTGTTTTAATGGCGATGTGGTTTTATGCTGGGTTTTCATGTATTTTAATATGTTGTTCTAGTTGTTTTTAAATTGTATAGCATTGAATCTTTGCTGTTATGCCGGTCTGAGTCCCTCGATAGAGTGAGAAGGTCGGGGTACAGAAGTTTTAAATAAATAAATAAATAAATAAATAGTGGCTGAGATTGTAGCATTAGGTTTGCAGATGATGTCCTACAGTCAGAATATTGGCATGTTTTGGCTACAATTGGGAACCGTTTCTCTATTATCTTTTGCTGGATGGATGCTCATTTTGGTCTAGACATGAACTTTCATTTCCAAACTAAACAGAAGTAGGAAAAGCACATTAATCTTAATGCCACAGAAACCACGAATAAAGTTATGTGTTCAGTTTCATTCTTGACCCTCCTGTTTATAAAGTACAGGCTTTCACATGCTGGCTTTATTTAACTTTTTACAGTACTTCAGGCAGAAAAATGCCATATTATTATGTTGTAAAAAAACAACCACTTACCACATGGAGTGTTACTAAATCAAAAAAAAGATAGTCATTTTAGGTACATGCCCCTATTTCACTGGAATTGTAAACTATGCATGCAGCATCTCAACTCTGTATTTATATACTGTTGCTTTGTTTTAGTTACTTAAAAGAAACGGGTTACTTCTAAAATATATATTTTGCAAATATTTCAAAACTGTTGTGGTTACAAAACTCAAACTAGGAAAAAGTGCAAAGTTTATCTTAAAGTGCAAAGTAATCCAAAATTATTACAATGCCATAGTGTAAATAACCTAGAAGCACTGCCATAGTTCTGTTTAGTATGAGTACTTAAAGAAATCCATGCAATAAGGATGTTGTCTGTACAAAATTCCTCTAAGTGGATGAGAGGCCCCATTAAGAGCATTTGGCTCTCATCCCACTGTTGTCCACTGATACATTTTCTCAGCTCTCCCTGCAAAGATTTGTTTTGTTTAAAAGATTTGTAAGCGGAGCTTCTAGTCAGTTTACAATAACTATATAGCAAACACAAATAATTGCATCACATTTATTTCATTATAAAGTCTGAGAAAATAGAAATTTTCAACAGGCTGAGTTTTCAGAGAAATCTTCAGATAGCTGCCACATCACAGAAAAAAAATGTTACATTAATAAATGTCAACAAATTATCTGAGCCCAGGAGAGCTGTCCATGCCACAGAGGTTATATGACAGTGATATCAAACTTGTGGTCCTCCAGGTGTTTTGCATTTTAACTCCCAGGAATTACTGGCCATTGGACAAGCTGACAAGGGCTTCTGGGAGCTGGAGGCCCAAACTACTGTTGGACCACAAGTTTGAAACCTCTGCTATATGAGCTTTCAGTGACAAAAGTAAATCCAAGGGTTATCTGCAGATTAAAATCTGATCCTTCAAGAGGGAAATACCCATCTAGAATAAGATGTTTCTTGGCGGGGATCTGATCACAGAATCTCAGCAGTGTCAAGACTGAGTTGCCATTTATGGGCCCTTATCCATAGCATTAGTACTGTTTCTGGGTATTGTTTTAGCACTTTGGTTGCCTCATTTCAATCTGATGAGGAAGCGAGATAACTTTTTAAACTATAGTGGTGGCTTTTCATTCCAAATCTGCAAATGGTTTCTTTCATTGCTGTAATCTTCCTGATAAAATAAAATATTTCTTCCTGATAAAAGAACTGTGGGGCAATGGCTTACTGGATCCAATAATAGAAATCTTGTGGCACTGAGCATGAGAGCCTCCACCCCAGAGCTCTGGAATTAGTTCTCCAGGCAGAGGCAGACCTATATCCCTGTGCCATCCAGGCTTTGCTTAAAAACCTCTAGAGCAGTGATTTTCAACCAGTGTGCCGCAGAACACTAGTGTGCCGTGAGAGATCATCAGGTGTGCCATGGGAAATTACAGTGTCGGGAGAGAGCCTAGCAGGAAACTTCAGGCAGCGGAAATGAGGCTTTCCTGGCCGAAGCAGCAATGCCAGCCAGCCTGGCTGCAGTCAGGGAGAGCCCTCGGCGTCCAGAACTTTCCTCCCTCCCTCTTCTCTCTCTCTTTCCCTTCCTTCTTCCCTCCGTCTGTTCTCTACCTGGCCGGGCTGCAGCTCCTCCTGCTTCCTGGCTCCTGGGCACTCTTCTGCCCTCCTTACCTCCGGCAGCAAGGAGGAGGAAAGAGGAGGAGTCCGCAGGAGCTGCCCCCGTCCGATCCTGCTCCCGGAGGCTCGAGGCAAGGCTTTCTGCCCTCTAGCCCCTCCGCGCCGAGGAAGGGGAGCAACCCCTCATCTCCTGGCCTCTCCTGGCTGGGCTCTGGGCTTACTGCAGAGCAGAGCAGAGGCCGGGATGCGCAGCTCCACAGCCCAGCTTAGTTCCTTCCCGATCTGGCCCCAAGGCAACAGCAGGGAAGCTAAAGGGACGCAGGGGGAGGCACTCCTGGGGGGGCTGAACCCCTTTGGGAAGGAGAGCTGCGGGTGGCGACGGCTGCGAGCCTCCACCGCAGTTTGTTCCGAGGCTCGAAGCCACCCCGTGTGCTGAATTCCTATTCGTCCTGCTCAGCTGAGCCCGCGTGCGCTTCGGCCACTCAGCGCAGCCCTTCCCTGCGGGACGGTGACAGACCTCCTGCGCGTGGGCCTCCCGGGGGCGGGAGGGCGGGAGGGGGGTTTGTCATGAGGGGGGAGGGTGACAGTAAAATGTCATTTTGTGTCATTTTGGTTGGTGGTGTGCCCCAGGATTTTGTAAATGTAAAAAAAATGTGCCACGGCTCAAAAAAGGTTGAAAATCACTGCCCTAGAGAAGGAGACACACTCCAAGAAGACAGCATAAGAACATAAGAACATAAGAAGAGCCATGCTGAATCGGGCCTCAGCCCATCTAGTCCAGCATTCTGTATCACACAGTGGCCCACCAGTTGTACACGGGGATCTCGAGCAGAAGGGAGGGCAAAACCTGACCTGCTCCCGACCCCCACAACCAGTACCGGGAAATCCTGCCTACCTCAACCAATTCCGAGGTGGCACTTGAATGTCCTTTTCAGTAACTACCGATACACTTGGTATCCATGAATCTGTCTAATCTTGCCTTGAAGTTGTCCAGGCTGGCAGCTGTCACAACTTCTTCTGGAAGTGAGTTCCATAACCCAATGACCCTCTGGGTGAAGAAATATTTCCCTTTATTAGTCCTATTTTTTCTACCTTGGAGCTTCAGGGAGTGCCCTCTAGTCCTAGTGTTTTGTGACAAAGAAAATATTTTTTCTTTATTCACCTTTTCTATCCCATGCATGATTTTATACACTTCGATCAAGTCACCTCTTAGATGCCGTCTTTCAAGGCTGAAAAGACCAAGGCGTTGCAACCTGGTTTCATAAGGGAGCCGCTCCATCCCTTGGATCATTCTTGTTGCCCTTTTCTGTACCTTTTCCAGTTCCGTTATATCCTTCTTAAGGTGCGGAGACCAGAATTGTACACAGTACTCCAAATGTGGCCTTACCACATTCCACTATAGCATATTCCACTATTGAACAGCTCTTACCAGCAGGAAGATCTTCCTGATGTTTATGTGGAATATTTTTCCTGCAATTTGAATCCATTGCTCCTTGTCCTAGTCTTCAGATAGAAGCACCCTCCCTCACATTCTCCTGATATTCCAATATGATAGCTCAATCAGTCTCTCTTGTCAAAGTTATTTCTGAGTTAATCATGATTTTCATGTGTATGATTTTTAAGGGTGCTCTCAGGTGTGGGAGCAGAAGCTACAAGGTCATTTTGCTTTCTCCCATTTCTATTCCATATTCTATTTTCATTTCCCTAACTTTGCATTTGCTTGCCCTATTTGTGTTGCTGTCCTTTCAGCTTCCACAGGGTCCTCCTTACTCTCCTCGCTGAACAGCTTGAACTAGCTGTGCTTAGATACCTAAGACAATTGATTTATTTAAATTCAGTACTGGCTTGTTCAAAATGGTACTTTTAGGATCATTTAGTAAATTACCCTGCTTGTGTTGGTAGAGAATGATAGAAAATAGCTGGAGGAAAGCACCACTCCACAAAGACAGGTGCCTTTGGTAGGTAAAGGTAGTGACTGTTTTGGTTTTTTGTATATCTTTTTCAAGTCAGAGTTTCAAAGGTTTCCCTCTCTTTCATAGACTTAGCGCAACCTGTCAGATTATAATCAAAACATATGTTTGATGGATTTAGCTACAGGCTTTATACTAGTGTAAATAAAAGTTTCAATAATGTGTTAGTTATAGCCATTTCAGACTGAAGTTGTTTTGAACTTGCCTCTATTGAAAAAGTCTGACGTGTTTTTTTTAAAAAAACTGCCAAAACAATGACCTTGTAAAGATACTTGCAAATCTGAGATGGGACTCATACAATCCACCTGATGTAATTGAACTGCAACTCCCAGTAGTTCAAATCAGTATAGCCAACAAAAGGAATATTGGAAGCTGCAGTCCAGTGGCATCTACACAATGTCTTCTAAATATAGTTGTGATTTGAAATATATTGCAGCCTTTCTAATACTGACTTCTCTTTTTTTAATAGTAAGCCTTCAATCTAGAGACAGGATAGGCACAGGAGGGCAAGTTGTGGACTGCAGTAGACTATTTGACAATGATTTACCTGATGGGTAAGTTAACATTTTGAAAGCAGGAACAGCACAAAAACATTAGTGTTGAAGATAATCAATAACCACTAATGCCAATTTAGAAAATAATTTGTTCATGGTAATTGTTAAAAACTTTTATACAGTATTACTTCATTATCTTAATAATGTGTTAGTAGTATCTCGTAAAAAAAAAATCAAACACAAGAGTTCACCATATTCCCAAATGCCATAAGGAAGCTAAACAATTTGAAACATTAATCATTATTCGACCCATTTACATCATTGTTAGTCCATGATTCAAATCATTATTATTTTTAATTTCAGTATTTTGAATAATTGTGGTAACCTTTTAATCTTAACTAATTCTTTTTAAGCTCTGAAAAAGAAACTTGTTTTCTTTTTTGATCGTCTGCATTTGTCACCTTTTACTTTCTGTATTATATACAAACAAAATTGACTATTTCTGCATAGGTACACATACAGCATTCAGAAATGCTCATTAAATGTGGCATGGGTTTGTGTTTTTACAACTGTCAATGTTTACTGATACTTATTATTTACACCACTTAGCATTTGGTCACAATCTACTACTGAAATTGTAGTTATATTATAATTATATTGAATTCTGTGGTTTCACACTGATGTGGCATTAGAGGCTGTGCAATAGCAATTCGAATGTGGAAGGATAGGTGTTTGTAATTTGTACTGTAAGCCGCTCTGAGTCCTCTTTGGAGGTGAGATAGGGCAGGATAGAAATACGTATGATAAATAAATAAATAAATTCAGAAGAGGCTAAAGAAGTTTTCTATAATGCAAGGGAAAGAACAGCTATATCAGAATGCGATTCAGGATTTGTCTTGAACTCACATAATGGCTCCTGTTATACAGAAAAAAATCCTTTCGATGTTTGGGAGCGTTCCCCTCTACACTGTACAACTCACATGTTATCCAATGTGGCCCATTTTCGGAAAGATAGCAAAATAGAAATCAATGACCACATTTGACAGGTCCTCTAGAATTCTCTTCCATAGGAAGGAGAGAATCGGAGTCCACTTCTACTCTCTCTCCCCTCCAACCACTTGTATGCAGATAAATCTTGATTCAGCCCACAATGTGTTGTGTCATAGCAATGAGTATGGAACATAGTAGGTTAACTGTTGGCTGAAACCCACATAAAACAAACTTGTGATAAGTAAGATTTGCTTTGCTTTTGTCATATACATTTTAGTTGGGAAGAAAGAAGGACCGCTTCTGGAAGAATTCAGTACTTAAATCACATTACACGAACTACACAGTGGGAGCGACCGACAAGGTAAGAATTATTTGACAGAAGATGCATACTGTGAAATTTCAGAAAATGAATCTCTGTACCCACATTTTTTGCAGCAGTCAGCGGGAGCTCACTATTTCAAGAACTTCTAGTTAATTTACATCTGACCACACCCTGTTATTGTAATATACTCATGTATAAGTTGACCTCACAAATAAGTCAAGGATAGGTTTGGGAGCCAAAATTATAGATTTACTAGGCATTCAACAAGGCCAGAAATGGAAAGAACAAAAAGGAGCTGTTCTTTTTGTTTCTCCCAGGACTTACTAGCCTCTCTCCTTTTGCCACTCTATTCAGAGAAAGGAAGTGGTTTCATTTTAAGTTAAGGTACAATACTCAGATTGAGCCATGATCAGGTTTTTTTTCCTGATTTTAAAAAAAATAATCTTTATTGAGTTCTACAACATATAGGTTTAAAAGAAAACAGATATACAGAATTAAAAGAAAAGAAAAAGACATGCCATATCCATCATTTTTGGCGATGAACATGGCTTAGAAAAAAAATGTTAATAGTTAACAGAGTATGTTATAGTAAAAACAAGAGTAAAAGAAAAAGTATTACAGAGGTGCATGAAACGTTTAGATCGGTAAGTCATATAATACCATTCAGGTAGAGCCTTTCTGAACTTATCTCCTTTGTTCTTATCTCATCTTGCTGTGTTTCACTAAATTACCTGTAATCAACAAAAGAACTATTTAATCAAACATCTCCTGTGATTATCACCCACTATATATACATATATATACTTTTCCTAACACTAGTTTTTTAATTATATTTTATACACTTAATTATCAGCTTATTCTTACTTCATTCTCTAATTCCAGTTTAACTTTAACTCAATATCATATTCCTTTTTACAGTAATCTTGGACACTGGTCCAATCACATTTTCCTGATTTTTTGATTAACATTTCTAGACATATACATGAGTATATAGGTAGTTCTACAAGGCAAAACACTGGGAAGGCTGCTCACTTAACTGAATGCAAGACAACAAAAGGGTCTAAAGGGAAGACAATACGTATAGAAGCATATAATTGTAAGGTGAAATGACTATAATAAATGCCGTGCTAAGGCATTCTACATTCGCTGGGAATAACAAGCGGAGTAATAAGTGAATAAATACCATATAATATAATAATCAAATAAATAGTAGCTAGACCACGTACCCTAGCTACACAGTTGCTTGGATTCGCCTCGAGTCCTGTCTGTGAGTTGACCCTTACCGCTTGATATGGAGACGGCATTCTCTAAATCAGACTTTGCCGGTTTTATATGGATTTTTGGATGTATATTGCATTTTGATTCCATTTCTGGCTCAAATATGTATGCATTTGTACTGTATTGTATATAGTTGTGCATATTTTTGTAATGTACTATTTATTTGATTATTATATTCTATGGTATTTATTCACTTATTACTCCGCTTGGTATTCCCAGTGAATGTAGAATGCCTTAGCACTGTGAACCTTTTGTATATTGTATTGAGGATGTTATCTGTTTAATCCACTTATATATATGTGTGTGTCAGAATACACGTTCTCTATTTATATGAACACGGCACTTATAGTCATTTCACCTTACAATTATATGCTTCTATATGTATTGTTGTACTTCCCTTTAGACCCTTTTATATCCTGTATATAGGTAGTTCTGCCACTTGACAACATTGTCCTTGGTTACAAGGCTTTTCCGTAATGTTGCTCCTATAATGTTACTTTTTCTACTGCTCAATCTGTGTCTGAATAAGAATCAGATATAAATATAAAGGAAGCTACTTTATCTTCCTGTGATGCATGGCTATTTCTCAGCAAAAAAAAAAGACAGGTGTGAGGTATGGCACTGTTATTTCATGTTATATACATTTCATTTCCCCATAACTGCGTAGTAGCATAGGACAGCACTTTAGTAGTTTTAATGGAAAGTTGGTGAATAGGGCTCAATGCTTTTATGGATGAAACACTGTTTTTAACATAGGTGAATGCATAGGATGTGTGAATGTAATTATATTTTAATGTATTTTAGTGTCAAATGCTGGAGGGTTTTATATTGTGTTTTATACTGCAATTGTGATGTAGGCATCAAATTATGCTTTTTGGAAGCCGCTCTGAGTCCCCCCTCGGGGGTTGAGAAGAGCGGGGTAAAATGCCATAAATAAATAAATAAATAACCTCCATTAGTATAGTGCTGCTCATACTAATCCTTGCAATAATGTGGGAGAAATTAATGTAGGGACGGACCTGATTGCAAGTGGTGGGCACTCTGCCATGGTATGAATCTGTAACATGGGATGGATAGCATATAGGCCATCATGACCATTTTGAATTCTTAAAAATAGTTTTTTAAAAGTTGTATATATTCCATGTTAAGAAAGATAGCAAGATAGCAATCAGCAGCTACATTTGATAGAATAAGGCACAGTTCTCTAGAATTGTGTTGTCTTGTTAATACAGTGGTAGCTTGACTTGCGGATATAATTTGTTCTGTGACCAAACTTGTAACTCAGATCTTGACTTGCAGTTCAAAGCTTAGAATTGAAGGAGCAATGGTTTATATCTCAAAAAACTTGTAAGTTGCTATGCTCGTAAGTCAAGGTTTAACTGTAAACTGCTAATTTGCAATCCTGGTCTGCAGAGCAACATATCCAGATCCTTGCTTCGTATGACATGCTAAAGAAACCAGTCCTTGTTTGATTAGCATTTGGCTTGTGGGAAGGAGCAACTTGAAACTAAACAGCTTGCTTATTCAGTATAAGCCATTATTCTGGAACACAGTTACTATGTTACTTGAGCTCTTCATTTCCCTCTTCCTTGTTCCCTTGGTTTCATTTGAAGTAGGATCTAAATGGCACATATCTTGCTATACAAAGCCATATTGAATATTTTGTGGCAACAAACAGTAGTTACATTCTGCCCCCTGTCCTCCAAGTAATTTTTTATTCCAGAAAGAAAAGCGATAATAGAAGAGCAATAACAAAACAAGCAAGCCAGTTTGGGGGATATTGATATTGCATTGATTAGAATGGATATGTTGGCGTTCTTGTCATTGGTCATAATACTTTAACCACCCATAGTTTTAGAGCCATTTCCTTCAATAAAGGGGAAAAACACCTTCTACTTCATGGCCTCTGTAATTAAAAAAATAATTTTATTGAATTGCTGGATCTAAAAGAGAATACATACAAAGATGGACATTACTTTGTTGTTGAAGAAAATCCAACAAATGCTACGTTCAGCAAAGGACAAAAGGGATCCTCTCACCTCTGCAGGAGTCTACCATATGCCATGCAGCTGTGGACAAGTCTACATAGGGACTACCAAATTCAGTGGCCAATCACGAATCAAGGAACATGAAAGGCACTGCAGACTAAGTCAACCAGAGAAGTCAGCCATAGTAGAGCACTTGATGAACCAACCTAGAGACAGCATATTGTTTGAGAACACAGAAATGCTGGACCACTTAACAACCACCATGTCAACTACACAGAGAAGCCATTGAAATCCATAAGCATGTGGAAAATTTCAACAGAAAAGAGGAACCCATGAAAATGAACAAAATCTGGCTACCAGTATTTTAAAAACTTTAAAATCAGGACACTAAATAAAGAACAATACTCAAAAACGAGAATTCCAGACAAGAAACAATCAAGGCCAGATAGCACTTCCCAACAAAAGATTCCTCAGGCAGAAATCAGCCAGGCTATGAAGCTGCAAGGTCATTCAGTGCTAAACAAGGTGGCCAATTGCAACATTCACACTTGTCTCAAAGGACAAGAGCTTTTTATCTCACCCTGGACATTCAAGAGATATATAACCCTCAACTGCCTAGTTTACAACAGACCTCACAACCTCTGAGGATGCCTGATATACTGTAGGTGTGGGTGAGAACGTCAGGAGAGAATGCATCTGGAACATGGCCATACAGCCCGGAGTAATGTGCAATCTCCAGCTCCTTACTCTCCAATTTGACTTTCTAGTTGTAACAAGTGAACACAAGGTGTTCAATTGATATATATTTTTTCTAGTTTCATCTTCTACTCCATCTGAAATGTTTCTCTATTCTTAGATACTAGGCAATTTAGTTCTATATTGGTGCAATACCTGTCTATATGAGTTCACAAATAAACACTCAAAGAAAACTGGGTTTTTTTTGTCTCAATAGGCCAGCCTCAGAATATTCCAGTCCTGGTCGACCCCTGAGTTGCTTTGTGGATGAGAACACGCCTGTCACAGGAATCAATGGTGCAACATGTGGACAGACATCTGATCCAAGGCTAGCAGAGAGAAGAGTGAGATCTCAGAGGCACAGGAACTACATGAGCAGAACCCATCTACATACGCCTCCAGATTTACCTGAAGGATATGGTACGTATTGCTAAAACTGTTTAACTGTGTTTGATCCTTACCCAAGTCTGTGTATGATTGGCCATTTCTGAAGAAGCCTTCGTAATGGTTACAGCTATAAGGTTTTTAAAAAGCCTTTGTTAAATAATTCTGTGAAATGATTGCTGGGTTAGTAATTATTGTGGCTGCAGGATTTTTGGTTTGTCGTATGAAAATATGTGTGGTTTATTTAGAAAGAAGGAGTTAGGAGATAACTTCATGCATAATAAGAGAGGCATTTCCCTGTCATGGTCCCTGTGAATACTTACATATGGTATTTCCTGCGCCTGCGCAGACAGTTCGGAATCTTTTAGAAAGTTTTTATCACTTTAAATGGTAGCCCCGCCCACTCCCCTTGAGTATATATAGCCAGTGGGAGGGGCTGCCACCTCAGAACCTTTACTCCGCCGCCATTGCGACAGCTAGGAATCGTTCTCATATTTCTTTGACTAGCGAAAAGTTTACTTTCTATTCTTTTTAAATTTAAATTATATTTAAGTTCATTTCATTTATTTTTAATTAGTTAAATTCTTATTTTTATGTGATTTAATTATTATTTAATTATCTATTTAATTAAACTCTTAGTTTTATTTAATAAAATTCTTATAAAAAAATTTATTACTTGTCGGGGTTGGTTGCCTAAAGCTAGAGTAACTTCTCGTTGTCCTTGGGCCACTAACTCAGGCATGGGAAGTTATGGGATTTACCCATTTTTGGAGCAGTGGTACCACACATTAGAGTTCCGTTGGCTGCCAAGATGGCGGCACCAACGGTAAAAAAGCTGAGAAGTGCCGCCAAAATGGCCGCCATCCTTGTTGTTTTGCAACGCCAAAACAACGTCACGAATTCTTCGTGAGCTATTGGACAATGAAGAAAAACCATTTTCCTTGTACACTGCTGTAAGATCACATGATAAGTGGTGGAATATAAATATTTTGATTGATTGATTGATGAAATCATTGAATGCTGTAAAGCCAGCATTCATGAAGGATTCAGGTGAAAACATTGATAAATAAATGTATGAGCTAGGCATAGATGACAGTATTGGTTGTGAATAGTAGTACATTAGTAGATGTGTAGAACATTAGTAGATGTGTAGATAAAATTGCGTGGAATGCAGACTGTTTTAAAGTTAATTTCCAACTGCTTTTAAGTTAATTCCCATCATTAATAGCTGCTGGCTAAAATGTAACGCAGAAATATTAATTCACAGAGTCATAGAGTTGGAAGGGGCTACAAGGGCCATCTAGTGAAACCTCTGCTACACAGG
Source organism: Anolis apletophallus (assembly GCA_030556195.1). NCBI lineage: Eukaryota > Metazoa > Chordata > Lepidosauria > Squamata > Anolidae > Anolis > Anolis apletophallus. Next base: position 160,973,036 of record JARBWK010000001.1, on the reverse strand, counting down.
AATTCACAGCAAAAGCACTTCTGGTAGATGGCCATCCAGCCTCTGCTTTAAGATCTCCAAAGAAGGGGAATGTACCTCTCACCAAGCAGTCTATTTCAGTCCTGAACAGTTCTTCAGCCAAGATGGCCTTCCATATTTGACATAAAGTGCTCGTTTTGGGATTTTTGTTGCATCTGTGACAGTTGACAAAATCCTTAAAAATAATGAAAGTTCTTGGGATTTGTACAATCTGAGCCTTTGATTCAGCACCGTTTTATGAGATGGTCATAAATAAGCATATTACTTAGATTTCCTGCTTAATATGATCCTTCTTACAATTAACTCTTGACAGTACCATTCTATATGTTTACATGTGTGCTGGGTACATGCAATAATATAATCCCCGTGTATTTCTAAAGAAACAGTTATATTATTTTAGTGTATAAAACCATAGGGCATCTCAGTGTACTGGGCTACTTCCAGAAGGATGCTACCAGAGAAAATGCTATGTGCAATTATTCCATCTTTGCCTCCATCTGTTTCATGTTAAAAAAGAAATAAATAAGGGTAGAAAAATATGGGAACAAAAATAAAATGGCAGAGTCAAATCCTTTTAAGTTGTAATAAACAAAGCAAGGCAATTGCATAACAGAATGGCCCAATCTAGATGCACCCTCAGACAGTGTCAGATACCATGACACTCTAGATGTGTACACTATCCCATGGTCTCATCAAAAGCTTGCAGTAGTTGTCATACACAGCATAGACATACTGTATATACTAGAACAGGGCTGTCCAACTGGTGGCCCTGGGGCCGTACACGCCCCCCCCCCCAGCCTGTTGGCTCCGGCCCCCGCTATGCCCCCGCCCGCCATTTTTAATTTTTTTAAAAAATATATAACTGCCGGCCGGGGGGGAGGGGGGCGGGGCAGGGAGGAGGAAGTGAGCCAGCTCCTCCTCCCTGCACCGCCCTCTTCTTCCCTCTCTCTTCGGCGCGCCGATGCCTTGGAAGGGGGGGGTCCCCACGGCGCCTCCCTCCCCTGCCAAGGCATTGCGGCAGCGGGAAAACTCCCCCGCCAGCCTGGATGGCTGCCGGGGGAAGCGAGAAGCGGCGCTCGCTTCCCCCGTGAGCCTTCCAGGTTTGGGGAAGGGTTTTCACCCGGCACTCAAGACGCGAGTGCCGGGCGAAAACCCTTCCCCAAACCTGGAAGGCTCGCGGGAAGCGAGCGCTTTCGCTTCCCCGCCAGCCATCTAGGCAGGCGGGAGAGTGTTCGCCCAGCTCCCGTGTCCCTCTGCTCACTTTCCCGCCAGCCTTCCAGGCTTCGGGAGGGTTTCCCGGCTCCTGTGTCCCTCTGAGCAGAGGGACACGGGAGCTGGGCGAAAAGCCTGGAAGGCTGGCGGGGAAAGCGAGCGCCGCTTCTCGCTTTCCCCGCCAGCCATCTAGGCAGGCGGGGGTTTTTCCGCCCAGCTTCCCGTGTCCCTCTGCTCAGAGGGACACAGGAGCCGGGGGGAAACCCTCCCTGAAGCCTGGAAGGCTGGCAGGGAAAGCGAGCGCCGCTTCTCGCTTCCCTCACCAGCCATCCAGGGTTGCGGGAGGGTTTCCCTGGGTGACGTTAGCCTAACGTCACCCAGGGAAACCCTGCTGAAAATGGGTGGGCCGCGCAGGAGGCCGGCCACGGCCCGGGAACGGCCACGCCCCGGGAACGGCCACGCCCCTCGGAACGGCCACGCCCCCCACTCACTGCGGCCCCCCAGGTGATCAGTGACACTTCTTCCGGCCCTTGGGCCGGAAGAAGTTGGACAGCACTGTACTAGAATATAAGGTTGAAAAAGCCTCCCTCGTCTTATAGTCGAGTCAAGGTTATGTATTACTTTAATTATTACTATTGTTATTACATTTATATCATGTTACTCTATTGTTATTACAGATATCATTTTACTCTATTATAACTGTTACTATTACATTTCCATTATTTTACTCTATTATTATTTTATTAAATTTATTGTAAGGATACGTAAGCACATATACATTGAAGAGGGTTAGAATAATGGTTTAATCAGAGCTGGACAGTCTTATCTTAAATTACAGTTTTATGTAAATATTCAAAAACATGTAACCTACTGATGCCTCACTTAATGTAATATTATTTGTATCTACTTTTATTTTATAATTTACCAGTAGCTACTCTATTTCCCACCCTCGGCCTTTTCCCAGTTTTTTTTGTGGTAAAATAAGGTGTCTCAGCTTATACTTGTGTATATATGATATATATGCTTTAAGAAACTGAAATCAAGCAAATCCTACTATTCTAATTGGGCAAGAACAATGAAGAGCAGTTTGTACATATAACACAATAGTGGAATAAAATATCACCTTGGGAAAATGTATTGTATAAGATAATATCACCCCAGTCCTTCTTATGTCTCACTACTCTCACTAAACCAACAATTCCACAAAAGATTGAGCTTTGGACTGATCTGTGGGGAGTGGGAATTCTACAGATAAATCACTGCTGTGGCACATTTAATCCCTGATTTGCATGGTCTACAACTCAAGTTCACTGGCATCTTCTTCAGTCAAGGAAACAAATCTTTTTTATTGTTGTTGTTTGTTTTCACATTGGTATTTTTTTAATGAACAGAGCAAAGGACAACTCAGCAAGGACAGGTGTATTTCCTACATACTCAGACTGGTGTAAGCACATGGCATGACCCCCGTGTACCTCGGTAAGGGAATATTTTGACTTTGTTTTGATGCTTTTAAATTAAGGGTTTTTCCAAATCAAACTAGTAATGTTTACCAACATATCTGTATACCTTTATAAAGCGGAATGTTTGTATGTATGTATGTGTGCGGAGGGCGGAAGGGCGGATATGTGGCAGCCACTTTCACAGGCCATAGCGACCAGCGCGGGTGATGGACCTGCACCAAACTTGGTACACATAACCCCCGTAACCCCCTTTACGTCCTGGCGCGGTTCGTGGGACATGACCCACGGATTATGGGATTTGTAGTACTTTCAAACACTTTGGTTCCCACAGACCACTGAGGCCACCAAAAAGGACCAATACAGACCACACTTAGCACACACAGCCCCCATGACCCACTCTACGTCCTGGTGCAGTTTGGAGGAGGGTGGACCATGGATGATGGGACTTGAAGTACCTCTACTCACTTCCCAAGTCCGCTGCAACCCTCATCCAATCACTGATCGAGACCAAACTTGGCATACATAACCCCTATGACTGCCTTCACGTCCTGGTGAGGTTTGGGAGAGGACTGACAATGGATGATGGGATTTGTAGCACTTTCACACCCGTCTGTTCCCACAGACCACTGTGGCCCCCAACAAACACTGATAAAGACCACACTTGGCACACAGAGCCCCAGTGACCCACTCTACATACTACTGAAGTTTGGAGGGGGCCAGAACATGGATGATGGGACTTGCAGTACCTTCCCTCACTTTCCAAGACTGCTACAAACCTAATCCAATGACTGATCAACACCAAACCTGGCACACAGAGCCCTCATGACCCACTCTACATCCTGGTGCTGTTTTGTGTGAGACGGACCACGGATGATGGGACTTGAAGTACCTTCACTCACTTCCTATAAACAATGCAACCCTCATCCATTCACCAATACAGACCAAACTTAGCACACAGAGCCCCCATGACCCAATCTACATCCTACTACACTTTGGGGGAGGGTGGACCAGAGATTATGGGACTTCCACTACCTTCAGTAATTTCATGATACCACTGCAACTCCCAATAATGATGGATCAAGACCAAACTTGGCACACAGAGCCCTCATGACCCACTCTATATCCTGCTGCACTTCTCAAATGACCCGGGCACCGCCGGGTCCCCAAGCTAGTAGATAATAAATGAGAACAGCTTGCCTTGTTGGCATGGCTATCTGTATCTGTTTGCACAAAGTCAGATTTATAATTGGGTTCAACCATTAAGATTCTATTATTTCACTGAAAAAGTCAGAAGAACTACATTCTTCAAGTCTGTGTTTGAAGAGGGGTGTGCACATTGTAGCGTTTGAAGCTGCATAGAGCTATGGAAAAGTTCCCAGTGGCCCAGGTGGGATTTCAGTGCTTTGCATAGCTTCTTTCCTCTGCCTTTGACTAAAAAAAAGTTTGAACAAAATATAGTTTTCAGATCGATCTGTCTCATCTACTTGTCTTGGATTTCTCTGGCATAGAATGTTTAACTTTCTAAGTACTATGTGTGTGCAGCTGTGCATATTAGCTGAAATACTGCTTGTGAAATTTATTTTTCTTAACATTAACTCTCATGCACATGAATTAAAGATAATTTGCATTCTGGGATGTTTTTTGATCTCAACGTGTTTGAGAGGATAAAAATGTCCCACGTCCGCATGAGTGTTTGTGGCACTGGATAAGGAGATTCCTCAGTATTCTAATATTCAAAGACTGGCATGTTTACATGAAGCAAAACACTTTAGTGGCTGTCAGATCTCCTTTTCTGCCCAAGAAAAAAAAGAAAGACAGAGAAATATAATTTCTATCTTCTAAAAATACCATCACTGTTATTGCCAACTCAGAACAAAGACCTTGTTGAGAACCCCTCCCCCAAAATAGGAAAAGGATTTAAACCCTGAAGAAAATTGCTGTTTTCTTAGTTTCGGAAAGGATATGATGTTTTAGCACTCCAGCAGCACCACTACCGTAGTTTTATGCCATTTTCTTGGTTTACTGTACTTGGAACATAGTACTTCAGTGGGCATTTTCCTCTGAACTTAACAAGGTGTTCCATGAGTGATTAGCTTCATCCCTTGTGTACCAGGTTTGAAGCTATCCTGCTAACACAATCACATGTCCTGATGTTTATTAGTGACAGTACACATCACTCTTGTCTCGCTGTTGATGAGGCTCAAAGACCTTGTCAGTACATAAAATGTTTTCAGGCTCATTGTGGCTCTAAAGGAGGAGATCTAATTTCTTTTGTATATATACAGTATATATATCTCAAGACTTTTGAACAGAAAGAGAGGTTGTTCCTCATTGAAGCACTCACAGATGTTTCTATGCATCATGCTTTGACCATGAGAATAGCATGAGATTTCCCTCTCCAGTGTGTTACACATAGGAAGGACAAGATTTTTTGGGGATAATCCCCTTCTTCACACACACACAAACACTGTTTTTCAGCTGTTAGAATTGGAGGCCAGCTTTGTTGCAGGGGGCTGATGCTCAGAGATATAGTATAAAACACATCTGGCAACAATGTCATAAAGGTCTAATTGTAGCTCTAGACCTCGGCAAATTTTGCAACAGAATGTGATTCTGCAATACTAAAAATGTCAATTCCAGTAGGACAGGAGTGATTTGACATTGGCATATAATTACTTCATATAGCATTACCTTATTTCCATTTACAGTAATTAAATTTGTTCAGTTCTGCTATGCTAATTGGTGATTGGTGTGTTCAAATTCTCCTTCTGCTTTTAGAGTGAAAGGACCACCTAGGGCCAGTCTACTTTATAGAGATACTTATGTGTAAATCATGTATGTAAATAGGAGCCCCCAGTGGCGCGGACGGTTAAACCGCTGAGCTGCTGAACTTGCTGACTGAAAGGTTGGCGGTTTGAATCCAGGGAGTGGAGTTTGAATCCAGGGAGTGTTAGCCCCAGCTTCTGCCAACCTAGCAGTTCGAAAACATGCAAATGTGAGTAGATCAATAGGTACTGGATCTGCGGGAAGGCAACAGCATTCCATGCAGTCATGCCGGCTACATGACCTAGGAGGTGTCTACAGACAATGCCGGCTTTTTGGCTTAGAAATGGAGATGAGCACCACCCCTCAGAGTTGAACACGACTAGACTTAATGTCAAGGGGAAACCTTTACATGTATGTACATATGCTAAAATCACCAGTAGCTAAACCATAATAGGATAATGCTCTGGGTCTCAGTTTTATTTATTTTCTACATTGTTGCATTGGTGGACAAGCTCTGGAGGTCAGGAGGCTATCTAGGTGTCCATTGTTAAATTTGATGAGGTGGTAAAAGTACTGTTATTTGTATAAAGCAAAGAGTGCCAGTTCATAAACAAACTTCTAATTCTGGGCCTATGGGTCTGGTTTTAGACAATGGGGTGTATCTTGATTTATGGTACATGGGGAAAGCACTACCATAACATGTGGTTATCCTTGCCCCTTTAAGAATACCCTCATACTGTACAAATGGAAAATGGCCCCTTACCACTGCACAAGGATGGAGGGCAGAGCTATATATTGAGTTTGTATTAATTGTAGCCCTAAAGTCAGAGAGTACCTGAACAGTTTGTCTGCTATTCCCAGCAAGTTGTCCTGATGGGGAAATATGGATCTGTTGGGCTGCTTATTGTCCATTTCTAGGTTATGGCAACTTAAGTGTCTCTTAAGGCAGTGTTTTTCAATCTTTTTTGAGCCGCGGCACATTTTTTACATTTACAAAATCCTGGGACACATCATCAACCAAAATGACACAAAACGACACTCTGACACAGTAATACATATAGTTAATATGTTTTAAATGTATTTATACACTCAGTGTGAAACCTGGGCCCGTTTCAATGAACACAACATAGATATCCTGGCAAGAATGGCAGAAAGACACAAACTTCCCACACAGAACTCCCATAACCAAGAGAAAATGCTATATGAGTTTGGTGGGCATTGACCTTGATTTTTGGAGTTGTAGTTCACCTATATCCAGAGAGCACTGTGGACTCAAACAATGTTGGATCAGGATCAAACTTGGCATGAATACTCAATATGCCCAAATGTGAACACAGATGGAGTTTGGGGAAAGTAGACCTTGATATTTGGGAGTTACAGTTTCTGGGATTTATAGTTAACACACAATCAAAGAGCATCCTGAACTCTTGCAACAATGGAATTGAACCAAACTTGGCATATTGAACTCTCATTACCAACAGAAAGTACTGAAAGGGTTTGCTTGGGAATTGACCTTGAGTTTGGAAGTTGTAGTTCACCTACACCCAGAGAGCACTGTGGACTCAAACAATGTTATGTTATGTTGTTGTTTGTTTTCTATCCAGAATCCCAATGTTGTAAGGAGGCTCACCACTTTAAGGTCCCTAAAACAGGCATGGGAAAACTTCGGCCCTCTGGGTGCTTTGGACTTCAACTCCCACCATTCCTAACAGCCTGAGGCCCTTTCCTGCTTAAGTGGCTGAGAGGGAGAAAGGAAAAGGGCCTGAGGCTGCTAGGAATGGTGGAAGTTGGAGTCCAAAACACCTGGAAGGTCCAAGTTTGCCCATGCCAGCTTTCGACAGAGACATCTTCCTCCCCTTTCCCCTTCGCGCCCTTTCTCCCCCCCCTGCCGAACACTTACTTTTACTTCTACACTGCCGCTTCTGCCGCCATTTTGATCCGAGGGGGCAGCGTGAGCGTGTTCAGGAGTGGGGGGAGACGTGACCCGTGCAGGCGCTACTGCGCAGACTAGCCCCAGAGCAAAGCGAGCAGAGCGAGGCTGGGAAGAAGGGAGCCCGAGTGGAGAAGAAAGTGTTTGGCAGGAGGGGGAAGAAAGGGTATTGGAGATTCCAATTTCCTGTCACGATCACGGACCTAGCGGGCCCCTTAATCACACACACAGAGACGTACTGAAGGCTAACTACTTTATTGAGTATAAAAACAGTTCAAAAGAGTAAATAGTCCAATAATATGCAATTGTCCAAAAGGTAATAAGCAAAGTAGTCCAAAGTAACGTAGCAAACAAGCTGGAAGCGTGGCAAGGCTCCGCAATCCAATGCGGATCAGAAAACAGGACAAGGCTCCGCAAACCAATGCGGATCAGGAAACAGGGCAAGGCTCCGCAAACCAATGCGGCTCAAGAAACAAGGCAAATGCAAGGCAAGGCTTGATGACCACGGCTGGCTTGTGGTCCCACTCCGCTTCACGCCTGTTCAGGAAAGACGTGGCCGGAGAACTGAGGAAGGATTCCCACGGATCCTATACTTAATCCTTCGGCCGAGGTCCGCGCCGCTCTAGGCTTCTGCGTCTCCAATCTCTACTCACGGACCTCGGCCGGTCTAGCACTCTAGACCAAGCCCTTCTGTTCGACTCAATGTCCCGTCTCCTATCAAAGGTTCGACCTTGCCTTTCAGCAGATGTGTCGCTATCTTCTTGAGAGCTTTCCTCCCTAGCACTTTCCCACTCGGTCTCGTACATGTTTACATTCTCGGCCTCTTGCGAATTCCTCCCTCCGGGGTGTTCATAACTCCCTTCGCTGCTTCCCATGTCCACCTGGTGATCTATCTCTTCACTAGGTCCAAACATCATCTCATCCCATTCCAAGCTCTGAGCGGGGGAACGAGGCCCATCTGAAGGGCCCTGTGCTTCGCCCCAGTCATCTAGCTCATCCTCTGAATCAATCTCAGCTGCTGCAGGCCCTAATGCTAAGGGAACCCCGGGACCGCTTCCCAGCCCTCCAGGCACAAACGAGCCTGGCTGTGCTACATTTCCCACGGCACACCTGATGATCGCTCACGGCACACTAGTGTGCCACAGCACACTGGTTGAGAAACACTGTCTTAAGGGACGAGTAATATTTATTTATTTCATATAGCATCTGGTTTTCATTTATACCCTTCAGTGAAAATAACAATGTATTTGCAAGTGTTCATCTTCAACTTTAAGAAAAAATGTAAGCTGTTCTTAAGAGAGTGCTATAATCTTTTAAATATATTTGTCAAAACCATTGTTCAAGTCCTGTTAGCAAGTATGGCAGAGGATGTTATTTTTGTTTTTAAATCAGCATCACAATGATTGCTAGTGTATTTGTTTGTTTTAAAAAATGTAGGTTATGTGACAAGAGCTTTCCCAAGGCATGTATAGTGGATTGTTTTTGTCAGACTATGTTTTTCTTTTCCTTTGGTGGGCTTGTTCCTTGGGAGTAGAGATTCCAGCTGAACATATCAAGTTTCTAAAACAATGCATACACACTCAGGCTTCATGGAATTGTTATGTTACATTTACACTTGTTTGGCTCAGATGCCAAATGCTGAGGTATTTTTCATTTTATGTTTGTTTTTGCAGGGATCTTAGCAACATCAATTGCGAAGAGCTTGGTCCTTTGCCTCCTGGATGGGAGATCCGCAATACAGCAACCGGCAGAGTTTATTTTGTTGACCATAACAACAGAACGACGCAGTTTACGGATCCACGGCTATCGGCTAACTTGCACCTGGTTCTAAAGTGAGTCCATGATGTCACCAGTCCATGTGGATTAATATTTAGAGAATGAAAGTGTCTCTGATGGGGTGTAGTCAGTAGATTCTGAAACCTTGTATTATGTAATTTCTTAGTGTTCAGCACAGGTTTCTGAAATCTGTTGTTATGTGCCATGAAGATTGTATATGAATCACAAACATACTATTAAGGGAATTCATGGAGGGAAATATACATCACAAGCATCATTTATATTGCCATTAATAATAGTAATAGTGATAATAAGGATAAACAAATTTATTTGTATTCCACCCTATCTCCCCGAGGGAATTCAGGGCGAATTCCAACAAAAAAAGGAAAGCATTCAATGCCATAAGACAGGGGTGCCCACACTTTTTCAGCATGCGAGCTACTTATATTACAACCAAGTCAGAAAGATCTACGTACTGTACCTCCTCAAGGCTGAAGAGGGGAGGGGGCGGGGCAGGGCTTGGTCAGAGGGGGGCGGAGCCAGGCCGTGCCAAGCCCCACCACCTCCCCTCTGGCTTTGGAGCTCCCAGCAGCTTCTCCAGGCTTGAGGATGGCAATGCCAACCCAGTGGTGGCATAGCTAGCACAAGGCTGGCTTGGCCCTGCCCTCCTCAAACCTGGAGCAGCTGCTGCCCTCTAAGAAGCGATCCGGCTGGGATCGACCTCCTTCGGTCCCGGGATCAACTGGTCGATCGCGATCGAACTTCCTGGGCAACCCTGCCATAGTAACAAACAACACACTAACAAAATGAGGCTATGGTGCCTAAATAGTTGAGCAACACAAGGGAAGGGAAGTAACAGGAAACAATGTCCTAGATACTCAGTGCAATGCAAGACCAAAACAGGTCATAAGCAACAATATAAAACATTTAATATAATCACAAAATAGGAGAATGGTGAGGCAATAGGCCTCTAGGCGAGTACAAAAAATGAAAGTGAAATATCACTGAACAAGGCAGTAGGCCACAGGTATCCTAGATAAACCCACAATGGGGTCAAAGAACCTCCTATGTGTGTACAAACATAACCAGATATGATAGAAAATAGAAAATACACAGAAGCATAAACATACAGGCAGGGGCCCCTCCAATGAGGGTGCTCCCTGGGCGGATGGAGAAGAGCCCCCCTCTCTTTAGTACATACGGCCGTGTAAATGGAAGCCCCAGGGGAAGCAGGACGCTGATCTGGAAACTGTGTGGGTGGAAGAAAGGCGATACTCGGTCAAACCTGGAATGGATCCAAGCCGCTGTGCAAATGCCACGGCACGGCTGCAGCTCCTCCACCAAGTCCAAATGTATGGAAGGAGAAGGAGGGACGGGGAAACACGGATGGGGTACCCCTCTGCAGGAGGCAAATGCCACTGGAGATCGATCCGCGCCTCCACGGAGCGCGGAGACGCCAGGCAGGAAGACTGGAGATTCAACCGGGGCGCGGCCTGAAGCCAATCAGCAGATGCGGCGTCTCCCAGCGGCGCAAAGCCGCGGCGGGGAAGGACAGGATCGTCGGGAAAGATGCGTAGAGAGGTTCTTTGACCCCATTGTGGGTTTATCTAGGATACCTGTGGCCTACTGCCTTGTTCAGTGATATTTCACTTTCATTTGTTGTACTCGCCTAGAGGCCTATTGCCTCACCATTCTCCTATTTTGTGATTATATTAAATGTTTTATATTGTTGCTTATGACCTGTTTTGGTCTTGCATTGCACTGAGTATCTAGGACATTGTTTCCTGTTACTTTCCTTCCCTTGTGTTGCTCAACCCTGCCATAGGACATTCATAAATACAAATACTGAACCAACCAGAACTCAAAGTAAACCAACATCTAAGACAAAATTATAACCAGAAATTAAAGAATAACATAACTTGTCAATTAATCTACATCTAACATTAAAACGTAAACATAAATTTATATAAAGCCACAATTAAAATTCATTTAAATTCGTTATTAAAATTATTATGTGGCCAATAAAACCAACAGAAATAACACCAGAGTATAATACGATTTCCAGTCGGTGGTATATTAACTATATCTAGACTCTTAATTAATACTTCAGACAAAGAAAAACAAATGTTAATGAACACTCTACAATCCCAATTCTGTTCCTGTTTAGTCTAAAGCCCCACTGTATAGAGCTTGTCCTAGGAAAGTGAACATTTGATTGCAGTACAAGTGTCCAATGTTTTTCACCAGGGTAAAGCTACACTAGACATGTAGCACCAAGTTTTTGCGCAGCCTATTTTGTTCTTTTAAAATTGCACTTTTCCTATCAATTTTTATTCTTAGTCATTTTGACTCTCTTTCTTTGAGAAAGACAGTGAAATTAATATCAGTTAATTTATTGTTGAAAACATAATTACAGTTTGCTTGTCGCTCTGCGTTTAGAACCAGTGGTTCCTTGTTTTGAGTCCCCAGATGTCATTAGGCTACAGCAGGGCTGTCCAACTTCTACCGGCCCAAGGGCCGGAATTCTGGTCACTGATCACCTGGGGGGCCACCAGCGCGAGGAGGAGGAGGAAGGAAAGCCCCACCCCCGGAGCCGATGCTGCGCATGCGCGGCAGTAACCCGAAGGGTGGGGCCTCTCCTTGGCTCCTCCCTCCCTCCTAAAGCGTCATGCCGGGCGGCAGAAGCGGGCGAAATTGCCGCTTCTGAGGCTGGCGTGACACTTTAGGAGGGAGGGAGGAGCCAGAGAGTTTCCAGCAGCTCCGCCCTCCCTCCTAAGCGTCATGCCAGCCTCAGAAGCGGTGATTTCGCCGCTTCTGCCGCCTGGCATGATGCTTTAGGAGGGAGGGCGGAGCCAGAAACTCCCCCTGGCTCCTCCCTCCTAGCATCACGCCAGCCCTAGGCGTCACGCCCAGCCTCAGCTTTAAAGCGGCGATTTCTGAGACTGCCCGGCATGTCGCTTTAGGAGGGAGGGCAGAGCCATGGGGAGCAGAGCAAAGGGGGTGGAGGCCGTGGATGGCGCTTGCGCCGCTGTGCACATGCGCTCCTTTTTTTGGATTTTTTTAAAAAATTGGATTTTTAATTTTTTTATAAAAAAAAACCAGCTGATTTCTTGCAGGAGGGTAAGAGGGCCGGAGGGGCTGGGGGCCGCCTGTTGGGCGGGCCCGGGCTACAGTATTTGGAATCTCTGACCATCAGCTGTGTTGGGAGTTGAGACCCAGCAACATGTGGGGGTCTGTAGATTAGAAACCATTATTCTAGGGGGCAATTAGAAATATTTATTTATTTATTTATTTATTTATTTGTTGGGACTTCTCGACCGCCGACTCCCAAGGGCTCGCGGCGGCTCACAGAGCCAGTGGCATAGTGCCATGGGTTAAAACAACAATATAGAACCACTAATTGCTTCAAAATGCTACATATGTCATAGAGAATGGATGTCACATGTTATTGTAAGAATATGCATTTTGTTTGGGTTTCATCTTGTACACAAATCTGAAGCTGACCATGTTCCCAACCTAAAAAGCTTTTGAGAGAGAAAAATAATTTTTCTGTGTTTCCAAGACAAAGAAAGGAAGAGATTTCAAAGATATATAGAAGACAATGTATTGCTCAATGTGTTTTGTGTTATAAAACTTCCTGAGGGATAACTGTGATTAAATTCTTTCAAAGGGAAGCAAAACCTTGAGTTATTTTGAGATAAAAGGCAAAACTGTGTCTATTTCCCTTTGAAACAGTTGCCCCAAGAAAGATTTTTTTTTAACCCATAAAGTAATGGGCAATAAAATTGTCTCCTCCCTAGTTGCTCCTGCATTTTGTGCTTCTCTTCCCCGTCCTTCCTCTATTGGTTAGCCAGGTTTCCAAGAGCAGAAGAGACTTTCAAAGTCAGTTTTTCTATTGTCTAGACAAAACTATCCATTTGTTCAGACACCCCTGGAATTTTCCTTTGTTGTTCCTCATTCTTGACGCCTTTTAAATGCTATTTCTAGGAAACACCTGTGTAGCATTAAGTAGATGCTCCATAAAAGGCTGAATGGCTAGAAAACCAAGTGCATCTGTAGGGAATGGGGCAGCAAGAAGCCAGAGGGCAGGATTAGGTGATGAAACTCTGGAATAGGAATCTCTTTTTGGAGGTAGTCGGAGAGGCTCCAGCAAGTTAAAAAATGTTAAATCATCTTCCCATTGTATGGAAATACAGGAAGGTGTGGCTAGTGTATATCTTTAAACATTGCCTACTACTAGAAAATGGAATATTAACTCTTATCGGCTGGGATATATTGGAGGTCTCTGCAAATGTCTACTGCAGAGAAATGTTTACGTTTTTATTATTATTAAGCATTTCTTTTGGATTTTGCAAACACTTTTCTTTTTTTCTCAGCAGTAATCTATGAGTAACTGATTTCATCTATATAGATTTCCAAAATAGCTGACAATAGTCTTTAGAAAAAATCTCGTGTTTCTTGAAAATTCTAAAATCATAGAAGCTTTTTGTACTTCGCAAGTTGTTCTAACCACATACTTCAGCTTTTTCATTTTTACATCTGTTTTTCATTATGAAAGGATCTGAAAAATCCAATGAGCAATCTCATCAGCAAAAAACCCCCCATATTTTGATATATCTATAACCTTTGATTTTCTAAACAATTAAGATAAAATTGTCAGTTTTAGTAAAATTATATCAACCCTCCTCATTTGCGATTTTGGCCTGGAGGACCGAGAACATTTCTAGAGAGGACATATCTTGTTGGATGCTGGTAGGTGAAACCACAGATCCTGGGCCCACGGATGTAGAGTCATACTGTAGTAGATTTTTAGAATCAGGAGAATTTATCACAAAAAGGATATAATAAGCATTGATGAAATTGGGCATTTTGCCATGCTAGGCAAACATAAATGGCCTCATATCTTACAGTCTCATGTCCTTAACTCCAGTTAGCTCAGCAACATGCTACTGCATAGCATCCGACCCAGTTCCGTTTTGTTTTTGTCCAAGAAAGGTGACTGTAGAAAAGGAAAATGTCTTTGCTTCACACAAAAGTTTTGCCCCATATAAAGCGAAGCACCAAGTCAGCCACCTTGTGTTCTCTTTGTTATTTAGAGCAAGATACTTTGGAGTGTTTTAATGGCCCGACTAGTTTTGTTCCTGTTGAATTATAATAAAATAGCAATGCTGACATTGACATTGTTTAGAAAATATTTTCTGACATTGAAGGGACCATGAAGAAGAAGGGTGAATTGTTTACTGTAACTCAGTCCAACTCAAAGAAGAGAAGCCACGAAGGATCCCAAGTTCTAATGTCGGCAAGTGGTGGTCAATATACCACAACCGCGACAAGGCAAAAAGTAGAAAATTAAAATATAAATAAATAAATATAAAGAAAAACACATTTAAAGTAAAGTAAAATTAATGCTAGTCAAAAAGAGAAAGATTCCTAGCTGTCGCAACGCGGCAGATGAAAGGATCTGAGGTGGCAGCCCCTCCCACTGGCTATATATACTCTCAAAGGGAGTGGGCGGGGCTACCATTTAAAGTGTCTAATAAGTTTTCTAGAACAGGCGCAGAAAATACCATATGTACGAATTCACAGGTGACCACTCAGGGAACTATGGTTACAGGCAAGCAACCAATAATTCTTCAATTAGTGGTCTGTGAACTCACATAGTGCCATCTGTCCCACCTTTGTTGTGTCCTGTCTATCCTTAGATCTTTGGCTGCTTTGCTGTCCAGGGAACTGAAGGTTTAGGTGGGAAGTGCACTGTTATGATCTGTGGGGCTGTGTGGGACTACTGTCAACATGCTTAGAAAAGATCTCTAGAACAGTGGCTCTCATCCTGCGGGTCCCCAGATGTTTCGGGCTTCAACTTCCAGAAATCCTAACAGCTGGTAAACTGGTTGGGATTTCTGGGAGTTGTAGGCAAAAACATCTGGGGACCCACAGGTGGAGAACCACTGCTCCAGAAGATTACAGTGATATAGTGTGCAGATGCAACAAACAAATTTGTGCAAATTCGCAGATGATCACGCAAAGAACTACAGTTACAGATCAGCAACCTGCCCCCCTTCTGTATGTTCCAAAGGCCACCTTTCTGTACATATATATCTGAAATAATCTGCATCATAACCAGAATGCTTATGTAACTTTTGAACATGCCATTTTTCCAGCTGCTCCTGACAAAATAACACATGTCCACATAAGAATTGTCCCCTTCTCCCCGGCTTCACTGTTTATATTTCATACATATTTTAAAGAAAAAGGTTGCAACATATGGTCTACTTACAATGCAGCACTTGTTCCCATTACTCCTAACCTTATAGCTGTAGAGAATATCAAGGATTCTTTAATCTTAAAATGCTTTCTTATGAAGGCCCAAACCCACATACAGAATCCAAATTTAGCTCTGATACATTTTTAAGCACAGCTAGTGAAAATATTCATGTATCCCTACCAACTGGCTATATGTGAATTTGCCTACATTCCTGTGGTCAAGACTAGTCCAGGTACAAGGGGCACCATCTTTGCCAAAGTGCCTGTACAAGCATTTTTCATTCTTCAGGAAAGCCATTTAAACCAGTGTGGTATCCAGTATTAGACGTGTGTGTGTGTCTTGACATAATCCTGAATATTAACATGAAAGACATTAAAACATACAAAGGAAACATGAGAGCTTTTGAACATTTGACACAAAAATAGTGCTGCTGCATACTTAATAGAACATTTTAAACTCTCTGAAGCTAGTTGAAAAATATCAAACCAGACAGACGTGCAAGCCCTCCGTCGTCTTAAAAGAATTGTAGCGAAACAAGACACTGTAACTATAGTAACCACTATTATATTTGCCTGAACGTTTTGATTCCATTGCCTATTGATTCATTGTAAGAAGGGAAACAACTGAAAACCTTGAATTACTCAAAGCTGCTATTTGTTTTTAGCCGTCAGAACCAACTTAAAGACCAACAGCAGCAGCACCAGCAGCAACAGGTAGTATCATTGTGCCAGCTTCCTGATGAGGCCGAATGCCTAACGGTGCCAAGGTACAAGCGGGACTTAGTGCAAAAGCTTAAGATTCTGAGGCAAGAGCTGTCTCAGCAGCAGCCCCAAGCTGGACACTGTCGCATAGAAGTCTCCAGAGAAGAAATCTTTGAGGTAACTTTGAATAAGCATTTTATTTACAGCAGAATAAAACATACTGGATAGGTCAGAGCAAAACAAGCTGGAGGAGACCAAAATGGCAAATGGGAAAAGAGAAAAGCATGTCATACTGGCTCAGAGGTCTTAACGTGTGACTTTGGTGCAGTATGTCTATTAGCATTTACAGTAAAGGACCGCTCCACACAAAATATCCATTGCATCAATGTTCATGGCTTTATTGGAAGAATTACGGGAATCAGCGGAGAATATAAGTTGGTTCCATCATATAAAAATAAAAGAGTGTTTCAAAGAGGATAAAAAGAAAGGCTTTTCATTTGCAAGAGACATGCTGGGACATCATAATGCAAAAAGAGAAAAAAAAACCTCGTAACATATTATATCAAAGCTTATTAGAATGGGACACAGAGAAGGAATTAGTTAAAGGAAACATGATAAAATGGTTGATAGATATTGGACACTCCATACTCTTAAAAGAGTGGGAACAGGTATGGAAGGAAAAACTAAGGTATACAAGATCTGTCAACATAATAGAAAACTGGTATAAAATGTTCTATCACTGGCATCTAACGCCACTACAGTTAGCAAAATATTACAAAAATTACAAAAACCAGTGTTGGAAATGTGGGAAAGAACTTGGAACCTATTACCATTTATGGTGGGGCTGCAAAATAATCAAAAAAGTATTGGATAATAATTCATAAACATACACAAAATATTGTTATGTTAAAATATGACCTGAAACCTGAGTACTACTTGTTGAATATAATAGACTTCATGGTGGAAAAAAACAAAGAGAATATTTTATTCTATCTGATAGCAGCGGCGCGAATAGTATTAGCACAGAAATGGAGAGAAAAAGACCGTCCATCTACTGATTAAGATAGTAGAATATATGAACATAGTCACATTGTCACAGCTTCTAAAAGATCAGAACAAAGTGAGCAAGACCAGCTGGAAATAATTGAGAACGTATCTACAGGAGAAAATGAAACTGAATACTTAAAAACCTGTACTCAAAGATATCAAAGACAATTAGGTAGCGGAACTCAAAAGTAATTTTGAAAGATTACCTCTCTGTGGAATGGATTGGAAGTGCTCAAATCCCCATTTCCCCTACGTACCAGCCCTACCTAACCCACCCCCTTCCCCAACCCTCACTAGCCATCTCAGCACATCCCACCCTAAAGGGCGGATTGTACGGGAGAAGGCAATTCTATAGGTAACGTGGGCCCATACTATATAGGATAAATAATCCAGTTTTGGTTTACCAGTGGAAGTTGCATATCACAATCTTAAAGTATAATCACTATACTAGGCTGTTTAAGGGTACTTTTGAGAGCTCTCATTTTGCATGGGTTACAGGATCACTTTAATCCAGCACAGTCTTCTCATGTGCTGATTGTGTTGGAAGAATTTTTTAATTGCAGAAATATGGTCCAGCACTAAAAGTCTTGATGTCTTTGTTTCCTACAACATCGAATTGAAAATATCAACAATTTGTGAAACCTATGCAAGAATATCTCTGTATATAAATGATATTTTAGTGGCATTGTCATGCCCCCACAGAGTCTTTTTTGTTAAGCCTCAATTGTCACCTTAATTAAAATGGGTTTCATTATTTTCTGTATAGTTTTCTGTGGGAGGGAACCTTAGACCCTGTCCCTTTAAGAGGCGGAGGTTGCAGTTCTCTAGTCCTCCTTCTCAGCTTATTTGCAGACATTTACTTAATCTGCAAATAAGTAAGTGGTTTTCAACCTGTGGGTCCCCAGATATTTTGGCCTTCAACTTTCAGAAATCTTAACAGCTGATAAACTGGCTGGGATTTCTGGGGACCCACAGGTTGAGAACCACTGACTTAG
Source organism: Anolis apletophallus (assembly GCA_030556195.1). NCBI lineage: Eukaryota > Metazoa > Chordata > Lepidosauria > Squamata > Anolidae > Anolis > Anolis apletophallus. The sequence goes on along the minus strand of JARBWK010000001.1, from coordinate 160,954,866 downwards.
CCAAAAGATGCCAGGAATCTACAGGCTGCAGCATATTCCACATTTAAAGTTTAGGAAACTCCAGTCTAACATTTAGGAAACTCAGTTTAAGAAGTCAAAGGAAACAAGGAAACTTGCAATCAAGAAAATATCAATTAAGTTCTGAGCTTTCACCTGTTCCTTTAAAGCAGGGGTGCCCACACTTTTTCAGCATGCGAGCTACTTTTATTAAAACTAAGTCAGAAAGATCTACCTACCTCCTCAAGGCTGGGGAGGGGTGGGGCGGGGCTTGGTCAGAGGGGGCAGAGCCAGGCCATGCCAAGCCCCGCCCCCTCCCCTCTGGCTTTGGAGCTCCCAGCAGCAGCTTCTCCAGGCTTGAGGATGGCAATGCCAAGCCAGTGGTGACATAGCTAGCACAAGGCTGGCTTGGCATTGCCATCCTCAAGCCTTGAGAAGCTGCTGGGAGTGCCAAAGCCGGGGAGGGGGCGGGGCTTGTGCAGCCTGGCTCCGCCCCCTCTGAGAAGCGCCCCATCCGGCTGGGATCAACCTCCTTTGGTCCCGGGATCGACTGGTCGATCGCGATCGACTTCCTGAGCAGCCCTGCTTTAAAGTATTTGTTTATTAGTCAGACCCTGGGAGTAGTTAGGGTACTACTATAAAGTTAAATTATTTTTGTTTGTTGTTACAACTTTTTGTTGTAATTTTCCAATTCATTGAGAATTGGGTACCTGAACATTAGCTTGGGGGACAGAACAGGCATATTAAGACAGACAGTAAATCATTTCATGTTTGCTAGTATAAGGCATATGCATTTGAATAATATGATTATAATTTTTAGTATAAGAATTGTGATAGTACTCACAAAGTGATATCCATTGTAATTTCAGGAGTCTTACAGGCAAGTCATGAAGATGAGGCCTAAAGACCTATGGAAGAGATTAATGATAAAATTTCGTGGGGAAGAAGGCCTCGATTATGGAGGAGTTGCCAGGTAAACAATTACATTCTTTTCATTTTGTGATGATCCAGAAACAACAGGTTTTGCCCATGGGTGAACTATCTGGTAGTGGATTTTAAAGTCAGCCCAGCAATTTCTGGTGAATTTGGGAGTGTAGGCTCAGTTTCTCATATTGGCCTTCTAGCAACATTTTTTCCAGAATTTTTCTACTTTTTTAAACAGAAGAATGTATATCTAAAACAGAAACCATTCAATATTATATGACACAAAATAAGATACTCAACAGCTCTCAGATCAGTGTTTTTGTCACAAGAGTTCAAGCTTTCTTGTTCTAAAGAGAAGCCTCTATGGTCCTAAGCAAGGCAAATGCCAGCTCCCAGCTTCAGTATTAAAGCATAGTATGAAAAATGCTGGTTTTTCTGATGAGCAAAAGCGATAATGTTTGTCACCCCGATCAAGCTTCCTTATTCTTGTGGAACTTATCAGCAGTCCTCATAGTTGCGAGGTGGGTGAGTGGATTTTCCCAACAACAGCATATTATTGAGATCTATCCAAGGTATCATGCAAAATATTTTAGACTGCATTGTTCTTGAGAGGGCAATTAAGACAAGTGAGTTAACAAACACTTGATCTGAGTGGAAGAACTGGTAAATCCAATGTGTTGACATTCACTTAATACATTTTCTATTAAGTTACATAATAAATAAAAGCACATTTCAGATGACAAATGGATCTAGCTGATGGGAAGGAAAGTGTGGGCTTGGGCAGAGGATGACTCCTATCTGCCTAAATCCAAAGCACATATATTTCTAACAACTAACAACTAGCAAATGCATCTGGGTAGCTTTTTATCCACTTCAAAACTAGAATAAAGCTGTTTCAGGTGCTGTTGAGCTCTAACTTGCTTTCCTTCCATCAGCAATTCCATTCAGCACAAACTGGCCAGCTGGCAATGGGATTTAGTGACCTGAGCCAGGGGAGTAAATCTCAGAAGCACTATAAAATTCTATGTACTCTTAAGCCAATATTTATCAACAGGAGCAAATTTATTTAGCACTTTAAAATATAGGCTTTTAAAGTAATAGTCCTTTGAGTTATTGGCATATTTCAACATGCTGTCACATAATTATTTAGGACACAATAGCTGAACAGTACCATCTAAGTTAGAGTATGCTTGCATTGCTCATGCACTGAAATAAGTAACTGCTACAGAATGCTAATTAAGCATTAAGTGAGATCTTAAATATGATATACATAAACTGGAGATGCCAATATTATTTTATTATGGGAAAAAATAATTAGAACTTCCTTGGCAATTTTTAAATGTATTTTTGACCTGTACACAAGCATCTGTGATACTTTGTCCATGCTGCATTACTAATATATAATTAAAAGAAGCAGAGGGTGTTCGTGACTCCATTCAACTAAAATGCTATTTTTGAGTTTAGGGGAGGGATCTGCTGAGGACAGATTGAATGCTGCTGTTTTTGTCTGTTTCCATATTCTACTTTTTAAAGAACTAAATAAAGTACTTTATTTGCTTCTGTCTTGTCCTTCAACTAGTTATTGTTACTGTTTTCTTTAACAGTAACCTTATTTTATTCTGTGCTATGTATACCCCCACCAACCCTATCCCCACAATTACAAATATTTTTTATTTATTTATTTACTGTATTTCTTTCTAACCCGACTCAGGACGGCTTACAAGGCACAATTATTATTTATTATTTATTATTTATTAACACCCTCTCTGGAGCCCAGAGCGGGACGAAATAAACATAAAACATATAAAAACATTAAAATACATTAAAATACATTAAAACAATTCCAACAAGGCACAGACCAAGCTGCAGTTAGATGCCAGGAACAATACACACTATAAAGCACTAATAGAATAAGATTAAAACATTAGCTATCCAGTTCATTTAAAATTCTCTCTATACAATGCACATTCAAATAATCAATCAATGGCGGAAACCGTGTTTCATGTCCGTCGTTAAAACAGTTCGTTGTATAATCCCTTCCATTGCTAGTTTCTGAGATTTAGCTGTTCTCCCAAAAAATGTGAAGTCTTACTAGCTTTATTCACAGGATACTACATTTTGCATGGAGTGTTATGTACTGTGTATGTTCTGTAGCTGATGCAAGCGTAAAATGCATAAGATTTTCCCATAATTTAGCATGAATTTGCTAAAGAGATCAAATAAGCTCCCATGATACTTAGTTGAAATTAAATTGAGAAAAGACCCTAAACACAACCCTTAGGATCACGATTGTAAATTTATCTCTAAAGACCTATGTTTTGTGCAACTTTCGTCTGATTGCGACGTGCTTATGTTCCCTTCAGAGAATGGCTCTATTTGCTTTCCCATGAAATGCTGAATCCATATTACGGCCTCTTCCAATATTCGCGTGATGACATCTATACGCTACAGATAAATCCAGATTCTGCTGTTAACCCGGTATAAATAAGCACTTCCTTATATTTGTATGCTCTTTCTAGCAAGCAAGTTGTCCTTTCAGTATTGATATTAACATTATAAATCCTCATTTTTATGTGACCGTCAGCTTTATTTTTAGAACAGATAGTGATAGTTTAATGCAGGACTGTATTAAATAAAGGGTTCTAAAAGGAATTCGTGGTTTTGGAATTTGTGTCTTGGATACAATGCGTTCTTCTTTATGCCCCCATGCCATCACACAAGCATTTGTGATCTTGTCAGTATTAAGAACACTTTCCATTAGGAACGCTTACAGCCAAATTTCCTGATATTGTCAGTGGGCATAAGCCTGTAAAGACAATTTGGGAAGCTGTCCCATCTGTGCCAGTAATGATGAAGCTGTTACTAGTTCATTTATCAGCATTGGAGAAGAGAAGGAGTGCAATGTGAAATCAAGCTTGTTAAATGTCCTAACACCTATGGATTAGTAGCTGGATAAAAAAGACCCCAAAAACTGCAGCATCTAGCCTAGATATTTTGCTATTACAAGGAGGAGATTGCTTCCTACCTCCTATTTTTTTGGGTGCTTGCAGTCCTGATTTCCAAGTTAATCTCAATATCCCCAAATCCTTGTCCCATGTCACAGCACAGCACATTAATAACAGAACAGAAACGTAGCCAATGTGGAAGCTGATACCACAAATATAAGATGGATAGATAGACAGGATATATTTTGCATTACAGATGGTAGTTAAACTGGAAAGACCAAGACAACAAAACACAGCAAAGCTGAGGGCTTACTAAAATGTAACAATCACCAGAATAAAGGTTAGGAAAGCAGCAATATTTATGCAAAGCTGCTTTAGATTTCCTTAGTATTAGCCTGTCTCCTTTGGTAATATATAGACCAAGCTAACCTTAGATAAGCGGTTTGAAAGATCTTGTATATATGTTTAGCTCTTATTCTTTAAAGTAATTGGGATTATGTTTAAATATGCATACTTTAAATTTTTCCTTGATTAATATTATTTTGTGCTGTATACTGCTATTTTTTCATCGTGGTCAACTGTGAATCGCACATATGGTTATTCCTGCACTTGGGAGTGGGAAGGGCTACTGTCTCAGTTCTTTGCATCTGCCGCTTGCCTTCAATACTCAGACTGCCCTCGTTTTTTGACACGGTTTGCCTGACTATTGATAATTGGTTTCTGTACTTACTGGTACTTTTTCTACTTGCCTTGCTATGTCTGCCACTACTTCCTTCAAGAAGAGTGTGTCGTGTCTCCAAGTGGTCACCTGTGAATTCACACATCAACGCCCATCCTCTCCAATTACGGCATGCCTCAGGTCCTCTGGCTCTTCTTGCGGCAGAAGAACTGAGGCAGTAGCCCCTCCCACTGGCTATATATACTGATGGGGAGAGTGAGCGGGGCTGCCACCTTAAAGTGTCAAAGATTTGTCTCTAGAACTTTCCAAAGCTGCCTGCGCAAGTGCAGGAATAACCATATGTGCGAATTCACAGGTGACTACTCGGAGAAACATGGTTACAGGTAAGCAACCCATACTTTTCTAACTTCCTTAATTTTGTTAGAAGAGACACCTTAATTTTTTAAGCTTTTAAAAAGGTTTTCGACCTTTGTAGTGTCATTTAAGCAATCTAATGTGTGTTGTAAAATGTGATGTTTCATTATCCAGATCTGCATAATGCTTACACTTTGGAATTAGGATTGATATGGATATTTGTGTTCTTTACACTCCAGGAACACTTGTCCTACTTCCATTTTGTGGGACGGATCATGGGGATGGCTGTGTTTCATGGACATTACATTGACGGGGGCTTCACGTTGCCTTTTTATAAGCAGTTGCTGGGAAAGCCAATTACACTGGATGACATGGAATTAGTTGACCCAGATCTTCACAATAGCTTAGTATGGATACTGTAAGTACCAAGCCCTTCAAAAGGATGATTATGTTTAGAACGATTGTATTTTTTAAATAAAGAAAAAACCTCAAATGTATTTGCCTTGTAACAACAGTTTCACCGAAACTGTAGATGATCTAATGCACATGTGTCAAACTCAAGGCCCTCAGTGCCTTCCAGATTCTGGACTACAACTATTATTTCTAGGAACATACAATCAAATTGGCCCTTTCCCTCTCACACACAAATGCACCAAAAGCATAATTACTATTCCAAAACTTTTTTTACATGTCACCTTTAGTATTGATAACTCTACTTTATCTCTGGGAAAGATGCTGCTGCGTTATTTCCACTGTACTTAAAAGTTTTTTAAGAGCAGAGTCAGGAAGAGAATTGCATGACTTCCTCGTTTCTGCACAGACTCTTCATTTACCTCTGTTTTCTTTACTACTTCAGTGAGAATGATATTACGGGAGTTTTGGACCATACGTTTTGTGTAGAACATAATGCTTATGGTGAAATTATACAGCATGAACTTAAACCGAATGGCAAAAGCATTCCAGTCACAGAGGAGAATAAAAAGGAATATGTCAGGTATGTATATGTGTCTGTTTTCTGGTAGCAAAAAAAAAAGTAGTTCAGTGGTGCAAACCTTAGATGCTAGGTGTGAATGCAAAATCCCCTTTGCAAACAGATTGTGAATTTTGTTGCAGGCTTTATGTAAACTGGCGATTTTTACGAGGGATTGAAGCTCAGTTTCTGGCTCTGCAGAAGGGATTTAATGAAGTAATCCCACAACATCTACTGAAGACGTTTGATGAGAAAGAGCTAGAGGTCAGTGTGCGATTGCTACGCTTGCTAAATGTAACAAGAGAATGTTCCTAAATTTGAGAACGTGCAAAGTTAAGCCCTGAACTTCTACAGAGGATTTGCAGGTGCAATAATTATGAGTAACGACTGTATTCTCCGTCAATGAAGGCTTAAGTGGGGCATACATTTTATCTATTATTAGCTGAGCTTGTTAATAATATTTCAATGTTATTTCTTGGGAAACACGAAACATGGGTAGGAGGGCTATGAGTTTTAAAGGCCATTTTAAGTATTTCTTGTACTTTAATGCTGTTTTTAACACACTGTGAGCGGAAAAGATCTGTGGCAGATCCTGGAACGTCTAGGATGTCCCCCCAAATTCCTCAAAATGATTACCCTGTTACATGAGGGCCAGCGCGGTCAAGTCAGATATGGCGATGCTCTCTTGGAGCCCTTTCTAATAACTAATGGAATGAAACAAGGTTGTGTTCTTGCACCAACCCTATTTACAATCTTCTTCAGCATGATGCTCCAAAGGGCTATGGCAGATCTCGAAGAAGAAGACGGCATATATATTCGCTATCGTACTGATGGTAGCTTGTTCAACTTAAGCCGTTTGAGGGCTCGCACTAAGACTCTAAACTATCTAGTCCGTCAGCTGCTTTTTGCAGACGATGCTGCCCTTGTCGCCCATTCAGAAGCAGCTCTGCAGCGCCTGACATCCTGCTTTGCAACAGCTGCAGAGCTGTTTGGGCTGCAAGTCAGCCTGAAGAAAACAGAAGTCCTCTAACAGCCCGCACCACAGGAAGAATACCCTTATCCCCACGTCAGCATAGGCAAATCTGTGCTTAAGTCCGTTCAGCAGTTCACCTACCTGGGAAGCATCATCTCTTCAGACGCCAAGATTGACAAAGAGATAGATCACAGATTAGCAAAGGCATATAGTGCATTCAGAAGGCTTCACAAAAGAGTCTGGGGCAACAAGTACCTGCGGCAAAGCATCAAAATCAGTGTGTACAGAGCTATCGTACTATCTATTCTCCTTTATGGGTCTGAAACATGGGTCACCTATCGCCAACACCTACGACTCCTTGAACGCTTTCATCAGCGCTGTCTTCACACAATCCTAAATATACACTGGACCGACTATGTGACGAATGTTGCTGTCCTTGAACAAGCAGGGATCACCAGCATTGAGGCCATGCTATTGAGAACACAGCTGCGCTGGGCAGGGCACATCTCTAGGATGGAGGACCACCACCTCCCAAAGACACTACTCTATGGTGAACTTGCCACAGGTCAGCGCAAGAGAGGCGCCCCCAAAAAGAGATATAAGGACTCCCTGAAACAACATCTCAGGCTTGGCCAGATTGATCACCAACAATGGCCCACCCTGGCCTCACATCGGGAGGCATGGAGATGCAGTATCCACAATGCTGCGGCCTCTTTTGAGAAGACACGCCGAATGGGTCTCAAAGAGAAACAACAACGCAGAAAGAACCGCAACTTGGAAACATCACCACCCAAGGAGACTTTCTGCAACCGAACTTGCCTATCTCAGATTGGCCTTTTTAGTCATCAATGCACTTGTAAAAAGCGTGGGATGAGTCCTTCCTAAGAATCTTCGTTTGTGAAGTAATGCCGAGAACTATTTATTTTATTTTTACATTTGTGTTGCACTTTTTAAAACTTCTCAAGTGTGGGATTGTTAGCCATCTTGAATCTCCATGGGGAGAAAGGTGGGGTATGAATAGTTAAACATAACAACAATAATAACAATAATTCGGGGAGTTGTTCATGAACAAATGCAATTTGAGTTCCTTTTACAATTATGTCAAGAAATTAATTTGTAAAGCAGGTTCTCTGGGGGTTTATTCGGTTTTTGTAAAAGTTTGGTTGGGGGGCGGATTGCAGGAGAGAGGGGATTTTTGTTGTGGAGAGGATTGGATTTGGAAGTGAAGGGCATGTCTATACCGCAGATAAAACCACACACAGAGAGAAATTGGAGACACTCATACCCAATTCCAGTGGAGAAAAGAGGGGAATCGGTTCCAGGGAATGAGAGCAGACAGGCATGAGACGTGGATACTTTCGGCACTTACCTGCACATACATGTTTCGCCACCAGCTTTGAAGAACTCAAGTCTCTTGTCAGCTGCACTGAGCCACTAATGCCAACACCCACCACCTTATTTATAGACAGGGCATCGCAAATGGCCCAAGAAGCCAAAGGGGATGACCTTGGCACTGTGATACTAATCATTGCCCTGAATTGCAAATCAGGGGTACATAGAATTATAAAATAATAATACAGTTGGAAGAGACCACCTGGAGGATCTAGTCCAACCCCCTAAAATGCAGGGAAAGCACCATCAAAGTTTTATGTGAGCTAGTTGGCACTCTACCTGTGAGAAGTTTTATTGATGTGCCTCTGGATAGATGCATTCATACGTGGCACACACATTTTGAGGAGAAGACAATAGAGGTGAATCATGAGCTAGTCCTTGCACCAGAAAGGAGACAGAAACCAGCCTCAGAACTATGTGCAAGTTGAGAAAGAACTGCTTGGGGTGAGAGCTGTATAGCTCAGGAGCTTCTTCTGTTGTTGTGGTGTGTCTTCAACTTGCTTCTAACATAGGGTGACCTTAATGCGAGATTTATTCAGGCCGATTGTTGACAAGCTGGAATGTGTCCAGAGGAGGGCGACTAAAATGATCAAGGCTCTGGAGAACAGGCCCTATGAGGAGCGGCTTAAAGAGCTGGGCATGTTTAGCCTGAAGAAGAGAAGGTTGAGAGGAGGCATGATGGCCATGTATAACGGCCATGTATGACGGGAAGTTGTAGGGAGGAGAGAGCAAGCTTGTTTTCTGCAGCCCTGGAGACTAGGATGTGGAACAATGGCTTCAAACTACACGAAAGGAGATTCCATCTGAACATGAAGAACTTCCTGTGAGAGCTGTTCAGCAGTGGAACTCTCTGCCCAGAGTGTGGTGGAGGCTCCTGCTTTGGAGGCATTTAAACAAAGGCTGGATGGCCATCTGTTGGAGGTGCTTTGAATGTGATTTTCCTGCTTCTTGGCAGGGGGTTGGACTGGATGGCCCACGAGGTCTCTTCCAACTCTATGATTCTATGATTTGCTTTATTATATGTTTATCCTCCGAGGGAATGTGACTTCCCTAAGTGGCTTTCAATATGACATGTTTATGTATTATAAATTATTTCTATATACATTATATATATTTTATGAACCTCTTATAAGTGGTTGGTTTAACCCCCTGGTTTTGCCAGTAAAACCAAATTCCCATGTTGTGAAAGGATGTAGCTTAGCCTAACACTCAAATTTTACATGCCTTACATGCAACTAAAAACAAAATCAGAGCAGCAGTTATTTTTCATTTAGAGGCTGTAGTTTCCCGTTTTCAGCTTCAATTGCATGTAGTCTTTGCCACTGACCTTTGTTTTATTGTGAACAGCTCATCATTTGTGGCCTTGGGAAGATAGATGTAAATGACTGGAAGGCCAACACGAGGCTAAAGCACTGCACACCAGATAGCAATATCGTGAAGTGGTTCTGGAAAGCCGTGGAGCTCTTTGACGAAGAGAGGAGAGCCCGACTGCTGCAGTTTGTGACTGGGTCATCCAGAGTGCCTCTCCAGGGCTTCAAGGCATTGCAAGGTAACAAAGACACAAATCCCATGGCACTATCATGGTTCAAGCGTTTCCTGAAGTAATCCAACTAGCAGAAACAATGTAGTATGACATGCTATCTGTACTTAGATGGCTGTATAACATTTTTTTCTTATGTGTTTTTCTTTTCTGTTTCTTCCCCCTTTTTCATTTAAACAACAAATAAATAAAACTACCCCCCCTTTAAATCTACATGTGTGGCTTCTACAATCTATAAATTGGGTTGAGACTTAGTGAGGTGCAAAGTATGGCCTTTTCCGTTGATGGGAGTCATGATTGAGAATCCATTGGATGTACTAGTTTTTGTCCGTTACACGTCTGCATGATTTTGAATTTTTAAAGTATTTTCACAGTTTTACTATGTGATTTTTTTAACCTGCTAAACTCGAATTTTTATGGAGAAACAGCGGGGTATAAATCATCATCGTCACCGTCATCTTAGTGGTGATTGGCACACTGGGTGCAGTACTTAAAGACCTTGGCCAGTACTTGAAAACAATCAGTGCTGACAAAATTACCATCTGTCAGCTGTAAAAAGCCACCCTACGCGGATCTGCACACATTATTCGCCGATACATCACATAGTCCTAGACACTTGGGAAGTGTCCGACGTGCGATCCAATATGAAAGCCAGCATAGTGGTATTGTTTGCTGTGTACTAATCTTATTGTGTATCTAATTATTATTATTATTCAATATGTTTTAGCCTTTTAAATTCATCATTTTATTTGTGTATATCTTTTGAAATTATCACATCCATTTTATTGTGTACTGTCCAGAGATCTTGAGAATTATTGCTTGTTGGTTTAAACCAGGGGTGCCCACATTTTTTCAGCACGCTAGCTACTTATAATAAAACCAAGTCAGAAAGATCTACCTACCTCCTCAAGGCTGGAGAGGGGAGGGGCGGGACGGGACTTGGCACAGCCTGGCTCCGCCCCCTTTGGCTTCAGCTCTACCAACAGCTTCTCCAGGCTTGAGGACGGCAATGCCAAGCCAGCTTTGTGCTAGTTATGCCACCACTGGCCTGGAGAAGCTGCTGGTAGAGCGGAAGCCAGAGGGTGCGGAGCCAGGCCGTGCCAAGCCCCGCCCCCTCCCCTCTGGCTTTGGCGCTCCCAGCAGCTTCTCCAGGCTTGAGGATGGCAATGCCAAGCCAGTGATGACATAGCTAGCACAAGGCTGGCTTGGCACTGCCATCCTCAAACCTGGAGAAGCTGCTGGGAGTGCCAAATCCGGGGGAGGGGGCAGGGCTTGGTGCGGCCTGGCTCCACCTCTCTCTGAGAAGCGCCCCATCCGGCTGGGATCGACCTCCTTCGGTCCCAGGATCGACTGGTCGATTGCGATCGACTTCCTGGGCAGCCCTGGTTTAAACTATTTATATTCTGCTCTCGTAAGAATGACAAAATCTCAAGCTGTGTCATATTGAACTGTATTTGTATTTTAGGTGCTGCTGGCCCAAGATTATTTACAATTCATCAGATTGATGCTAGCACAAATAACTTGCCAAAAGCCCATACTTGGTAAGTCACACGCAGTGCCACATTGATCCTTTCCTATCAGGCGATTATGGAATTTGCAGTGAATCAAATCTATACTTCATTAGCCTTCCAATAAAAAATTAGTAAAGTGATTACACATTGCCAAAATTGTTATAGAAAGGAGTTTTTAAAAATTATTTTGGCCCTGATATATGAGGGTTGAATGAAAAGTAATGCCTCCACCTTCATAACTCAACAGATGGCAGTACTGGTATGTGGCAGGTACTGGCTTGTTCAGTAGACTCTCATCTACAGATCCATTTTGGTGGGATGCCTTAGCATTGAATGGTTCTGCGAATTGCTAAGTATGGAATCCTGTGTAGACGATCGGTCAATGCGACTTAAGCAACGTGCAGTCATTGAATTATTGACAGCAGAAGGTGTCACCCCAAAGGAGATTCATCAAAGAATGCAATCTGTTTATGGTGATTGTGTTGATGGGAGTTGGGTGAGTAAGTTTAAAGATGTTGAGGTGGGAACATCTGACTTGCATGGCAAAAAAAGAGTTGGACGTCCTGTGACAGCAACCACCAAGTTTCACAAGCAAAAGGTTGACAGATTGATTTTGGACGATTGGCGTATCACTTGGAAAGTACAACAATAAATTCAGAGTGTTACATCATAATGCTGCGAACTTTGAAACGATGACTAACAAGGGTCCAAAAGGAAAAGGGGAATGTTTTCCTGCAGCATGACAATGCCAGACCACACACTTCACATGCCACCACAGCAGAACTTCAGAGACTGGATCTCACCACTGTACATGCTGTACATCCAGATTTAGCACTGTCTGACTTCCATCTGTTCCTGATAATGAAAGAAGATCTGCGGGGAAATAGTTATGCTTCTGATGAAGACGTTGAGAGAACTGTGAGATGCTGTTTGCAGAAACAGAGTGTCGACTTCTTCCGTGGCGGCTTCAGAAAACTTGTTAATTGTTGGCAGAAATGTATCCAATTGTTGGTGATTATGTGGAAAAGTGAATAGTGGTCGTTAAAGAGCACATTCTAAGGATTATTTCTGCGCTTGATTTATTAAAATATTCCCATCCAAACCCGAGTAACGAAGGTGGAGGCATTACTTTTCATTCAACCCTCATTCAAAGACTTTACACATTGGTTTGCAAATTGCATGCAAACTGGCAGGATTTTTAACCCAGCCAATCAATACAAATCCTGAACCTGTTTACTGTTTTAATATTTATGATCTGCAGAGAGAATTGGACAACATGGTTGCAAATTGTCTTGGATAGCTGATATAGTGGAAGCAAACAAGTTGTCCTTCCCATAACTGGTAGGCAAAGCCTAAGGCATGGGGGGAACATGAAGGTCCTTATGAAGGAGACCAGATTTGGTGGGAATGATTGACAGCAGCAGAGCTATTTAAGGCTTCTCCACTCCCCTGCTGTGCTCTGCTTTAGGCTGAGGTAGGAGGCAGGTTCCTAATGGGGCATTAGGCCTTTCCCTCCCTGCTCCCTCCCCTACCCTTTTCCAGATATAGTAGTAGGGTTCCCATTGCTATGCCTTTGCCCTAGGGATTCCCCCTACATTTTGGGCAGCTTCTGCCCTTGCCATTTATTGGCAGGGATTTCCCAGCACAGCATAAGGGTTGGATGTTTGGGTAGCTGCACTAAGCAGAATTCCTTTCCTGGGCTGCCTCAAAGGCGGCACATCCTGTAGCAGAGGAGGTTTGCCCTCCCTCCCACCTTTAGAATAAACTCTTAATAAGATGTTGCCTGGGTAAGTCACACACTCTCAGCCTCCAGTCATGATTGCTGTGCCATAAATGACGGTTGCAGACAACTCCCTCCTTTAAATAATGTTTAATGAATTGTTGTCTGGAGGGAGTCACACTCTCAGCCCCAGGAAGGCACAGGGCAGGCAATTCTGCTCATTAACTCTGTCATCATAGACTGAGGCTTACATTTTATGCATGCCTCGTGTTAGGAGTTAAGCTTTGGCCTCAGGCTTCAAGCTCTTGCAATTATATTAAGAGGGGGCTCTCTTTTGTTTCAGGCCTTATGTTAGGCCTTATATCTTGTCATTATATTGGGAGGCATCAATTTTGTTCTAGGCCTTGTGTTCAGCATTATATCTGAGCTACGGCCCTGTGCACAAACAGAAAATAATACTTTTAAATCAGGAACAGATCCCCCCCCCCCGCCCCCAATTTTTGTTTGTCTTATTCAGGGACAACAATCTAATTCCATTTCTATCTAGAACAGGGGTGCCCACACTTTTTCAGCATGCGAGCTACTTATAATAAAACCAAGTCAGAAAGCTCTACCTACCTCCTCAAGGCTGGGGCGGGGCTTGGCGCGGCCTGGCTCCGCCCCTAGGGCTGCAGCCAGAGGGGCGGAGCCAGGCCGTGCCAAGCCCCGCCCCCTCCCCCTGGCTTTGGAGCTCCCAGCAGCTTCTCCAGGCTTGAGGATGGTAGTGCCAATCCAGTGGTGGCATAGCTAGCACAAGGCTGGCTTGACCTTGCCCTCCTCAAGGCTGGAGCAGCTGCTGGGAGTGCCGAAGCCGGGGAGGGGGCGGGGCTTGGCACGGCCTGGCTCTGCCCCCCTCTGAGAAGCACCCCATCCAGCTGGGATCGACCTCCTTCGGTCCCGGGATCGACTGGTCGATCGCGATCAACTTCCTGGGCAGCCCTGATCTAGAATGTCTTTCATGGTCCTACTGAAAAGCTATGTGGGTAGACTACTTTATTGATCTTTTACTACACAATAATATTTTTAGAGGTGTGTGTATGTAGTGTTATATCTTACTGATTTTGTTGCCATGAAGCCAGCATGTGTTAGTGTTACGGGCTGAAAACCCATTTAAGCTTTTTCCTCCTCGATTTGCAGCTTCAATCGAATAGACATTCCTCCTTATGAAAGCTACGAGAAGCTCTATGAAAAGCTGCTAACCGCCATTGAAGAAACCTGTGGGTTTGCTGTGGAGTGAACATTTGCAGACTTACTTGGGATTGTATTTATACTCCGCCAAGCAGAAAAACCCTCCCTACAGCCATGACACAGTCGATGCTTGAAATATAGGAAATTTTCTCCCCCCTCCCTTTTTTCTACTTTAGGACAGTATGAGGGAAAAGGACAATTTTTGGAATTCGTCATTCATTAAAATGTCCCGTGGCTCCTGCCAAGGAATCATTCAGCTGCTATAAAAAAAACTCGTATCTTGAACAGAACAGAATGCTGACTTCTTCTTCTTCATTTCAACAGTTAAGCAGTATTCTTCTCTTTGAAAGACGACTACTATTTTTGTAAAAAAGAAAGAAAGAAGCGATCTGATCTATTTGCCTACCTGATTTCTATGCTTCCAGGTCCAAGATACAGACGGTACAAGTCACGTTCCAGCCTATTTACACAAATACCAATCAATACACAAATATGTGATGCTGAACAGCGCCTATAACCTGCTATTTTTTTAAATAAAATATTTTGATTACTCTAATTTTTTTGCATAAATTGGCTAAACAAATCAGAAACCTTTAAAATTAAGGCCACTTAACCTATAAACTGTGTTTTCTTATTGGGGTAATTTTATTCTATGTTACGATGATTTCATCTTCAGTGTTCCATCACTTAAGATTTTTTTATATCTCTCAAGCTTGGATGACAGGTTTTGGATCCTGTTCTTCTCTTGTCGTATTTCTTCAGCAGAGTCCTGATCTACGTTCACTTGCACTGCATTTGGTACAGTACTTTGTGGTAAATGTGGAAAACCGCTTTTTTTAAAAAAAGAAAAGAATTATAGGCATTTAGCATTTTTAAAAGAACTTTTTTGTAAAAAGAAAGTGCATATTGAGGGTTTTTTTAATTTTTGCTTTCCATTTTAAATGGAACTGCTGTGTTTTTTTAAAAACTCCTAAATGTATGTTGAGGATATCAGCAGCCTTCTGCCTAGGCATCGATTCTTCTTTCAAAAACGCTGTGGATGTCATACCAACCAAAAGTCCTTTTGTTCACCTGCAGTCCTTCTGTACCGCATTGTGCTGAATTATCATACCAGGTTATAAAAAGGTCTGTTTTTCTAACTTTCTCGTCATGTGTGGGGTTTGTGTTGGCTACAGTTAAGGGGGAAATGGTGATGCAATGGACTCAGAGAAATGCAGAAGCTTTGCTTTCCTGTGATATGCAAATATAACATGATGTGTGTAGTTGGGACACAGAGTTGACATAATGGAAGCTCTTGTTTGCAAAATACTTAAAAATATACAGGGCGTATTCATTATCTACTCTTAATGACAATTATGTGAAGAACTTTCAAGTCCCCATGTAATAAATGTTGGACTTGTGCCTTAGGGATACTTCGCATATTAAGCTCTCTTAGTAATTACATGTGCATATGTGTGTGGATGCCACAGTCAGCGTTGCTTCTCTTGCACAATTCGCTGCTGTGCTGGTGTACACTCAGGTTAATGCGAATATTTTGCCATAGTTTTATGAAGCCCACGTCCCTATATGGAGAAAGCAATTGGAGGTGAAGTGTCTAACCCAGTGGTTCCCAAATAGTTTTGCCCTACCGCCCCCTTTCCAGAAAAAAATTACTCACTGCCCCCCTAGAAATTAATTTAAAATTTTAATAGCAAGTAAACAGAAAGATATATGTATTAATATTTCTACCTTTTTCATAAAATAAAATAAAAGTTGTAAATTAGAAACATTGAAGTTTGAAATTATGAAACTATGTATTGAACTTAGAATAGAAAGGTAATACAAAAAAGTTAAAACATTTGAAATCATCTTAATGAGGATGAACCTGGTCTGCTGCTACCAATCTAGTAATCCTCGGCTCTATTTTCATCAGCAGTAATCTCAAAATCATCGCAATTGACTATTTTGCAATCGGTTTTTTTTGTTAATAAATTGGTTACCCCACTGAATCCATGTTCCACTAAATATGTTGAAGGACATTGTTATTATTGTTATAAGACTCAACCAGTTGGAAGGGAACCCCAAAGGTATTATTATTATTATCCCTTGCTTGGCGAGAGGAGGGGGGAAGAAGAGAGACACACACACACAGATGGATGGTAGCCTGTCACCTGGCTCATGCCACTGCCCCCTTACAGGGGTTCAGCGCCCCCCAAATTCTCCTGAGCCTTCCAGCGCCCCCCTAGATTGCCCCACCACCCACCAGGGGGTGGTACCGCCCACTTTGGGAACCACTGGTCTAACCTAAGAGGTAAAATCTGGGCTCATCTTACCTTGAGCAAATACACTGAAATCAATAGAACTTAAATTAGTTGTAACTAATCTGCCTCGTTTATTCAGTAGTTCTTCTAACAGGTAGGACTGACATTGGATTTGACCTGATTGCTTAGTGAGCAATGTTGGAAACTTCATAAACACTTGAGTGCATTCGCTTTCTCACCTTTCCACTGAGAAACAGAAAATGGAAAGCTTTGTCAGGCAGACCGTAGTCACACAATGTAAATAGACCTCTAAACCCACCACGGTTTCTGCAATCTCAGTATTGTGACGGATTGGGAAGCTAGTAGCACAGCCTCACGTTCTTGGACACTTTATCCGGCCTGAGACTTAATCCTCAATAACTCTAAAATGTGGAAGAAAGCAAGCAGAGCAAACAGTGTTCGACAGAGAGCTTCTTGCTTCTTCAGCCAGGACCCAGCTGCCAATTCTGGAGGCCTGAAAGTTGTGCGGCCCCTAACCATTTCATTGAATCTGTAGCAGAATCTGGAGAAAGTGAAGGTCCATGACAATATTAGCTGTGAAGTGAATCCTTTGAGACTCTTGCTCCTCTGTAGAAAGGGATGTTTCTATCCCAGTATATATTCTTCCAACTACACGCATCAAACAACTGTAGCAAACCCAATGGTGGGAGTAGGTGATCTATTTATATTGTGGAACGGTAGGAGTTAGCAGACTTGGTTCTTCTGTCCGTGGGCCATATCAAACCAAACTAAGGGTTGGGAATGTGGACGCTACACTTTCCCGTTCCTAAAAAATTTGGGAGAGATATTATTTTGATAAACTTAAAGGCTCACAATACCCCTAGCTACTTTCAGTATGTTGAAATGTGCTCTCTTCGTTGTACAAGCTAAGTGGGATCAAAATATTGGGCATAATACTTAAGAGGCAAAAGTTGTTTTGTAATAATTAAAAACAGGTGTAAGAATGTATGACCCCCAACTTTGGGTAGTTGCCCCCCTCTGATGAAAACACATTATCGTATAGATCCCTGGCTGTGGAAACATCGCCATGAGGGATCCTGCTGGGTTGCTAGGCTGCCCTATGTTTTTCTATTCTTTCAAAGTAGCTCTGCGGTTATCTGCTTCAATTGTTCCTTCAGGTACCCCGTATAGCATTGCCTCAGTTCCTCCTTCCTTTTCTTTCAAATGAACCGGCGCAGTGCCGGTTTCCTTCCCCGTCATTAATTCAGTGCAGTACAAGCGTGGCCAATTTGTAGCTTTCCAAATGTTGGACTGGCACTTTCATCATCACTGATCATTGGTCATCATTGCTAGGACTGTAAGCCAACAACATCTGGAAAGCCACAACTTTCCCGTGAAATGCCTAGTGCAGATTATTCTTCGGGTGTTTCACAAACCTGTCCTTCTGCACCTACCCAACTAGTTGTGGGATTTGTCAAGAAAGCACGATTTGTACAAAACCCGGCTTGCTATGTACATTTTCTTCCTTCAGCAGAATTCTTACTTTATTCAAGATAACCTTACCCTTTCCATCCTTTAAGGGCGTTGCCCCAGATTAGTCTTCGTGGAGGGCTTAGGCTCATACTATTTCAATAATGGGAGACAGCCTAGTAACTCCAAAAGGATGAATGAGAACTCAAATACGGTGTTGACAGGCTTCAACAAAGGGCTCATTTCAATTGACTTGAGGAAGGCAAACCGAGGAAGGCAAACCGACTCCAGTCCAATATCAATATTAGAGGTTCGGCATCACCTCATTATGAATTTGCTTTAATTTGTGTCCAGAGATTCTTTTGTCTTTATAGGGCTAGCTTCATATAAATCTAATACTAAGCATTTCTGCACATTGCTTTGACTTACACTGAGCAGAGCGCTGCAAATGAAATAGCTGGTCTTCTGAGTGCCTTTGTATCTGCATTACCATTAAGAGCTTTACAGCATACAATCTATTAGAAATGTCTCTGGACCCATTAACTGTAGTGCATTGAAACTTTGGCTTTTCACCATAGATTGAAATGTGAATATTTATTTCCAGCATGTCCTTTTTCTTACATGGTTTCGTCATTCATTCTGAGTTTTGCATTCAGTAGTTAAGAGACATCGCCTCACATTCCCAAACTTTCTTTCCATTAATGAATGTGCTAATGTGGATAGTGACTATTTTGATAGGGTTCTGTTAAGCAGTACTGAACTGCTTCAAATTTATTTCTAGGTGTAAAGTTTTGTAATGGTGCTTTGTACAGTATGTAATTCTATTTTTTTTGCACATAGGTTCAGTTTCCCTAAACTGATTTTATTTTTACCAAATTTCTATGTTGTACTAAAGTCCAGAGCACACAGTGGTTTTTTTGTCATTGTTTTTCTACAACACTACATCTGGTAAACCTTTGGTGCATTTAAACGGACTGCAGTAATGGAAGCAAGAGCTTTGCTCCTATATCGTACATTTTAATGTAGCATGAGCCGTTGCTTCAGACTTTAAACTGCACCACAATTAACAGGTGCAATTTGTATTTTATACACTCTATTTGTAGATTTCCGACTCTGCCAAATTTTAAGAGCTTTGTCTATAGCTAAAATTAGTCCCATCTTGGTATGGTTTCCCCATCTTCCGCAGACTGACAGGTGTTTTTTAAGTTGCATTTCTATTGTATTTATTGCAGAGTGTTTTTAGTATTGATATCTCTTGTATTTTCACCAAGCTGTTACATGAGCTTTAACAATACATCTGTATAAAATGTTTTTTTAAACTATGTACCCATGCAGAAGTCAAGCAATAAAATTTGTATGCTGTTTGCACTGTCACAGCATCAACTGTTTTAAAGAAATGTTTGTTTTGCATCTTCTTGATGTTTCAGTAAAATGAATATTGGCATTCATATTAATTAGTCTTCAGAGAAGAGAACACATGGAAGGGATTTCAATAAAAGCAAGGCCAGTCTTGGGGACACTTTTCTAACTTCTGTTAGTTTTGGTTGACTTTTGTGGGTGGATGGCTCTGAAATTATATTTATATCCCGCTTTTTCTCTCCCCAAAGGAGACTCAAAACGGCTACATTCCACCTTAAAAGGTTTTTGCCCTCTACAACCCCATTCTGGGTTTTGTATATTCTTGATGGTGCAGGTATCGCTCAAGTAACCTGACAAGTCATCCTAGAAGAACACTTTTCAACAACTTGATTTTGAAAAGCTTCTATATAATCTTTATTTCAAAAATCTGTGAAAAATAAAATCTTCTGAGAGTGTCTGTTTGGTATTTTCTTGCCATTGTAAACAAGTCTAATTTTGGATTTAGGACAGCAAATCCCAGGTGGCAAAACAAACTGCTAACTTCACATTTCTAGTTTTGGTCCTCTCGATGTTTTCTTTTAAGAAGTCTTTTTGCCAGAACTAAATCGCACAAGTATTTGCGAGAGAAACCTGCCAAGACCTAAAGGAACTGGTAGTTTTTGTTGTACTGAAAGGAAGCCACCAGGAGCCTGGATTTCAGACGGTCTGCTTCCAGTTCTCGGAAAAAGGTATCGTCGTCGTTTTGCATGATCATATCCTGCAGTTCTTTAATCTCTTTCTCCATCTTTGACCGCAGCTCACGTTTCACTTTGTTTAATGTCTGAAAAAGAACATGAAGATTAAGTCCAGACAGGTCAATTCATCACCAAGTCCTGGAAGCTGAAGACAACATGGCTCACTTACGTTTGCATGTCCTTTCTCTCTGGTTTGGATTTCGTGACGTTCTTCTGCAACAGCTTCTGCCAGCATTGAAAACTAAGCACAACACAAAAGGAAGGTCAATGATGTGAAGGCGAAGCATTTCCTTATGGGATGGGAAGGATGCGGAGCCTACCTGGTTCCTGTAGTAGTTCTCCATAGACTCTAATTCATCCTGATGCTGCTTTCTTTGCTCAGCACGCTTTTCCTTGGCATATTCTCTTAACTCATGCAGTCTTTGTTTCTGAATTTCCAAGCCTTCTTCAAACAGGCTTTTAAATATCTGCCAAAAAGACACCCACAATCATAAGGAGAGTTCTATTAACAAACCCCACAAACACTGCTTTACTTTGGACAAATGTTAGTTACCTACCGTCACAAAAGAGTTGTAGCAGCACTTCCCTTTCTATGGGTAAAGCACCCCAAACTTAAACTTGTTTCAAGGTGACATGGTCCTTAACAACATCTGTTAGGGCTTTTCATTAACCATTCCTCAACTCTCAATTAGCAACTGCCATGTCAACAGACAGTGGATCCATGGAAGAGAAGGCAGGCTGGGCTATCCTACTGACTTCACTGAAAGGCTGATTGCTTTGACGGCCCTTCTGTGACAGTCACTTGCCTGTGACCTCCATCCACCCAGCTGGTCATAAGAATTGCGGTGATACAGACCAAACCCCTCGACCTTCATGCGTTGAGCACGTTACTGCGTTCTCTCTATCGGGCTTTTACTTTCCTCTCTTCTTTCTCTCATCACCGGGGGAGAAGGCACTCTGGCCGATCCCCCATTCCTCTCTCTCTCTACTATTTCTCTTCTTCTCTTAGTTTCAATGCATTACTGAAAGTGTAAAGTAATGGCATTTCTGTCTCGGTTGAAGACAATTTTATGTTGTGTATTGTTCTATGTGATTATTTGATCGGAAAACAATAAATACTATTTAATAATAATTTTAAAAAAGAATTGCGGTGATTCAGAACTGGTGCCTACTTTTCTTTTATTGCTCTTCCCCTCCCAGCTTCCTCAGTCTGTTACATCAAGCGTGTACAGTGCCATATTCCTCATCAACCATGATCTCTCTCTAATAAAAGTCAGTGTTTGTTTGTACAGTGTTCCCTCGCTACTTTGGGGTTCGCTTTTAGCGGACTCGCTGTTTCAGAGTTTTCAAAAAATATTAATTTAAAATATATATCGCAATCTTTTTGCTGTTTCATGGGTTTTTGCCACAGTTGCTCTCTGAGGCGCTTTCCCTCCTCAGTCCTCCCTCCCTCCAGCCTTGAAGGGCCTTTCCTTCCTTTCCTTCACTTTAAGTTTAAAGACTTAAAACACTGTATAACTACTAAAAGAATGTATAAATATGAAATATAGCATCCCTATGTCGTGGTTTTTCACTTATTGCGGGAGGTACTGGAACGTAAGTGAGGGAACACTGTATGTTTGTGGGTATGTGGCAGCTTTCTGATTGGCTGCCACTTCTGCAGGCCACTATGACTCCCACGAATAACCAACCTGGACCAAACATGGCACACATAACCCCCCTGACCCACTTTGTCCTGGTGCGGTTTGGGGGAGGTGGAGCACAGATTATGGGATTTGTAGTACTTTAAAATGTTAGGGCAACCACCGACCACTGCAGCCCCCACCAATGACAGATCAAAACCAAACTTGGCACACAGAGCCCCCATGACCCACTCTACATCCTGTTATGGTTTGAAGAAGGATGGGCCACGGATGATGGGACTTGAAGTACCTTCACTCACTTTTTGAGATCACTGCGACCCTCATCCAATGACCGATAAAGACCAAGCTTGGCACACAGAGCCTCCATGAACCACTCTAAATCCTGGTGCTGATTGGAGGATGATGGACCATGGATGATGGGATTCACAGTACTTTCACTCACTTCCTGAGGTCACTGCAACCCTCATCCAATGACTGCTCAAGACCAAACTTCGCACCCAAAGCCCCCATTACCCATTCTACATTTTGGTGCGGTTTGGAGAAAGATGGACCATGGATGATGGGACTTGCATATGGGAGCTATAGTTCTTCTGCATCAAATGAACCCAGCCAACATTGGATCTAGATTAAACGTGGAGCACAGACAAACAATGCCTTTTTCAAATAACCCGGGGACCGCCGGGTCCCCAAGCTTGTGTGTGTGTATATATATATACATTCTCTGTTCGTTTTGAGTGACATCTAACTCTAAATCCGCTGGACGAATTGCTGCTCAAAACACTTTTAAGTTTGGTTGCTCTTAAGTTGAGGTTCTACTGTACCAAGTCATAAATAAAGACCATTTTTGAGACACCAAATGCGGTGTAGGGGCTCACTACATTTAACTTCACTAAACATACAACTTTGTCTCCCAGGCAAACTGGCCAGTATGCTGACAAAAGAAAGAATCTTAGTCAGCAGAGGTAACTTCACAAAAGTGCTGTCTTCACAATCGCTTCTCTTCCAACTGGAATTCATGCTGCTCTTCAGATTCTAGAAAATCACTATCATGTGGATAGATAGGGTAGATCGGTTGGGCACCATACAAAATGGTGTCCCAACTCCCGAACCACTGCTTATGGAAGAAATATCTGCTTGAGGACAGTCTACCCCCATAGTCTGGACATGCCTATGCTATCACAATGGAATGATACTCTCCATAAACATGCAAACCGGCACAAAGTCACAAATACACGATGAATCAACCTGTTCCGGAACTGCGTAATGTTTGCACAGATTCCATCATGCATTTATTCCATCTCATTTTGTCAAGTCTGCAATTTTTCACATGCATTTTCCTCAGCCACACACCAATTTATAAAACTTTAACCGTTTTGTTTCAAACTGATAATTGTAGCGCAAAACTCACAGAATGGCTGGACTTTAATCCACACCTTAGTCTAGAAAGTGCAAAGTGTGTCATCCCTTAGCTGAAAAATTATGACTACAAATTCTCCACCCTTAGTCTCAACTCAGCACCTAGGGCAACCGGACGAAAAGTCCGACTTCCTGAAGGGAAAGGTCCACTACTTACACGTTCCTCCCGTGTCCTGGCCCGCATCATCTTGGCCCGCAGCTGAACTCTGTAATCTTGGTAGTACTTTTTGGCTCTCACAATCTGCTGCCGTCTGTCCCTCAACTTATTCTGAGTATATTTCTGCCGATGAATGCGCTGCTTAAATTCTTGCTAATAGTAACAACAAAAACAAAAAAATCACTTAATTTTCCTTAGGAGATGGGAACACATACACACAAGGCTTTCTGGAAGGTTTCACAGTAACCATTACTTGAAAAATGTGGACCAAGATCTTGTGTCAGGGGGCATATCGCAAAATTCTGCCATGGTGGAATAACAAAATATCCCTCTCCTCTTTCGCAGGAAGCAACATCCCCCTGAGGTCAGTCGGTCTGTCTGTCTGTCTCTCTCTCACACACACATACACACCCCACCAGCAGTTGGTGGGGAATGAGCTGCGGGTGAGAAGAGATGTCACTATAGCCAGATACACAACAACATCATCTTCCAGGATCTCTACAGCACTGCTTCTTAAACTGTAGGTCCTGACTCCAAATGGGGTCCCTTTACCTCAATGTTGGGAGTTCTGAAATATTTGGTAACAATAAAAGGCTTCTGAACATCATCAAGTGGCTATTTACACGAATTTGCTGTGCAGTATTTAGCAAGGCTTGCAAACACTGATTTGTTATCAACAACTGTTTGGTTTTTATATTTGCTTTATATACTACATAAAATATTTCTCAGGCCAAAAGGGATTATGAGTGGAAAAGTTTAAGAAGTCCCCCTACTCTCTAGAAGACCCTTGGGTTCTGGCATGCCCCAGACATTGCTTTCTTTGTTGTGCATCTGGCCATAGCCATAGAAGCAGTCCATAACACGGTGTAACACAATTTGTGCTCCTGGGTTAAAAATGTCATTACCTAATTAGTTCTATCGTAACATGGGGAAAGTTTATTAAACTTTGTGGGACATCCTGCAGCACATTTTGCAATCATTTTGCAATGAGTAGCTCTTTGAGTCTCAACCAATTCAACATAGTTTGTGGCAGCCACCAAAACAAAGCTTCTGGAGTATAACAACGACTTTCAAAGTAAGCACTGCACAATTAAACAGGAAATAACACTTTCAAAGCAGGAACAGAAATTTGTTCAAATTTTGTTACATAATGTTTTTTATTAGACATAACATTTTTTTGTTTCTCTGGCTCTAGAAATGGTTTGATATAGTGTAACTCCCATCAGTTGCAGTCAGCATAACAAATAGTCAGAGACACTAAGAACTACAGTTTGACAACAATTAAAATACTACATATCCAGATCGCTAACAGAGAATGAATTTCATATTAATGCATCATTCTTATCTAAGTTTCATCCTATGCTCCTCCCTCCCCGTTACAATATTACAAGCTGCTCTGGATGGACATTCCTTGAAAATCAGTCAATCAGACCTACCAGCCTCTTATTATGAGTCTGCTCTTTCTTGATGAGGTCAACAAGGAGCTCGTGTTTCTTCAGAGTTTCTAGTACCTAAAAGGAAAATAGAACAAACATATGATAAAGATGTCTTATCCTTGCCAACTCTGGATTCACTGTCTCTTGCTGAAACTCTCTGGTCTAACCAACAGTGATCAATTGGTAGGAATTATTAAAATCCTGTTGATTTAAATACGAGGGCGGGTCAATAAGTCAGTGACTTTTTGAATTTCCCGCCTCTTAACTGAAAGGGCAACACTGCTCCTGTCAACAGGCATCTGTCAGTTGACTCCTGTCAAAATTTGAACAAGCTGCGTCATTTACTTTGTGTTTGATAGCCATTGATAGCAGGCTACCGCGTGATTTGAGGAGAAAATGGAAAAAAGTGAATTTAGTGTGCTCTTTAAGCATTATTTTTTGCAGAAAAAAGCCATCACTCAAACCAAGGATAAGCTTGTTAAATACTATGGGGACTCTGCAACATAAATTTCAATGGTAAAAAAGTGGTTTACTGAATTTTGTTGTGGCCGTACAAGCTCGGAAGATGCCGAACGTTCTGGACGCCCAGTTAAGGTCTCTAAACCCAAAACAATTGAAAACATTCACGATATGGTGTTGGCTGATTGGAGATTGAAAGTGCGAGAGACTGTGGAAGCCATAGGCATCTCACATGGCTCAGTGGTTTCAATTTTAAATGATCACTTGGGTATGAGAAAGCTTTCCACAAGATGGGTGCCGTGTTTGCTCACCATCAACCACAAACGCAATACAGTGTTTGGCGTTGTTCAACTGCAATATGGACGGGTTTTTGCGCCATTTCGTAACCGTGGACGAAACGTGGATCCATCACAACACACCAGAAACCAAACAGCAGTCAAAACAGTGGGGTTCTCGGGGTGACTCGGTGCCAAAGAAGGCCAAGGTGGGTTTGTCAGCCAATAAAGTCATGGCGACCGTTTTTGTGGGATGCACGCGGTATAATCTACCTTCAAAAGGGTAAAATAATCAATGGCGAATATTATGCCAATGTATTGGGTTGATTTAATTTGGGAGGGAAAACGACCGCATTTGGCCAAGAAAAAAGTTCTTTTGCACCAGGACAATGCAAGGGTGCACACATTATTATATTTATATTATTTTATTAAAAACCTTTGTACCCCGACCTTCTCACCTCTATCGAGGGACTCAGACCGGCATAACAGCAAATGCCATGGCAACAACCCATGAATTGGGATACGAATTGCTCCCTCATACGTTCTATTCTCAGGATTTAGACCCGAGTGACTATTTCTTGTTTCCAAACCTGAAGAAATGGCTCGGCGAAAAGAGATTTGACTCCAACAATGAAATCATTTCACAAACAAATACCTATTTTGATGACCTCGGCAAATCTTATTTTTGGAAGGGATAAAATATTGGAGAAACGTTGGACAAAGTGTATAGAGCTCAAAGGAGACTACATTGAAAAATAAAATGATTTTTTATCCAAAAACCTGTGTTTTATTCAAAAAGTCACTGACTTATTGACCCGCCCTCATACACAAGCTGAAAGTCAGTGGCTCCTCAGTTGCAAAGCTGCAGCTGGATGGAGCTTTGGATCCTCCTGCCACCAAAGGCACAACTAATGCAAATCCATAAGGTAGTACACCACTCCTTCCACAATGAAAAGGAGACAAGGTTACATCTTCTTTGGGGGCTTTCCAAAAAAGCATTAAAAATGGTAAAGCAGCAACAATAACAGCAGCAGCAGATCAGAAGCTTCTAGTGCTGGCAGTAGAGCCATATTAAAATATATTAAATACTTTATTCAAAGTACTGCATTATTAAATAGGAACTTTAACAGGGCCTAGCGGTCTAACTAACTCACAGCAGATATCTTCTCTCTCTGCTCCCAGGAGAAGAAAAAATATGGAGGGGCTTGCCATGTGCTCAGAAAAAGAACTGTGTGCCTGAGAAGTGTCAGTCCAACAAGCAAGGTGATAGGAGAAAAAGGATGACAGGCAAGACAAAAGAGCCAATGGAGAAGGGCTTTCCCTGCCAACTAACTCATATGCCTATCTAAGCCCTTGATGAGGACTACAACCTTGTGCAGGTTGAGTTTCAACAACTTCAGCATACATCAGTTCAGTAAATTTGCTGGTAATTGATACTCCACCAACCATAATGTGGGATCTTATCCTCAAGGATCAATTTTAGGCCCATGGACTCTCCGGGGTCCAATTCTACCACTTGCTGTGAGAGAATGCTGGACCCCATAAGTTAAAGGATTGAGACGTTTTCACCTGCTGCATCCGTACACTGTTTATTTTTTCTTGAGAAGTATGTGAGCCTTTAGGAGGCAACTCACTTCATTCTGAAGTTTCTGACGGCTTCTGTTGATGGGAGATTTCAGGTGGTCTATCTGCGCAATCTGCTGCCGCCACATCTTGTTCATAATTGGGTGGGAAATGTGCAAGTGGGGAAAATCTTCCAATAGTTGAGGCAAGAGGTCATTTTCCTTTATCTTCACTGCGAGAGAAAGGAAGGGGTAGGCAAGTAAATATGTATGTTCAAATTGCATGGCCAAATTGTTTAGATTACACTATGTAAAAAATTTGGAAAAAAAATATGTTTGATTTGTATGGCCAATAGGTTTAGCTTAGGAGGTGGGGAAAGTCTGATCCATAGGCAGTATGCAGCTTGCAGTCATTAGTGCCCCCACCTGCAAAACTATTTTTTCCAGATAATGTTTTACCTAAACCCCCTGAAAGTAGATCAAACCACAAGCCCCTATGGTTTAGAAACCCAATAGTCACACAATGAGCACAAAATAAAACTGGAAGTAATGTGAGCTCACAACTGGTTACCCTGTATGCTGAAGTGTTCTTTGACCAGATAGGTTCAGTTTTAGGACCGTTACTTTTTAATTTATTCATAAATGATCTGGATGTAGAAGTAAATTGTGAGGTAGCAAAGTTTGCAGATGACACTAAACTGTTCAGGGTAGTTAAAAATGAAACTGACTGTAAAGAGCTCCAGAAAGATCTCTCGAAATTGAGTGAATGGGCAACAAAGTGGCAAATGCATTTTAACCTAAACAAGTGTAAAGTCATGCACATCGGGGCAAAGAACCCCAAATACACTTATCAACTGATGGGATCAAAGCTTTCTGAGACAAACCAGGAAAGGGATCTTGGGGTTTTGGTGGACAGCTCAATGAAGATGTCAACCCAGTGCGCTGCAGCAGTGAAAAAAGCAAATTCTATGCTTGGCATGATCAGGAAGGGAATTGAAAATAGGTCGTCAAATGTTGTATTGCCTCTCTACAAATCTATGGTGAGGCCACATCTGGAGTACTGTGTACAATTCTGGTCACCGCACCTCAAGAAGGATATAACGGAACTGGAAAAGGTACAAAGAAGGGCAACAAAAATGATCCAAGGGATGGAGCAGCTCCCTTATGAAATCAGGTTGCAACGCCTTGGTCTTTTCAGCCTTGAAAGACAGCGTTTAAGAGGTGACTTGATCGAAGTGTATAAAATCATGCATGGGATAGAAAAGGTGAATAGAGAAAAAATATTTTCTCTGTCACCCAACACTAGGACTAGAGGGCACTCCCTGAAGCTCCAAGGTAGGAAAGTTAGGACTAATAAAGGGAAATATTTCTTCACCCAGAGGGTCATTGGGTTATGGAACTCACTTCCAGAGGAGGTTGTGACAGCTGTCAGCCTGGACAGCTTCAAGGCAGGATTAGACAGATTCATGGATACCAAGGGAATCAGTAGTTACTGAAATGGACATCCAAGTGCCACCTCTGTGTTGATGGAGGCAGGCAGGATTTTCCCCGGGTACTGGTTGTGGGGGGTCGGGAGCAGGTGAGGGTTTTGCCCTCCTTTCTGCTAGAGATCC
The DNA here is from genome assembly GCA_030556195.1 of Anolis apletophallus. Classification (NCBI taxonomy): domain Eukaryota; kingdom Metazoa; phylum Chordata; class Lepidosauria; order Squamata; family Anolidae; genus Anolis; species Anolis apletophallus. The sequence continues at coordinate 160,926,270 of JARBWK010000001.1, read as the reverse complement.
CTGTGTACAACTAGTGGGCCACTGTGTGACACAGAATGCTGGACTAGATGGGCTGAGGCCCGATTCAGCATGGCTCTTCTTATGTTCTTATGTTCTTATGGGAGGTGAAAGGTTATAAATATCCTTCATTCCCTCTATAGTTGTGCATCCTAGTTTAGGTGATCACATAATACATCCTGACTTTTCCTTATGTTAAAAAAGAGACATCTTTAAAGGCCAGCTTCGTGAAGTAGTGAAAAACAGAAAACCAGGCACTTATTGCAGGCGTTGTAACTCAAGCGTACATCTAGAATTTTTAGTCAAAAACAATCCCAAAAACCCTAGGTCAACTTATCCGTGAGTCAGTATGTGTACTATATGTGCACATGGTTATATCACAGTTGAACTGGATGCCCTTCCACATATGAAGGCTGTAAGATCAATGATTTCACTCAAATATATATTGACAAGAAGCAAGCATTCCTGGTCTCTATCCCATATTTTCAGAAGATGCCCAGGCTTCAACAACTTGCTGTTCTTACATGGGATTGCTTTCTTTGGCTTCGCAAAGCCTCCCCTTGAAATCCACTGGCTGAGCTTGGGATTCCTAGGCCCACTTTTCTGAGAATAAAGTTTTGCTGCTTGTGAAGTTCTTGGAGGTCCTTTCAAGATGCGTTCCTTATATTTTTGTTCCTAGATGAAAACGCATAGGGAGTACTGTTAGTGCTCTTCGAGCAAATAGATTCCAGGAATTCACACAGGCTACTTGGAATTTCTCAAAAAGGAAGATAGAAGATCCCCAAGAAACAAGAGGACCATGTCTAAAATTACATTGGTCAGACCCAACAAAAGTACATCCATTGAGTCAATTGTTAAATGGTGAGTCAGCAGGGAGGTAAATCTCTTTAATTTAGGGGCTCTATTTTAACCAGAATAAACAATAAGATTTAGGCTAGAGATTGGTTACGTACAACACTGCATCAAGGACAAAAATGCAGCCCCTCTGCAGGGCAAGAGCTTTCCCTTCTTTCACATACCCTAACACAGTGTTTTTCAAGCTTTTTTGAGCCATGGCTCAAACAATGTTGGATCAGGACCAAACTTGGCATGAATACTCAATATGCCCAAATGTGAACACTGGTGGAGTTTGGGGAAAATAGACCTTGACATTTGGGAGTTACAGTTTCTGGGATTTATAGTTCACACACAATCAAAGAGCATCCTGAACTCTTGCAACAATGGAATTGAACCAAACTTGGCATATTGAACTCTCATTACCAACAGAAAGTACTGAAAGTGTTTGCTTGGGAATTGACCTTGAGTTTGGAAGTTGTAGTTCACCTATACCCAGAGAGCACTGTGGACTCAAACAATTGTTATGTTGTTGTTTGTTTTCTATCCAGAATCACAATGTTGTAAGGAGGCTCACCACTTTAAGGTCCCTGAAACAGGCATGGGAAAACTTTGGCCCTCTGGGTGCTTTGGACTTCAACTCCCACCATTCCTAACAGCCTGAGGCCCTTTCCTGCTTAAATGGCTGAGGGGGGAAAGGAAAAGAGGCTGCTAGGAATGGTGGGAGTTGGAGTCCAAAACCCCTGGAAGGTCCAAGTTTGCCCATGCCAGCTTTCGACAAAGACCTCTTCCTCCCCCTTCCCCTTTGCACCCTTTCTTCCCCCTCCTGCCAAACACTTACTTTTTCTTCTACACTGCCGCTTCTGCCGCCATTTTGATTCCAGGGGGCAGTGTGAGCATGTTCAGGAGGGGAGGGGGGAGGGAGGAAGACGTGACCCGTGCGGGCGCTACTGCGCAGACTCGTCCCAGAGCAAAGCGAGCAGAGCAAGGCTGGGAAGAAGGGAGCCCGAGTGGAGAAGAAAAAGTGTTCGGCAGGAGGGGGAAGAAAGGGTATTGGAGGTTCCAATTTCCCATGCCACACCTGATGATCGCTCATGACACACTAGTGTGCCATGGCACACTGGTTGGGAAACACTGCCCTAACAGACAGACGTGTCAGCCTGAATCCATGCATGCACACACAACACCCATTTCTACTCTTCAAATATCAATGATTTCAGATCCAAATATCTCAGTGTCTCCCAGAATGTGCAGGAGAAAACAGATTTTCCTTTCTCTGAACCTGAAACCAGGCAATGCAGAGAGCTTCCAGGACAACGACAACTTTATTCTTATATCCCACCACCATCTCCTCGAAGAGACTCGGGCCAGCTTACAGATGGCACAAAGTGCCTAAAAACAATATAAAATTGAACACAATATAAATTAAAACAAAACACATGCACATATAAAAAACATCAATTCAGACTCCATCAAGCTGCGATCCTCTAACTGTGGCGGTAAATTACTGTAACCATGCTCGGGTTGTAAACATTAGGAATAAAATAAGTTCCAGCTGCAGTAATTGAGAGAGGGCATGGGATGAAGGGCAGGATGTGCGATTGCTATGCAGGACAACTGGGGCTAAATATTCTCAAAGACTTGATTGAAGATTAATTTTCATGCCTGGGTGTGACAGTAGGAAGGGAATCAAGTGACCACTTCTTCCTGCTGCAGTGGAAGGAAGACCTTTTTAAAGGCAAGAGTGTGCCTTCTGGTATGACAGCATTGCCATCACCTTAATGAAAAGGACAGCTTTTAATTGGAACATTCTCATATTAAGAATCCCACTAAGTGGCACATTTTCCGATGCCTGGGTACCACTATATTCCCAGATATAAGTATCTAGACCAGGCATGGGCAATTGCCGGCCCTCCAGGTGTTTTGGACTTCAACTCCCAGAAATCCTAACAGCTGGTAAACTGGCTAGGATTTCTGGGAGTTGAAGTCCAAAACACCTGGAGGGCCGGCAATTGCCCAGGTCTGATCTAGACATTTTTTGGCAATAAGGTCTGGGAGTGAGCTCCCATCACTCAAAAGAGAACGCAGCTCAGAGGGCAGCCTGTTTCTGATCCCTAAGTGGCAACAGTTCAGATAATGTGTTGTAAGCTGAAGAATCCAACCTGGAATTTCATCTCCTGCTGAGCAGGGAACTTTGGTAATTTTTCTGGGAAGTAAATAGCATGAAATGAAGCAGAGGCAATTTGGAGAGCTATTACCAAACAACAGTTGCTGATACTAGATTGGGGATAAACTGTGCACCTTGATTACATTGGGGCAAAACATTACAGCCATGTGATGTTGACATGGCTATATTTCAATTGATGGTTCTAATATTAACTATACAATGGTTTAACTGCTGAGCTGCTGAACAGTGGTTTGAATCCGGGGAGTGGGATGAGTTCCCGCTGTTGGCCCCAACTTCTGCCAACCTAGCAGTTCGAAAACATGCAAATATGAGTACATAAATAGATACCACTTCTGAAGGAAGGTAACAGTACTCCTTGCAGTTATGTTGGCCACATGACCTTGGAGGCATCTCCGGACAATGCCAGCTCTTCATCTTAGAAATGAAGATCAGCACCACCTCCCAGAGTCGGACATGGCTGGACTTAATGTCAAGGGGAAACCTTTCCCTTTAGTAAACAAATTAAGAAGATTCCCTCTGAAAGGCAGGGACTCCTCCCTTAGAACACCAGTAAAGCCAAGAGAGATACAAGAAAGGCACCATCCTTATCAGTGCTATTTGTTCTCTCACTTACCGTTTCTTTTGCCTTTGTTTTCAGTTTTGCCATTTCTAATCTTTCACTAGCTTCATAAGCTCTCAATTCATCATCATAGGCATTAGCCAACAGCTAGAAGGCAAACAAAGCCTGCTTAACATCCATGATAAATTAATTCAGGCATCCATTAATTAAACATGATATGGGTACAATAAAAATCAACAAAGCTGCATCTTGAAACAGCAGCAAAGGCCCCAAAGCTTCCCTGAAAGAGCAACAACATTAAGTTGAAAACTGATACTTCCAAAAAGTGTAGGGATATAAAAAAGATATCAGAATGGCAAAAGGGAAGAACATTGTTCCTACAAGGTTCTTCATTCTGTTCACAACCTGTCTATTATTATTCCATCGTCCCGCTCCTGCCATTTGTCCAGCACGAGACAGCGAGCTTTCTCTGCTGCGGCACCTGTGCTCTGGAATTCGCTCCCTGGCCACACTCGGGCGATTCTAGAACTTGCTCCTTTTCGAAGGGCATGTAAGACTGTTTTATTCAGGTTGGCGTTTGGCTAAATTCGGATGTAATCGGCGTGTTTACGCCTGAGCCAAGAACTGTAATCCTTGCCATTACCATGACCATGTAGTATGTTTTTATTGCATGTTTTATTGTATGTTTTATTGTATGTTTTTACTGTATGTTTTATGTATTGTGATCCGCCCCGAGCCTGCAGGGAGGAGCGGAATATAAAATTGAATAATAAATATATAAATAAATAAATAATCACAAAGAGCAGGACTGCCTGTAGTGGGCCTCCCAATATACATCTGTACATAAAATATGTCGTAACAGGCACACAGGAGAAGATGGGTCTTTGGTATTCAAATCCCAAATCACAGATAACTTCAAAAGTAAGCATAAGGACTCTGTGCCCGGAAACCTATTGTTTCAAAACTGAAACAGTTAATGGTTGCAATAGAGGAGGTATTACTGATTTATCTATAAAGATGTGGGCTTAAGGCCCTTTCAAAAAATTTACAAAGCTAGTCAAAGTTGAGATGTCATTTAGAAAGAGTCTTAATAAAAGAGAGATTAAAGTCATAAACACCAGAAACATTTTAAAATGGAGGATTACTTAAATTGAATTTACAGTGCAACTGTATGTATACACTGGCAAAATGTAAAAGCTAGTCAGCCTTTTGACTCCAAAGTATTTGGCTCAAACTATAATGGGAAATTACTGGGAGCTAGTATGTGTTTGTGTCACACAATCTCACCTGCATGAAGCTACAGGCATACGTAGATTCAAAACACACTTAATACATTTTTTAACAAACTTGGATATTTAAACATTTTGCAAAGGGTGGAGAGGCACACAACCTTCCTAACCTCTGCCAAATAAGCCCAGAGCAGGCTTTCCAGGTTGCTTCTGCTTGAAATCAGATTTCTAGTAAGGCAACAGGGCAAACTCACACAAAGCTCTCTTGAATTGTGGTCCTGTCCCCTTAAAACAAAACCAAACCCTTCACATTCTCGCTGCAGAAAAGATACTTCAGACTCCCAATGCCTCTTTGCACTCTCTTCAGAAACTATGGATGGCCTGGCTCACCGAGGTCTCTACATTCAAGTAGTTGGCTGCTACTGGAATCCTCTTGCCTTTACCTTTGCTCTTATTTTCCTCTGCTCTTCTTCCTTTCGCAAGCGTTCACGCATATTTCCCGCTGGCCCTTTTGCATCCTTCTGTTGAAGGACATTGTCCAGTGCAGACAAGAGGTGGCTGGATGGTGGCGGTGAAGCAGAAAGTGATCGCTGTCTGCCAGGTGCTTTCCTCAGCCGTGCAGTGGCTATGAAAGGGAAAGAAAAATACAGAAGCTTTGAGCTGATAACACTCACTGAAGACAGAAACCCCAGTAGGCATACAAAGAGGAGCGAATGTCTTTATGCAGCCTAATGGGATGGTCCAAATTAAACACCTGCCTGCCGTTAGTCTCCAAGACCAAATGTGCTGCTCCTTCGCATTCCAAGGCTACACTAATTTTTGGTGAGCAATTTGATTTGCACACATTTTAAAAACTGTTTCTAATGTTGATGTTAACCCTGCCTACGACATTCAAAGACACAATCATGTTTGTCTGGAACATCAGTAGGTAAAGGGATCTTATAGCACTTTAGAGCAGATTTAAAAAAAAATCTTTTCCAGGCCAGCCAGGGGAAAACCATGGGCTCCTTCTCAGAATGTAGCAGTCGATCGTTTTAAGGCACTCCACATTGACATGTCACACAATAGTTTGTACACAGCAAGACTGTGATCATGTGTGATCTTGTGTTGGGTCTAACAATGATCACAATTTCAACGTGTGGATGAACATAAGCGATTTTTCAAGATATGCAACGACATTATGTGATATGGAATGAATACTAATGTAATTTAATGCATATATTAATAAGGGAAATAAATGCTAAATTTAAGTCAGAGATCAGAGAAAATAAAGATAATGAGTCAACTTTGTTTCGCAATTCAAATTCCTTCCATGGACCCCAAAAGGAATCCCCCATGACAGATATAGTTGAAGGACAGAGTTGGTAGCATAAGCTTTTGTAGACTAAGTCTACTTCCTCAGACGTATGGAACAATAGTCCTAGAAACAAATGTTAACATTTAGACTGGGTATATGAATACCCATTGAAATACCCAGTGTTGCCTGGGTTATTTGAAAAAGTCATTTTTTAATAAAAAATTGCACAAAATGCAAAAGGTTGTGGTTGAACTGCAACTCACGTCATGCCAGGTTAACCCCGAAAAATTGTTTACATTTATCATCGGTGGGGTTCAGTGTGCTCTCTGGCTGTAGTGTAAACTACAACTACCACTACAATGAGTCAGTCCCCTCAAACCCCTCCAGTAGGTTGAGTTAGTCGTGGGGGTTCTGTGAGCCAAGTCTGGTCTAGGCCCATCATCGGTGGAGGTCACAGTTTTTCTAATTATGGGTGAACTACAACTCCCAGAAAGGAAGGTCAGTTCCCCCCAAATCCCTCCAGTAATCAAATTTTGGCATAACAGGTATATGTGCCAAGTTTGGTCCAGATCCATTGGTGTTTGTGTTCACAGTCCTCTCTGGATACAAGTGAACTTCTATAAATCCCTCCAAAGACCTTCAGTATTTTTTTTTTGGTCATGTGGGTTCTGTGTGCCAAGTTAGTTCCATGTCCATTGTTGGTGGAGTTCAGAGTGCTCTTAGATTGCAGGTGAACTATACATCCCAGGACCCACAACTCCTATAAATCATGGGGAATTCTCCCCTAACCTCTCTAGCACTGGGACTGTGGCGCAGCTGGCTGGGAGTCAGCTGCATTAAGATCACTACTGACCGAAAGGTCATGAGTTCGAAGCCAGCCCGGATTGGAGTGAGCTCCCAACCAAAATTGTGTAGCTTGTTGTCGACCTTTGCAGCGTGAAAGATAGTTGCATCTGTCAAGTAGGAAATTTAGGTACCACTTTGTGGGGAGGCTAATTTAACTGATTTATGAGGCCATAAAAATCTCCAGGAAGTATGCAAAGAATGATGAAGCGACAACTTCCCTGTGGCCAGAAGCTGGAATGTTAAATAGCCTCTGAGTGTCTGTCTATATATGTTGTGTGTCTATGGCATTGAATGTTTGCCATGTATATGTACATTGTAATCCGCCCTGAGTCCCCTACAGGGTGAGAAGAGCGGAATAGAAATAACTGTAAATAATAAATAAAATAATAAATAGTATGTTCAGGTGCTTTGTTTGCTGTGTGCCACAGAAAAGAATAGCAAAGGGTTAAGTGGTTGGTGGGGACGAGGGAGAGGCCCTTCTCGGTGGTGGCTCCCCGTCTGTGGAATGCGCTCCCAAGCGACATACAATCAACCCCATCCCTCCTGGCATTCAAGAAAAAAGTGAAATCATGGCGCTGGGAACAGGCTTTTGCACATTAGCACAATGCAGCACTTTGGATTGGAATTGTAATTGGTTAGTTGATGGTTATGGCTCAATGCTTATGGAATGGACGGAACTTTGTTTTAACTTAAATGTATGTGTATTATGTGATAATGCTAATTGTATTTTAATCTTGAATGTTTATGGTTTTATATTGTATTTATATTGTGTTTGGCATCAAATTGTTGCCTTTTGTTAAGCCTCTCTGAGTCCCCCCTCGGGGGTTGAGAAGAGCGGGGTAGAAATGTTGTAAATAAATAAAGACAGTGGGTGTGCTCATGCAAATTCCACACCAATGCAGAAAGTAAGAAACACTGAGATGTCTGTAGTGGAGGAAACATATAAAATCGAGGATGAAGTTGTCCTCATATGAAAGCCTTCACTTGGGTGGTGGGCAGTGTTTTGTTTGTGGAGGACATTAGCAGGCTCTTGGACATGTTCATGGCACTCACTATAACCTGCAATGTCATTGGAGGGATGGCCACTGGTGTCTCCTGAGTAGTGGGAGCTGTAGCTGTTTGTGGAGGCAGGAGCATGTCTGTGTAAGTGGACATCCAGCCACATACACATATTTTCACTTTAATTATGTGTATAGATTAAAATATTCATATGTGCCCTATGCCAACGATTCCAGGACAGCATACAAGAAAATACATTTGAATAATTGTATAAGAATAATTTGAAGGTCAAAAGCATATTAAACTATTAAACATTTAAAACAGGGCAGGCTAAAATACATTAAAATAGTTTAAAATTATACTCATATACAAGGATAGAGAAGATCAATTATGTCCCAAAAGCTTTATAAAGTTGTCATGTTTTTACTTGGAAGCAGAATGGCAACAACATTAGCACTGATTGGTTCTCAAAGTGGAAAATATTCCATAACTGGGGTGCCACAGCAAAAAAGGCTTCTTTTCCCTTGCAGAATATTGTCCTGATGGCTGGGACACAAAAGGATCCTTTGGTGAAAGAAGTCCAAAAGAACACTGTAGGAACATGCAGCCTACTATTATTATTGTTTGACTTTAATTAATTTGTTAATGTTTTTAATCGGTTCTAAATGTTATTTTTATGATGTTGTTGTAAACCACCCGCGTCGCCTTCGGGCTGAGAGAGAGCGGTATACAAATGTGCTAAATCAGGGCTGTCCAACTGGCGGCCCCGGGGCCGGATCCGGCCCCGTAGCCTGTTGGACACGGCCCCACCTATGCCCTCAGCCGCCATTTTTAATTTTTTTAAAAAAAAAATCGATTTTTTAAATTAAAAAATGGCGGCCGGGGGAGGGAGGTGGGGCAGGGAGGAGGAAGAGAGCTAGCTCCTCCTTTTCGGCGCCCCCCTCCTACCTAGGAAGGGGGGCGCCGAAAAGGGCAGAAGGCGGCGCCAACGGCAGCGCGTCACAGGCCTGGCGTGACGCGCTGCCCCTTGGCACCGCCTACTCCTCCTTTTTCGCGCCCCTCCCTGCCAAGAGCAGCGTCACGCCAGGCCTGTGACGCGCGCTGCTCTTGGCGCCGCCTACTCCTCCTTTTTCGGCGGCTTTAGGAGGGGGCGGGGCCTGGGGGCGGGGCCTGGGGCGGGGCCGAGCGGCCCCGCAGGTCATCAGTGACCTCTTATCCGGCCCTGGACCCGCCAGAAGTTGGACAGCACTGTGCTAAATCAATCAATAAATAAATATTATAACTCAAATACAACCCTCCAGTAAAAGTTACCTGGTTTCCTTTGACGGTAATCCATGACGCTATCACTGTGTTGAGAAAGTTGATCCTCTTCAGATGATGACTCTTCTTGGGTCCGTTCACCCAAAGCGTGTTTTAACATCTGTTATTTAAAGAAAAATGTCCCTTTTGTCAGGAAGCTCTTTCCCAGGGTGGTCTCAAAGCTTTCCAAATGTTCAAATGCTAATGCTAGAAAAGTCTGAGCATGCCCAATAAAGTTTTATGCAAATAGGTATACAAATATAATTTTTGAATTATTGAATGGTCAAATCCGTGATATGGAGGACCAACTCCTCATCTCATCTTTTTCTCCTCCTGTTTCTACCTCATCAATCCATGTGGCTGACTGCTTCTGCTGGGTAGATTTCCATCCCTTAGCAGCTTGGGATTGGCTTTCTATTTTCCTCTGTTCGCTCCTACTCTGGCCGGGGGGGGGGAGGGGGGAGCCTTTCATGATTCCAATATTGAGCTATGGGGACCCCATTTGGGGCCAGGACTCACAGTTTAAGAAACTCTGTTCATGCAGGGATGTCAAACTCATTTTCATTGAAGGCCACATCAGCCGTATGGTTTCTTTTTTTTAGTTTTTACCAGTTTAGGTCCCCAGATATTACTGAATGACAAATCCCACCATTGTTGATCATCCACCATGTGGACAGGGGATAATGGGACTGTGGTGCTGCTGGCTGGGAGTCAGCTGCATTAAGATCACTACTGACCAAAAGGTCATGAGTTCAAAGCCTGCCTGGGTCAGAGTGAGCTTCTGACCATTGTGTAGCTTGCTGTTGATCTTTGTAGCCCGAAAGACAGTTGCATCTGTCAAGTAGGAAATTAAGGTACCGCTTATGCGTGGAGGCTAATTTAACTAATTTACAATGCCATAAAATCTCCAGCAAGCAAGCAAAAGAATGAGGAAGTACTCCATCAGTGTCACAAATGGACGGCGATGCAGCAGCTCCCCTGGTGGCCAGAATACCCTCATGAAGCTGGAATGTTCAATTCCATCCCTCCTGACAATCAGGAAAAAAGTAAAAGCCTGGCTATGGGACCAGGCGTTTGCACACTAGCACAAGGCAGCATATATATATATATATATATATATATATATATATATATATAACTTAAATGAATGTGTATGATATGTTGATGTAATTGTATTTTAATGTGTAATGTTTTGGGGGGTTTTATACTGTGTTTTATGTGTTTTACTGTGTTGGCATCGAATTGTGCCTTTTTGGAAGCCGCTCTGAGTCCCCCCTCGGGGATTGAGAAGAGCGGGGTAAAATGCCGGAAATAAATAAATAAATGTTCAATAGCCTCTGTGTGTGTCTATATATTTTGTGTGTCTATGGCATTGAATGTTTTGCCATGTATATGTACATTGTAATCTGCCCTGAGTCCTCTGCGGGGTGAGAAGGGCGAAATATAACTACTGTAAATAAATAAATTGCAACCCAACAGCAATTGTGGTTCTGAGGTTGGAAAAAGGCTAAAGGCCATTTTAAAGTCAGGAATCATATTTACTTGTATTTAAATTAAATAAACATAACAAACTACAGTCTTCCATATGTTACCGTACCACAACTCTCATCAGCTTTAATCATGTCTAATGATGAGGAAGCTGGAGTTGTGGTCCAGCATCTGGAGAGTGGCCACATAAAATGACATGAAAGGCCCAATCAATCACCTTCCAATTTCAAAACCTGCTTTCTTTGCAATAAAACTAAAAAAAAACACAGCATGTGCATCTTTCTTCCAACTTAGAGAAGATGTCAGTAATAGGGCTATAATTCTTGACTACCATATTTACTTGAGTCTAGTGCCCACCTATTTCTGCTAATAAGGATCTATAGTCATGTTTTCTTATAAAATATCATCATGGAATCCTGTCTTTGATAAGAAGAAAGTAAGATAATCACGAGTCCAGGGCATAACAGATGGAAGAGAACAGGATCAATATATACACCCAAGTATCCCTCTTTGAAGCAGCATAACAATACATTGATTTGCCTTCTGCAGCCAAGAACATAAGAAGAGCCATGCTGAATCGGACCTCAGCCCATCTAGTCCAGCATTCTGTATCACACAGTGGCCCACCAGTTGTACACAGGGATCTCGAGCAGAAGGGAGGGCAAAACCCTAACCTGCTCCCAACCCCCCACAACCAGTACTCAGGGATATCCTGCCTACATCAACCAATTCCGAGGTGGCACTTGAATGTCCTTTTCAGTAACTACCGATACACTTGGTATCCATGAATCTGTCTAATCCTGCCTTGAAGTTGTTCAGGCTGACAGCTGTCACAACCTCTTCTGGAAGTAAATTCCATAACCCAATGACCCTCTGGGTGAAGAAATATTTCCCTTTATTAGTCCTAATTTTCCTACCTTGGAGCTTCAGGGAGTGCCCTCTAGTCCTAGTGTTTTGTGACAAAGAAAATATTTTTTCTTTATTCACCTTTTCTATCCCATGCATGATTTTATACACTTCGATCAAGTCACCTCTTAAACGCCGTCTTTCAAGGCTGAAAAGACCAAGGCGTTGCAACCTGATTTCATAAGGGAGCCGCTCCATCCCTTGGATCATTCTTGTTGCCCTTTTCTGTACCTTTTCCAGTTCCGTTATATCCTTCTTAAGGTGCGGAGACCAGAATTGTACACAGTACTCCAAATGTGGCCTTACCATCGATTTGTAGAGAGGCAATACAACATTTGCTGACCTATTTTCGATTCCCTTCCTGATCATGCCAAGCATAGAATTTGCTTTTTTCGCTGCTGCTGCGCACTGGGTTGACATCTTCATTGAGCTGTCCACCAAAACCCCAAGATCCCTTTCCTGGTTTGTCTCGGAAAGCTTTGACCCCATCAATTTGTAGGTGTAGTTGGGGTTCTTTGCCCCGATGTGCATGACTTTACACTTGTTTAGGTTAAAATGCATTTGCCACTTTGTTGCCCATTCACTCAATTTCGAGAGATCTTTCTGGAGCTACTTCAATAGAAGTAGGTAATAGGAGGCAATTTGCAGTGTTCTTGATAAGAGACACTGTAGTTAGCAACTATAGCTGTCCTAAGAGATAATGCAGATTATATTTTTAACTCACTCACTACAAACAATCCTAACATAATTGCCACAATGTGTTGGGCAATTTACAAAAAGTGTTTAAAAATGTAAAGCAGCAACAAGAGCATCAACGTTTTAGCAGATCAGAAGCTTCATGAGCTAGCAGTAGAGTGAATGAGCTTCAGCAGTTACAGGGCCAGAGTTAAGCTTTAAAAGTTACAAAATACTTTACTGAAAGATCTACATTTCTATATAGGAAACTAAGGGCCTAGTTATCTCTCTCTCTCTCTCTCTCTCTCTCTAGAGCAGACCTGGGCAATTGCCGGCCCTCCAGGTGTTTTGGACTTCAACTCCCAGAAATCCTAGCCAGTTTACCAGCTGTTAGGATTTCTGGGAGTTGAAGTCCAAAACACCCGGAGGGCCGGTAATTGCCCAGGTCTGCTCTGGAGACATCTTTTCTCTCTCCATGATCACAGGAGATAAAATGGAGGACTCAGGTGTTAGGTCTGCATTTTGGAAACTTTGAATGAAAAGTGGTGTATCCCTAAGACAGGGGTGCTCACACTTTTTCAGCATGCACTTATAAAACAACCAAGTCAAAATGATCTACCTACCCACTACTCTGAGAGCCACAAAAGATTTGGAAATTTATTTCAGTGAGAGCCATATAATATATTTTAAGACTGAATTCAACTAAATTTATTCATAATTTATTCATGATGATGATGATAATATTCATTCAGCCTCTGCTACTACTAATAATAATAATAGTAACAACAACAGGTTCCTAGAGTAGAAGGAGACCTTCAAGGGCCATCCAGTCCAACCTCCTTCTGCCATAAGGGAAAAACACAATCAAAGCATTCCTCACAGATGGCCATTCAGCCTCTGATGATGATGATAATAATAATAATAATAATAACAACGGGTTCCTAGAATAGGAGAAGACCTCCAAGGGCCATCCAGTCCAACCTCCTTCTGCACCTGGGCGGCGTCGGGAGCCTGCGGGGCGGGACTGAGCCTTCCTCCCGCCCTGCCTGCGATCAACCAGGACGCCCTACGCGATCTACCAGTAGATCGCGATCTACCTAATGAGCACCCCTGCCATAAGAAGTATCAGTCTAACTCAGACATGGGAAAACTCTGACCCTTTAGGTATTTTGAACCTCAACTACCACAATTCCTAACAGCCGGTAAACTGGCTGAGATTTCTGGGAGTTGAAGTCCAAAACACCTGGAGGGTCGGTTTGACCATGCCTAGTCTAACCACCAAGGCGACAGGAGAGAACAGAGAGACAGGCAGACAAAGAGGGCAAGGGGGGAAGGGCTTTGCCTGCCAACTAACTCATCTGGCTATCCATTACCTTGATGAGGACTATAAACTTCTGCAGAATGTGATTGAGTTCCAACATGATAGGCAGTCTAGAGAATGCACAAACCAACCAACCTGTCACCCCAAGTCTGAAATTATTAGGATGCAGCTAAAAACTGGTAATTTCCCCTTAGGCTACTTCAAAAGTTCACTCCAATCTTAAAAGTGATAAACTAATTAGCTTATACCCTTGAAAATCATATTGCTTCCGGAAGAATCAATGTTAGGAAATGTTATTAACAGTTATTAATGTTTGAGGAATCTGGCACTAGTCAAAATGACAATATGACAAAGGTTAGATGGTGCTCACTTACTGCATCAAGTTCATTCAGCCGCCGGGAGAGTTTCTGGGACATGTGATGCAACTCCTGGCGAGACAGTTTTTCCTTTGCCCTTCTGTGAGGAAGAGGTTCTTCATCAAGGGAGTCTGTTAGTGTCAAGCTTTCATTCTGGCTGAGAAGAAGCAAAGCACCATACTATAAGCATATTTTGATATTCAATTTCCTTATTTTTTTAAAAAAATGTTTTTATTCATTTTACTCATGTTTATAAGTTTATTTTTAAACTTTGATTTTAATTTATTTAACACATTTTCATGCCTAAATCTGTAGCAGTGTACAGATTTGTTATCTCATACGGATGGCCTAATTCTTTGGATTCTTCATGAGTTTGGTGAATTAGGACATGTTATTCGCTTGTTATCATCTTATTTCAACAATCACAAACTCAGCACAAGTACAATTGATTGGGCCACAGCTTCTGCTAGCTCTTGCCAGCCTGGCCAATTGTAGTAATGGAAAATCAAGGACAGGTAAAGGAAAAAACTACTATTTACACTGATAACTGGCACGGGAGGGAGAAATCGCACATTAAGAAGCTCTAGGTGCAATAAACAATTTTCAGTACAATATACAGTTTAGAGCAGTGGTTCTTGACCTACCTTTTTTCAAGAACCAGGATTCTTTGCTTAGGTCTTGTGCTTTGAACAGATGTGGAATGGGGTAATGTATTCTCAAAACAAGGCGTTGGTGTGTACTGATAACTCTCATATGTTTCCTTTTAGAAAGAGAATTTAAACATGCGGTCACTGGAGAAGTGGGAGTAAATTCGAGAGAAAGCCAGGTGATGAAATGTAACAGTGACTACCATGTAATCTAATCAGGTAGGGCTGGTTTCTCCACGAAGTCAGGTGAAAGGGTCATCTTAGGCGGCATCAGTGTTACATCAGTGTTTCCCAACCTTTTTTGAGCCGCAGCACACTTTTAACATTTAAAAAATCTGGGGGCACACCACCAACCAAAATGACACAAAATGACAATCTTAACACAGTAAAGAATGGCTGGGGGATGCTGGCCTGCTGGGAGTGCCGAAGCCGGGGGAGAAGGAGGAGCCAGGCCATGCCATGCCCCGCCCCCTCCCCCCGGCTTCAGCTCTCCCACAGCTTCGCCAGCCTTGAGGAGGCAGTGTCAAGCCAGCATTGTGCTGGCTCTGCCACCGCTGGCTTGGCACTGCCCCCTCAAGGCTGGAGAAGCTGTGGGAGAGCTGAAGCCAGGGGAGGGGCGGAGCCAGGCCGTGCCATGCCCCACCCCCTCCCTCGGCTTCAGCTCTCCCACAGCTTCGCCAGCCTTGAGGGGGCAGTGCGAGCGAGGGGCGGGAGTCATGGCCCCCGTCCCCGGCGCCGCTCTCTGCCATGACTCCCACCCCTCGCTCACTGAAGCCACGCAGAGGAGGAGGAGCATGAGTGGTGAATGGGCTTCAGTGGGAGGGGCTCCTCCTCCGTGCGGCTTCAGCGAGTGAGGGGCGGGAGTCATGGTGGATTGGAGGCTGGCTGGAGAAACGGCCAAAGGAGGCGGTGCCCCGGCCCCTTCTTCTTTTTCTTTGCCGCCACCCGTCCCTTCTTCCTCCTCCCCCAAGCAGCAGGAGTTCGGCAGGAGGAGGGGGGAAGGAAGGGGGGCAGAGAGCTTTTCTCGCGGCACAGCAGGTCAGTCATGGCACACTACTGTGCCGCGTCACAGCGGTTGGGAAACACTGGGTTACATCATAGAAACTGTATGATTCCACCTCGTGTTCTGGTGTTGCTGGCCCAGAAAGGCCCATTCTGTTTGGAGGAGGGGAGCCATTATTTGGTGCAGGTGGCAAGGGCAGCCACACCCAGAAACACGATGGCAACGTAGCAAGCAAAACAGTATAGCTAGCTAGCCAGCCAGCCAATCTCCCTGCCAGACTAGGAAGCAGAGATGGACAACTATGTATCATAACATTCTCCATGCTAGGAAAAGACAGGGCAAGGAAGATGATGGAAAGAGTCTCTAGAGCATTTCTGTAGCACAGAGTGGGCAATGCGCAGTTTCTGGTTCTAATGCAGCCACCATATACCCAGTGAACAAGAATATTATTTTCAAAACCCTTGTTTCAGAATGTATCCAAATGCACTGAAGGGACATGGAATGTATTTTCCTCCCCTGGGGCTCCCAGAAGTCAATAACAGGCTTCCTGGGACAATTTAGGTCCAGGAAAGGCGTTTTCATGAAGCATGGTGAAAATGCCCCCATACCCCCTAAAGGCATTTGGGGGCAATTTGGGGGGGAGGGAACAGGTGCAGGCCTCCAAGGTTACTTCAGGATCTAATGGGCCCCTAGCTCTCCACAGTTGCCCAAATCACCTTAGTAGAAGGTAACAATGCTGAGGTTTTTTTAAAAAAAAATCTCTAACCAAACCATGATAAGGGTAACTAGGAAAATAGAATAATTTTATTGTCATTGTACATTGTACAATGAAATTAAATGCTTTCCCCAGAAAACATCACAAAACAACACACCTTTCCCGCCACACTCCAAACACCACCGCAATGCCACATCAATGCAAAACCGTGAGGTTCAATATAGTTAGAGCTCTAGGATGAAAGCTATCTCTCAATCTGTTTGTCCTTGTCTTCGTCATCCTGTACCATCTGGCAGGTGATAATAATTCAAAAAAAGAATATGCCGGGTGAGACGGGTCCTTAAGAATGTTCTGAGCTTCCTTAAGGCTGTAGGACTTATTAAGTTCTTCCAAAGAGAGGAGGGGGCAACCAGTGATGTAGTGACGACCCTTTGGAGCATCTTCCTATCTGCCACTGTGCAGTTACCAAACCATGCCCAGAGACAGTAGGTTAGAATAGCGGTAGAAAGTCACCAGTAATTTTTCTTTCAGTTTTTGATTCCTTAGAAGTCTCTGACAATACAATCCCTGTTGAGCTGTCTTAACCAGCACTGCCTTATGCGTGTCCCAAGCCAAATCCTCCCTAACAGTGACATCCAGGAACTTATAACTGGCCACCCACTCCACTTGGTCTCCATTTTACCTCTGTGTGTTTTACCTGATTGTAAGCCACTCCAAGCCCTCGGGGAGTGGCGGCATACAAATCCAAATAATAATAATAATAACAACAATAATTTATGACCAAGGGCTGAATTTCTGATCTATTGTTTCTATAGTCCACTATGAGCTCCATGCTATTATTGATGTTAAGAACCAAATTATTATCCTTGGACCAAGAGAACAGCCGATCCATCACATCCCGATAGGCCAGGGGTGTCCAACTTCTACCGGCCCAGGGGCCTGAATTCCGGTCACTGATGACCTGGGGGGCCGTAGGGTCTGCCCCTGCCCTGGCTCCGCCCCCGCCCCTGCCCCTGCATGCATACAGTCAAATATATTTTTTTACTGAGATAAAATGCAGGGATAAGATATTAAATTATTTTAATATCTTTTAATTTAATTTGATATCTTTTAATTTAATTTAATATTAAATATATTTAATTCCATCCTCCCCTCCCCCCTTATTTTAATTTAATATTAAATATATTTAATTCCATCCTCCCCTCCCCCTTACTGTATCCCATCTCCCCTTATTTCATCTTTAAATATATTTAATTTTATATTTAATACATCAGGGGAGATGGGGGGAGGGAATGAGGAGCCCCCTGAGGAGCCCCCTGCTTCGGCCTACCTTTTCCAAACGCACAGGATCCAGGAGTACCCGGACGACGAGAGAGGCCACGACCGACTGAGTTGAAGAAGGTCCTAATTGCGTCTGTGGGCCTCAGCGATCCAGTAGTAGAGTATCCGAAGAGTATCGCGAGAATACGCAATCCACACGGGATTTCGCTGTCAACGCCGGCGTGATCTCGCATTGACAGTGAAATCCCGTGTGGATTGCGTATACTCACGATACTTGCTCCGAACCCGGAAGTAGGTTTTTTTTAATTTTTATTATTTATTTTATTTTTCAATTTTTATTTTTTTATTAAAAAGCTTAGGGGGCCGGAGGGAAGGGGCTGGGGGGCCTTATACGGCCCCCGGGCCGCCAGTTGGACAGCCCTGCGATAGGCAGACTCATCCCCTTCAGAGGTAAGCCCCACATCCGCAAATTTAGAAATCAACTACTGTATATGAAGTACTGTATATGAACTTTATAAATTCAAAACTGTACCACTATCAGGTCCCCTTAACGTCATGTATTTAAGGAGAACACTACAATTGCTGCCATAGCAGCAAGGGTACAAGTTCCCACCACGACTGCTGCCAATCTCCAACCTCTCCTCTAGTTTGGAGAGTAATGCCTTTATTTCCAGGGTACCTTACTGCTCAACTGGCATACATGGCTGCCATTGGGGTGGGCAGGACTTTACTTCCCATGTCAAGCAAGGGAAGGACTTGGGGTTCTCCTATAACCGAGAGTTCCAGATTGCTATGCTGGTAAGAAATCTTAGGCCATTCACAGTACTTTAAAGCAAACTATTTGTTGCAACAACGCCAGGCTGGAAATGTGTGCTGAGGTCTGTTTAGCCATCACCAAATATACTGTTTCTTTAAAAGCTAAATGCTTCAGAAAGAAAACAAGTACCGTCTTTTAAAATCTCAATATGGCCATGTCTGACTCATGAGTAATTGCAGTCTCAAACCAGATTACAATAGGCTGTCCATTCTGGGAATAATCTGTGGGCGTACTTCCCTTAATCAAGAAAAAGCTTGTCATAACAACAGTGGTGTGTACATCCTATGAAACAACACTGTGGTTTTGAAGCTGTAATCAGATGCAGGGAGAAGAAGTCATCCATCTTATGTTTCAGCAAACATAAACACAGCTGGATAAATGAACCATCAGCTGTAATAAGTCAACATTAATTTTTGTTTGGAATTGTGAGCATGAATTGCTGGGGCAAAAATATTGTATTAATATCAAATTTAAGCATAGTTGTCAAAAATCACTATGTTATTGTAGACTACAGATAGGCCAATTTCCTGCCTATTTCAGCACCTTTTATTCTTAACTTGTTTTACCCACATATCTCTATGTATCAATTCAGGACCTAGTCAGTTATCCTAAGTCCTCCTGTTCTTTTCGTCTCTCATCTCCTATATAGCTCAAACACCATCAGAAAATACCTATATAATGCTTCCCTTCTCACTTGAAAAATACCTCCTTAAAATATACATTTTAGAAGAAACAGTTGTCCCAGACATCATTTCTTCCCAGAAACAAGGTCAAGTACATGTTGAATGCATTAAACATAATATTCATTCCCCATGGCTTTTCATTCAAATTTTAGGTTGCAAGCTCCTTGGCCAGAGATTGTTTCTTGTTATTCCACACAGCACCATGCAAAGCAATAAAAGTATGAAGACACATATTATATCTGTATCATAATAACAGAGCTGTTTTCTAATTTATACTACAGGAAGTATGAATTTTATTAATGTTTGCTTTGGTTCAAGCTTTATTTTGTGGTGCATAGCATCAGGTGGAGATGCAAACAAACACGCATGCCATTTATTTATATCCTGCAAGAAATAAATAGTCAGTTACCTTTCTTGAATCTATGCCATCTTCTGGCACAATTGTATCAGTTACTTTTTCTGAAACAACTTCTGATGCTTGCTCCTCATCTCTAGTTGGATGATCTGACATGAGAAGGAACAAGGAATTAATTTGTGATTTGTGATACATGTATAAATAGAGAAATACAGGTAAGCAAAAGTTATGTGGTACAGCAATGACACAGCAGGAAAGTTGAGACTGAAGGTCTTATTACTCAGTATGAAAACTTAAGCCTTTTATATGTTCTCCACAGGGATTGTGGCTGATAGGTTTCCTTCTAAATTTAAACTCTCTCTCCAAAAATGAAAAAAAAACACCAAAAAACAATATTACCAGTAACTTTGTCTACTTCTGTCACAGACTGACTAGACACATTTTAGAGAATTCCTCTCTCTCCAGCAATATTTCCTTTAATGTGTGTCCAGAAAACTCCTTTGCAAAGGTGCTGCATTAGCAATGACTTAAAAGGATTAGTTGGAAAAACTGAATGCTTCACCGAGAAGAATTTTGTTAATACTGCATTCCATCTTTAATTTATGCTAAATTGGTTTAGAGTTTATATCCCTTGGCGGTGCAGCGGGTTAAACCGCAGAGCTGCTGAACTTGCTGACCGAAAGGTTGGCAATTCGAATACGAGGAGCAGAGTGAGCTCCCGCTATTAGTCCCAGCTTCTGCCAACCTAGCAGTTTAAAAACATGCAAATGTGAGTAGACCAATAGGTACCACTCCAGCAGGGAAACGTAACAGTGCACCATGAAGTCATGCTGGCCACATGACCTAGGAGGTGTCTACGGACATCACTGGCTCTTCGACTTAGAAATGAGGATGAGCATCACCCCCCAGAGTCAGACATGACTAGACTTAATGTCAAGAGAAACCTTTACCTTTACTATACTCATTTACTCAGAAGTAAAACTAACCAAGTTCAATTCCCAGGTGCATATTTAAGAATTAAAGCCTTAACGACCATGGTTTTCCCATAACTAATACTGGTAAAACTAAGAATGGCAGAGCTGAGAAACATTAAAATATAATAATCACCATCGCTTTATAAAAATGTCAGTTCCCAAGTTTCAAGGGGAGTGGGGCTGGACTAAGCACATATGTATAGCATAGATGTGTACTCCGAGCAGGGCTGGGGGTGTTGTATTCCTGCCACCATCATCCCCCATCAATGTGGTCAAGAGTCAGGGATGGTGAGACTCGGACATCCAATAAAGTCTGGAGGAGCACACCTTGCCTTGCAACTAGACTAGAACACTGCCATTCAGAACACAAATCACAAAGGAAATGGTCAAGCTCACACATAAGGACTTTGACAAATTTTTCAAACACGCCTTTCTCACTGCACCTAGAGTCTGAGTTCAGAGCAACAAACGCTAACTTCTGACGGGATACCAAAACACAATTTATTATGAACTAGTGTTTGCTCTTACCAGAAGTCATCCTTGATTGTGAAAGGTGATCACCTGAGAGGACTGCAGACTCTTCTTCAGGGGGTTCTTCAGCCTGTATCTTTAAACACATTTTTTTTAAAAAAACATATGGATAAAAATTACTTAAAGCAAAGCAGAAGTGACCACAAAATGCATGGACACCTTTTTTTCCATAAATAAAATGTCAAAAAGGCAGGAGGAACAAATAACAATGTTACCAAAAAACTAGGAGAAATATGTTGCACTTTGTGTGGCATGTTAAACCACTGACTGTCTGATGCTAGGGTGAGGATTCTGTGGCTCTCCGGAAAATGTCAGACTGCAAGTCATAGCATCCATCATCACTATGTTTGCTAGGGCTGCAGTCTAACAACATCTGGAGGGTCGGATTATCCCCAAAGTAAGAGAGATTGGGCTACTTTTTAGTTGATATCCACAAAACTTCTGTGAATTCTAAATTTCAAATAGGTTTATGTAGAACAGAATACAACTGCATACATGTTAAAATAACAGCCCTTGCTTTGCTGTAAGCCCTGAACTCCTGCCACATACAGATATCGTTCTTGGTGTCAGAGGCCTTCTATAAGGCTTTATCATGATTTTATCCTTTACCTCTCTCTGGAGGTTTTTAACAGAGACTGGATGGTCATTCTTCAGGGGGTGCTTTGATTGTGTTTTCCTGCATGGCAGAAAGGAGGTGGACCGCATGGCCCTTGTGGTCACTTCCAACTCTATAATTCTATTATTTTTTTTCTTAGTAGCTTAGGTGATACAGTATTATACAACCATGGATATTCTTTGCCTTTTGTTCTCTGAAATCAAGGATTGGACACATTGAGGCTTTGGAGTTTTATGTTGCCCCTCAGGCTGTTTTGACAACCTCAAACCTAATTTTGCATCCCACTCCCCTACTACACTTTTTGTCTCTGAAGATGATATCTCTCTCTCTCTCTCTCTCTCTCTCTTGGAACCTTATGGGAAAGGTAATTCACCTTTTACAAGGGCCATAAGCATTCCTTGTACTGTCTAACACCAAAAGTGGACTGTCCGTCACTTCTGGTGATGATGGGGGGGATTTTAACAATCCATGTAGCTACCAGAGGATGGCAAAGACAGGGAATAGAATAGACCCATTGTTGCCCATTCCTGCTAAGTGACAACCTAATTCAATGGTAACCTTGAAGCAGATATCCCAAGTAAAAGGATACAAAGGCATCAAACTTACATCAGAGGATACGTGTTGAGGTTTGGATGATGGGGAATGCCTGCCCAAACTTATGTCCTTTCTGTATGTTAGGTAAGACAGCCTGGGTACAGAAGGCTGGTAAGGAGGCTGCAAAGGAATTGCTGGGCGAATGGGTTCCCCAAGCTTTTTAGCACTGGAACTCGGCTGCTCTCTAGACAACTCAGAAGACTTTGCTGCTCCTTAAAGATATGTCAGTTTAGAGATTTGATTAATTTTTCCATTGTACAATTAATGCACATCAGTCATGTTGCTAGGTCATTTCCTTTAAGACTACTGAATTCAGCATGACAAGTTATTTATGAATGTTTGTATAAATTATTAGGACAAACTGATAAAAATATTGCCCTCTCAGATATTATTAGAAGGCATCCAGTTTCAAGCACAATACATTTTAATTTTATATACAAACAACAATCAGATGCTCAAGCACAGTAATAAAATTGAAGTCACACTTTCCCACTCCCCTTCGAGAAAAGAGAACAAGATATTTTAGGCACTGTTCCCAAGGATGCTACACTCACCTTTAATTTGTGTGAAACGAACACTTCTGCTACTTGAGGGGAAATCCGACGGCACTCTAAAACCTTCCTGCTCTATGGAGTCCAAAGTTTTCATGGATGTTTCTCTTTCTGATGGCAAGCCTTAGAGATGTTGACATGTTATTACGACTGCTTGAATGCAAATGTTGAACAGTACAGTTCTGTAAAAAGGGGCTATAGCAGGCATGGGCAAGCTTTGGCCTTCCAGGTGTTTTGGACTTCAATTCCTACTGGATGTTAGGAATAGTAGGAGTTTAAGTCCAAAATACCTGGAGGGATTCAGTTTGTCCATGCCTGTGCTACTGGGGAACTGAGGGCAGAGCTTCCTCTCTGGAAATAAGACAAAACTCCTTCCTGGGTCTAAGGAGGCATGTGGGGATGTTAATGGAACTTAAGCCAGTGATGGAGCAGGCAGAGTAACTTCAGCTGGAGCTACATTGCCATATAATCCAGTATATGATCCCAGATTATCTACTTAGAACTGGGTTATATGAGTTTACACTGCCATGGGGGAGAGGCTTGAGTACCCTAATGAAGTTGTGAGCTATGCTGGCGGTGGCATAATAGACACCGGTAGGGCCTCCAATGCCAGACAGGTCACAACCGAAGGGTCTGACAAAGAGCGTCAACGGGTAGGATGGGCTCTCTAGCCTTTTGGAAACCATCCGAGGAGAAGGAAAACTCTGACTTCAAACCCGGGCAGATGGTGCTCGTTTAACCCTGTAAGGTCAACCATCTAAGAGAAGGAAACTCAAACCAACCTACGACCTGAGGACCTCACTGCCACCGTCCTAAGCTTGCTAGGCCCCGGCAGACAAACCTTTGGTTTAAAGGGTGAGGCCAGTTCTGTGCACGCTGTGCTCCACCAGAAAGGTCCATTGCACAGGCCTGACGGACACATCCAACCTCCGAATCATCAACGTGCTTGTAGAAAGCGTGGGATGAGTCCTTCCTGAATCTTCTTTCATGAAGAAAAACCAAGAAGAAGATAATCCAGTTCAAAGCAAATAATCTGGGATCAAAAACTGATTATATAGCCGTGTGGATGAGGCCTTCTTTTCTCTTTTGAAGGGAATTGTCAAAAGATCCAAATTTTCATATAGAGAGGTAAAAACTGGCCCCCAGTGTATAGTTAAACTTTAAGGGTTAAGAGTTCCACATAGAAAGTAAATGATAACTTGTGGTGAATCTGTTCAGGTGCTCCCTTTTTTGGAAAACATAGAAGATGCTCACCCTCCCTTGTGGGCAAAAGTAACCAATTAACTGATTTATGTAGAATTCAAAGGCTCGTCAATCAATCGCTTTCCAGAAAGCACAATTTTAAAATAGATTGTCAAAGATGTCATATTTCAATTACCAACCAGTTCACGCCTCCCTTTGTCACATTAGGAAAAAGTTTCTGACACCCATCTTTGGTTAAAATAATCCTTCCTGCTACACAGAAATCAAACAAGACTAGTGTGTGATGAGGATGTATTTTATGGACCACACAAAATGAATTTGTTCTCTTATATTGCTGCTTCCAGCTGTATGCTCATCATCGTGTGCCCTACCCAATCATTTTGATATTTGTTTAGTGTTAGGTCACCAAGCTAGTAAATTTCAGTTTAAATTAAGGTTGTACACATCGTAATACTTTTGCATCTTGATCTAATAAAAACAGGGGTTCCAGTTGTTTTCACTTACTGATGTGATAGGCTTTACACAAAATTGAATGCAAACAAATAATTATAAAACATATGTTTCATTATCAAGTCAGGCCTGTTCACCTCAATAAAGAGAGAAGAATTTATAGTAAAATGGAAACTTCTCTGTTCTTATGGTATGCAGTAGGCCTGTGCAATCATGGCTCTAATGGTTCTAAAGTACTTACAAAAGTAAAGTTCTGGTGGTGAACACTAGATGGCGTTGGTGCTTTGCTTCTACAGTGTTGGTAAAGTTCTGGTGGTGAACATTTCAGAACTCTAACAAAACTTTCCAAATGTCGTTATAAATAGCAGTTCCTAATTGGTTCTGTCTTAAAAAATCGCCAATAATGAAATAATAATGAAGTTTTGAAAGTTTTGTTGGAGTTCTGAAATGTTCACCACCAGAACTTTAGCAACATTGTAGAAGCAAAGCACCAGCGCCACCTAGTGTTCACCACCAGAACTTTAGTTTTGTAAGTACTTTAGAACCATTTAGACTGAGCCATGATTGCACAGGCCTAGTACGCATATAAGCCACTCAT
Organism: Anolis apletophallus; assembly: GCA_030556195.1. Lineage (NCBI taxonomy): Eukaryota > Metazoa > Chordata > Lepidosauria > Squamata > Anolidae > Anolis > Anolis apletophallus. Next base: position 160,901,258 of record JARBWK010000001.1, on the reverse strand, counting down.
TTTCAATGGTCCCAAGAGAGAAAAATCTAAAACTGCCTCCATGCATTAGCCATCTGATAATTCTCATTTGCCAACAAAGATCTCTCACCGTCATTCCTCAGAGAGAACAAATAAGCTGTGTCACCCAGCTTAATTAGCTCACTTGTTGTTTCTGAACCATCTACCTCTTCTGATGGGATTCTCACCAATGACAGAGGAGACCTAAATGGAAAGCAATTCAAACAGAAAGCACAATGAAAACCATGCTCTATGAGAAACGACTTAAAAAGCTGGGTATGTTTAGCCTGCAGAAGAGAAAGTTGAGAATAGACATGATAACCATGTTTAACTATTTGGAAGAATGACATTAGGAAAAAGGAGAAGGTTTGTTTTCTGCTGCCCTGGAGACTAGGAATCAGAGCAATTGTTTTGAATATCTGGAAAGAAGATTCCATCTGAACATTTGGAAGAACTTTCTGAAGATAAGAGCTGTTCAACAGTGGAACTCTCTGCCTCAGAGTCTGGTGGAGGCTCTTTCTTTGAAGTCTTTTAAACAGAGGCTGGAAGGCCATAAGTTGGGGTGCTTTTATTGTGCTTGTCCTGCATGGAAGGAGATTGGACTGGATGGCACATGTGGTCTCTTCTAATCTATATTTCTAAGATTTACACTAGAATACAGCTCGATTTAATTCAAACAAGTTAATTTTCAAAATTTACTCTATTTATGTCCTTCATTTTACCACAAGGTGGTGCTCCGGTACAAACAATCCATAGGACTACTTCAATATATTTAGTTAAAAACATTATAACAGCAATTTTTACATTGATATTTTCATTTTGCATTCATGATGACTTGCACATTCACCTAAGACGGCCTTAATAGAATAAACATGGGAACCATTAAGTGGCCTACAGTACATATCTCCGTATAAAATCCGTATGACACCAGGACAAAATATGATCCTGCTTTAATAGTTGCAGAGCCAATTTCTTAGATTAACTTCGGCTCAGCAAGCTAGGATATAAACTCAATTATGATTTTTAATTATTTATTAATTCAATTAAATATTAATTCAATCTGTTTGTCCACATTTTTAATATCAGACATAGCATACAATACGCATGTGTGTAGATGTGAATCCTCACATAATTTACAATTTCAGAGAGATGTGTCAAATCTGCAGATAGCTTCACAAAACACTCTCAGAATGCTTGAGCAGTACATTCTCTGAAACCAGGTTCAAGAGCTGTACTATTTGTTATGGCTTTGAAGTGAGGAGGCTACATTTAACTGATTTACAAGGCCATTAAAAGATCTCCAGGAAACACGCTGAGGAATGAAGGAGTGCGACAGCTCCCCCTGGTGGCCAGATGTTAAATTGCCTCTGTCTGTCTTGTGTGTTTGTGTGTCTAAATGTAATGTATACATTGTAATCCGCCCTGAGTCCCCTGCGGGGTGAGAAGGGCGGAATAGAAATAAAGTAAATAAAATAAATAAATGTTTAATACTGTCTCCACTTGTTCATCTTTTTGGAGTCACCTTGAGCTCCCATCTCCAAAAAAGGTGGCATATATAATCAAAGTGATGTACAGAAAGATGAAGTTGGCAACAATGTCATAATCAACCTGCCTTACCCCACAGCTGATGGTAGTTCTAGGGAGTGAACTGGTATCTCTTGGCCACCTTCTTGCTCTCCCAGATGATGTTGGACTTCATCTTTAGCCATCTGATTAAAACCATCTGTAAAAAGCAGCAAATATTATCAGGAATGAACTGGACAAATCTTTGCCATCAAGATGAAAAGTTGCAGGAACACCTTCCCTCCAAATTATACCCATTTCCAACTGCACACAATTTGTGTTCCAAAATCATATTGTTTGGGCACAATGGTTTATATAATGGTCTATAATTGCTTATAGAAAATACAGAAATTATTCATCACTAGTAAATTTCTGCAATGCATTGCAAGGAATAAGTGTGTGCTCGGACAATACCTGGGTTCAGAAGCTCACCCTGACCCCAAAGCTGTGAGTCAGGGTGAGTTCTCGCTGTTAGCCCCAGCTCCTGCCAACCTAGCAGTTTAAAAACATGCAAATGTGAGTAGATCAATAGGTACTACTTCGGAGGGAAAGTAATAATGGCGTCCATGCAGCCATGCCGGCAATATGACCAGGAGGTGTCTACAGACAACATGCTCCTCAGCTTGGAAATGGAACAAGAGCACCTCCCATGGCCAAGGTTGAGCACTGCCTTTACCTTTGCTCTGTGTATTTGTGTGTCATTGTTATTCCACTGTATTAAAGGCATTGAATGTTTGCCTATCTGTGTATGTTTTAATCTGCTCCAAGTCCCCCTGGGCAAATAGAGCAGAATATAAATAACATATTATTACTTTATATAGTAGCTGTGATTAAAGTGAAAGGTTAGTACACTTTATTTGAACCCTCTTTCCTACCAACAGCCCCATAGGCGCAAAAATCCCATTACATACAAATACTCAAAATTGCATATCTATATAGAAAATGCTATCTCGTTTTGCTCACCATCATTCTGAGAAGCAGTCTCACTTATTTCTTCAGTAAGATATTCAAATAGGCCATCAAATATTTCCAAGAGATTTCTAATGGATTCCTTGTTACCCTTCACAATATTTTCTCCTGAACAGAAATGGGTTAATCTTGTATGAAAGGAGGAAAAAAGCATTGAAGGTACAATGGGAATAAGAATGGACTGGACCAGGGCACAGGAATGCATTTTAAACTACCATCCCTATTAAACCAAACATACCAGGAATAAAAACAACTCAAAGTCAACTAACCCAAATTGGAGACAGCAATTTCCCAAAGCACAAGGCATGGAGGCTGCTCCCTTGAAGCCCTAAAGCCCTGCACACTAGCGTTAGCGCTCCCTCTAGAGCAGGGGTGCTCACACTTTTTCAGCATGCGAGCTACTTATAAAACAACCAAGTCAAAATGATCTACTTACTCACTACAAAAATGTGAAACATATAACACAATATCTGCTTTGAACTGGGTTTTCTGAGTCCACACTGCCATATAATCTGATTCAAAGCAGATAACAAGGGATTTTATTCAACTGTGTGGAAAGGACCTCAGATAACCCAGGGCCGGCAGCACTTGGACGGCAGCGGGAGCCTGCGGGGCAGGACTGATCCTTCCTCCCGCCCTGCCTGCGATCTACCAGGACGCCCTACGCGATCTACCAGTAGATCGCGATCTACCTAATGAGCACCCCTGCTCTAGAGCTAGCTCTTAACTAAAAATGCTGCTCTTGTGTCAAAGCAAAACCTGGGACAAGTGGCAGCTCTTAACTCAAAATGCTCTTAAATTGGGATGCTTTTAAGTAGAAGTTCCGCTGTAAATAGTTCTGGTGAGAAGTCAGATACTTAATCACCTGTTTAATACTGACATAGGGGAACATGCGATAATAATGTCAACACAATCAGAGCAATCTTTAGAACATTCACTTGTAAGTACAATTTGGCTACCTCAGAGATAAGCAGCTATGGACCTTCAGATGTTTTTGACTGCAACTTCCCTAATATTCCTTCTGGCTATGATGGCTGGAGCCAACAAATATCGCGGACTACTATTTTACATCTCTGCACTAGTAATGATGGTGATGATACATAATAATACAGTTAGGTGCAAAGTCCTTATGGTATGATATACAAGTTGTCACTATTTATTATTACAATTTTTCTCCATGTTGCTGAAGGTTATACTCACACCATTTAACATTCTTCCCTGCTGCCATTATAAATCAGGATCCTAGAGTGTGATCTAATTTTTACTGAGTATAATATAACAAAGGCTGCTGTAAGTTCTGTTATAAAGAGTTGGAGGCTTACTAAGAGAAACCGTGTTACTAAGATATGTAGTGTTAGCAGTTGTAATAGGGGTGTTGTTAATTTTACCCAACCAAAATCCTGTTCTAGCAGGTACCTTAGCTTACTGATCCACTGTTCTGAAATATATCAATTTTATACCTGATTACCTGGGAGTAAGCTCATTTAACTAAATGGCACTTATTTCTGAATAAATCCGAAACTGATAACACTGAAAGTCTACTTATTCCAAAATAACTGCATTGGCTATTTTTTCATTGTTTTTGATGGGAATATGTGTCCTGCAGTACAAATTGTCTCCTGCTTTACTTATAAAACACTCAAATGGACCTTACTTCCAAGCAAACAAGGAACAAGATCACAGTCTTTAAAACAGACTCATAAATTTTCCATATTATATATTCAGACTTCTTACATATCCAAGATTAAATAAATTCTTGCTGGCTCCAAGCAGACAAGCACTCACATATATTTCATCTTACTCTAATTTGCAACTGTCTGGCAGACTGGGTTGCAAGGTTATTTTGTGTGTTTTTCCAACAACATAATATCTATTAAGATATGGGTACCTACCAGTTATATGCGATAAGCTGACCTGCAAGTAATCCAATGCCAAAGAATCTATTACCGCCTGCACATTATGCGCATCATCTTCTTGACAACTTGGTACAGCAATGAAATCTATAAAATAATGGAATTGTATCATATTGTTACCACACAGAATAAGATACTGAATAAACTTGAAAAACTATCTACTTCTCATGTAATCTAAGTGCAAATCCACAGTGATCTTTTCACATAAGTTTGTACGTCAAATAATAGATTAACATATGAGAACATCAAACTATTACATTCAGTGCCAGAAAAAAAAACCCTCAGAGAAAACTGGATTATATGAATCTACACTGCCATTTAATCCAGTTTAGAGCAGATAATCTGGATTTTATATGGTAGTATAGAAGGGGCCTTAGATTTTCATGCTTGGGATAAAACACTCTTTTGTCAAAATAACCACGTCTGCAATTCAATGACTTAAATCCTGTTGTTAGTCCTAGAGTACTTCCATTGGATCAGTATATTTTACCTGTATTTTGACTGAATGGGCTTACCCTAATTAGAACTAACCAACAACATGTCAGCCACTATAACTCTATTCAGGAGTAAATGCCACTGAACTCAATGGGATTTACTCTCAGACACGAATAGGATTGCACTTTGCAGCTGTCACTCAGCATAAACTCAATGTTATCACAAATGCAGCTTCAGTAGTTCCCGACACAATGTGGGTAAAAGAAGAAACCAACCACTTGGGAGAAAGATATTTGCTGGGTAGTCAAGAAGGATATCTAGAGATGATCTGACATTACAGTACAACAGAGTTTAACATTTTAGGTCTTCTAAGTCTAATTACATCTAGGGGATTTTGACCATTTAAAAGATGCAATAATTTGTTCGGTATGTTATGAAAAACTTTTGGATGGAAGCCATATATTGATACTTATGTACAACTTAACTCACTGTATTTCTACCAAACTGTACATGCTTTAGTTACATCCTGTTTGGATTACTGTAATGCATTCTATTTGTGGGGCTGACTTTAGAAAATGGTCAGAAACTTCAGTTGACCCAACGTGCTGCAGCCAGGTTGCTAAATGGAGCTGGCTACAGGCAGCACACAACTCCCTTGTTGCAACTGTTTCATTGGCTGCCAGTCTGTTTCCAAAAGTATTTCAAAGTGCTGGATGTTGGTGTCATTTAAAAAGCAACATATTGAAATACAACAGGGCTGTCCAACTGGCGGCCCTGGGGCCGTACACGGCCCCCCAGCCTGTTGGCTCCGGCCCCAGCTATGCCCCCGGCCGCCATTTTTATTTTTGATTTTTAAAAAAAATTTAAATGGCGGCGGGGGGAGGCGGGGCAGGGAGGAGGAAGTGAGCCAGCTCCTCCTCCCTGCACCGCCCCTCTCTCTCACCGGCGCCGATGCAAACCAGTTTGCATCGGCGCCGCGAGAGAGGGACAAGGGGCGGTGCAGGGAGGAGGAAGAGAGCTAGCTTGGAGGGAGGGGTCCCCGCGGCGCCTCCCTCCCTTCCAAGCTCGCTTCCCCCGCAAGCCTTCCAGGTTTGGGGAAGGGTTTTCACCCCGCACTCGAGACGCGAGTGCCGGGCGAAAACCCTTCCCCAAACCTGGAAGGCTGGCGGGGGAAGCGAGTGGCGCTCTCGCTTCTCCCACCAGGCATCCAGGCTTGCGGGGAGTTCTCGCCCAGCCCGTGTCCCTCTGCTCAGAGGGACACAGGAGCCGGCAAACCCCTCCCCGAAGCCTGGAAGGCTCGCGGGGGAAGCGAGCGCCGCTTCTCGCTTCCCCCGGCAGCCTTCCAGGCTTGCGGGGGAGTTCTCGCCCAGCTCCCGTGTCCCTCTGCTCAGAGGGACACAGGAGCCGGGCAAACCCTCCCCGAAGCCTGGAAGGCTCACGGGGGAAGCGAGCGCTGCTTCTCGCTTCCCCCGGCAGCCTTCCAGGCTTGCGGGGGAGTTCTCGCCCAGCTACCGTGTCCCTCTGCTAAGAGGGACACAGGAGCCGGGCAAACCCTTCCCCGAAGCCTGGAAGGCTCCCCCCCAGGTGATCAGTGACACTTCTTCCGGCCCTTGGGCCGAAGAAGTTGGACAGCACTGAAATACAACATGAAACAACAGTTAAACATATAACACCTAAACTAGTTGAAACATCAGGTTAAAAGAACATAAGAACAATACATTTAAAATGATCATTTAGAATTAATACACTACGCAGTTTGGGTCCACGTTGTTTGAAGGACTATGTATCACCTTATGAGCCTTTAAAACTTCTACGATTATCTGGAGATGCCTTCTTCTCAGACTCATTTGGTAAGAACAAGAGAAAGGGCCTTCTTGGTGGCTACTCTCAGGCTTTGAATCTCTTTCCCTGGAAAGGCCAGGATATTCCTCTCCTCGCTCTTTCCATTAGTAGGTCAAGACCTTTTTGTGTTTTCAGGCTTTTATAAACGGACATGGTTTGGGCTTTTAATACTGCCTTGTACTGTTTTTTTTAAGGGTTTGCATATAGTTTTTGATGAATCCTTTGTTTTTAAAGTATTATATTTATATTTTATTTTGACATTTGAATTGTGTTTAACTTGTACTGCTTTAAAGAAACAGGTTATAAATGAGGAAACTGATAAAAACAAACATATTTCACCAACGTGCATATGGACACCTGAGAAAATAGCGCCCTAGGAAAAAAGATGGTAGGATGCACTTATTCTTACCTGGAACACTCTCTCCCAGTATTGATTCATAAAGATGAGTAAACACTTCAGCTCCACAATCAGAGAGACTGTTGACATGTAGATTTAGATTGCATTTTGTGAGAAGATCATTGGCCACATTGACCCATTCTATATTAAAACAAAAAGGAGAAACATTACAGCTTTGTAGAATATACAAGATAAATTTGTACAAGGATAATGGATTTTCTTTCACCTTTGTCCTATCCATATTTCCTTAAATGTAAGTTCCTTTGAGAGAATTCAAATTATGCCATTATTTTGCTCAGCATATAGCATACTACCAGTATTATAATATACACAAGCAAGAAAGGGTAAATGCACATTCTTTTTTATTATTTGTTTTATTGATTGGGGTAAATGCACATTCTGATGACATAAAAGGCCTAGAATGCCACTTTAGAAATTTTAGTCAAGACTACTCAAAACCTTTAATGTCTTAATTTACTATTAATTTAACTAAATCATAGAGACAGTTTGGGCTTCATATTTACAAGACACTTTTGATCTATTTACCATTTATGTACCAAGAAAACACTAAAAAAGACATTTGGACAAAAAAATTGCATCTTATTGTAAAATATCTGGAAATTGACTAGACAGGAGAACTTGGCACAGTCGTGGTTTAAAAGTAGAACGTGAGTAAACAAAACCTCTTCAAAGTACATTGAGGCAGTTCTTAAGGCAAATGTTGCAAATTTTCTCTTCTGTTTGGAAGAGGATCCAAGCAACAAATCTATTTATGTTCAAATACTTATAAATTCTAATGCCAAATGAACAGGCCAAGAAATAAAAACTATAAACTGACTATAGCTTCTGTTTTCCAATTACAATACTTTTTTACAGTAACATCATATACAAGGATTTTCAGAAGTACAGTAACTTCAAAAAATATTTAATGGCACTTAAGAGGATAAAAAAATCCAATTTGGGCTGAATTTCTGTATCTAAACTTGGCCATTTGTATTCACAGATTCTGTATCCATGGATTCAGCCATACATATACATATACATATACATATACACACATATACACACACACACACACACACACACACACACACATATATAAATAAAAATTTCAAAACCCAAACCTTGTTTCGGCATGTTATATAAGGGACACCATTTTATTATACCATAATCAGAATTAAGCAACCAGACATTTTGCTATCTTTGGGAATAGCATGAATTAAGCCCCATTGTATTTCTCAGTAAGTAAGAATAAGCCTCAAAACCAACATGATCTGGTATTTTGAGTAATGGATTAAGAGTCCAGGAGACCAGCATTTGGGTCACTGTTCAGCCATGGAAACCCGCTGACTGACTTTGGCAAAGGCAAACCTTATCTGAATAACTCTTGCCAATAAAACTCTATCATAGGGCTGCCAAAAACCAGAGCTGAAATGAAAGCACATAATAACAACTGTCATTCCCATTTATTGTATTGGGATATAATTCTAAGTTACTATTATAATACACATAGCATTAATGTAGTAATTTAAAATGTTCAAAGATATGCAATATTACTATTGTTTTGTTGTTATTATTCATAAATGATGATGATACAGAGCTTTAAATGGATACCATGCTATACAAAAACTAAGCAATCAAAGGTATACTATCAAATTCAATTTTAACAAAAAAAGAAATATATACAAAACAAAAGGATTACAACACATTTAAAATACAGTACAAATAACAAACTGTCCAAATGCATCTAATCTGGATGTACAAAACTGTAAAGGTAACATTAAACCAGCATTATGACAGTGTTGTAACTAAATGTTTTAATAAAAGAGGAAAACTTTGAATCAGAGCTTTCCCAAGTCATTCACTATGCTATTTATTGCAGCCTTTCCTTATCTTCCATAACCAGAAGTTAACAATACTCAACACTACTCCTTCCAGCACTGCTTTTATCAGAATACATATCATTCATTAAGAGACAATGTGCATTCTGAATTTGGGGAAATGACCTCAAATTATGCTGCCAAGTCTAACATAAAACATGCAAGGTCAAATCTATCAAGAAGCTGTGAAATCTGGGATTTGGGAAATGGGCGAGAATAAGGAGAATCTGTAGCAAAATGCAAAATACAGTGAACAGTCCATAACAGAGATCAAAACTATGTTTGTTCGTAAAGTATTTCTAAATGGAAGCTCAAATTTCTATAATAAGAATGGAAAGTATATGCCTTAGCGTGACAATAGCAAAATATTTCATTAGATCTCCTACTGCCTCGTAGCCCATAAAGTAAGCAAGAGACCGTGTATTTGTGAGAACCAGGCATAGGATTCTTGTCCTTGATATGCCAGGGACTAGTACCATTGCTTGAACTGTTGCTTTCCTGGAAACTCACAAAGAACCAGAATCTGATGGCTCATGAACCATTACTCGTTCATTTATCACCTCTTTGAGTAGCACTGTTTTAACCAGTGATTCTTTTTAACAAAGTAATGCAGAAGATCTGGTTACGTCCTGACTTAGGTTTCAACTAATCTGTATATTTATTTTAAAAAGAATACACAAGAGGAACATGAGTGATAAAATATATGATTGTATTACAATGTATACAGCGTATACTATCCCAATGACTAAAAAGCTTGAAGTCCACAAAACTGGAATACATACATACACATACATACAGACACATACATACTCACAGAGAGAGACAGGGCAGGACAGAGAGAGGGGGAAAGTCACACCGAAAGAAAGGGGGGGGAGGAAAGGGGGAAATCAGGCAGCGAGAGAGAGGAGGGGGAGACAGAGAGAGAGATGGGAAATTGAAACAGAGAGAGGGGGAGCAGAAACACATACATACACATACATACAGACACACAGACACATACATACTCAGAGAAACAGGGGGGAGTGTACATACACACATACATACAGACACACATACACATACATACAGACACACAGAAACATACATACTCAGAGACAGGGGGAGTGTACATACACACATACATACAGACACACATACATAAACATACATACAGATACACAGACACATACATACTCAGAGAGACAGGGGGGAGTGTACATACACACATACATACAGACACACATACATACACATACATACAGACACACAGACACATACATACTCAGAGAGACGGGGGGAGTGTACATACACACATACATACAGAACTACATACATACACATACATACAGACACACAGACAAATACATACACACATACATACATACACACACATCCATACACATACACACACAACTACATAAATACACATACATACACACACATATATAAACACAGACACACACACATCCACACCCATACATACACACATACAAACACACACAAACACACACACATACATACACACACACATACAAACACACATACACATATATACAAACACAACACACACACAAAAAAAAACTGGAATGCCATATCTTCATGATCTCTTCATGATGTCCAGAATCTTTTTGGTTTCACTCGTGAGTTTGTACGAGGTGAGAGACCATGTTTGTGTGTGCCTTCAAGTTGCCTGTTGATTCATGGGGACTCCATGAATTTCATAGTTTTCTTAGACAAGGAATCCTTAGAGATGATTTTACCAGTTCCTCCTAGTTCTGAAATACAGCACTTGGTATTCACTGGCAGCCTCTCAGCCAAGTGTACTAATCTTACCTAACCAGAAAAAAGTTTAAAAAGCCAAAGTATGCCCATGCCCGATCTATACCCAAAGAATGTCACAAAACACTTTTTTCTACCATGTCTTCTTTCTAAGCTGTTTTCCCATGGAGGGGTTAGGATGGTGTCATTTCCAAAGGCTTTGTTTGGGTATCCTTAGGTCTCAGGTTGGCAGCACACATTTTTGTTTATAGTGTTCATCCATCTTTTCTCCAGCCATCCACAAGCTCGTCATCCTACAATCTTCAAATGCAGTGCTATTTCTGCTACTGATGTTGGTTCTCTTCTAATGATATGGCCGTACCACTGTAGTCTTGCTTCCTGCATTTTATTTCTGATCACTTTTATTCCTAGTCTTTGACGGATGTCATCATTTGTCACATGTTCAAGAAATATCAGGCCAAGTGTCCATCTCAGCATTTTCACTATGTTAAGGCCTTGTTCATGTTTCTTTATTCCTGGCCAGCACTCTGCCCGTAGAGAGCTACTGGGTGAACAACTGTAGTGTAGATCTCAGTCTTGAGATGAGGCATTTTAAGTCACACAGAATGCCAGTAGTTTGCTGCCATTTCAACCAGGCTGCATTTATTTGTGACTGTACGTCTGGCATTGTGTCACCATCTATGGAGACCAGTATGCCTCCATAGATGAAGTATTTAAATTGGGTGAACTTCTTTAGTGCTTGTCCATTAATTTGAATTGTTTTTCCAGTGTGAAGGCCACATTTAAGGCCATATTTTCCACTATGTCTAAAGGTTTCCCCTTGACATTAAATCTATTAATGTTCGACTATGGTGGGTGGTGCTCACCTCCATTTCTTTTATTTATTTATTTATTTATTTAAACCTTTTATACCCCGACCTTCTCACCTCCATAGAGGGACTCAGACTGGCTTACAGCAAAATTCAATGCTATACAATTTAAAAACAACTACAACAACATATTAAAATACATCAAAAGCGCAAGACATAAAAACCACATCGGCACTAAAAACAAATTCCACTCGGTCTGTAAACGTGGTCATTCATTCAGACTATAATCAATCTCAGCCTATTCTGGGAAAGCTTCGTTCCACATCCAAGTCTTCACCAGCCTCCTAAAGGACAACATCACTTGGGAGAGAGTTCCATAGCCGAGGGGCCACCACAGAGAAGGCCCTGTCTCTCGTCCTCACCAGTCGCGCTTGCGAAGATGGTGGGACCGAGAGCAGGGCCTCCCCTGAGGATCTTAATGTCCTTAATGTTATGGTTCTAAGCTGAAGAGCCAGCATTCTCTGTAGACACCTCCTAGGTCATGTGGCCGGTATGACTGCATGGAATGCCATAACCTCCCCACAGAAGTGATACCTATTGATCTACTCACATTTGCCTGTTTTCAAATTGCTAGGTTGGCAGAAGATCTCTAAGCCTATCACCAGAGTGGTGATTACACCGGGGCCACCCACGGGCTCGATGCTGGCTCAGGCACCCCTCACGGCCCCGATACTGGCCCTGGCAATCCCGTTGGGGCCGCCTACTGGCTCGATGCTGCCCCTGGCAGGCCCGTTACCAACCTTGGCGCCCTCTATAGGGCGGGCCTCCATTGCTGCTACTGAGCGACCACCATCTTGGCTTCCTTCCTTCTTGTGAAGACAATGACCACCATCTTGGGTCCTGCTGCATCTCGTCATCTTGTTTTAAATTTTAATTTTTGGTTTTGTTTTTATTTTATTTATTTTATTTTACTTTATTTTGTGTTTTATATTATTCTTTTCACCCTCCCCCTTCTTTTGTCTAAGTCTTGATGTATTTAAAATAATTCTATAAAAATTATTTATTTAAATAAGTAATTTTATTTTGTTTAAATAATGTTATTTATTATTTTATAAATAATGTAATATAATAATATATAATATAATGTTATATTACATTATAATTTAATATAATATATTATGTCAATATATTGTATGTTATAGTATATAATTGCAATGTAATACTAATAATAGTACGATTACGGTATGGTGTGTTTTATATGCATTTGGTATTGGTGTTGTTGTAATGTAACACAGTATAATACTGCCAATGATAATGTGATATAATAATTATATCGTGATGTTATAATTTGTATATCCGTATTACATGCAATATTGCTAACAATATTGCGATATGTTGTAGTGCAATATGATGTGTAGTGCTGTTGTTGTGATATGACAATAATGTTAATTGTTGTTTTTTCAGTTTTCTCTAAGCCACTCCGGCAATATTGTTATATGCACATTGAAAGCCACTCTGGCAGTATTGTTGTTTGCTGTAAGCCGCTCTGAGTCCCCTTCGGGGTTGAGAAGAGCGGCATATAAAAATAGTAAATAAAATAAATAAAGATGGGGCTAACAACAGGTGCTCACCCCATCTGCAGATTCGAACAGCTGACCTTCCGATCAGCAAGTTCTGCAGCTCAGTGGTTTAACCTGCTACGCCACTACGACCCTTCCTCCTCTATGTCTAGCAACATAAAATATAGGCTGTATAATAATAATAGTAATAAACTTTATTTTTAACCTGCCCTCTCTCCCCAAAGGGTCTCAGGGCGGCTTCCTGAGGCAACAATAGAAATAAAACATAAACAAAAAAGCAATTAAAACAAACAGTGACAAATAAAACAATCAAGGCAAAAACATGTATGTGTATCATTTATCCAGAAAACCAAAATTATCCAGATGGGTGACTAAGGTGGTGACATCTTTGCTCTTTGATGGATCAATGGCTCAAACTTGTTTAATGCAACAACAACAAATTTATTTATTTATTTAAAACTTTTATACCCCGGCCTTCTCACCTCCGAAGAGGGACTCAGACCGGCAGACAGCAAGTATTCAATGCTAACATTTAAAATCTAAAAACATCATAAATTCACAATAAAATTATCAAATACAATAATGGTATTGTATTTGATAATTTTATTGTGAATTTATGATGTTTTTAGATTTTAAATGTTAGCATTGAATACTTGCTGTCTGCCGGTCTGATATCACAGCCACAGACAGCCATAAATACATTTAAAAAGCCTTTCGCCAAAGTAAAATCAAGTCCAACTTAATCCATATATTCGGTCCGTATCAAGTGGTTGGCGACTTTAGTCGCTTTGGCGATATCCTCCTTCATTCTGCGAAGGCCTCATTGCCCAGCCACGTTTTCACCCGCTTCCTAAAAGTCAGGAGGGAGGGGGCGGATCTAATTTCATTTGGGAGGGAATTCCACAGCCGGGGGGCCACCACAGAAAAGGCCCAGTCCCTCGTCCCCACTAGACACGCCTGAGAAGGTGGTGGGACCGAGAGCAGGGCCTCTCCAGACGATCTTAGCACTCTTGACAGTTTATAGGGGAGAATACGTTCGGACAGGTAAACTGGGTTGGGACCGTATAGGGTTTTGTAGGTTAACACCAGCACTTTGAATTGTGCTCGGAAGCTAATTGGCAGCCAGTGGAGCTGGCGCAACAGGGGAGTTGTGCGCTCCCTGTGTCCCGCTCCCGTTAATAGTCTGGCTGCTGCGCACTGGACTAACTGCAGCTTCCGAGCAGTCTTCATAGGCAACCCCACGTAGAGAGCGTTGCAGTAGTCCATACGGGATGTAACCAGAGCGTGGACCACCGTGGCCTAGTCAGACTTCCCAAGATACGGGACAAAAGATATTTCAAGAAGTGCAAGTCTCTCTGAAAAAGAATTGAAGGAAGCCAAAGCCAGGAGCCAGAGAATTGCTGCCCAGTTGACCACCCCAAAAAACCCCAACTCCAAAGGGGTTCTTTTGTTTCACAGGCGTAAGCAGTGAGTGAATGCATTCACCTTAGAAACACCAAAAGCCATTGACAGAGAAGTACCTGCTGCTGACTCCACCTGCAGAGCTGTTAACTCAGCACCACAACATCCCAAGTTATGGGAAAGAGTCACATTGGAAGCAGATCTTAAGAGACAATTGGGGGCTCAAAGGTAGCTTACCTGGCACCCAGGATTACTTGTCCGAATGCATCAGCCGCTACATCCCATCTCGTAATCTAAGATCATCTGGGGAGGCCCTGCTCTCGCTCCCGCCTACTTCTCAAATGCGGCTGGTGGGGGCGAGGGAGAGGGCCTTCTCGGTGGTGGCTCCCCGCCTGTGGAATGCGCTCCCTATCGATGTACAAGCCACCGCATCCCTCCTGGCATTCAGGAAAAAAGTAAAATCCTGGCTGTGGGACCAGGCGTTTGCACAACAGCACAAGGCAGCACTTTAAATGGGATTTTAATGGAAAGTCAATGAATAGGGCCAATGCTTTTATGGACAGAACATTGTTCTAATCTGGAATGAATGCGCATGATGTTTAGGTAATTGTATTTTAATGTATTTTAATTGTTGAAGGGTTCTGGGGTCTTATATTGTTACTGTGTGTAAGCCGCTCTGAGTCCCCCCTCGGGGGTTGAGAAGAGCGGGGTAAAATCCTGAAATAAATATAAATAAATAAGTGCTTAAAATGCTGTGTATAAATTTATATGAATGTGGTGTATATGAGACTTTTGAATGGCGTCTCTAGAATATCTCGTTATGAACATGCAAGTATGCGAACACTTCTAGTCCCAAGCATTGAGGGCAGTCTTCATAGGCAGCCCCATGTAGAGAGCATTGCAGTAGTCTATACGGGATGTAACCAGAGCGTGGACCACCGTGGCCTAGTCAGACTTCCCAAGATACGGGACATAAGTACTTAAAATGCTGTGTATAAATTTATATGATATATAATTTATATCCCTCACCAAAGGCTCCTAAATAAGCTCTTCAGCCATGGAATCAGGGGGCAGGTCTTGTCCTGGATTGGAACCTGGCTAAACTGTAGGAAACAAAGGGTGGTAATAAATGGACACTTCTCTGGATGGAAAGAGGTGAGAAGTGGCGTACCCCAAGGTTCAGTTTTAGGACCGTTACTTTTTAATTCATTCATAAATGATCTGGATGTAGAAGTAAATTGTGAGGTAGCAAAGTTTGCAGATGACACTAAACTGTTCAGGGTAGTTAAAAATGAAACTGACTGTAAAGAGCTCCAGAAAGATCTCTGAAATTGAGTGAATGGGCAACAAAGTGGCAAATGCATTTTAACCTAAACAAGTGTAAAGTCATGCACATCGGGGCAAAGAACCCCAAATACACCTACAAATTGATGGGGGTCAATGCTTTCCGAGACAAACCAGGAAAGGGATCTTGGGGTTTTGGTGGACAGCTCAATGAAGATGTCAACCCAGTGCGCTGCAGCAGTGAAAAAGCAAATTCTATGCTTGGCATGATCAGGAAGGGAATCGAAAATAGGTCGTCAAATGTTGTATTGCCTCTCTACAAATCTATGGTGAGGCCACATCTGAGTACTGTGTACAATTCTGGTCACCGCACCTCAAGAAGGATATAACGGAACTGGAAAAGGTACAAGAAGAAAATGGACAACGAAATCAGAATGATCCAAGGGATGGAGCGGCTACCAGGGTTAAAAACATCAATATCAACATAACAATTAAAACAGCAGCAAAAGGATTAAAATACATAATACAGCATAAAACAGATAATGAGGCAGCCTTGAAAGACGGTGTTTAAGGTGAATTGATGGGTATAAAATCATGCATGGGATAGAAAAGGTGAATAAAGAAAAATATTTTCTCTGTCACACAACACTAGGACTAGGGGGCACTCCCTGAAGCTCCAAGGTAGGAAAGTTAGGACTAATAAAGGGAAATATTTCTTCACCCAGAGGGTCATTGGGTTATGGAACTCACTTCCAGAAGAGGTTGTGACAGCGGTCAGCCTGGACAGCTTCAAGGCAGGATTAGACAGATTCATGGATACCAAGGGAATCAGTAGCTACTGAAATGGACATCCAAGTGCCACCTCTGTGTTGATGGAGGCAGGCAGGATTTCCCCGGTACTGGTTGTGGGGGTCGGGAGCAGGTGAGGGTTTTGCCCTCCTTTCTTCTAGAGATCCCTGTGTACAACTAGTGGGCCACTGTGTGACACAGAATGCTGGACTAGATGGGCTGAGGCCCGATTCAGCATGGCTCTTCTTATGTTCTTATGACTTTCTGCTGTGCTTTCTGCAACCGGACTTGCCTATTTCGGATGGCCTTCTTAGTCATCAACGCGCTTGTAGAAATGGGCCGAGGCCCGATTCAGCATGGCTCTTCTTCTTATGTCCTTATGGTGTATATGAGACTTTTGAAGGGCGTCCCTAGAATACCTCGTCATGCCAACACTTCTAGTCCCAAGCATTGAGGAAAAGGGAGGCCTAACCTAGCTCTGAGTCCCTAAAGCTCAAAAACACAAATAACACAACTCCGCAGCACTCAGCAACGGCGGTTCTAAAGCGGGGTCAAACTGCGTGAATTCTACCGTGTAGGTGCCCTTCAAGTGGCCCTGGGCTTCCCCCTCCGGCTCCTTGCTCGACCTCGGGGAGAAAACCTACTCCAAGGAGCCCTCCTGAGCAAGGAAAGTACTCCCCTTCCCCCTTCCCTGAGGGAGAGAGGGCCCACCTTTTTCCTCAGCGGGGCCCATGTCACGGTTCCGCCCAGGCCTTCCTTCTCCAACCGACCTCCTCCCCTGAAGAGATTTAAACCCTTGACCGCTCCATGGCCTTCTTGGCGGGGATTGGCCGGCCTGGAGCGGAAGAGGCGGGGCTTTCTGTGCTCGCCTTCGTAGGTTCGCAATCAGCCGAGTCAACGCCTTGCTTCCGGCCTTGCGTTCCAAACTGTTTATTTGCTGGGCCTGGTCTCGTTGCCGTGGCAACGCGGCGCGCGCTTCCGAGAAAGGGCGGCGCGCGCAGTTGGGGCGGGAACTGGGTGCCTGTGGTGATGAGGATATATGATGATGATAATGATAATGATAATGACGGCGGCTGTTCTTCCCTTCCCTTTGCCTTCGATGTTAGGCTGTTTTACTTAATTTCAATCCTTTCTCTCTCTTCTTAAAAACCGCACAGTTATACAGACCCAGGGCTCTTCCACACAGCCATATAACCCAGAATATCAAGACGGATAATCCAGAATATCTGCTTCGAACTGGGTTATCTGAGGCCCCTTCCACACACCTAACCAAACCCCCCACATTATCTACAACAGTGTTTCCCAACCTTTTTTGAGCCGCGGCACATTTTTTACATTTGCAAAATCCTGGGGCACACCACCAACCAAAATGTCACAAAATGACACTCTAACACAGTAATACATATAGTTAATATGTTTTTAAATGTATTTATACACTCAGTGTGAAACCTGGGCCTGTTTCGATGAGCACAACATAGATATCCTGGCAGGAATGGCAGAAAGACACAAACTTCCCACACAGAACTCCCATAACCAAGAGAAAATACTATAAGAGTTTGGTGGGCATTGACCTTGGGTTTTGGAGTTGTAGTTCACCTATATCCAGAGAGCACTGTGGACTCAATGTTGGATCAGGACCAAACTTGGCATGAATACTCAATATGCCCAAATGTGAACACAGATGGAGTTTGGGAAAAATAGACCTTGACATTTGGGAGTTACAGTTTCTGGGATTTATAGTTAACACACAATCAAAGAGCATCCTGAACTCTTGCAACAATGGAATTGAACCAAACTTCCCACACAGAACTCCCATAACCAAGAGAAAATACTATAAGAGTTTGGTGGGCATTGACCTTGGGTTTTGGAGTTGTAGTTCACCTATATCCAGAGAGCACTGTGGACTCAATGTTGGATCAGGACCAAACTTGGCATGAATACTCAATATGCCCAAATGTGAACACAGATGGAGTTTGGGGAAAAATAGACCTTGACATTTGGGAGTTACAGTTTCTGGGATTTATAGTTAACACACAATCAAAGAGCATCCTGAACTCTTGCAACAATGGAATTGAACCAAACTTCCCACACAGAACTCCCATAACCAAGAGAAAATACTATAAGAGTTTGGTGGGCATTGACCTTGGGTTTTGGAGTTGTAGTTCACCTATATCCAGAGAACACTGTGGACTCAATGTTGGATCAGGACCAAACTTGGCATGAATACTCAATATGCCCAAATGTGAACACAGATGGGAGTTTGGGGAAAAATAGACCTTGACATTTGGGAGTTACAGTTTCTGGGATTTATAGTTAACACATAATCAAAGAGCATCCTGAACTCTTGCAACAATGGAATGGAACCAATGCATGGAGAGAGAGAGACCAAGTAGACAATGGGTGGGGAGGGGGTGGTTGCAATTTTGTGCCTTTATCGAGGTAGGTTTCTTAGGGTTTTTATACTTCAACACATTAGACTCTCCCCCCCCCCCCCCCTTTTCCTGGTGGATCCAATTTCCCACGGCACACCTGATGATCGCTCACGGCACACTAGTGTGCCCCGGCACACTGGTTGGGAAACACTGATCTACAATATATGGCAGTGTGGAAACAGTTAACTCAGGGCCCTTCCACACAACTCTATATCCCAGAATATCAAGTCAGAAAATCCCACATTATCTATGTGTGGACTCAGATAACCCAGTTCAAATCTGATATTGTGGGTTATTCCGCCTGTGTGGAAGAACTGTCATATCCAGTTCAATGTGGATTTTGTACAGCTGTGTGGAAGGGGCCTTCGATTTTCCCTCAACCCAACCCTGGATCTAAGGGCCCTTCCACACAGCCATAATATCAAGGCAGAAAATCCCACAATATCTGCTTTGATCTGGATTATCTGAGTCCACACTGCCATATATTCCAGTTCAAAGCAGATAATGAGGGATTTTATTCAGCTGTGTGGAAGGGGCTTGAGGCTGGATCTGCACTGCCATATAATCCAATTCGAAGCAGATGATATGGATTCAGAAACTGAATTATAGGGCAGTGTGGATGGGGCCTTAACTGCGTAGCTGCCTTACGAAGTTGGTTGGGAGCGTTGAGGGTCAAACTGAATGGGGTCAGAGGCTGTTCCTACTTTTGAGTGCATATACACTGTGGAAGCGGGCTGATCCTGTCGGGCTCCACAGCGGAGTGGGATTTACAGTTTCCTCTTTTTCAAAAGGACGGACCTCAGATCCCCGCACCCACAGGGACCCCCAGTGCTGATCATATGGACTTACCCAGCTGTCTCCCTTCACATTTATGAACTCTCACAACCCTTATGGACCTTTGCTCACTCTCAAGGACTTCTACGGAACCTTTTGGAAACTCTCCTTCCTTTCTTGCAAATCCCATGGACTTTTCTTATGACTTATGAATTCCTATGGACTCTGGTGGGTGGGAGGGGCAGATATTCCCCTTTCTCATGAATGTATTTCCCTATATGTTTCCCTCCCCCGTGTCTCCACATGAAATATAAAATGGAATGCCACCTCTTCGTGACCCCAGCATGCAAAGGTTCAGGAAGAAACTCACATTCCTGAACTAGTTAATCCCTAGACAATGGACTTATCAAAACTCTGCTTGGATGGACAATAACGGCGGACACCTTCCTTCAAATTTCGAAGCAGGACCATTTGCAAGGAATTTGTGTCCCCTGGGTATGCCTCTCCGGGCCTCGGAGTTTTGACCACCTGGAGAGCGTGCCCCATGGTGATTCCCTCGTTATCCACAACAGTGACATCCTGGCCTTCGAAAAGTGGGGATGTCACAACTCGCCTCACCCCTTTTGCTCTCACTCCCTTGGACCAAAACTCAACCCAAGATACCATCAACTGACCAATATCCCGGATTAAAGATAACCGGGTCTGACATTCCTGTCAGACCCAGATGTTTATTTGATTTACTCAAAGACAATAAAGAAAGCCAGCTTGAGGACATTTCTGTTATCGCTGATGTTTGGACACATTAAGGCACATTATCCACTCAATAATTTCCTCTGGTTCATTGTTTCCCACTCGACCCGCCTCCTTAGCTCTCATTGGACAAAATCCCAAAGCGGCGCTGCCTTCCTGATTGGCCAAGGCGCTACTAAGCCAACAGCACATCTCCTCCCGCTGATGACTCCATCCAATCAGCGTGAAGCCAGCTGAGGGGCGGGAGGCAGGAAATTTGAACTTTGACAGTCCAGTTTTCCTATAAAATGTACTGTATTGCATGTATGCGGTATGTCAGCTTTGCGGGCAAGGTATTGCGGCTGTCATCCTTCCAGCTGGAAGGAATAAACAACTCGGTGGCATTTTCTTCAACTTTGGTGAGATTTATTTTGGGAAAGGGAAATCTGCGGTTTGGGTGCTTCTTTTCTCGACAGAGTAAACGGATCCTTCTCCAGGCAAGCCCCTTCCAAATCCCTGTTTGATATCACTTTGAGTACTAAAGGTTTCCAAGGCCCCATCTACACTGCCATATGATCCATTTTCTGAATCCAGATGATCTGCTTTGAACCAGGTCACAGTGTTCTCTTGCTACTTCGCGGTTCGCTTATTGCGGAATCTCTGTTTTACAGATTTTTTAAAATATTAATTTAAAATACATATCATAATATTTTTGCTACTTTGTGGGGTTTTGTCGCTGCTGTGCTCCAAGGCACTTTCCCTCCTCAGTCCTCCCTCCCTCCAGCCTTGAAGGGCCTTTCCTTCACTTTATTTTAAGTTTATAAAGACTTAAAATAGTATATAACTGTAATGTCTCGCTCCCCAATGAAGATAGGATCCACACTCAGGATGCTGCTGGTAATGGTCAATCGTTTATTGAGAAGGACAACATGACTTTTGATGCCAAAGATGGCATCACAAGGAACAAACACACCTTATATACCAAACACACTCCCATAATCTGTCCATCAACCCAAAGCACCACCCCCCTTGGCCCAGTATGATGCAACCTGCTGCAAGCTTGCACCAAGCCTAGTTGGTGTGGTGTGGCCTCCAAGGACAGCTCTCAGCCCCACTCAGACATGTTTACATAACAGCACCTGGAACATAATCACTGTAAGGGCCAAAGGTCACAGCATTCCAAGCTGAGATCTCTTGGTCCTTACATATAACTACTAAAATAATGTATAAATATTAAAATAAATAGAGCGTCCCTACATTGCAGTTTTTCACTTATTGCAGGCGGTTCTGGAACGTAACCCCAGCAATAAGTGAGGGAACACTGTATATTAGGGCTATTTGATCCACAAAAAACTGTTTCAAAACTCGTTTCAACCCCCGGGGGGCGCTGGCACTTCGTATCTGATAGACTTCCGAATATTTCCATTAAACTTTGAAAAATTATTTGGATAAATTCCAAAATTTCGGAATTACTTTTTAAATGGCGGACATGCATCTCTTTAACCTAGTTAGGACTGGGGGACGGGGAGGGAAGAAATCGACGCTGAGCAAGAGGAGGGGCCGAGATCTGGAGGAGCCTTGGCGATCAGGAGGAAATCTTGGCGCGCTTTGGAAGCCAGGGGGCGAGATTCGGAGGTGATTTCCTCCTCTTCCCCAGGCTCTCCCTCCACTTGGGAGGAAGATCCTTGGGGAACAGGAGGAAATCTCGGCCCCTGGCTTCCAAAGCGCGATAGCTCATTGGCTGGAGGAAATCAGGTGGTCAGCCAATGACGGAAGGCTCCAGGAAAAGGGCGGAAATGACATCCGACTCCCTTGCCGACAATGGCAGACGGAGCTTCGGTATGGCGACGCCACTTCCGAGTAACTTTAATTCTTCGAATACGGTAAAAAAGTACTTTTTATTAAGACACATTCCGATTTCTGTTAGATTCCGACAAACCTACCCAGCCCTACTGTATATGGCAATGTAGGTCCAGCTTACAACTAACATCCATGGTGGCAGCGTAATTCCTCTACTGATAAGATGTCGCTTCACCAAATTCAGTTCAAAGCAGATCATCCGGATTCAGAAACTGGACTGTATGGTAGCCTAAGAAAAGAGTTTTTAAAAGGACATTGTCTTGTTTTGCTTGTTAAAACTCAACCAGAGCAAAGTTTTACAAGACTGCACCATTTTGAACCATGTTGACCTATTGAACCATGCATTTTAAATTGTTTCTGTGTTAATGTTGATCTTTTGTATGTTTCAACTATGGTGCAATCGATGTAACTGGAAACAATCTTTGTTTCCAAAACAAACTAAATTTTTAAAAATCCAGTTATCACAGGGAGAGAAGGTGAGGTGAAATCTTCTGAACAGAGGCACAGGCAGCAAAATAAACACCACAGGGGTGATAATTCTTCCATTTCCTGTCCAAAGCTTATATAAATATGTGGACGGAGTTACGTTTAAAAATGTATCTATTCTTTTTTTTAATTGAGGTTTTTATTGCGCATAAAAGAACACAAATACAAGACAATACAGTCATACCATACCCCCTCCCCCCAGGTGTACAGAGGGCCCTGGGTGGAGGCCCACACATACACATATCCATCACCTCATCCATCCCGTACATTGATCCCCTACTCCTACCCCCCAATTACCCTCTAACCCCCCTCCCTATACAGAACAGAAAATAGACACCATAGACACTTTGGGGAAATTACAAGCCTTTGGGATAGCCCATATACGGTATCCCTATTATATCCTTGGGTCTTTTGGGTTTTCATTCACAAAGATTATATTTGGCATCTATAGATCTACCACCTCGCATTTAGTTTTATAAATATGTATATTTATTTTTTCTTATAAATTCAGTAAACTTCTCCCAATTGGTATTGCTCGCCGGGTTTTTATTTCGTGCAAGCCTTTGGGTCAATAGATCCATGTTCATGATATCCAAGGATTTTAACATCCAGTCATTGAAATCAGTCATTTCCTTATTTTTCCAATTCCGAGCAATACACAGCCTAGCTGCGGTGGCCGAATAAAATTTTTTTTTATCATCATTTATCTTTATTTGAAAATCAAAAATTCCCAACAGGAAATATTCCGGTCTAAATTCGAAACTTATTTTAAGAATTTCTCTAATCTTGTGGTAGATACCCCACCAAAATTTTTTAACGACTTTACATTCCCACCACATGTGGAAGAATGTCCCCACATGCTTACCACATTTCCAACACTTCTCGCTGATTTTCCCCTTGCTAAATTTTGCTAACTTCGCAGGTGTCATATACCATAAAAAAAACATTTTAATCCAGTTCTCCTTAATATCTGTCGCGTAGGCGTACTTAAGCTTTCTCGTCCACACTGCCTCCCACTGTGCCATGTCGATGGTGTGTCCCACCATCCCTGCCCATTTTACCATGACTTCCTTTACTTGTTCTTCCTCCGTTGCCCATAAGAGAAGTTGTTGGTAAATTTTTCCAATAAGTTTCTTCTCCATTTTCATGGCCTTGTCCCAAAAGGACTCCTTTAATGAGAAACCCTTTTTTTTATCTTTTTTGAAATTTTCAGATATTTGCCAGTATTGGAACCAGGTCACTTTAGGTTCTATTTTTTGGATTTCGTCCAGTGTCTTGAGGCTTATCTCCGAATGGTCGGTTTTGAGAAGGGAGTCATATCGGAGCCATCTTTCGTATGGTATTTCCTTTTTTGATCAGCTTCATTTGGGGAGAACCACATTGGCGTTTGAGTATAGAAGCGATTTTTATACCTGTTCCATGTTTTTAGTAACGAAGATCTTATGAAGTGGCTGTTAAAACTCTTCTCCACCTCAGTCTTATCCCTCCATAGGTAGCAGTGCCAACCTCTGTGGAGCCCCTCCCCTTCTAATGCCAAGAGCTTCCTTTTCTTCAGCGTCGCCCAGTCCCATACCCATGCTAGGGTGGCTGCCTCGTAATATAATTGAAGATTCGGCATTGCCAGGCCCCCTCTTTTAGTGTTGTCTGTTAAGTTTATTAGCTTGATTCTAGCTCTCTTATTTTGCCAGACAAACTTACAGATGTCTTTGGTCCACTTGTTAATTGTAACCCTAGTCCTCAGGATGGGTAGATTCTGGAATAAATATAGGACCGCTGGCAAGATATTCATTTTGGTTACCGCTATTCTGCCTAGCAGCGAGAGGTTTAGCTTCTCCCATTTTTTCATTTTCTCCTTAATTTCCTTCCATTTTTGGTCATAGTTATTTTGAAGCAGTTGGGCATTACTGGCCGTAATTTGTATGCCCAGATATTTTATCTTTTTTACCACCTTTATTCCTGTTTTCTCCTGAAGCTCTTCTTTCTTTTTGTTGTTTAGGTTCTTCGTTATAAAACTTGTCTTATTCTTGTTTATTTTGAGACCTGCCACCTCACCATAGGCCTCTAATTCCCTCCACCATTTGTCCCACTGCTCCACTGGCTCTTCGATTACGCATACCAGGTCATCCGCAAACGCTAATGTCTTAAAGCTATGGTTTACTATTCGTAGCCCCTTGATCTCCAAAAATGTATCTATTCTTACATACAAATGTAACTTAAGAATAAATGTACAGAACCTATCATCTTCGTAAGTTGGGGGACTGCCTGTAATGGCCTAGTCTTATAATCATGCAAGCAGTGCAGGTAAAATATAGACTTTAGTTTAAGTGCCTTTGTTCAGTGTAATTGACCTTTTTTGGGTGTTATTTTGGGGTGATTACATGATGGAGCTTCTCAAAGGTTGGTATATTTTTTATAATGGGGACTACTATGCTTTTTATTGACAAGTAAAATCTAGAAAATTCTAGTTATCCCAGCAAAGCAATGGAGTGGCAGGAGAATGTTTATCTAATGAAGCTGTGTTGGATTTGAATAATTAAAGGTGTAGGAGCCCAACTAGGAGGAGCAGCAGCAGCATCTAAGAAAACGGGGCCAATGGGCTCACTATGAAGTCCATTGGAAGCACCTGGCTTGGATCTACACCACCTTATACCCTAGGACAGGGGTGCCCACACTTTTTCATCATGCGAGCTACTATATGAACAATCAAGTTGAAAAGATCACCTGTTGTGCATGTGAGCGTGTGCGTGCACGTGCGTGCGCATGCTCCTACTGCAGCCTTCCGTCCACGCAGGGCTTCTTTCTTGCGTGCCCACGAACACCAGGGGATCCTCTTTGTCTCCGCACTCTCTCCCTTAATGTCTTCGTTGTCTTCCTTTCCTGCGTGCCGCAAAGCAGGAAGTCCCCATCCTGTCCTGCTTCTTGCGTGCACAGCAGGGCCCTCCCACGCACGCAGCAGGAGGGTATTTATAGGTGCACCCGCCAGCCTCCCGGCCAGATATGACTTGTCAGAAGGCACAGGGCTGGGAAGGGGGGCCGCCTGGCTGCTGCCTGGGCCGGGAGACTCAACCGAGGAGGGGACCCACGTGAGGCTGGAGCCTCCCCACTGCAGCCTCCCCCCTCCCTCCTCCCTCAAGGCTTCCTTACTTGGGCAGGAGAAGGAAGAGTGGAAGAGGTGCTTCCCCAAAGTGACAGATGCAGCAGGGGGGCACCCTTCCTTCCTTCCTTCCTTTCGATGGTGTCACTCAGACAGGACGCCCAAGTGGACGGCTGGCAGGAAGGAGGACCCCTCCCACTGGTGGCAGTCCATGCCCACGGGAGAGAGAGAGGCTCTTCCTAGCCAGCTCTGAAGAGCCACCCCCCCTCTCTCCCCGCCTTTCTCCTTCGAGGGCGAGGGAGGGCGAGGCGGAGAAAGGCAGCAAGGGCACAAGCAGCAGAAAGTGGAGTTTCCATCCCCGCAGGCCCCTCCTCCTCAGGTTCAGCCCCAGGAACACGGCGGAGCCCTCCCTCCTCGCCCCCAACCACGGAAAGAAAGCAGCCCCACATAGCTCGCCCGCCCAGTTCTCGGCTTGGAATGGGAGTCCCGAGGGCAGCAGCAGGGTTTCGGCAGGGCTTGCTTGGCTTTTGCCCCACTTTGCCCGGCCTCAGCCTCTTTTCTCTTTTTCTCTCTCCCTCTCTCCTTCCAGCACCCGCCTGCCTGCCTGCCAAAAGGATCGGAAAATGTTCTCTGGATTTCTTTCCTCTCTCCTTGGCTCTCTCTCTCTCACACACACACACACACACATTCCCTCCATCCCTCCCACAGCCTCGCATCCTATCCTTGCGCGTGCCTTCGCCTTGCTCCCCCCCCCAGCAGCAACCAATGGTTGGTCATGTCACCACACCGTGCGTGGCAAGATGAGCGCCAGGGCCCGCCCACTAAAGCCTCATTTTGGCAAAAAGCCCCTTGGCGGCGGCGGGAGCGCACGTGCGCGCTCATGGCAGGAGCACGCCATTCGGCTGGCGAGGTCCAAAGATCACCTGGAAGAGGGCCGAAGATCACCTAGGTGCTCCCGATCACCATAATGAGCACCCCTGCCCTAGGATCTCATCCCAGGTTATATTTTTTAAATCAATAATAATTTTATTACATTTCAATTCCATTAAAAATACAATTTCTATAATTAATATATTTATTGCTTCTCTTCTCTCCTATTGTGCTCTCCTTCTCCGAAGTCCTCCTTTTCTTCATAGTCCTACCAGAACTTAATTTATTCTGGTGAAGGTTGATTCCCATCTTCTTTTCTCAATGTGCTGACACGGCAGTGCAGCGGGCAGTGGGGCAGGTTGTGGAGTTGCGGCCGGCGGCGTGGCGCTGGCAGCGGGGCCGGCGCGGAGTCGCGGCCGGCGTGGCGGGGAGGGCGTGGCGGCGCCCCTCCCAGGTGATGATGCCCCTCCCAGGTGGTGATGCCCTATGCGTTTGCGTAGTTGGTGTAACGCTTCCACCGGCCCTGCCTTTTGTGCCTCATTCCTTCCTCCCCCCTCCCTTTTTATTTCCCTCCTTTCTTCTCTACCTATTATTGGACTGCAACTCCCAGCAGTCCTCCTCATTGATCTGCCTACCTACTATCTATATCAGGGGTGCTCACACTTTTTCAGCATGCGAGCTACTTATAAAAACAACCAAGTCAAAATGATCTACCTATCTACCCACTACAAAAATGTCAAACATATAACACAATATCTGCTTTGAACTGGGTTTTCTGAGTCCACACTGCCATATAATCTTATTCAAAGCAGATAACATGGGATTTTATTCAACTGTGTGGAAAAGACCTGAGATAACCCAGGGCCGGCAGCACTTGGGCAGCGTCGGGAGCCTGAGGGGCGGGAGTCGGACTGACCCTTCCTCCCGCCCTGCCTGTGATCTACCAGGACGCCCAACGCGATCTACCAGTAGATTGCGATCTACCTAATGAGCACCCCTGATCTATATCTAATCTATATATGTTCTCTATCTGGAGGATTGCTGTATAGACTGGAAATATGTATAGACTGGGATGCTCTCAAAAAAATGCAAGGAGAAGCAAGCTTGCAGTTGGAAGCAGTGCATTTGGAGCACCCTCCTCCCCTAAAGTGCCTGGTCTAGGGGATGCTGGGAACTGTCATTTTCGCACATGCGCTGTATCGTCATTTAGCTTTTTTGGTTTTTTAAAATCCTTTCTGCTGTTCTTTGGGAGGGGTTTATGAGTGATGGTCACTCGTTGGCCTGATAGGTATATTGTGTCCAAATTTTGTCTCAATTTGTCCAGTGTTTTTTTTAGTTATGTTAATCCCACAAATGAACATTACATTTTTATTTATATAGATTCTATCTTAATATCTACTCCTCCTTTCCCATTTGTGTTATTAATAGCCTTGTTAGATGCAGGCGCAACGTCAAGAGAAAATGCTTCTGGAACATGGCCATACAGCCCAGAAAACTCACTGCAACCCATTAACTACTGTACATCATTATCAAATTCTTTTTTTAATATGGATTTTTATTAGAGTTATTGAGAGGTATACAACATTTTAAGATAAAAAAACCCCCTACTATCTAAGGAATGGGGTGAGATAGTCTGAGGGTCAAATTAACATAGAACATAAGAAGAGCCATGCTGAATCGGGCCTCAGCCCATCTAGTCCAGCATTCTGTATCACACAGTGGCCCGCCAGTTGTACACGGGGATCTCGAGCAGAAGGGAGGGCAAAACCCTGACCTGCTCCCGACCCCCCACAACCAGTACCCAGGGAAATCCTGCCTACCTCAACCAACTCCGAGGTGGCACTTGAAATTGGGGAAGGAATGGTTGTTCTAAAGGAAATATAGCTCTATAATTAGGGAACTCACAAAAGGGTATAGATAGGGAAACAGTGCGGTTGGAATTGGGATTGTTGACTTCTGAATCATCTTCTCTGTGTTTCTTGTCTACCATTTCTGGCTCTTCATATCGACTCCTTGTCGTGGCTTTCCCTAGGATTTTCATAGTCCATCGTATCCTGCTCTTTTCTAGTAGTCTTTATTACGTCCATACTAGTCATTAATATCCTTAAAAAAATCTTCAAAAACTTCCAATCTGTTTGTTTCATAGCTTTACCGTTAGAATCCTTACGAATAAACGTCAGTTTGTCCATTTCTTTTATACCTTGGACCTTATTTGTCCATTCCTCTATGGTTGCAATTTCTTTTGATTTCCATTTCTTCACATAGATCATTCTCGCCGCGGTGGTAAAATAGGTAAATAAGATGTCTTGATTTTTATCAAGATCTAAATCATTATCTGTTAGACAAAGCAAAAAATATTTTGGTTTCATGTGTATTTTTATCTTAATTATTTTTTCTGCAAATTTCTTGTATTTTCCTCCAGAACATCTTTGCTTTTGGGCATGTCAGCCAGGCGTGGTAAAAGGTACCTACTTCATTCTCGCACTTCCAGCATTTATTATTTACAGTTTTATAGATTATACCTAATTTCTGTGGAGTTATATACCACCTGTAGAACATCTTATACCAATTTTCCTTCATGACAGTGGAATATGTATATTTAATTTATCTGCACCATATTTGTTCCCATTCCTTTAATAGGTCTTCCAATATTTTTTGCCCAGTTTATCATGCATTCCTTTACCTTTTTCTTGTTCTGTTATCCCAGGCCCTGATTAACACTTTTTTGCACCCTAGGCCACAGTTTGGAAGTACGCCCCCTTTAAGCCAACCTCCCGCCACTTCTAAGGTCCCCATTCCCACCGGCTGGAAAGCTCCGATGTGTTCTGAAGGTCTCCTCAGGAGTCGGGAGGCTTGGGGAGAGCGCAGCGGGTGCAAACTCGCTCCAAAGGTGCATGAGAGAGAGAGAGCGTGCAAGAGAGACGGAGGGGACGAAGCAGAGACTTTGCCTGGAGAAGGAGTGAGGAGGGGCATGAGAAAGGGGGAAAGAGGGGCGCAGAGCAGGGGGTTTTTTTGGTCCATGATCCTCCCCCCCCCCCCGGTTTGCGCCCCTAGGCCATGGCCTTGTTGGCCTTATGGGTAATCTGGGCATACGTTACCCAGTCTAAGAGTTTATTGTATATATCGGATATATTCTTCTTCTCCTTTTGCCAAATACTTTCCCATATGGTATATTTTTCCATAAAACAGATTTTATTATCTTTATTAAAATATTATTTTAGTTGTATATGCTGAAACCATGTGAAGGAGTCAAATTGTCAATTCTTTTATGATCCCAGATTATCTGCTTTGAACTGGATTAGATGAGTCCTCACTGCCAAATAATCTGGGACAAATAGATAATCTGGTATGAGATCCTGGGATGTAGGGCAGTGTAGATCTAGGGTTCCCATATGTCCCTTATTCTAAGGGACGTCCCTTATTTTGGCCCTGTCCCTTATTTTTGACTAGCAGGACAGGACTGGGTGGGGTTGACCAGAGGAAGGCGCGCGCTGTGGTTTCCACGGCAATGCCTGCCCGGGGATTCCCACTCGCAGGGCAGCCTGCGTCCCCGTTGGAAGGAAGAGGCGATACAGGACTTTTTCAAAGTACAGGAGACTAATTAACCATTACCCAAGGGGAATGTTGGATCATGTTGGATAAAGATAGTTTCTGGTTGCCTGAGAGTTACTCTTAAAATAGGCCTAGCTGTGCATCCCAATACTATACAACGCTGTGTATCCCATACTATACTATACCATTAACTATTGACATAATAATCATGATGTACTTTCTTATAAAATGTATTTTATTTTAATGTTTGGACAGTGCACTTTTAAAGTCAGCAAAGCCAAGTACTAAATACAGATGGAGAAAATTAGGTAGTTCTGATAATGTTTTTTCTGCATGACAAAGCATGCAGAAACATACCACGTACTGTTAAGAGGGTGTAAGTCAGTTTCTTTTGTGAGTTTGTCATTATCTTAGTCTGTTAATAAAACTATTTCTACCTAATGTTTGAGTTTAATGAAGTGTCCCTTATTTTTGTGAAAAATCCCGTAAATGTCCCTTATTTCTTTTATTAAAAAAACTAGCTGTACCTGGCACACGTTGCTGTGCCCTTTTTAGGAGATGCGAGAAAGTCCAATCATCCACGGTGTGCCCTCCTCTAAACTGCAGTTGGATGGAGTGTGGGTCATGGGGGGCATGGTGTGCCAAGTTGGGTCTTTATTGGTCTTGGTTCTGGGCCGCAGTGGTCTGTGGGGAATGATGGGTTTTGAAGTACTACAAATCCCATTTTCCATGGTGGTACTTCAAGTCCCACCATGCATGGTCGGGGCTCTGTGTGCCAAGGTAGGTTACTGTAAATTCAGGCCATACACAATGTCCCATGAGCTGAGGCCTAGTTAGGAACAGCAAGTTAATGAAGCCTTACTGTCAATTCAGGCCATACACAATGTCCAATGAGCTGAGGCCTAGTCGGGAGAATCAAGTTAATGAAGCCTTACTGTCAATTCAGGCCATACACAATGTCCAATGAGCTGAGGCCTAGTCGGGAGAATCAAGTTAATGAAGTCTTACTGTCAATTCAGAGTGTAAACAGCTTCCCAGTAAGTGAGGGCTAGTTAGGGAAATCAAGTTAATGAAGCCTTACTGTCAATTTTGGGCGTGGTCTGTTATATTTTGGGGTGTAAATTTTCGGTTGGAAGTGATTTGGGTGTTTGTGTTGGGGATTGGCTCAGGCCTTTTCCTTATTCTGTTTTGGCAGTTTAATATGGTTCGGAATTTTCATGTTGGCTGGCCAGTGCAGCAGTTATGCAAATCCGCCCTTATTGGCAGCCAATCATGTTGTTCAGAATGTAGAGGCTGGGAGAGTCGTTGGCAGCCCCGGAGGATGCTGGTAAATGTAGTTGTATGTTTAGTCGGTGTGTTGGGGGCCTCTTAGGTTTTGGGGGGGAAAGTTTCTTTGCTACAATCGTACCTTGCTTGAGGCCTATTTCTGTTGGCAAGTAGTGTGTTTCTGCGTTGTATGGTTTCTTTGTTTGAGGTATACATCACATGACGTGAACCCATTTATATAATAGATGGCAACCCTATGTAGATCCGGCCTGAGTCTGCACTGACAGTCCTAATTGCATGAAATGAGTGTAGACAGGGCGATCGGCGCCATCTACAATGCGATATCATCCATTTTCCGAATGCGTAATAACTGTGGTTCAAACTGGATTATATGGCAATGTAGAAGGCCTTGTAGAGGCGGCGTGGCCTTTCCTCCTAGGCCTAGGGCCCTTCCACACAGAATATCAAGGCAGGAAACCCCACAATATCTGACCCTGAGGCTTTGAATTGGAACATATGGCAGTGTGGACTGAAATAATAACCCAAATCCAAGCAGATGTGGTGGGATTCCCTGCCTTGGTTTCCTGGGTGATATGGCTGAGGGAATGAATGGCCCCTAGCCAACAACAGAGGATGCCTGCGTAGAGCCAAGAAGGGTCAATGCCTGGAGCCGAATGAGAGCTGGGCCTGCGCATGCGCGCTCGGGCTTGCGTGGGCGTCAATGGAGGCCGAGCCAAGCCTCACAAGGCGCCCTGGGCTCCAGCGGCTACTAGGCCGAGTGGGAAGCACCGCCCCTTTTTGTCTCGAGGAGCCGAAAAGCCGGCCGGCTCGAGAGCCTGCGCTCCTCATTGGCCGAAGCAGGTGCCCATCACTGTAGCCCCGCCTTCATCAAAAAAAAAAGAGAACCTTCAAAGGCCGTTGGAACTGGAATCTGGAGGGAGGGGGGAGGGGCGGGGCTCCTTAGTGACGTCACGAGCCGGCTTCCCGGCATTCGCTGCGGCGCCGGCTATATAACCGGCATCCGCCCGGCGAGACACTCCCCATTCAGTCGCCCCCGCCATCGGCTCTGCGGTTGATCCTTGCTGTGTCCCTCGCCGTTGCGTCCTTCAAGGCCTCTCTTCGCCGTCAGCATGCCTGGGTACTCCAACGACAGGGACCGCGGGTGAGAAGACCGTTGGGGCTCTTTTGAAGGGTGAAGCCTGACGAGGCGGGGGGCCGCTAAAATGGCGGCCGAGGGAGGAGGGGGGGAAAGCCGGGGGTATTTATTTAAAATGGCGGCGGGGGGAGCCGAGAGTGGCCAAAATGGCGGCGGGGGCGTTTGAGGGAAAAAAAAAAGAGAAGCGGGCGGGCGGAGGAAACGATTTTTTTTTTAAAAAAAAATATCAAAGAGTCCGGGAGGGAGGAAAAAATTACGAAATATCGGAAAGGATTGTGACGTGTGGGGGGAATGATGGCGTTGGCGGGGAAATGGAAGCAGCGCCTTCTCCTCTCCTTTTGTCTCCCTCCAAGCGGGTGCTGGCCCCGCCATGCGGTGGCTGAGGGGAAATCAAAATGCCGGCGGCCTCCTTTGTTCCTCCGCCTCCTTTCCCTCTCTCCTTCTTTATCCCCGCCCCGGCGTTAAAATGGACGCGAGCCGGGTTAGAAAATGTGGCGTAGACGTTGAGGGAAAGCCCCCCCCCCCCCAAAAGCGAAGAGAGCGCCTCCGCGCCAGGCCACGCGCCCGCCGCCGGCGTCCCCTTGCTTGCCCCTCTCGCTCACTTCCTCCCAGACTTCCAGGTTGGAGTGCTCGGCCTGGGTTGTATAACAAGAGCCTCGATGGAAAAGAAGAGGCGGGGGGAGGGGGGGTTTGCGCATGCGCAATGGCGCCTTGGCGTTTTTTTTGCTCCCTCTTGATTAGAATCCTCGAAGAGTTGGAAGGGCCAATCCAGTTCATTCCCCGTGCTTGCCTGCCACGCGGGGAGGGCACCATCCAATCACTCCCGGCAGATAGCCATCCCGTGGCTAGACCTCATGTCAAGGGGAAACCTTTTATTATTTATTTATTTATTTATTTATTACTACACTTCTATACTGCCCCTCTCAGCCCGAAGGCGGCTCGAGGCGGTTTACATATGGCAATCACTGCCCTCCAGATAAGAACATAAGAAGAGCCATGCTGAATCGGGCCTCAGCCCATCTAGTCCAGCATTCTTTTTTTTTAAATTTTTTTATTGATTTTACAGTCATTAATAAAAGAAAAGGAAGCATAAAGAGAAAGAAAGAAAGGAGAAAAAGGGAGAGAGAGGAAAAAAAGAACAGGCAGTGTAGGGGGCGGAGAGAAAGAGAGAAGAAAAAGAGGAAATAGGAGATAAAGCTAGATTAGTGGATAAAGGGAAATAGAGAAAAGGAGAGGGAAAAGAAAGGAAAAAGAAACAACAGAGAGAAAAAAGAAAAAAAGAGATTCTACTCTTCCCGTCCGGACGACTGGGGATCAGTCCATACTTGACACTTATGTTTGCCAGTTTTTTCTTTGAATCACCACCATTTTTCTTATGTCATTACCATTCTCCCTAAATTCTTGTTTCTGATGACGGACTGCCAATTAGCCTTATTCCTGGGGCCTTGGTTATTAACTAGACAGTTCAATTGTTCCATGTCCATAAATTCCATTAATTTTGAGGCCCATTCTGTTGGTTCCCATCTAGTCCAGCATTCTGTGTCACACAGTGGCCCACTAGTTGTACACGGGGATCTCTAGCAGAAAGGAGGGCAATACAATTAAAATACAATTAAAACAGTTAAAACACCAACCATATAAAATAACTAGCAATTAACAATTAAAACATAAGATCTTTACCTTTTACTGAAGCACAAACCCATTGTAAACAATAACAATGCCAGTAACATCTAACAGATGTATAAAAACAGCATATAAAAGCCCCTACTAATTAAAATACTCAATAAATTCAGCAAAAGCTGTGGATAACATCAAAACATAAAACATAGAAAAAACGTAATTTCCTTTGTTCTTTTTTTTTTTTGTTAAAGTAGTTTACCGGAATTGTGTCGGTTTCACAATCCTCCCCCGCCCTCTTTGGGACACTCCCTCTCTGCGTCAATGCTTTCAACAATTATTCAACCATTTATTTAAAAAAAAACCACACATCCTTAACAGGCCCAGCTTTGTTTCCTGTATCACAGCAGCTGCTTTACTTATCCTCTAAACAAGTCTTGGCTGTTTTAATATTTGGATATTTATAGAGATATTGCCTTTATTTCCGTTAACAAACCTTAGGCAATATATAATACAATATATATATATAAGAAGAAAAATGTTAACTTGAAAGGGTTTTGGATATAAATAGTGAATTTAAAAGGACATATACCACAGCTCTATGAGAAAAAAAAACAATGTATCTGTACCATCGGGTGAAGTTAACCAGTTTTTAGTTAGTCGTGTCATATTGTATGTAAATCCTCCCCTTACCCTCCCTTACCCCCCTAACCCATCCCATTCCTGCCTTTCCCAGATTCTTTGTTGTTCAATGTCATTTGTTGTTGTTGTTGTATTTTAAACAATAAAAATACTTTATATATATATATATAATACAGATAAGTCACATATAAATATATAATATACAGATAAAAGTCACATATAAAACACAATACTGGTTATCAAATGTACACATATTAAGATTGCTGGCCTTAAAATTTATATTTCTTGGAAGCTAATAACATGTATCTAGGGCTGTGTAGTTTTCTACCATTTAGAGTACTACAGTTATAATCGCATAAAGACTGTAGTTAATTTCTCAGCTTCTCTTTGGTTACTTTAAAAAAAAGATACAATGCTCTTTCGGGTCTTTGAGGCATGAGCAAAAATATTTGCTATCTTTTTTGAGTCCCCCAAAATATACTTTGAATACCAATTTAAAGATCTTCCAGGCCAATGACAGATAAGAGGTGTTATTACCTTCCTTCTTTTATCCCTATAAAAGGAACATTCAAACATGACATGCAGTAAAGACTATTACTATCACCACTATCAGGCTGGTTTAATGGGTAATGATGACTTTGTATAGTTTTAATTGTGTTGTTTTTATCATGATGTGTTGTTGAAGGCATTGTTGAAATAGCCTCTTGGTGGGGCTGAAGGTAAGCTGCCCTGAGTCCCCCCTCTGGGGTTGAGAAGGGGAGGTTAGAAATATGGTCAATTAAATAATAAATATCACAATACTATTATTATAAATAATGATATTTCTTCATTTATTTATTTACAATATTTCTCCCCACCTTTCTTGAGCCAGAAAATGGCAATGATATTATTAGAGCAATAATACTTTATAATTATACACTTTATTTATATTCTGCTCTTCTCACCCCGAAGGGGACTCAGAGCGGATTACAGGTACACATACAATCCCTGCTGTTTTCCACATACACACATATAGATGAACGGAGGCAAACTCTGGCCACCAGAAGGAGCTGATGCACTCATCTCTCAGTGTTCCCAGCGTCCCTTGTTGTTCCTTCTGCATTCCTGGCATTCTTTTATGGCCTCTTAATTCAGTCAAAATTTGCCTCCCCACTTAATGTGGTACCATTATCTCCTACTTGACAGATGCAACTGTCTTTCAGGCTGCAAAGGTCGACAGCAGGCTACACTTAAAGGCCGAGCACCCATCTTGACTCGGGCAGGTCTTGAACTCATGACCTACTGGTCAGAGAGATCTTATGCAGCTGACACTTAGCCAGCTGCGCCACATTCCCATCACATTTAACAATAAAGTTAAATAATAACTTTATTTATTAACCTCACCACCATCTCCCAAAAGGTACTCTGTGTGGCTTACAAAAGCACATGTTAGAGCAGTGCAATATACAGTACAGTAAAACACATTAATGGCTCCATGCAGTCATGCTGGTCACATGACCTTGGAGGCGTCCACGGACAACGTTGGCTCTTCAGCTTAGAAATGGAGATTAGCACCAACCCCCAGAGTCTGACTCGACTAGACTTAATGTCAAGGGGAAATCTTTATTTATTTATTACTACACTTTTATTTATACCGCCCCTCTCAGCCCGAAGGTGACTCGAGGAGGTTTACATGGCAGTCACTGCCCTTCAGATAAAATACAATTAAAACATTTAAAACACTAACCATATAAAACAACTAGCAATTAACAATTAAAACATAAAACCTTTACCTTGCTAAGGTACTGAAGCACAAACCAATTGTAAACAATAACGATGTCAGTAACTTCAAACATATGTATTTAAAAAGCATGTAAAACCCCCTACCAATTAAAATACTCATTAAAATGCAGCAAAAGCTGTGGATAACATCTGTTAATGCTATTTGAAGGCCTGCTATGTTAGATATACGTAGCAAGGCATTAAAATGTGGTAAAATTAGAACAGTAACATTACAGAAATGCTACAACATAGAAATTTACATTATAAAACATAAAACATTACACATTTCAGATAAAACAAGCCCAAAATTCTTACTTTATCATTCTAAGATTTATCTAGTCTTTCAGAGAATAATATCACTAACAAGGCAGCCTTTTGTGCCAGTTGCCTTCAGGCTAGGCTGAGTTGTACAAATATTAGAGGCCAATGAGGGGAGGCTTTGGCAAGCACAAGATTTATGGGCATTCCCTTTCCATTAGTAGTTTGTCCTCTGCTTTAATATTTGAGATTTGTGGATGGGCATATATAGCAGCAAGGAATTATAGAATATGAATTGCCAGGCTGTGCTGTTGAATGATTTTAAATAGTCACATTTGTCTCAACAGGTTTGGTAGCCCTCGTTTTGGAGGAAGCAGAGGGGGATCTTTAGGTGGAAAGAAATTTG
The DNA here is from genome assembly GCA_030556195.1 of Anolis apletophallus. Lineage (NCBI taxonomy): Eukaryota > Metazoa > Chordata > Lepidosauria > Squamata > Anolidae > Anolis > Anolis apletophallus. The sequence goes on along the minus strand of JARBWK010000001.1, from coordinate 160,863,738 downwards.
GAAATCCTGGAGAAAAGCTGACAAAGAAGAAATGGAATCTAGATGAGCTTCCCAAGTTTGAGAAAAACTTCTACCAGGAACATCCTGATGTTGCCAGGCGTCCTATGGTATAACTGCCTTGCTGTGCATATTGGAATATGTTTGAACTTTTTTTAAACTGTAGACCAGGACAATAAGGTCCCTAAATAGTTTTATGACCCTAGCATCTTCCTATCTTCATAATAAAAATATAAATGGCTTTTTAAAACCACTAAATCTAAGCCCCTGGTTGTTCAGCACCAGAGGATTTCTAATCCTGTTTTCTCACATCTATGTGGCCTCTGAAATATTTTGGGGGCAGATAATCTCAATATTTGTTGATTTTTTTTGTTACCCTTGAGAAAAATATAGCTGAAGAGTGTCTTTGCTTTACTTACAGCAAGAGATTGAACAATATAGAGGAGGCAAGGAAATTTCAGTTAAGGGCCATAACTGTCCCAAACCTGTTATGAACTTCTATGAAGCTAATTTTCCTGGTAAGTAGCAATACTATTGTTGACATATAGATATTTGTATACATCCTTATTTCATTGAATGCCAGGCCCTTAACCAGTCCACTTTCATTTCTTTTAGCAAATGTTATGGAAGTAATCCAGCGACAGAACTTTACTGAACCAACTGCTATTCAGGCACAAGGCTGGCCTGTTGCCTTGAGTGGACTGGATATGGTTGGAGTAGCACAAACTGGATCGGGGAAAACACTGTCTGTGAGTGACTTGTTCTGTTGGTTCTGAGAGTAACTTGTTCTGGATGTTTTAAAATTAAGAAGTGCAGTGTACTTGGAGAGATAAAGAATATTCTTTGTATTTTCTTAACAGTATTTGTTGCCTGCCATAGTGCATATAAATCATCAGCCATTTCTTGAGCGAGGAGATGGGCCTATTGTAAGTACTGAACTATGCATATTTTAATTTAATAGTGACTTGTCACCTCTAACATAATGAAACCTATCTATGAGTTAGAGTGAATAAGACTTTTGAATTCCTAAATTTTAAGGCTAAAATTGAACAATGGGGAATCATAGTGAATATTGAGACCAAGACAGGACTTCAGTAATGTGATTGAACTTGTACAAATAGTTGAGTATGTGATCCTACTAGTTTCATTTCTGTTTACTATTAGCTCTTGTGCTGGAGCTCCTTGGTGGTTTTACTTCTTATACAAGAATGTAGCATCATTATGCGGGCAGAGGGCATTGGCTAATTGTAACCTAATTATAGCAGTTACAGAAGCCTTGGGATTATTTTATGCATAGCAAGCTTGTTAAAAGTCAGAAAAATAATGTTTTAAAGGAAATATCATATTCCAAGAATATATTGAACTGGTGTTGGCATGTATAAAAACTATTTTGAGAACAATGCCATCCTTTTAATACGGTACTGGATTTGATTAATCAATTAAGAGCATCACAAAGTCTGTATTTTCACTTCTCTCCATAGTGTCTGGTGCTGGCACCAACTCGAGAATTGGCTCAACAAGTGCAGCAAGTTGCTGCAGAATATGGCAGAGCCTGCCGCTTAAAGTCCACTTGTATTTATGGAGGTGCTCCTAAGGGACCACAAATACGTGATCTGGAAAGAGGTATGAAAAGGATAATTTTTGTGGGGAGATGGAGACTAGTAACTGAACATTATAATTTTATACTGCAGAAATTACAAGCCATATATCCTATCTTTCATTGATTCCAGGGGTGGAAATTTGCATTGCAACACCTGGTAGGCTCATAGACTTTTTGGAAGCTGGAAAGACCAATCTCCGGAGATGTACTTACCTTGTTCTTGATGAAGCTGACAGGATGCTGGATATGGGCTTTGAACCTCAGATCCGAAAGATTGTAGACCAGATAAGAGTAAGTGTCTAAATTTCACACTGGGTTTATGCACTTGAAAGATTGCCAAGAAGCTGTTAAGAGTTAACTAGTGTGCTAGAAGTTCATTTAGTTCCTTGATTGTATGTGTGGGATGCTAAGCAAACCATTTGATGTTAAGGGCAATCCATTTGTTTCCAGCCTGATAGGCAGACTCTCATGTGGAGTGCAACATGGCCTAAGGAAGTGAGGCAACTTGCAGAAGACTTCTTAAAAGAATATGTACACATCAACATTGGCGCACTGGAGCTTAGTGCCAATCACAACATTCTGCAGATAGTAGATGTATGTCATGATGTAGAGAAGGATGACAAGTAAGTGAAATAGGAAATCTTTCATTTGAAGGCATATAAAAAGTTATGTGTAGCTGTAAACATGACCGCAGACCCTTCAAAGGCTTCTTGTGCAATATCACTGCTCAAAGAGGACATTCTCTTTTTGTTTTGAAGGCTTATACGGTTGATGGAAGAAATTATGAGTGAGAAAGAAAACAAGACAATTGTGTTTGTGGAGACCAAAAGAAGATGTGATGACCTTACTAGAAAAATGAGACGAGATGGGTAAGCATTTCAATAAACCTTCCTTGTTAGCCTGTTATTGTGCTATTTTGGTACAGCCCTAGCCTAGATACAGTGGCTTAATATTGTACTTTTTTCTGCCTCTGTTTGCTTTAATTTCTGATCCAGACTCTGTATGACTAATTAGCTACATTGTTTTTTATGACCTTACATAAACCAATAGTTATCAGCAGAACAGTTGTAGTTGGGGATTGCTTCCGTAGATACAGCAGTTTAGCAAAAAGATGCCATGATGATATAACCACCCAAGCCATATGTGACAAAAGGCCATTGCTACTGAGTTCCTACTATTTTAGTATTTACCATATTTATATTCCACCCATCTCAACCCCGAAGGGGACTCTGGGCAGCCTAACAAAGGCAATAATTCAATGCCTTGTATTAATGCATTAGTGAATAGACTTTGGAACAATAGTTTGAATGCTTATGTGTGGTTGTGAATATACTTGCAGGTGGCCAGCAATGGGTATCCATGGTGACAAAAGCCAGCAGGAGCGAGACTGGGTTTTAAATGGTGAGTGATTCTGATTGTGTTTAATTAATTCAGACTGGTGCTATTGCTACCAGGTGTTTAGTGTTAAATACAACTAATCTGCTTTTCTTTGGTGCAGAATTCAAACATGGGAAGGCTCCTATCCTGATTGCTACAGATGTTGCCTCCAGAGGTCTAGGTTAGTACAATTCTAATCTTGGGTGCCGCCCAAATTTTTAAAGAAAGTTCATTGCTTTCTTTAACCTCTGCATTTTTCTAAGTTTTTTCACATAAAGGTGCAGTCTTTGTGGCAAGGCCTAGGCATGACAATCGGAGGACTCGAGGGGGATGGAGGACTAATGGAAGTGATCGTCTGGACGCTTCCAGTCCGATAGAGAGGTGAAAGTTGAACATTGTGTGCCAGTAATCTTCAAAAGGCAAAGACAAAAACTACGACCCTATAAACTGTTCTCTCAAACGGTTGCTTCATTCACGGTTCACTTTTGCCCGGTTATTTCTACTGTTCCATGCTTTGCATGACACTGCCCTAGTGCACTGCTGTTTAGTCTGTGTGCATACTGTTTGCTGTGGTCCGTGAGTCTTTGGATTTCAGTGAGTTTGCTGAAATGTCGAAGAATAATTAAACTTCTGTGGTCTCTGATTTTTGCCAACCTTTGAAATGGAGAGAGCAGACTTAAAATGTACTGAGCCTTGTACAAATTGGTGAGTACTGGCACATGAAATTTGAAAGTCCACCTCTCATATCCAAGTTGGGGTGGGAAAGCAGTGGCTTTTCAAACCTGGAGTTCCTCCGTCACCTATACCCTAAGCGTCATGTCGAGACCTGCCAGAGAGAGACCCACTCAAGTGAACGCTGGCTTCTTGGAAGCGCTTGCCTAGACGAGACACAGTGCATGAAAACAACTTGATGACCTTTCAGGGACAGGTATGTTTTTCTTGCAGCTGCGGTTGAAAGGTCTTGGCAAGACAAGCAGTGTGACCCTCTTTTTAAGCTTCTGATGTGCGACAAGGCCTCGTTTTTATCTCGAGGTCCTTGGGAGCACTCCCAAGAGGCTACTGTGAACTTATTGGTCCTACTGCAAGAAGCATTCAGATGTCACTTGATTTGTAGGGGCACTCTGGTAAGGATGTTAGGTTGCAGGGTTAATTGCAGAGAGATTCAGAGGGAAGAGTTGCAGCAATGTTCAGTGTTCCTCTTTTTTGCAGGAAATAGATAATTAACATTCTTTACAGCAGTTAGCGTCATACAGTCTATTTCTATCTAACTTGCTTTTTCATCTGGCTGTTGTGGTGTGCAAAATTTTGTGCATTGCATTTTGCTGCACTGCAACACTTTACAGATGTGGAAGATGTGAAATTTGTCATCAATTATGACTACCCTAACTCCTCTGAGGACTATATCCACCGAATTGGACGAACTGCCCGCAGCACCAAAACAGGCACAGCATACACATTCTTTACACCTAACAATATAAAGCAAGTAAGCGACCTCATCTCTGTACTTCGTGAAGCTAATCAGGCGATCAACCCAAAATTACTCCAGTTGGTTGAAGACAGAGGTTCAGGTAAATCTTTTATTTCGCCTTATTCAAATACATTTTTGATAGCTGACTTAACAAGCGCATGTACTGTGAAGTGTGTTCTGACATCACAATTCCTTTATTACCTATGAAATATTGCTATAAATAGTAACAGTTATGCAGAACTTAAGCTTTGACAAGATGTCACAGGAAAAGAGATCTGTGTTTGTTTGTTGCGCCTATTTGGAACAATAGTCTGGTTGCCCCTAATAAGCCTGTTTCAACTTTGAATCATTCTAGGTCGTTCCAGAGGTGACCGGCGTGACAGATACTCTGCGGGCAAAAGAGGTGGATTTGGTTTTAGAGAGAGGGAAAACTTTGAAAGAACCTATGGTGCAGTGGGCAAGAGAGACTTTGGTGGAAAAACTCAGAATGGTGGCTATGGTGCTCAAGGTTTTGGTAATGGAACTGGCTTTGGAAGCAACTTTGGAGCAAGTGGCATGCAGAGTGGATTTAGGGCTGGCACCACAGGTTTCCAGAATGGCTTTGACCAACAGTATGGAAATAACATGGCAAACATGCACGGTGCAATGAACCAACAGCAGTATACATACCCTGCAACTGGTGGTACACCAATGATAGGTTATCCAATGCCAGCAAACTATACCCAATAACCTAGTCTATTTAAGTGTCTTGTTTTTTTCATAATTGCTCTTTATATTGTGTGTTGACAACATAGTTATTTAAAATCTTATGGAACATGCAGAAACGTCTGCAGTGCAACAGTACCTGGTGCACTTTTCCGCTATTTAAGTTGAATATTCTCTACATTCCTGAACAATTTTTAGTTTTTTGTACTAGAAAATGCAGACTGTGTTTTCACAAAGTAAATGTACAGTGATTTGAAATACAACTGGGGGCAATGCATGGCCTTCCAATAAAGATATTTGAAAACAGAAGTCGCTTGTTCAGTGTTTGAATTATTGATCTATCAGAAGTTGTCTCTTCCATTCTCACTAGATTGGCTGTAATATAAGTGCCTTTAGGATCCATTGAGAACCTTATTTTTCTGATAAGTCTATTAGAATTCAGAACCTCTGAGGTTCATTCTTTTTTGAATAAGTAATAAGTTCCCCCAAGCACTGTAAGAAAAGGACAGCACAATCTCTTGAAATTGGTTGAAAGAGAGAGAGGATTCTTAAATGTCTCAAAAGTAAAAAACCCCACGCTGTCTAAAATGACATAACTTGTTATTGTCAGTTTAGTGAAATTAAACTGGAAATTAAGGGGAATTCATTGCAAGAGTTCTGTAAAATCTTGTCAGATTGTTTTCCTAATGAGTTTAGTGCAGAGTTTTAATTATCCTATTTTAGGGTAGTCTCCTCCTATCCTAAATAATAGTGCATTTAGAATTGTGTATTAAACATCAGACTTCCTGTTGAAACTGGAAAGGTATCAGATTGTTTTACTGGAGATTTTGTGGTACCTATTCCTTTGAAAACACCTGTTCCTCCTAGGATAATATGAAAGTTACACAGCTATGCATTTGAAATGGTTTACTGGTGTGGATGAGTGGCTTACACGATGTGAACTTAAGAATTACCACTTGGGGTTTTTTTGTGAATTGCCAGTGTCAAGAACTCTTGGGGGGTGTATATGTAAGAAGTTTTTAGTTTATTGGTGATTCAACACTGGAATCAAACATGCTTCAACCTAAAGTGGTATGCAAATAAATTAGCTGTTTTGGAGCAGAATCCGAATCTGGTTTCCCAAATCAAAAGACTGTTCTTAAGAAAAACGCTGACCTATTTTAAATGCAAGTCTGAATAAATATGCATCATTTCAGTTATGTAAAATGACATTAGCATCTGTTTTGTGTTGTCACTCCACCCATGAAAATATTTTAATCGGAATGGAAAACATTTAAAAATGCCTCCCCTTGCAACTTGCAGATATTTGTAGATGCTAAATTGATTTTTATTTTGTTAAAAGGCAGGTCGTATTGGTAATCCTAATTTCAGTGGATTTCATTTTCTTAGCAAAGATAAATATGTAGTTTTGACCTAGTAACCCAACTACCCCTTAGATTTATTTTGAGTGCGCCGAAGTACTTCAAATCACCTATAATAGGATTATTCTGACTCACTGGAACTTGAACATGGCTGACTCCCATCCTCTTTCTTTGGTAACTGGCTCAGTGAGTTTAATGCTGCTTCTCTGTAAGCTCCACCTAATGGAAGTAGGTTATAACTGATTTAACAAATGTTGCATGATGGAAATTTCCACTGGCCTGCTGCTGAGCCAGAATGACTGTGCCAGTCCTGAATGCCATTGGCAACGTTGGCAAAGTGCACTTCTAAAACCACATTGAAATCTAGTATTCAGGTATGGAACCGGGAATCTTAACGATTAAAAACATACTTTTTTGAGCATTTGAAGAGGTGTTCCATGGTAATGTGCTTGTGTTTTCAGCACTGGAAACTACAGTAATCCAAAAATATCTGGAAAATGTATAGCAAAGTATATGAAATTTAATTAGACTAGAATTCATGTAACGGGTACATTTTTGGCACTTACTCGTGAAAGAATTTTACTGCTGAAATGGGTCCATGAATGGATAGAGAAACTGTTAAAAGGTGTTGCATCATCCCCATTGAGAAGATGGTTCAGTATTCAGTAATGGCAATGATTGTTTTGATGAATATGAAGCACCTCAGTTTTTTGCAGTTTTGTGTGTACTGGCGCCAGTATTACATGGCAAAAACGCACATTCTTGATCCATCGTGTTTACAGGCTTTTAGTACTATCTATGTCCTGGCAACTCTTAGCTATATCACTTGAAACCAGCTCAGCCTTTCCTTAAATGTGACATTTCTCCTCATATCTACTGAATGTTTTCTTGCCACCCTTGCTTTAAAAATAGCAAACTAATAACCTTGATACTCAGTTGGGGAATCGCCATAATTTCCATTCACTTCTTCCTTTAAGCAGGAATAACACTTTAAAACCAGGAGCAGAAACAAATTACACATTTTGTTATAGTGATCAAGTGATCTCCATTTAGCCTTTTTAACAGTTTGATATCAAACAACACACACTAGGGTCAGTTTAATTTTATTTCCACAATAAAATTGTCAAGTGTTAAATATACAGTACGTACTATCTGTGGGGAATCATTCTAATACCTGAAAGAATTTGATTATACCTGGATACATACTTGAGGGACCTAGAGAGGCCTACAAATACTTCAGCGAAGGAACATTTAAAATTTTTTTATTGAATCTAAACTAGAAGTGTCCTGATGAGTCTTTCTGTTCTGGAGGTCAGGGGAGTTGCTATATGTGCATGCTGCCTTCAGGTATGTCAGTTTTGTGCAACTTGCACATTTCAGTTTTCAGTTACCAAACAGCTATTGTATATCTCAACATCTACCCAACATCCCTCTAGGTCAGTAGTTGTATTCTGGGAACATGATACATTTTATCTGAATTAATTGGATATTTTTATTACCCTCTTGGTAGAATGGGAAATGCTCCTGCTAATCAAGGTAGCCAATCCCAGCATTCACACTTGTCTCAAGCTGACAAAAGAGTTATTTCTCCCACCCTGGACATTCCACAGATATATAAATCCGTCAGAGAATGCTTCTGGAACATGGCCATATAGCCTATCAACCTTACAATGCTCACTTGACAGCATCTCTTCCCTCTGGCCAAGTATGACCAAAACCAAACCTGTTTCACAATTTTAAGTGTGTGTTTCCTGCTTGCCCAACAATTGCCATTATTGTAAGTTTAAAATCTACATCCTTATTACAAGGTACAGCTAGAGCCAGTACATGATATTTTGCTAGCAGAAGTGAGGCCTCTTCTCCTCCATGAAGCCTTGTACTCAAGGCAATAACCCTAAATGTACTTCCTCATCTGCATGTTAACAATTGCGTAATTTGCTGCCCTTTCACAACAGCCAACACTACTGTGAATCTTGGCAACATAAAGTAATCTACTGTGAAACATTTTCAGATTATGGCAGGCATGTGAAAATTTATTAACTTTATTTAGCCCATAATTCCAGATGACTTCTCTCTGATATCCTGGTTAGGGAACATGTAACCCTCCTGATTTGTTGGACTACATCTTCCATCAGCTCTGCCTGGCACAGCCACAGACTGGATGATGAGAGCTGCAGCTCAGAAACTTCCAGATGGCGACAACGTGCATCTGTGGTGTAACTTATAAAATTGAGGTAATGCAAAATGAGTTAATGCAGACACAGTGTCCTTTTTGCTGTAATATCAAAAAGTGGTGAAATGGAGAGGAGAGTGTTATCCTTTCCATCCCTTTATTCTATGTGAAGTCTTGGCGATTACGCAGGTACAAGTTTAGAAAACTCCACGACTCTGCATGTCCAACTCTGAAATGAAACCAGCTGATTTTTATGAGCGGCCTTCACTTCTATCTCCAGAAGGAGAAACAAAAGAGATAAACCACCACTGGAAACAGCCAAATAGATTAGTCTTAATTGTGAGCTAACAACATATACTGTAAGCCTTCTGGTTACAATACAAGCAGCAATCCTTAGAGCAGTGTTTCCCAACCGGTGTGCCGCAGCACACTAGTGTGCCGTGGGAAATTGGAACCTCCAATACCCTCTCCCCCGCCGAACACTTTCTTCTCCACTTGGGCTCCCTTCCCAGCCTCGCTCTGTGAAAGGGAGTTGAAGGCCAAAACATTTGGGAACCCACAGGTTGAGAACCACTGTACTAGGGGTACAGCTAGAATGAATGGAGTTTGACATGGATTTTTAACTGACATGACCCAGTACTCCGAAATCATGAAAACTATAGTTTGGTGGTGAAGTCTAAAACCTTATAAAACCACACCTCCCAGGATTCTATAGCCATGTTCAAACTTCATTCTACACCACAGAATCCCCCTGGGAGATTTGGGTTCGAATCCCCACCCAGCCGTGCTGCTTAACTGCCCCTTTAATGGCCATGGGGTCATGGGAGCTGCAGTTTTGCAAGGTCTTTAGACTCAGAGTGCTGTGGTCTCGCCAAACTACATCTCCCCTGACTCCACACCAGGCTGCCTTTCCAGCCGTCTGGGCCCCCAACTCAGGCTTCTGGGAGTTGAAGGCCCAAACTACACCTTCTGCTTGCTGTGAGCTAACTGCTCAGTTAAGTATCCTGTTCTGTATATTGAAATACTATTTTGGAGATTTCTCTAACAGACGTACCCTCAGAGGAAGCAGGACAAAGGCAATCTTGTATAGAAAATCCTGAGAGAAGTTTCCTCCTTGAGGTTACCATATTCATTTTTAATTCTATCGGAATACAGTTACAATGTGTAAAAAACCAGAAAGTTAAAAATTCGGCATTGTGCTAGATTTCCATTGACCAGAAGCTGGCCACTGGAGTGCCTCTGGTGTTGCTGTGTGAAGGTCCTCCACTGTGCATGTGGCTGGGCATAGACCACACTGTAGTAAGTGTCTGTGGTTTCTTCTCCTCCACACTCGCATGTCGTGGACTCCACTTTGTAGCCCCATTTCTTAAGGTTGGCTCTACATCTTCTGGCCCCAAAGTGTCTTCCAAACTGCCATGAGAGGGGGTTGCTATGAGAGGTGAATGACTGAGGGCCATTCCACACAGCCATATAACCCAGAATATCAAGAAAGAATAACCCACAATATCTACTATCTGAGGCCCCTTTCACACAGCGGAATAAAATCCCACTTTTTCTACTTTGAACTAGGATATAGGCCCCCTGGTCGCGCAGCAACTGCTGAGCAGCTGAACTTGCTGACTCAAAGTTTGGCGGTTCAAATCCAGGAAGCGGGGTAAGCTCCCACAATTAGCTCCAGCTTCTGCCAACCTAGCAGTTTGAAAACAGGCAAATGTGAGTAGATCAATAGGTACCGCTTCTGCGGGAAGGTTACGGTGCTCCATGCAGTCATGCTGGCCACATGACCTTGGAGGTGTCTACGGACAATGCCAGCTCTTGGGCTGAGAAATGGAAATGAGCACCCCACAGTTGGACACAACTAGATGTAATTAATGTCAAGGGGAAACATTTACCTTGATATGGCAGTGTGGGCTCAGATAACCCAGTCCAAAGCAGATATTGTGGGATTTTCTGCCTTGATATCCTGGGCTATGGAGCCCCTGGTGGCGCAATAGGTTAAACCAATGAGCTGCTAAACTTGTTGACTGAAAGATTGCAGGTGCAATTCTAGGGAGCAGAGTGAGCTTCCGTCGTCAGCCCCAGCTTGTGCTGAACTAGCAGTTCGAAAACATGCAAATGTGTGTAGCTCAATAGGTACCGCTCCGGCGGGAAGGTAACGGTGTTCCATGCAGTCATGCCGGCCACATGACCTTGGAGGTGTCTACGGACAACGTGGGCTATTCAGCTTAGAAATGGAGATGAGCACCAACCTTCAGAGTCGGACACAACTACACTTAATTAATGTCAAGGGGAAACTTTTACCTTTATATGGCCGTGTGGGCTCAGATAACCCAGTTCAAAGGAGATACTGTGGGATTTTCCGACTTGACATTCTGGGTTATTTATTTATGACATTTCTATGCCGCCCTTCTCACCCCGAAGGGGACTCAGAGCAGCTTACAAGTAAAATGTAAATACAATATATTATATTACTGCCATAGCACAATACTAATATATTACATTGAACTATAACATTATGTCATGTTTCAGACCCATATAGAACAGACAGTACGATAGCTCTGTACACACTGATTTTGGTGCTTTGCCTGAGGTGCTTGTTGCTCCAGACTCTTGTGAAGCCTTCCAAATGCACTATATGCCTTTGCTAATCTGTGATCTATCTCTGTCAATCTTGGTGTCTGAAGAGATTATGCTTCCTAGGTAGGTGAACTGCTGAACGGATTTAAGCACAGATTTGCCTATGCTGACGTGGGGACGATGGTGTTCTTCCTGTGGTGCGGGCTGGTAGAGGACTTCCGTTTCCTTCAGGCTGACTTCCAGCCGAAATAGCATTGCAGCTGCTGCAAAGCAGGATGTGAGGCGCTGCAGGGCTGCTTCTGAATGGGCGACAAGGGCAGCATCGCCAGCCAAAAGCAGCTCACGGACTAGATAGTTTAGAGTCTTAGTGCGAGCCCTCAGACGGCTTAAGTTGAACAAGCTACCATCAGTACAATAGTGCAGTGTTTCCCAGCCTTTTTTGAGCCGTGGCACACTTTTAACATTAAAAAAATCCGGGGGCACACCACCAACCAAAATGACACAAAATGACACTCTAACACAGTAAAGAACGGTTGGGGCCTGCTGGGAGCAGCTGCTGGGAGTGCCGAAGCCGGGGAGGGGTGGAGCCAGGCTGCACCATGCCCCGCCCCTACCCCCAGCTTCACCTCTCCCAGCAGCTGCTCCAGCCTTGAGGGGTAGTGCCAAGCCAGCGGTGCCAGAGCCAGCACAATGCTGGCTTGGCACTGTCCCTCAAGGCTGGAGCAGCTGCTGGGAGTGCCGAAGCCGGGGGGGGCAGAGCCAGGCCGCGCCATGCCCCGCCCCTCCCCCCAACTTCAGCTCACCTACAGGCCGCGCCATGCCCCGCCCCCTCCCCCCAGCTTCAGCTCTCCTACAGAGGAGGAGCATGAGCGGTGAACGGGCTTCAGTGGGCGAGGGGCGAGAGTCATGGTGGGAGTCATGGCGGATTGGAGGCTGGCTGGGGAAACAGCCGAAGGAGGCGACGCCCCGGTCCTTCTTCTTTTTCTTCGCCACTGCCCGGCCCTTCCTCCTCCTCCGCCAAGCAGCAGGAGTTTGGCAGGAAGGGGGGGGGGAGGAAGGGGGGCAGAGAGCTTTTCTCTCGGCACAGCAGGAGGTCCGTCACGGCACACTAGTGTGCCACGGCACACTGGTTGAGAAAGACTGCAATAGTGTCTATATATGCCGTCTTCTTCTTCGAGGTCTGCCATAGCCCTTTGGAGCATCATGCTGAAAAAGATTGTAAATAGGGTTGGTGCAAGACTCTAACATTATACTGTAATATTATTAGTAATATTACATGTAATATAAAATATGGCTGTGTGGAAGTCCACAACGTCACAGATCCCAGTTCAAAGCAGATAATATGGGATTTTATTCAGCAGCCAGCTGTGTGGAAGGGGCCTGAAGGGACAAATACTCCTTAACGCCACACTTCAGGAACAGGGGCGGTTTTCCATGACTCATTGCATCCTTCTGCTGTTTGGCGCATGCGCCGCAGCAATAAGACTAGGCTCTTGGTTCAGTGCCATAAAAAAAGAGTGCCTTTCGGCGCATGCGCACTTCACTAATCGGAGGGGGCGGGGCCACGCGCCTCGGAGCCATGAGGCTCACAGGCTCGCGGCTCTCGTGGCTGCTCCGAAGAGGCAGCCGGCGCGCGCGGCGCCCAGGCGGAGGAGGGATAGGGATAGGATTCCGCGGGGTCTCAAAGCGAGCCTTTCCCCTGGAGGATGGCGACGGCAGCAGCGGTAGCGGTAGCGGGGAGGTGCCCGAAGCCCTCCTGTCCCTGTGCCGGAGGAGGCACTTCATCCGGGACCAGGACCAGGGCCCGGCCACCTGGGGCTCTTACCTGAGGGGAAACCACCGCGGCTTTGGGGCCCTCGGGGTGGCGCTGAGGCAGAACCTGGCGGCGCAGTGGTGGGGGGCAGAGGCCGCCTCCAGGGAGCGCGTGCTGGGCCTCGGCGCCAGGGCCTCGCGCCCTCCTCACAGCCAGGCCTGGCCGGAAGGGGCCCTCCGAGCGGTGGCCCCCGCAGCCCTTCGCCAAGCCCCGGAGGGAGAGGAAGGCCTCCAGAAGATGGTCTCCGCCTCGGACACGCTGCGTGAGGACCTCCTGCATGGTGGGGCTCCTTTCCCTCAGGAACGAATAATACACTCTTCTCCCCTCGGGTGTTTTGGACTTCATTTCCCAGAAGCCTCCGCTGCCTTGGCCAATTGGCCAAGGCAGCGGAGGCTTCTGGGAAATGAAGTCCAAAACACTAGAGGGCCAAGTTTGAGACTCACTTTGTAACACGATTGGTGTTCCTGGGTTATAAATATAATTTTCCAATTGGTTCTATCGTAAAGACATGGGGGGGGAACAGATTAAATTAATCAATAATATAATAATTTAATAATAAATAAATAAAATTAATTAATAAAACAACTTTGTTTTTGTGGGATGTCCTCCAACTCCTTTGGCTCTATCTAGTTCAGGGGTCGGGAACCTTTTTGACTAGAGAGCCATAAAAGCAAAATATTTGGAAATTTATTTAAGTGAGAGCCTATATATACACACTAGCTGTACCCGGCACGCGTTGCTGTGCCCTATTTAGGAGATGCGAGAAAGTCTGTCATGCGTTGCTGTATGTGTGTGTTGCCTCCTTCCTTCTGTCTTGTCTTCCCCTTTCTGTGTATGTACAGGTGTGCATATGTATATGTGCATGTGTATATGTGTGTATGTATGTGTATATATGTATACGTATATGTATATATGTGTGTGACTGTATATATGTATATGTGTGTATGTATATGTGTGTGCATGTGTATATATGTATATATGTGTGTGCATGTGTATATGTGTATATATGTATATGTGTGTATGTATATATGTGTGTGACTGTGTATATATGTATATGTGTGTATGTATATGTGTGTGAATGTGTATATGTATATATGTGTGTGCATGTGTATATGTATGTATGTATGTGTGTGAATGTGTATATATGTATATATGTGTGTGCATGTGTATATGTGTATATATGTATATGTGTGTATGTATATATGTGTGTGACTGTGTATATATGTATATGTGTGTATGTATGTGTGTGAATGTGTATATGTATATATGTGTGTGCATGTGTATATATGTATATGTGTGTATGTATATATGTGTGTGACTGTGTATATATGTATATGTGTGTATGTATATGTGTGTGAATGTGTATATGTATATATGTGTGTGCATGTGTATATGTATGTATGTATGTATGTGTGTGAATGTGTATATATGTATGTATGTGTGTGCATGTGTATATGTGTGTATATGTGTGTATGTATGTGTATGTTTATATGTGTGTGAAAGGGGGAAGAATGACATGGGAAAGAGGGTGGAACGTGGGGAAGGCTGGGAATGGAAAGTGGAGGGAGAGGGGCTGGAGAATGGGGGAAGTTAAGACTGGGAGAGGAAGGAGGAAACTACAAAAGGGAAGACTGTGGTGGGGAAAGGGTGGTAGAGAAGTGTGTGTGACTGTGGGGGGGGGGGGGAACTGAGATGGGAAGGGAGGAAGAGGTTTGCCCTGGCCAAGGAGAGAGAAGCCTGGGGCCGCCTCCTCCTCCTTTCCCCATCCCTAGAAGGGAGAAAGCATTGAGGGGAATGAAAGTAAGGAGGCGAGGCGGCTGCTTGATTTTGGATGGTTTTTTTCCCCCTCCGAAGAAGATCTTGGAGGGGGAAGCAGAAGCAGCAGCGCACCTCTTCCCAGGCCATAGCCTCGAAACTCCACCGCGGGGATTCCGCCTCTCCTGCTCCTGGGAAGGCCCTGAAGTGGAGGAGGAGGAGCGGGTGCGCGTCCCCTTCCCACAGCAGTGTCCGCCAGTGCCGCCGCCATTTCCCCTCCCTCTTTGCCATCCCTTCTTTCCAAGCCAAGGAGGGAGCTGAGGGAGGGCTCTGCGCGGCGCCGGCATTTTGTGTGGGCCGATGTCGGCCAATGGGATTTGCTGGCGGCCACGGAGGATGCTGGGTAATGTAAGTTTTTTTGTATCGTTGTTTTGGGGGCCTTCTAGGTTTTGGGGGGCAAAGTTTCTTTGCTTAAAACCTACCTTTCCTGAGGCCTATTTTTGTTGCCAAGTTTGGTGTCTCTGCCTTGGATGGTTTCTCTGCCTATGGCAGTCGTTCAACGACGGGACCTCCTTTATATTATATATATATATATATATATATATATATATATATAGACTGAATTCAACTAAATGTGAGTAT
This sequence comes from Anolis apletophallus, assembly GCA_030556195.1. Taxonomy (NCBI): domain Eukaryota; kingdom Metazoa; phylum Chordata; class Lepidosauria; order Squamata; family Anolidae; genus Anolis; species Anolis apletophallus. The sequence continues at coordinate 160,848,270 of JARBWK010000001.1, read as the reverse complement.
ATACGCACATACTATGAGAAAAGGATTCCCCCGGCAGAATGACGGGACACTTCAGACCTGGCTCTGCAAAAGGCCTGCTCAGGACACTGGAAGGAAGAGAAGACGGAAGGAAGGGAGAAAGAAAGAAAGAAAGAAAGAAAGAGGAAATAAAGGAGGGAGGGGAGAGGAAGAAAGAAAAGAAGGACGAACTATGGAAAAGGAAGAAAAGAAAAGCAGGAGAGAAACGAGGGGAAAAGAAAGAAGGAAATGTGAAGGGAGGAAAGGAAAGGGTGGGGGAAAGAAAGGAAAGAGAGTGAGGAAAAAGTAAAATAATGAAGGGAAAAGAAGAAAAATGGAGAGAGAGGGAAGTGAAAAGAAAGGAAGGAGAAGGAAAGGAAGACTGGGGGGGGGGGAATAGAAGAGAAAGGACAAGGCGTCACCGCCGGGCTCCGCCATCCCCAGCGAAGAAGGCGCAGGGCCCCGAGAGCAGCGGAGAATGAGGAAGAGGCGGCGCTGGTCACGCGGAAGCGGCAGTCGCAGCGCATTTGCATCACTCCTCCCCACAGCATGCTGGGAAACCAAGACCCGGGCTGCTCTGGAGAGCCAGTTGCAAACATGAAAAGAGCCACATCTGGCTCCCAAGACGTAGGTTCCCTACCCCTGCTTTAGTTCCTTGATGAATCTCAACCAATTCCACATAGTTTGTGGCAGCCACACAAAAACACACAAAAGTTAAAACATACTAAAAACACATATACAATAACATATCGACGTTCACCTCCCCACTTTTTTCATCTTCTAAGAGCTAGCAAATGCCTACAAATGCTGCCTTAATAAGAACAGAAAGGATTCTTGCATTTTATTTATTTATGTCATTCCGCCCATCTCATCTGGCAGGGGACTCAGGGCGGATCACAATGCACATATACAGGCAAACATTCAATGCCATTGACATACAACATATATAGACAGGCACTCAGAGGCAATTCAACATTCCAGCTTCTGGCCACCAGGAGGAGCTATCGCATTCACTCGTTCTTTTTCTGCGTACTTCCTGGAGATTATATGGCCTCGTAAATCAGTTAAATTTAGCCTCCCCACAAAGTGGTACCTAAATTTCCTACTTGACAGATGCAACTGTCTTTCAGGTTGCAAAGGTCAACAACGAGCTACACAATTGGTCGAGAGCTCACCCCGACCAAGGGAGGCTTCGAACTCATGACCTTCTGGTCAATAGAGATCTTATGCAGCTGACTCCCAGCCAGCTGTGCCACATTCCCGGTATCATCTGTACTTTACCTGTACATTCACAGATATTTAGGTAAAAATTCTGTTACAAGGCTACCGTGCAACTCCCTTTATATTCCTGCATTTGCTGGCCACCTTCTCTCCTTCCTGACGCTATTTGATCTGAGATTCAGTTGCTGCCCAGCTTGCCTTTTCGTTTGAACTTCTGTGCTCCTCATCCTAAATGATGTCTTTGGAACCTCCTCCCAATTCTAGGAAATCACTTCTCCCGCTTTTAAACTCTCTTCACTTGTTGTCTCTCCTCCTCTCCATTGTGCCTTTGCTTCTGTCTCTCCTCCTTCTCTTTTCTTTGCTTTCAGTCAATTTAGAAAATGGTTCTGCTCAGGCCAACAGCCACACTTCTTTGTAGTTAGAGCTAGCTGCCAAGCAAATATTGTCCATGTAAGATGTCATTAGTGGGCAGCATTGCTCACTACTGCTTTGATGTGCACAACACAGTTACAGTACTACGTTCCACTAACTGCCATAGCAATGTCCCACTGAAATGATATGCACTTCTGGACTGGTAATTGAGGGAGAAGCATGTCGAATCCTCCGCCAGGCAGCTGATCAAACTACAAATCTCAGATTTCTACATGATGTAGCCATGGTACTTAAAATGGGATCAGAGTGATTGATATACATATGTGTGTATGTGCACGCACATGTATGTATGTATCTTCTTGGCTTTTCTTCACGAACAAAAATTCAGGAAGGACTCATCTCACGCTTTCTACAAGCGCGTTGATGACTAAGAAGGCCATCCGAAATAGGCAAGTCCGGTTGCAGAAAGCACAGCAGAACGTCATAAGAACATAAGAAGAGCCATGCTGAATCGGACCTCAGCCCATCTAGTCCAGCATTCTGTATCACACAGTAGCCCCCAGTTGTACATGGGGATCTCGAGCAGAAGGGAGGGCAAAACCCTAACCTGCTCCCGACCCCCCACAACCAGTACCCAGGGAAATCCTGCCTACCTCAACCAACTCCGAGGTGGCACTTGAATGTCCTTTTCAGTAACTACCGATACACTTGGTATCCATGAATCTGTCTAATCCTGCCTTGAAGTTGTTCAGGCTGACAGTTGTCACAACCTCTTCTGGAAGTCTCCTTGGGTGATGATGTTTCCAAGTTGCGGTTCTTTCTGCGTTGTCGTTTCTCTTTGAGACCCGTTTGGTGTGTCTTCTTGAAAGAGGCCGCAGCATTATGGATAGTGCATCTCCATGCCTCCCGATGTGAGGCCAGGGTGGACCATTGTTGGTGATCAATTTGGCCGAGCCTGAGATCTTGTTTCAGGGAGTCCTTATATCTCTTTTTTGGGGTGCCTCTCTTGCGCTGACCCGTGGCGAGTTCACCATAGAGTAGTGTCTTTGGGAGGCGGTGGTCCTCCATCCTAGAGATGTGCCTGCCCAGCGCAGCTGTGTTCTCAATAGCATGGCCTCAATGCTGGTGATCCCTGCTTGCTCAAGGACAGCAACATTCGTCACATAGTCGGTCCAGTGTATATTTAGGATTGTTTGAAGATTGTGTGAAGACAGCGCTGATGAAAGCGTTCAAGGAGTCGTAGGTGTTGGCAATAGGTGACCCATGTTTCAGACCCATAGAGGAGAACAGACAGTATGATAGCTCTGTACACACTGATTTTGGTGCTTTGCCGCAGGTGCTTGTTGCCCCAGACTCTTTTGTGAAGCCTTCCGAATGCACTATATGCCTTTGCTATTCTGTGATCTAACTCTTTGTCAATCTTGGCATCTGAAGAGATGATGCTTCCCAGGTAGGTGAACTGCTGAATGGACTTAAGCACAGATTTGCCTATGCCGACGAGATCACGAAGGTGTGTAGGATCCGCCCGTTTCGGTCATTGCTGACCTTTTTCAAGGCTGGGGTGTTAGTATAGATCCATAGAGTAGTATCTTTGGGAGGCGGTGGTCCTCCATCCTAGAGACGTGTCCTGGCCAGCGCATCTGTGTTCTCAATAGCATGGCCTCAATGCTGGTGATCCCTGCTTGTTCAAGGACAGCAACATTAGTCACATAGTCCAGTGTACATTTAGGATTGAGCGAAGACAGCGCTGATGAAAGCGTTCAAGGAGTCGTAGGTATTGGCGACAGGTGACTCATGTTTCAGACCCATAAGGGAGAATAGACAGTACGATAGCTCTGTACACACTGATTTTGGTGCTTTGCCTCAGGTGCTTGTTGCTCCAGACTCTTGTGAAGCCTTCCGAATGCACTATATGCTTTTGCTAATCTGTGATCTATCTCTTTATCAATCTTACATCTGTTGTAGTCTGGAAGGAAACCGAGAATGCTTGAATGTGATTGCCCTGCTTCTTGGCAGGGGGTTGGACTGGATGGCTCACGAGGTCCCTTCCAACTGTATGATTCTAAGAACATTCAGCTGCCACATTCTGCCACAGATGTCTAGTTTGTCCCTTCAATAGGACCTTTATTGCAGAATGATTTGCCCACACTTCTTGTTTGCCAACCAATGTTGCATAGACGTTTTCAGCAGAAGCTGGTGGTGGCTGGATTATATCACAGTGGGTGCAGAATGGGGAATACATATGGCTTCTGCAATTGCTCCTATTTGTTTCATGGTAATGGGTGGCTTGGCTGTAGACCTCCTCCTTATCTATTAGTTTTGTTTAAGGTTGGCAAGGTTTCTAGGAGAAAAGGCTGAAGTGTGACAAGCAAACCCAGGCCCCTTCTACACTACCATATAAAATCCAGATTATCTATTTTGAATCGGATTATATGGCAGTGTAGAAGGGGCCCTTACGTCTTTTTCCTTTAGTTTTAGGTAAAATTGCACTTCTGACCACAAAAGTGATAGATTTGTTTCAGTGCACTTGTTTACATATTACTATTTGGATATCTGTGTTCTGCTAGGCTTGAACAGTTAATTGGCGTCTTAGAGTAGTCAATGTAGTGTACTTTTTTTTCAATCAAAACTGGTGGCTACGATTTCTGGGATGGCTAATATGTGTGAACAATGGATTGTATTGTTATTTCTATATTTCAGAACTTGAATTGTGCCAGATGTGCACATTCTTTTTTCTTATGACTGTTATAACAGGCTGCGTTTTTTATTTAATTTTAGTTGTTAAGTCATAATTTGTGTTTATATATTGGGTTGCTAAATTTTGTTGGTGTGTATGTATTGTTGTTGTATTTGGGCATTTCATGTTTGTTGTTTGTATTTGGAATCCACCCTGAGTCCCTCTGGGGAGATAGAGCGAAATATAAATACATCATAATCATTATTATTATTTGATGTACAATTAATTTTTCTTTGGAAAATGTAAATACATCAGTTTTATAAAATTCTAGAAGTAACATATATGGGCAGTCTCCAGATTCCAAACATCTGATTTACAAATAACTCATAGTTAAGAACGGGGGTGAGACAACAGGAAGTGAGAGAAATCTATCCACCGGAAGGCAAATTTACTTCTGGAAAAGTTATGATCATGGGGAAAAGGTGGCTCCAATAAAGCTTTCTCACCAGTCCTTGTTTCCACAACAAGCCAAATTTTTCAAAATCTGAAAACTCTCACAGGGACAGAACGGGAAGTGAAATCTTCTGAACAGATAAATAGACAGCAAAACGAACACCACAGGGGTGTTAACCCTCCCCAATGCTATCCAAAGCTTGTGCGGACAAACATACACACACAAATATTTGGCTGAAGTTACACTTTAAAAATGTACCTGTTCCGACTTACAAACAATTTCATTTTAAGAACAAACCCACAGAAGCAATTTTGTCTGTAACTTGGGTCTGCCTTTAATGGTACTTGGAACTTTATACTCTGTACAAATACATTGTTATATGGGAAATGCCAAGCATGTAGCTATCTTAGTCCCCAGTGTAGCTGCTAAGCTTTACACTTAAAACTGCCTGTGTCCTGGATTGTTTTTTTTCCCAGTCTGTATTTATTACTTTCTGTACTTCTTCTATTTCATACTTTGTAGGAGTCCTGGAACATTATGTCGAATGCCTGGAATTGGTAAACAAGAGGCTGCCTTTTGGGGCTGCGCAAATAGGAACGTGTTTCCATGCAGTAGCAACAAATGAAAAAGAGAATCATGTGAGGTACAGTGCTATACATCCTTACATCTTTTTTCATAAAGTATTAAATAGATGAAAAAATAACAAAATAAAATGAATTTGGAAGAAAAATAATACTGCAAGCTTGTATTTTAAGTATTAGTTTGCTAGTCATTTACTTTTTTGTTTTTTAAAGAACAGGTGAAAGGACGATGTCCACCCTGGTGTGGTACAGCTCTGGCAGAACTGCTGGACAGTGGCTTGACTACTGGTTACGTCAGCGCCTTCAATGGTGGAGAAAAGTATTGACTTTAATTATTGCACCTTCATTTCAAGTTATGTTTTGCTTTAGGAAGGCTGGATGACAATGTAAGAACACTTTAAAAACATAAAATGTTCTCAAGTTATAAATAGGCTACAATTTTCACATAAGAGTGAAGAATGTTTTTGGAAATGCAACGGTATTGTGATTAGCAGCCATTTGGTTAACAGAGAGAAATACAGCCAACATCTTTAATCTAGGATTGCAAATGAATTATCACCCATTAGCAAGTAAAATGACTTTCAGGTAACTGCATTTCCATGAGCAGTCAAAGGAAGGTTGTTCTTTCAAAGCAGTACACATTTTAGTAAATATCCTTAGAACAATTATGTGACAATTTGCAAAACCTGGACATAAATGCAATAGCATTCTCCCATTGCCTTCCCTAGCACTTGGTGTTCAGAGACAGTCTAATGGGCATCAAAAGCCTGATTTGCCATGATTTGTTTTTAATCTTATAAAGCTTCCCAGTTGTTAGATCTTATGGTGCAGAATGCCATCGTTTAACTGTGCATAGTGGGAGAAATTACAGCAAGGTGAACTTTTAGAGTATCTTAACCTGAAGCATTTTTTGACCCCATTATGAATTTTGATGCATTGCAGAGCATAAAAATGCCCCAAGCCCACAAAAATGTGCAAATAGAGAACCAAAGATATTCCATGCTGCTCACATATCCAAAGTTAGAAGACACATGTAATAAAAAATTTCTGTAACTTTCAGCCTGCCTTTTTCAGAAAAAGTAATGTAATCGATTTCGTTGACTTTGATGTACCACTACTCTGTAACCTGCATAGTTGTAAGCAGTGCTATGCTACCTACGGTAGTATTTCTTGTTCTTTGAGAATTCTGCAACAAAACTAAAATTCCCCATCCGCACAGAGGAGAGTTAATGTTATCTCTAGTTGGGCCCCGAGGTGCAGCCTACACTCAGGCATGACTCTTTCTGGTTGTGCTTCTCTTAGTGAATGAGTATACACTGCCCTCTCAGAGTGTAAAGGCAAGCTTTTATCAATCTAGAGCAGAGTTTCTCAAACCCTAGTCTTCCAAGTATTTGGGACTTCAGCTCCCAGAGTCCCCAATCGTTGGCTAAGCCAGCTGAGCTTTCTGGGGGATGAAGTCCAAAACACCCAGAAAACTAGAGTTTAGGAATCACTGGTGTAGAGCTAAATAAATAAATAAATATGTAATGCTTGTTTGTGAAATCAACTTAACCCAAAACCCACCAAATTTGGACACAATACACCTATCAGGCTAGCAAGTGACCATCACTCATAAAAACACTGAGAAATGCAGCAGAAGAGACTTAAAAATCCAAAAAACAAAAATACATTACAACGCATGCGCAAAACCGCATATATACACACAAACACACACATATACACAAATATATACGCATATACACACACACAAAACACATATACGCAGACTGGGCCACATCAATGCATGGCAGGGGACGGCTAGTATTAAATATTAATGTGCATATTTGTCGTCAGCCCAGTTTAGTTCCGTATTTTCAATATCACTTCTGTCATTGTTTTCTTAGTTTGCAATATGTCCATCCAACTTCAGCAGTAGTGATCATCATGATGAAGAAGGAAGGAGAGGAAGTAATCTGTATTACAGCTTTCCATGGGGAAAGGAACTGATAGAAACTCTGCGGAGCCTAGGAGATAATGAGTTGTTAAAAATGTATCCAGGAAAAGAATCACAACTGCAAGTGAGTTTTTGTGAATGTACTTAACTAATATAGATAGGAATCTGCCTTATCCTAAATAAGGCAGATATCAAGATATCATGCCATCTTGATATTGTCTGACAGCAGTGGGTTGTTTTAGGCCTGCAGGTAGGATTCTTTCCTGGCCTACCTGAAGATCTCAGCTTTACATTTTGGTCTCATATCCCAGAACTAACCACCTAAGCCCTGCTTAGGATTTGAAGTTAATGCTGAGAATTATGGTGCTTAGTCAAGTGAACTCTGCTTTGCATCCAGGTTCGCGCCCTACCCCCCTTAGCTCAGACCTGAAGGACCTGTTGCGTAACTTGCTCCAGGTAGACCTCATTAAACACTTTGGCAACTTCAAAAATGGAGGAACTGACATCTGATTGGATTGCCATCTACCAATGGAAGGTGAGGAGTAGTACCAAAGCACAGGACCTCATTGTAGTACCTTGCAGGCATCCTTCCACACCAGAGAATTAATGTAACTGCCTCGTATTGCATACAGATGGAGGAAGGCTTTCCTGTTTGCAAATGAATAAAACAAGACCGTTTCTAAAATAGAAGAGGTATAAATAATTGCCAAATTATTCACTAGGGATAATTTTCATGTTACTTTGTTTGATGGGCAGTAAGTTGAGAAGGCGCTTCTCAGTTCCCCATCTCTGTGCCTTGAATGCTCCAGCTTTTCTAGAAACACTTGTTAAGTATTCAATCTTCTGTGAACAATTCAACTTGAGTCAGCATGTTCAGACTTATAACCACCCTAGGATGAACCTATCTTAGGGTTTTCTTGCAAAGATTTGTTCAGAAGTGGTTTTCCTTTACCTACCTCTGAGGCCAAGATTGTGTAACTTGTCCAAGCTTACCCTTTGCGTTTCCATGGCTCTCTGGTATGTCCAGGACCTGGAAGCAAACAGTTTCTTTTCTGTTGAAAGCAACTTGAATTTTCCTGGTTTGTGATACGTCTCTGGATGCCCATTTGATCTCTTTCTATCAGGGTCGAGATGGGAGGAAGAGTATGGTCCCCCATATCCTGTCCGTGAGTGGCAATTTGGACATTGGAGTGTTGGCTTATCTTTTTGATGGCTTCCAGTTGGGTGAAAATGCTTTAACCCGAAAGAAAGTGCAGCAGAGAAAGGTGATCATCTTTAATGTCTGTCAGGAGTGGATGAGAAACTGAGGAATGATATATGAGTGTAGACCAGTGGTTCCCAAAGCGGGCGGTACCGCCCCCTGGTGGGCGATGGGGCGATCCAAGGGGGTGCTGGGAGAATTTGGGGGGTGCTGAACCCCTGTAAGGGGGCGATGGCGTGAGCTAGGCTTGCCACTTTCAGGGTCGCGCGCTTATGAGGACGTCCCCGTTGGAAGAAAGAGGCCGATACACAGGACTGCGCCGTGGGCGGGGTTGATGAGAGGAAGGAGGCACGCACTGCGGTTTCCACAGCAACACCTGCCCAGGGATTCCAACTCACAGGGACACAGTCGCAAGCGCACGATCCCTGGGCAGGCATTGCCGTTTGATCCAGATGTGTCATTCATAGTGGTCTGTAGAAGTCAGAGCTGAATTGACTGAAGGTACTACAAATCCCATCATCCGTTGCTCATACGTCTCCAAACATTGTTTTTGTGATTATTTCTGGAATTCAATATTTGTAATTTACACCTTTCTTTACTATATTTTATGAAAAAGGTAAAAACATTATTACATATATATTTCTGTTTAATTTATATTAAAATAAAAATTTCTAGGGGAGCGCTCAGTAAATTCTTTTTCTGGAAAGGGGGCGGTAGGCCAAAAAAGTTTAGGAACCAGTGGTGTAGACTAACTATACCATGGGGGTTTGGGCAGGGACTGAGCACACTCCTATGTGAATCAAAGCACTTATAGGAATGCGCCTCTTGTGTTGGATTGCTAGAAATGGTACCTAGAAATGATTTGAATGACTGTTCTGTTCCTGTTGTACCCAACCCATTACTAGTAGTACTAGAAATATTCACAAATAGTTTTTAAAATTCTGTTTTAATTTTTGAAATGTTGTATCCTAGGTCCTTAAGCTCCATCCATCTCTGACACCCATCAAAGTAGCACTAGATGTGGCAAGAGGCCCAACAACAGAGTTGAGACAGGTGAGCTATAGAAGTAAGAACTTGGATTTGTATTCCTGGGGCAGCCTTTGGGCTGCAGGTAACCCCAGATTCAGTACATGAGGATCAAGTGAATCATCTCTTTTAGGGAGCACCCTTAACCTGTGGTAGTAAGCTGCAGATCTAATTTAAGGAGTTATAAGTGTTAATATTACAAGGTAAAATGTACACAGTTAATAACAGCGCTATAGGTTTTTTTAACAGAGCAATACCATACTCCGAGAAGGTTTGGGGTTCAAATTAGTAGTTCTCAAATAGATGTTTGATACGCTTGAGGTGATTCTGTGTACTAATTGCTATCGTGGAGAGGCAGAGTTAAATGCCACATTAGAAGGATATCATACTCTCCAGATTCTTCCTAAATGTCTTATCCTGACTTTAGGATAATAAGTAAGAGAAAAGGATTCCAAATAGCAGGAAGTATAGGGCTACATATAGCACTGTGCCAAACCCTCTCCCCCTCTTTCCTCTATAGCCCCTTTCACTTGGAAACCATATTCCCAGCCCTGAGCACCAGGTTTTGAATGAAATGTATGTGCAACTGGGAATAGGGATTTCTGCAATGGAAGCCATAGCATCAGTAGGTGTATACCATTGGATCTTGTATGTAGGGCACTCCGCAGTGGCAATTTCTCTGTAAGCCCCATTGTGATAGATGGGAACTGCTGGGAGCAAAAACATCCTCTGCCTATTTTGTAAGCTTCTACTGAAGGACTTACCATTAAAAGAAACATATCCAAACTCAGGATCTTACAAAAGAATGCAAATGAATAAAGTAAGAAAGGGAGAGTACAAAATAATGATAAATAATTTTTCATTCAAAGTCTCCTTCCCTAAAAGTATGGTATTTGAGACAAACCAATCTATATAACATTATGGGATGTTTCTTCAATGCTTATCTCTATCCTGAGCTAATTTTTTACAGGCTCGAATTTATTAAGCTGTTTTTTAAGACTTTAATCCAGTTTGTATCTGATTAGTTTTAATGAGCCATGGTTCTTGCAATACGTTATCTCAGCTATTACCATTTTAAAAACAGTATTCTGTTTTTCAAAAAGGAATTTCTGTTTTACTAGTTCTAATCTGCTTGTTGGAGGATTTCTTTCTTTCTTTATATAAAATAATTCCATCTTCTCATTGACTGGATGTTTTTAATGCATTTTAATATTTTAAAATGCATTTTAATTTTGTTATGCTTAATAATACAAAAGGGTGTGTGTGTGTGTATATATATAAACATTTGTGCTGTTTTAATTTGTTTTGTGCCATACTTATTGTTAGTCGCCTTGAGTCCCTATGTTGGGAGAAAGGTGAGATAAAAAGTAAATAAGTAACTAAATGAATGGATGGATGATGCTGGCAGTCAGTGTACTGTAAAAACATAGTCTTGCTTTCCCAATTCATGCTTCAAACAACTGACAATACTGTCCTTCCAAAGGTGTGCCAGGGATTGTTCAGTGAATTGTTTGAAAATGGGATTTCTGCTTGGCCTGGATATCTAGAAACCATGCCATTGACACTGGAGCAGCTATATACAAAGTAAGGAGAGGGGGGAGCTATTTAATTTAGAAACTGAGTGCTAACTGAGTTTTCAGGTGGAAGACAGCCTTTTCCCCAAATTAACCTTGACGCATCAAAATAATTTATTGTGCATAGTTGGTTGACATTTGCTTCATTGCAGTAAGCTTGATGTGCTGACTCACCCAACATCTGAAAATTTTCTGGACTGCTCTGGGGAAAAAAATTACTTTTATAACGATTTGTAGTATGTGACAATAATTTTGCACATTCCTTCACCACTATTCCAATTAATCTAGATATATGCATCATTTCTTTCATGTTAGTGTTCCTGCCACTGCAATCCTAAATCATTGTATTGCTGCTCTGCAAGTTTGTTCGTTTGAATTGGCTGTTTTTAGCCAAGAAATATAGCAGATGTAACACTAATTTGGAGTTAACAGTGGTAAAGTTGGTCTTGAAAAGCATACACTGGTTTATTAAATCATCACCCTCTCTGTTTTCCGGGAAAGAAGTTCATTTCTTAATAGTTCTCTGCCCCCAAACTAAAAGTTAATGAAGAAAACTAGAAAGAAAACTAGGAATGGTCCAGAAATTTTTAAGACAGCACTACTACAGTTGGCTGTTAGATTCCTGAAGTACACTTTCTTAATCCATGCATCTGATATTGCTATTAAACCAGAGCAGAAACTCCATGCTGTTCTTCTTTTTCTTCCTTGCAGGTACGATGAAATGAGTATTCTCTTCACCATCCTGGTCAGCGAAGCCACACTAGAGAGCGGTGTTGTCCAACTGAGGAACAGGAACACTACCATGAAAGAAATGATGCATATATCTAGATTAGAGGACTTCTTAACCAAGTACATTTCAGCAGCTAAAAATGTCTGAGCAATAATAAAGACTATTTTGTATCTTCGTTTCAACACAGTTCTTCTTGTGGTTCCCACAATGAAAGCTGTAAGGCTTCATTTCTGATGCATTGCTCTCTTCACCTTTAAGCACACCCCAAAAGGCGACGAAAGGGTAATTTGGAAGATGAGGAAAGACAAACCCTGCAAATTGAAGGAAACAGGTTGAGGTTTTTCAATAATGCTACAGAGCAATATGGAAAAAGGAAGAGGGGCCAACCAAGGGCAAGATGGATGGATGTTCTCCTTGAAGTGACTGGCTTGACCTTGAAAGAGCTGGAGTGACAGGGAGCTTTGACGTGGGCTGATCCATGAGGTCACAAAGAGTCGAATGACTGAATGAATATAAACAACAAACAGAGCAATATGTCGTGTGGACAGAAGTGAAAAAGAAATCTTATAATAATTTTCAGAAGCTGCCCATTTGGAGTTTATTGAACTTAAAGAGGAACTACATCCCATCACAACTTACTGCTGTCTTCAGAAGGAATATATTAGTCTGCTGTTGCTCAAAAGCAGTTTTCCTCCAATGTGACAATATATCAGGTTGGAGACAGGCTTTGGAAATGCAAATAGTAGAAATGAACTTTATGATAGAGACACATGGGACACATTCTTTTGCCAGCAATTATAACGCCTAGAATTATTTAAAAACACGTACCAAAAAGACCAACAAAAACAAATCAGGGGCATGGATTTTTTTAAAAAAAAATAGTATGATGAAACTATGATGTGTGCCAGTTTCCTATGACTCAGAATCACATGAGCGATAGGCACTCTCCAGCGGTCTGTGTAATCTAATTGGCATTTGAAAGCTGAAATACAGTATATTTACATAAATGAGGTTAGGTTCGTGATTTGGCAGGAGATGGTATTTGAAAGGATTGTGGGAAAATTCAGTTTCCCGAGTTTGCTTTCACAGAGGATGGAATTATAAACCCCCAACCACTTTCTTGGTCTCTCTATGTGTACTACACAAAATAGTACAAGCTTGCTACTGAAGATGTCACACCATCTTAGAAACTGGTGTTGAAGATACTGAATGTGTGGGTTTTATAATGCAGAAAAGAAGGCTGAAAGAGGACGTGATAGCCATGGTTAAATGTGTGGCTATCACACGGTGGAGAAGGCAATGGATTCAAATTGCGGAGGGTGGGGGAGGTGTTCCACCTGAACATTAGGAAGAATTTCCCAAGGGTAAGAGCTATTCAGCAGTGGAATATGTTTCTACCATGAAGCATGATGAAGTGTCCTTTGGTGATTTTTAAGTAGAGGATGGATGGCCATCTGTTGGGTGCTTTGATTGTGTCTTGGATAGGGAGTTGGACGATAGCCTGTATGGTCTCTCCCAATTCTATGAATCTTCCAAGTGGAATAACCTCTAGGGAGCCATAGGATGGCAGTGTTTCCCTTCCTTGGGTGGATGGAGATGTCTGCCTGCAGAGGTCATCCCAGGATAACAGCAGGACTTTCTATCACTAGTTGTCTTGCTGGTTATGGGGCTGAAAATGGGTCAGTTTTTAGTTTCTCAAGGGCAACTGGAGGTCCACAAGCAATCTTAGACGAGCCACAGAAATGGAAACAAAGCCAGTCCGTAAACTGACATAACGTGCTCTCTTATAGGAGGAAAAATATCTAACTCATCACTTGTGTGCACAGAAGTTCTTTTGCCTAATGGCTTTGTGTATTGAAATTATGTGTATCTGGTCATCTGTTTGGGTATTTCTCCATTTTGGTTTTATTTTTGCAGACTGCTAAATAAACTGATTTCTGGGCACCACAATTTAAGAAAGAGACTGACAAGCTGAAAGGTGTCCAGAGGAGAGCGACTAAAATGATCAAAGGTCTGGAGGGCATGAATCCCTATTAGGAGTGATTTAAAGAACTGGCCATGTTTAGCCTGCAGAAGAGAAGGTTGAGAGGAGACATGTTCACCATGTACAAATATGTGAAAGGATGTCATAAGGAAGAGGGAGCAGGCTTGTTTTCTGCTACACTGGAGACTAGGACTCAGTGGAATAGTGGGTTCAAATGGCAGGAAATGAGATTCCACCTGAACATTGGGAAGAATTTCCTGACCATAAGAGTTGCTCGGCAATGGAACTCTCTGCCTTGGAGTGTGGTAGAAGTTCCTTCCTTGAAGGCTTTTTAATAGGCTGGATGGCCATCTGTCAGGGGTTGTGCTTTTCCTGTATGGCAGGGGGTTGGACTAGATGGCCCATGTGGTCTCTTTCAACTCTATGATTCTGTTATTCTATTCTGCGATTCTATGATCTGAACTTCAGAGATCCCAGTTGCTGGTTATACAAAATATGCTTCTTTAAAAGGGGCAATGACAATAATGCAACCCTAGACAATAAATTATTTGTGCCCGTTCCATAGTATGCAGGAAGAAAACAGGAAGAACTGTAGGACAAAGTAACTTGGCAAGACGTACCTTGTTTATCTTGTGATGACGATTTCAGCATAATCCACTGTAGTATCCTCAGTGAGGGTCCCTAGGGCAATGAGACATCATGGTAAATAGGAAAGCCTGGGAACACAATACATAAAAGAGGACTACTAATTATACCTAAATCTTTATATTCATCTCATTCAAAAAAATGTTGCTGGAGTAGAAACTTCTATTCATGCAGCAATGCAAGCTTGGGTTTGGTTAGTAACAAAATCCTCTGCTTTGTTGCTTTGGGCAGGGGCTTAAAAAAAACTCCACTCTTCCAACAGGTGCAAACAGCAACTCTGGTTATATTTCAGTGTCAAATTTCAGGAGCTTCTTATTGATTCATATTATAAAACACTTAGAATTGATAAATTAATATGGATAAGAAAGTTTAATTCATATTTATGCTGCATTAGAAAAAAAACCCAAATTCTTGGTATAAAACTTTTACATATTTTTCTTGACCAACTGGTGGCAGTTTCTATTCATAAATATCTCCGCTGATGGCCTTTAAAAATGTTTTTTAGTGGGAGATGGTGCAATATGGCCAGGAGTCCCTAGAACAGAGGTGTCAAACGTGTGGCCCTCCAGATGTTTAGGCCTCCAACTCCCAGAAGCCCTAGCCACCCTGTCCAATGACAAGGAATTCTGGGAGCTGCAGTCCAAACCACTTGGGGGGCACAAGATTGACCCCATTGCCCTAGAAGCATATGTCAAAGTCCTGCCAGGCAGCCAATTTGCTCCTGATCCAACAGCAGAATTTGAAGCAAATGTCCTAGGAAAGCCCTCTCTGGAAAACAATGGCACTCATTAAGCTACAAGAATTTCAGCTACAAAGTTTGTTTTCCATCTGCAATGCCCCAAGGAAAATGGACTGGATAATATATTTCCGTTTCAGTTCTCAGTGTCACATTAAAATGACACATCCAAGTCTGTTTTCACTTGCCATCTGTCATGGGGGCCCTGTCAGCAATAGAGAAATTCTCAGGCTAACACAAACATATAAAATTCACGTATTTGAGTACAGTGGGTCCTTGGTATCCAACTAGGGTTTAGGTCCAGGATGCCCTGTGGATCCTCAATTCCCATTATAAACAATAGTGCAATAAAATTCCCACATATACTATGGCAATTGTGTTTTGGATTTTATTTTATTGGAATATTTTCAAGCAAGGATGGTTGAATCCTTGGATACATACAAGGCTGACAAGTACACGACACTGAGTAAAACAAATTCTAGGAATTTTAGTGTGACTCCATCTGTTGGATTACTGATTAGTGTTGCTGACTTAAATATATACATTTTTACAGTGATTGATCCCTTGCTTAGCAAATCTGTAGTCCATATTTATATTTAATCTAGGTTTAGTCCACCATTTCTTAAACTCTGGGTCCTGAATCCAAAAGGGGTCCCATTAGCTCAATGTTAGGGTCACCGAAAATTTGGAAACAATAAAGGTTTCCAATTGCCATCCATTTACACAAATCTGTTAGCAACAACGTGCAGGGTTTACGGTGGCCTCTGCAGAAAATGTTTCAGAGGTACTCTACAAAAAGGAAAATCAGCCTGTTTAGCAAGTCTTGCAAAGATTGGTGTATTATCAGTAAATGTTTGGTTTTTATATTTATTTGATATACCTAAATATCTCGAGTCACATAAACATTTCTTGGGTGGAAAGGGGTCACAAGTTGTTAAAAAAAAACCCCCTCAGGCCTGATTTTGTTAGTACTAAATTTGGTTTTCTATAACTGAATAACATTTACCTTTTCTGCATTCTTTCTCCATGGTTTCAGTTTTCACATTGCAATACACAACCTCCTCTCCTTTTCCATATGCTATGGAATACAAGAAATGAAAGATAGAGTATTTATAGTCTGCAAAAACAACTACGCCCTAGGTAGTGCTACAGAAACAGCATCTAGACGCAGAACTGACACATCCTATCACTTCAGTCCACTGATACCGGGTTTGGGAATCATGTGTCCCTCCAGAAGTTGTTGGGTTGCACTTCCCATTATTCCACACTAGGGCTGTCCAACTTCTACCGGACCTTGGGCCAGAATTCCGGTCACTGATCACCTGGGGGGCCAAGCCCTGGCTCCGCCTCCCTCCCCGGCTCCGCCCCTCCCTGCCCCCGGCATTGCATAAATATACAATTACATATTATATTATTTAAATAAGTGGAGAGGGAGGGATAGATGGAACACATGAGGGGCATTAATATACAATTACATATTATATTATTTAAATAAGGGGAGGGGGGATGAATGGAACACATGTGGGGCATAAATATACAGAATATCAAGGCAGAAAATCCCACAATCTCTGCTTTGAACTGGAATATATGACTGGCCACATTGATCAGCATTGAATGGCCTTGCAGTTGAAAGGTCTGTGTGCTTTCATTCTGCCAGTTTACCCCTGGCTGATTCCATTCAGTGCAAGTCATCAAAGTAAACTTAGGTAATTGCAAAGAATGTAAATAATTCTGGGGAGGAAAAGGGGGGGGAAAGGGGGTGGGAGGCCTTTCCTTGAGCTCCCTCTCATTCAATTCCCCCTCCCTCCTTTTCTCCTCCTCCCCTCTCCTATGGCTGGCCGGTTCTCTCCTTCTCATTAAAGAGACAGTTCATGAAACGCAAATGAAGGGGTCAGAAAGGAAGGGGCTTGTGTGTGTGTGTGTGTGTGTGTGTGTGTCTGAGAGAGCCAGAGAGATCTTCCCTTTGCACTGGGGAGAGGTGTGCCCAGGGCAGGTCCCCCCCTCTCTCTCTCTCTCTCTCTCTCTCTCTCTCTCTCTCTCTCTCTGTCACTCACTCACTCACTCACTCACGCTCTCAGACACACTCCCTCCCTCCCAAACCCCTTTTGCTTCCTTGGCGCTGAGGGCCTGAGCGCCTCCCAGACGGAGCAGCAGCAGGAGCGGCGCTGCCGAGGGGGAAAGCCATGCAGCCGGTCGCTCCTCCTGTTTGCTGCCAAGGGGCGGAGCCCGAGAGACGTCACTCCCTCCCATTGGCCCCCTCCCTCAGGAGAAGAGGAGGCGGCCAATAGAAAGCCAAGGGGCGGGACCAAAAATAATAAAAAATATTTCTTTAATTGAAAAAATATTGTAAAAATATATTTAAAATATATTATTTATTGCAGGAGGGTAAGGGGCCATAGCCAAGGGGCTAGGGGGCCGTGTACGGGCCCCCGGGCCACCTGTTGGACAGGCCTGTTCCACACCATTGTGTGATGGGATGGATGTGTAGTGGAACAACCTCTGGAGGACTTAAAGACTATTCTTGATTTATGGGATTAGTATTGTGTAGGACTGAAATATCAGATTTACTATATCCTCCAGATGGGACATGGAGCTGGGATGAGCTCTGAAACTGAGCAGGAAGATAGACAATAACATCTTTACTGGGGAGTTGTCCTTCTCCTCTTAGGGCGCCTGTGCCCGCTTTGTGCTGGTCTGTGACCGTAATAAAGTTTTTGATTTGATAGACAATAAGCAACTTTGTCCAACAGATCTACCAGGATCCAGGGTGGATGTCAGTTCAACCTACTCACAGGACTGGTCTACTTCAACCACAAAATATACTTTTGGTTTCTTTAACCAAAAATGGATTTTAATAATGTTGTTTCAGTCAGGTCTTAATTCTTTGTTTAAAACAGTGTTTCCCAACCGGTGTGCCACGGTACACTAGTGTGCCGTGAGCGATCATCAGGTGTGCCGTGGGAAAACCTCCAATATACCCTTTCTTTCCCCTCCTGCTGAACTCCTGCTACTGCTTGCGGGGGGAGGAGGTGGAAGGGCCGGGCGGTGGCGAAGAAGGGGCCGGGGCGGCGCCGCCTTCAGCCATTTCCCCTCTGTGTGCACCAGCCAGCCTCCAATCGAGGGAGGGAGGAGGGAAGGGTGATGTCACTCGGGCCCCGTCCCCTTCCCAGCGGTCACCATTTGAGGAGGAGGAAAGGCTGGCAGAGAGGCTGAGGTGAGCGGAGGGAGGGTCGGAAAGGGGTGGAGTGTCCCCCTCCCCATGAGGAAGAGGCCCGCCCATCATTATTTGAGTCCACAGTGCTCTCTGGATGTAGGTGAACTACAACTCTCAAACGTCAAGGTCTATTTCCCCCAAACTCCATGTGTGTTCATAGTTGGGCATATTCATGCCAAGTGTGGTCCAGATCCATCATTATTTGAGTCCACAGTGCTCTCTGGGTGTAGGTGAACTATAACTTCCAAACTCAACATTTGGAACATATACAGTATATATAGCGAGAGAGAGAGAGAGAGAGAGAGAGAGAGAGAGAGAGAGAGCACAACAGCGCAGGCAGAAAAGCAAACATCACAGGGAAGCATGCCTGTGTAGGAGGGTGAACATTAGGAGGAACTTCCTGACTGTGAAAGCTATTCAGCAGTGGAACTCTCTGCCTCAGAGTGTGCTTCCGTCTGGTGCTCTCTTTCCAGACGGCTTCTTTGAGGACCGGGTGACTGAGATAAAAACTAAACACAGAGAGAGACTGACAGCTGTTGAGCGCGACATTCGTGTGTGTCTTTCTGCCATTCCTGCCAGGATATCTATGTTGTGTTCATCGAAACAGGCCCAGGTTTCACACTGAGTGTATAAATACATTTAAAAACATATTAACTATATGTATTACTGTGTTAGAGTGTCATTTTGTGTCATTTTGGTTGGGGGTATGCCTCAGGATTTTGTAAATGTAAAAAATGTGCCGCGGCTCAAAAAAGGTTAAAAAACACTGGTTTAAAATACCAATATCTATTGCCATGTGAAGGCAAAACGGCATGATAGCTTCATTCATGATAGAATAAGGCTTGAGATGCCATTCTTCCTCTTTTTAAACTCAAAAATAGCACCCACATGTCTTCTGCATGCATGTTTCTCCCTCTATGTGTGTGTACTCTCTCGCATGATCCAGTGTAGTATAGTGGTTTGAGTGACTTTGGAAACCAGGGTTCAAATCCCCACTCAACCATGGAAACCCACTGGATGATTCCAGACTACAAGGCACACAACCACAAATATGCACACATATTTTATAACAAAAGAATAAATCGTTCCAACTTTACCAACATCATAGGTTGGACATGTTTCTGAGTTGAGGCATCTAACGGGAGTGAAACGAGTGGATGTGCTGGCTGATTTCTGATTTTCTGTAAAAACCAAAATGCAAAAAGTAATGGGGGAAAGTTGGTCATAGGAAGCACTGTCTTGTTATCCACTCAAAAGATATGTCTCTTGGCGCTAAACAGAGGAATGATTTTCCCGGCTTGCTTAACTTCAATGAACTGGCATAAGCTCTGCCACTTTGTTGAAGTTAGAATATTAGTGTTGACTTCATCAAGCACCATAATTCTGTGTGACAATTTCTTCAGCTTAACTAAGGAGAAGACATTATTGTTTCTCTCAAACCAATACCAATGGTCTAATAATGTATGCATTCTAACTACTGAGGAAAGAAAAGGCTATGCTAGTGAAAAGAAAATTCAAAGTAATACATTGTGTTTCCTAGACTCCATAGGATGCACAATAGATTTGAAGGGGGTGGGGGAGAGACATTAAATAGAAGCTATGCTTACTCGCTTTACACCAAGGAAGGATCATCAGAGGAATTGCTACAGCGATCACTGCCAGCAAGAACAGCAGGAGCAGAGGAGCAATAATGTACACAACCAACTTGTTCTTTTCCTCTTCTGGGGCTTCTAGGAGAAAAAGTTCAATAGGTATGTTAGGTGTACAGAGATAGGTTTCCGATCCAATGTGAGTCTCTTTCTAATAAACCTTAAAAATACAAGAGCGGGTCAATAAGTCCGTGCCTTTTTTAATTTCCCGCCTCTTAACTGAAAGGGCAACACTGCTCCTGTCAACAGGCATCTGTCAGTTGACTCCTGTCAAAATTTGAACAAGCTGCGTCATTTAGTTTGTGTTTGACAGCCATTCATAGCAGACTACCGCGTGATTTGAGGAGAAAATGGAAAAAAGTGAATTTCATGTGCTCATTAAGCATTATTTTTTGCGGAAAAAACCATCACTCAAAACAAGGATAAGCTTGATAAATACTATGGGGACTCTGCACCATCCATTTCAATGGTGAAAAAGTGGTTTACTGAATTTTGTTGTGGCCGTACAAGCACGGAAGATGCCGAACATTCTGGACGCCCAGTTGAGGTCTCTACATCCGAAACAATTGAAAAAATTCACGATATGGTGTTGGCCGATCGGAGATTGAAAGTGCGAGAGATTGTGGAAGCCATAGACATCTCACATGGCTCAGTGGTTTCAATTTTAAATGATCACTTGGGTATGAGAAAGCTTTCCGCAAGATGGGTGCCGCGTTTGCTCACAATTGACCACAAACGCAATCGTGTGACAATTTCGCAGGAATGTTTGGTGTTGTTCAACCGCAATATGGATGGGTTTTTGCGCCGTTTCGTAACCGTGGACGAAACGTGGATCCACCACAACACACCAGAGACCAAACAGCAGTCAAAACAGTGGGGTTCTCGGGGTGAATCGGCACCAAAGAAGGCCAAGGTGGGTTTGTCAACCAGTAACGTCATGGCGACCGTTTTTTGGGATGCACGCGGTATAATCCACATTGACTACCTTCAAAAGGGTAAAACAGTCAGTGGTGAATATGATGCCAACTTATTGGGTCGATTTAATGAGGATTTGAAGGAAAAAAAGACTGCATTTGGCCAAGAAAAAGTTCTTTTGCACCAGGACAATGCAAGGGTGCACACATGTGCAGCTGCCATGGCAACAATCCATGAATTGGGATACGAATTGCTCCCTCATCCACCCTATTCTCCGGATTTAGCCCCGAGTGACTATTTCTTGTTTCCAAACCTGAAGAAATGGCTCGGCGGTAAGAGATTTTACTCCAACAATGAAATCATCTCACAAACAAATACCTATTTTGATGACCTCGACAAATCTTATTTTTTGGAAGGGATAAAAAATTGGAGAAACGTTGGACAAAGTGTATAGAGCTCAAAGGAGAATACGCTGAAAAATAAAATGATTTTTTATCCAAAAACCTTCCACACTGCCATATAAAATCCAGATTATCTGCTTTGAACTGGATTAAATGGCAGTGCAGATTCATATAATCCAGTTCAAAGCAGATAATGTGGATTATCTGATTTGATAATCTGGATTATATGGCAGTGTAGAAAGGGCCTAAGTCCCAAATGCAAAAGTAACTTGCCCTCAATTAACTCAGCAGAAGCAGAATCATGCCCTTCCGAGTAGGCTCAGCAAAAGCACAACGCTGAAGCCTCCCCTAACTTATGTGTACTTCCTCATTAGCAACATTTGCCATCTTAAGCATAGTTTAGTCTTGCTAGGGCACACGTGTCCCAGTTTTCACCTGAGAAATGTTGGACATTGCGCTGTGACTTTGCAGTCTAATTTGTCCTGTGAGAGAGTGTGAGCAAAACTATTTTCCATTCACAAAATAGACTTTTCAACAAGAGGCAACATTCCTAAGATTGCAATTGTACCTATAAAAACATATTTTGTTTTATGCAATCCTACTGTATATGTTGTATGTGCTATATGTCAAATACAAAAATGGCAGGGATTGTCTGCTTCTATGTGTACTGTAATCCACCCTGAGTCCCCTTCGGGGTGAGAAAAGCAAAATATAAATAAAGTGTATTATTATTATTATTATTATTAATGAAGCCCAAAGAACTGATTATGCTCTCAAAAAACACATGAAGATATTGATACATGACTTATACACCCTCTTTCTTTCGTCATACTGGAAAACATACCTACCTCTCAATGTGAAGTTGAAACCAGGACTGTACTTAGATCCACTGTTTTGAGCTTTGCATTTGTATTCACCTATATCACTGATAGAATTGATAGTGATATTAAACACAACCTTTTCTTCAGCCTTTCTTTGGATGATATGTTGCATTTTCTTTGCGTTTAAAAATAATGTGTAGCTAATTGGCAGGCAACCCTTCTGTGATCTGCACTCCAGCGTCACATTTCTGCCGATGGCGATTTCGGAGAAGGGACTGCCGATTTCTACATTTTGCAGACCTTTCGAGCAAGAAATGGCAATCTCAGGTGTATCTGCAATAAGAATTTAACATGGCATTTTCTGATTAGGCATCATGGATTGTCAAGTTGCCTATGGGCTCTGAGCAAGAAGTGAAATTTTCAGGTACCTCTGCAAGAGAAATCTAACATTCATTTTCAAACAACTTCAGTCTGAATTTTGAAACTCTGATTTGAGCACTAGAAAGGAAATACAGAGTACTAAGGCTCCCAATGGTGGGATACAGTTGACTCTCCAGATGCTGCTGGATTGCAAGTCCCAGCAGTCCTGGCCACCATAACAAATGGTGAGGAATGCTGGGAGTTGCGGCTCAACAACATCTGGAGAAAAATTTGATCCCCATCCATGTTTTTCTTGAATTATTGTTGTTTTGTGCCTTCAAATTATTTCCAAGGGGGGAGGGGGAAGGCAAAGATGGCGGCAGGTCAGACGTCTTGAGGGCTCCTCAAGTCGCCAACCGTTTTTGCCGGCCAGAGGGCGAATCGTGCCCTCACCTCCGGCCATAACAGAAGGCCGAGAGGCAGCGAAGCCAGGGGTCCACACCGCTGGCTCCAAAAGCCCCCTCCTCCTCAAGAGGGGGAGGCTGAGAGAGCCCGGAGCGAGACCCGCAAAGGCGAGCAGGCCGCGAAACGGGTAGCGGGCTTAGACCCACATCTACTGCCAGCCCGGCCCACACACTACCACCAAGAAGAGAGGGCATCAAGAGGAAAGGGACTCACAATCCCGGGGACGAGCAACGAGCCCAAGAGGAGGGAGACGATCCTGCGAAAGGCGAGGGATTGAAGTCCGGGAGCCAGGGAAAGGGGAAAGAGGGAACCCGAAGAGAAGAAAGAACAGCCGGTAAGACAGGAGTGAGGGGGAAGGAAAAAAAAAAAAAAGGAAAAAAGAAAAAGAAAAGAAAAACAGAACAAAGAAGAGCGCCCAGGGAGCTTTGGGGCGGGCCCTGAACAGCCCAGGAAGAAAGCAGAGGGGAGAAGCCGGCGATCCAAGATGGCGCCCGGCACAAAGGGGAGGAAAAACAACAACCTGCAGTAGGAGGCGGCCATAGTTGGGAGGGCTTCTTCTCGCCTCAGAAGAAAAGGGCGCGAAAATAACAGGAAGGGAGCTCCAGGCCCTCCCGAGCTCACCTGAAGGCGGTCCGCAGACGGGAAGTGAGGCGGGGACGAGTGAACACGGGACTCAGGAAACAAGGAGCCAACCTCCCCCCCCCCAAAAAATAAAAAAGAAAACGAAAAGGAACTGGGAACGGACAGGCCCAAAACCGATAAGGGAAGCAAGGAAGGCGAGGGAAACGCGGGGACGGGGGTGGGGAGAGAGAGTTGCTGCGGCACACAGAGAGCGGACAAAGGAACAGAGAGGAGGAGTTGCCCCCACTACCCCCTTCAGTGGAGCGGAAAGGAGCCACTAGCGCCCAGGCAGTGCAAGCATCGCAGCTCAACAGGTCGCAGGGGGACAAGGTCAGCACCTCCAGAGAGGATACAAGGAAGCTAGAACAACATCTTGGCTAGTGCCATAACGGCACAATCAAAATAAACGACTTGGGAAGCACATGAGGGGAGGTGGAAGTGCATAGAAAGGGAGACACGGGCTCCTGCTGAGCTCTCACTCCCCCACGTGGGCCCGAGCAGCGATACATCAGAAGAAGTATCGCACCCCCCTCCCCCCCCACCCGAGGCAGCCTGCCGTACAAAGGGCGGACGGACGGAAGCATAGGCGAACGGCCACAGCAAACAAAGCAGCACTGCAGATACCTCCCCAGTGCAAATAAACAAGTAATTAGGGGCAAAGGAGAACCAATGGCAACCCTAAAAACCTTCAAAGACGCCAAAGGCGTCCAGAAACGCCCAGCCACCAACGACGACTCAATGATGAAAGACATACTAAAGGAGCTCCAAAAACTATTGGAGAAGCAAGATCAAACACAAAGAAAAGTAGACGCGGCAGCAGCAAGGCAGGAAGCCCAACACAGGTCGGTGCAGGAACAACTGCTAGACATCAAGGCGGACCTGACGAGAGAGTTATCTACCATGAAGGAGGAAATACGCTCAATCAAACAAGAGGAAGGCAAGATCACGGTGACCCAAGAGAAAATGCAAAAACGAATGGAGACCTTAGAAGCAAAAAACGCGAAATTAGAACTGACTCAGCTGAGATTGGAGCAAAACGCGTTGGAATCTACGCTGCGGTTTAGGAACCTGCAGGAGGAACCGCAGGAAGATATTCAGAAAATCATTAGCAAGCTCTCCTCTATCATCATAGGTAGGGAGGAAGAGGAGGTACACCGGGAAATAGACAAGGTGTATAGGGTCTCATCTTCCTATGCGAGACGCAACAACGTTCCCAGGGACGTGGTAGTCCGGTTTTGTAGAAAAAAAACCAGAGATGAAGTTCTAATGAAACAAAAAGAGACACCACCAACATACAAAGGCCACAGAGTAATCGTCCTAAAAGAGTTCACTGCAGCCTCGATCAGTAAAAGAAAAAACTATCTCTTCCTCACGGAGGAATTAAAGAACAGGAAAATCAGATTCCGGTGGGAGAAATCGGAGGGGATAATGGTCTCCTACAGGGAGCAGAAGCACTGGTTGACCACGGTACCCAAGGCACAGGAATTCTACGACGGTCTCCAAAAAGAACATGGGCAACAGAAGCCTACACACTCTGGGCAGAACGAACAAACAAAAAGACGACGATTCTACTCACCAAGTAAGGCGTCAACTATGACAGCACGAGAACCCCGGGGTCTGACAAGAGACACGACGACACGGATCACGAACGACAAGAACGGCGGCTCGGAACACACAGAGGAAATGCAGGATGTATGATCCCCTATTGCAACTGCGGTGTTATACCAACAATGTGAACGGACTGAACTCGCCGATGAAACGGAAAAAAACATTCAATACACTGAGAAAGAACAAATACAACATTGTGGCCTTACAAGAGGTCCACGTCAAAACTGACCACGAGCACCTGCTGGCAAACAAAGTCTTGGGGAAAATGTTCAGCTCGCTAACATCTGAAAAGAAGAGAGGAGTCGTGACATATATTAGTGATAAGCTGCCAGCCAAACTGGCGTTCACAGACCAAGAGGGGAGAATGCTAGGGGTAACGATCGAAGTAGGTCTGTCCCGCCTGCTGCTCTGTAACATCTATGCACCCAATGGACCTAAGACCGAGTTTGCCCGATCCCTTGCAAAATTCATAGACGACCAGGAATACGATAACCTGATCATCCTGGGTGACTTCAACGGCACAATCAACCCCCGGTTGGACAGGACCCAACCAGCGCCTCAGACCAGGAAAGCAATGCAAGATCCCTCCGGCACTCTCCCAAAGGCCCTCCTCCGACTCATGTCCGATCTCTCCCTAGAAGACGCCTGGAGACTGCATCATCAAGAAGAAAGGGATTACACATACTTTCCCCACAGACACCAGAGCTGGTCGCGGATAGACATGGTCTGGATGTCCACCTCTTTAATTCCAAGAATGTCCCAAATAACGATTCAGTCGCGAGATGGATCAGACCACAGCCCGATCACGCTGGAACTGAATCACAGACCCCCTACGAGGCGCTGGAGGCTCAACGACAACCTGCTAAAGAAAGAGGAGGACATCCAAAAGTATAAGGCACTAACGGTGGACTATTTCAAGAACAATGACATACCGGAAACAAGCCCGGAAATAGTGTGGGATGCCTGCAAGGCAGTACTCCGGGGACACTTTATCCAGCATAATGTGAGCAGAAATAAAGCAAGGCGAAGAATGATGCAAGACCTCCAAACCAAAATTGCGCAGGAGGAAAAGATCCTGAAAAAGCAACCAAAGAACCAGGCCGCAATCGCCAACTTGACCTCATTGAACAAACAGAAACATCATCTGGAACTCGAGCAAATTTCCAAGGACCTCAAATTCCTAAAGCAACGATACTTCCAGAACGCCAACAAGCCTGGCAGATGGCTGGCGAGAAAGATCAAAAGGAAAAAACAGATGGGATACATAACCAAGCTGGGATCCGGAGATAAAGTAATACTGGGAGAGGCAGAAATACAGAAAACATTCCAAACCTTCTACTCCACACTATATGCCAGGGACGGAGTCAAGGAAGAAGACATTGAGCGCTATCTAGGAGCGCAGACACTGGGCAGAATACCGACACACTACAAAGAGGAGCTGAATCGAGAAATCTCTGAAATAGAGATAGAAATGGCAATTGGGAAGTTGGATATGAGCAAAGCCCCAGGTCCGGACGGACTCACGGCCAGATTTTATAAGACCATGAAGAGTGAGATTACTGCCTTCCTGAAAAAGATCTACAACAGGGTGCTCATGGAGGGGGTCGCGCCGGACTCCTGGAGGGACGCAAACATAGTCCTGATACACAAAGAGGGATCTGATGATACGAATGTGGCTAATTACAGACCCATATCACTCCTCAATATAGATTACAAAATTCTGGCTGTCATTCTAGCGGAAAGACTGAAATCTTGGCTCAGTGTTTGGATTACACCTGACCAGAATGGCTTTCTCCCGGGTAGACAGACCAAGGACAACACCAGGACGGTCATCGACCTGGTACACCACTATGAACTGCACCCCCAGAGAGAAATTGCCTTCTTAGCCCTCGATGCAGAGAAGGCCTTTGATAATTTAAACTGGGACTTCTTCCGCCTGCTCATGTCAAAACTAGATCTAGGCACTTGCTTCCTAAGAGCCATCGAGACAATATACAGGGACCAAACTGCACGGGTTTGGGTCAATGGTCAGCCATCGGGGAAGGTCGCAATACAAAAAGAGACGAGACAGGGGTGTCCCCTCTCCCCGCTGATCTTTATATTGTCTCTAGAAGTCCTGCTCAGAGCCATCAGAGCCAACGACCAACTCAAGAGCCCATCAATAGGAGGACGCCAGATCAAAGCCAAAGCGTTCGCAGACGATGTAATCTGTTTCATCGAAAGGCCAGTGGACACCATACAGGCCTGGTTAGCAGAGATAGAAAAGTTCGGCTCACTAGCGGGACTAAAAATAAATAAAGGCAAGACTAAGATATTGACGAAGAACATCTCCAAACTCCGTCAGGAAAAACTAGAAAAAGTATCAGGCTTGCAAGTCACCCAAACAATCAAATACCTGGGCATACACATCTCGGCCCAGAACTGTCACCTACAAAGAAATAACTACGAGACACTGTGGAAAAAAGTTCAGAAGGACCTGCTCAACTGGAAAAGCGCAAACCTCTCACTCATGGGCAAAATAGCGGCAGTCAAAATGAACGTTTTGCCTCGGCTTCTATATCTATTCCAAAATCTGCCCATTATAAAGTCCAACGTCATTTTCAACAACTGGAAGAAAGACATCCTCGATTTTCTGTGGGATTCGAGGAGAGCAAGAATCAAATATACGATCCTCATAGACAAGAGAGTGCGGGGCGGGTTGGATCTGCCAGATCTGAAACTATATTACGAGGCTTGCGGCTTGGTCCATATAAGGGACTGGATCACCCTGAAAAACAAAGAGCTACTGGCCCTGGAGGGCTTTGACCTACACACAGGCTGGCATGGCCACTTGTGGTATGGGAGGTCTCGGACACATGAGAAATTCAGAAAACACCCGCTGCGAGCAGCCCTGATGAAAATATGGGAAACATACAAGGGGAGGTTCTACCAAAAAAACCCCTTTTGGGTGTCACACATAGAAGCCCACCAAAGAAATCTGTTGGGGTGGGACACGTGGCCGACATACGAAGAAATGACGGTCAAGGTGGGAACGAGGAGAAGCTTGAAATCAAGGACCCAAATCCAATCACGGGGCAAGCCTATCTCCTGGCTCCAGTATCTTCAAATCAAGGCATGCTTTCAGAGAGATGAGCAGGTAGGCTTTGAAGAAGGTGAACGGTTTTGGAAAATCTTTTTGACCAAAGAGAAAAAAGCCATCTCTAAGGCTTATCTACGACTCTTAGAATGGGCAACGGAGACGGAACAGGTAAAAACCTGTATGATAAAATGGGCGCAAAATGTAGGCCACCCAATCAACATGCAAGAGTGGGAAAAGATCTGGCGGAAGAAAATAAAAATCGCATACGCCATAGACCTCAAGGAGAACTGGTACAAAATGTTCTTCAGGTGGTATATGACGCCCCACAGACTTAGCAGGATGTATAAGACCACCCAGTCTACGTGTTGGAAGTGCGGGACCCAAACAGGTACCTTCTACCACATGTGGTGGACCTGCCAGGCAGCCTCGAAATTTTGGAAGGAAGTCCACATCCACATACAAAAGATCCTACAGACCACGCTAGAAAAAACACCAGAGGCCTGCCTGTTAGGAATAGTGGACGACAGAGAATTCACGGATGAAAACTCAGAACGGTTGTTCCTGTTCCTCACCACGGCGGCGAGGATGACCTATGCAAAAAGGTGGAAGACCGCAGAGGTGCCCCGACTCGACGACTGGATAGATAAAGCTCAAGACATCATGAGCATGGACAAATTGTCATATTATGTGAGCGAAGAGGAAGGGACAAGACTGGTCAGAACGGACTGGTCACCCTTTGTGAGCTATCTAAGGACCCGGGATGCTAATCAATCCTCCCAAGCCACCAGATAAGGGAATGGGACCACAAATCAAAAAGAACGACCCAAGCCCGCTTAAACTAAACAGACACCCCTCCACCTCTCCCCCCCCCCACCCAGGCAGGGAGCAAATTTCCCTCTTCGTACTACAAGAAGAACTGAACAGGAGACTGGACGGGGGCACTGGTAGTCACCACATTCTCCCTCCCTCCCTCCTCCTACCCCTCTCCCGCTCCAGACCCCACCACACCCCTTCATCCCTTCCCCCCCCCAAACACAGCCTCTCCCCTCTCTATCTTTCCTACTGTCCTATACCTGTAATTGTTCCCCCACTTTTATTGCTTATGGAAAAACCTCAATAAATATATTTCAAAAAAAAATTATTCCCAATTTAGGATGACACTACAATGACTTGAAGGCACAAAACAACAATACTTCAAGAAAAACAGGTTTTCTGGGGCTGAGAGTGTGTGACTTGCCCAAGATCATCTGGTGGCTTTCTGTGGCTGAGCAGCGAACCCTAGAAATATAGTCCAGTGTTTAACCCATTACATCATCTGATATATTCCCATTTTTGCTTGACCTATTCTCAGCACCTTTAAATACATTTTCTGCCACACAGCTCATTAACCATGAGCATTCATCGATCAAATGTAGGCTCAGGCTGTGTTCTGGATGTTATCACAAAAAAGGCATAGTACACTCCTTGGAAGCATCACATTAATTTCCAAAGTCCTGAAGCTTATGCTGCCCCCAAAGACCTCTTTTGATTCTTGACAGTCCCAGTTTGTCTGCTCTTAATAAAGGCACCAAATTCTGTCTGATCTTGAAAGCTAAAATGGATAATCTCTGGTTTTTGTACTGCAATCCGCCCTGAGTCCCCTTCGGGGTGAGAAGGGTGGAATATTCATTTATTTATTTTTATTATTCGCGCTTGTTAGTTGCCACTCCCGGTGTGGCTCGGGGCGACTCACAACAGTGGATTTACAGTTTAAAAGCACAGTATTACACAATAAAAACGCAATATAAACACAATAATACTCAGTAAAAAAACACAATAAAAGCACGGTAGAATGCACAGCAAGCGGATGACGACAGATGAAAGTACAATTCATCAGGGTTATATACAGCACAATAATGGGTAGTCAGAGAATTGCAGCCTTAATCCCTGAAAGCCTGCCGAAACAGGAGGGTTTTGCACACCTTCCGGAATGCCAGCAGATCTGTAAGGGCACGAACATCGGAAGGCAGTGCATTCCATAGCGTTTGGGCAATTACCGAGAAGGCCCTCCGTCTTGTGGCTGTAAGGTGGTACGTTTTGAAACTGGGGACCTCCAAAAGTTGGCTCGACTCTGAACGTAGTGGCCTAGTGGGACAGTATGGGATGAGGCGGTCCCTAAGGTACACTGGCCCCAGACCGTTCAAGGCCTTAAAGGCCAATACCAACACTTTGAAAGTGATCTGGCATTCCACTGGTAACCAGTGCAGCTCGCGCAGAATGGGTGTTATGTGGCTGGCCATGGGGACGCCACCCAGCAGTCGAGCTGCTGTATTCTGTACCAGTTTCAATTTCCGGATCACCAGCACAGGAAGGCCAAAGTAGAGAGCATTACAGTAGTCCAGTCTTGAGGTGACCATGGCTTGGACCACTGTGGCTAGATCGCGATGGGAAAGGTAGGGAGCCAACTTCCTTCCCTGCCGGAGATGGAAGAAAGCAACTCTACTGATGACGGAGATGTGCGTCTCCATCATCAGTTGAGAGTCCAGATTGACGCCCAGACTTTTTACTGTTGACAACGGACGTAGTGTCGCGTCATCCAGGGAAGGAAGTTGGATCTCCACCCCGCCCGGGCGACCCAGCCACAGGATCTCCATCTTAGCTGGATTCACCTTCAACCTACTGGCTCGCAGCCATCCAGTGACGGCTTCAAGGCACTGATGGAAATTATCGGGTACGGTTTCAGACCTGCCCTCCATCCCCAGAACGAGCTGGGTGTCATCCGCATATTGGTGACACACCAGCCCAAAACTACGGACCAGCCGAGCAAGTGGTCGGACATAGATGTTAAATAATAGAGGGGAGAGGATTGCCCCCTGGGGGACCCCACAATGAAGTGGGGAGCCCCCGGAGACGTCCTCGCCCCTCTTCACTCGCTGCGAGCGGTTCCGGAGGAAGGAAGACAGCCAATCGAGGACTGTCCCCCTCACTCCGGCTCCGGCAAGGCGGTGAGTCAAAAGATCGTAATCGACTGTATCGAATGCTGCCGTGAGGTCCAATAACACGAGCAGTGCCGATCCGCCCTGATCGAGCTGGCACCGTAGCTTATCTGTGATGGAGACCAGGACCGTCTCCGTCCCATGCCCCGAACGGAAGCCGGACTGGAAGGGGTCTAACCAAGTAGCGTCATCTAGGAAGGACTGCAACTGCTCCATTGCTGCCCTCTCAATTACCTTGCCCAGAAACGGTAGGTTCGAAACTGGGCGGTAATTGGAGGGGACCGTAGGATCTAATCCCGGCTTCTTCAGCAATGGAGTGACCACAGCCTCTTTCAAATCCTCTGGAAACACTCCTTGCTCAAGGGAGGTGTTAATTAGTCTCAACAGCGGGTCTCGTAGCCCTTCCAGGCATGCTTTCACAAGCCAGGAGGGGCACGGATCGAGGGAGCATGTGGTCGATCTAGTTGCAGTCACTACCCTATCGACGGCTTCTGAGTCCAGTGGCCGAAAATGGTCAAAGGTGGGCCCAGCAAGAGGCCACGGAGTCTCAAGTTCACTGACTGTATCAAGAGTGATCGGAAGGTCCTGGTGGAGGGCAGAAATCTTGTCCGTAAAAAGGCTCTGACAAACCTCGGCAGAAAGGGCCTGATCATCTTTGTTTGGGATGGTAGGGACCATCATTAGAGACCTAATTACTTTAAACAGTTGGGCCGGGCGTGGGCTGGCGGACGCTACCAAGGTCGCATAATAAGAATATTTCGCTTCCTTGATAGCAGGCTCATAAGCATCCATGAAAAGCTTATAAACCGATTTCAGACCTCCAGGAGAGCCCTAGTGTTGCCATGGTAGACACAAGGTCTGCTGCTGTAGGTGACAACGAGGCTGTGTCGGCATGGGCATTGAAGTCCCCCAGAACTACGAGCCTGGGGAACCTCAATGCCCAGTCTGGCACAGTTTCGAGCAGCAGGGATAGACTCTCTGCTGGTGCGCTAGGCACTCGGTACACCAGCAGAAAGTCTATACTCTCATGGGAATCCCACACCAAACCAGCCGATTGAATCCCTGGTGCGTTCAGCGCGGGTACCGCCCTGAGAGACAACAAGTCAGGGGAGAGGATGGCTACCCCCCCCCCCCGCCTCCCGTTCTGCATTGGTGGGTGATAACATATCCCAGAGGTGTTATTTCTTGGAGAGAAATTGCATCGCCATCCTGTATCCACGTTTCAGTGATGCAGAAGAGGTCAGGTGTTAACTCGGTTGTAAATTCATTTAAGGTGGCAGTTTTGTTCCTAATGGATCTTGCGTTCACCAACACCAAAGAGGAAGGGGAGGAAGCTGGAAGTCTGTCAACAGTGTGCCTTGGGATAGGACGCAGGTCAGAAGGAGTCGGAGTCTTATTGCGACTCCTGTTCCTTCTCGTATTCGGCCTGCGCCTACCGCCATATCTCCCAGTCCCACTAAGTACCACTATAGGTTACCCAATACAAATAAAGTATATTATTATTATTATTTCTGAAGCCCAAAGAAGAACTGGTTATGCTCTCAAAAAACACATGAAGATATTGATACATGACTTATACACCCTCTTTCTTTCATCATACTGGAAAACATACCTACCTCTCAATGTGAAGTTGAAACCAGGACTGTACTTAGATCCATTGTTTTGAGCTTTGCATTTGTATTCACCTATATCGCCGATAGAATTGATAGTGATATTAAACACAACCTTTTCTTCAGCCTTTCTTTGGATGATATGTTGCATTTTCTTTGCGTTCAAATATAATGTGTAGTTAATTGGCAGGCAACCCTTCTGTGATCTGCACTCCAGCGTCACATTTCTGCCGACGGCAATTTCGGAGAAGGTACTAAGGATTTCTAGATTTTGCAGACCTTTCGAGCAAGAAATGGCAATCTCAGGTGTATCTGCAATAAGAATTTAACATGGCATTTTCTGATTAGGCATCATGGATTGTCAAGTTGCCTATGGGCTCTGAGCAAGAAGTGAAATTTTCAGGTACCTCTGCAAGAGAAATCTAACATTCATTTTCAA
The DNA here is from genome assembly GCA_030556195.1 of Anolis apletophallus. Taxonomy (NCBI): domain Eukaryota; kingdom Metazoa; phylum Chordata; class Lepidosauria; order Squamata; family Anolidae; genus Anolis; species Anolis apletophallus. Next base: position 160,814,982 of record JARBWK010000001.1, on the reverse strand, counting down.
ACAACTTCAGTCTGAATTTTCAAACTCTGATTTGAGCACTAGAAAGGAAATACAGAGTACTAAGGCTCCCAATGGTGGGATTCAGATGACTCTCCAGATGCTGCTGGACTGCAAGTCCCAGCATTCCTGGCCACTATAACAAATGGCGAGGAATGCTGGGAGTTGCGGCTCAACAACATCTGGAGAAAAATTTGATCCCCATCCATGTTTTTCTTGAAGGGGGGCTTGAGAAGGGTGGGGTAGAAATACTTTAAATAAAATAGTAATAAATAGTACTTGAATGGGAGAACACCAAAAAATGCTAGATATCGTAATCTACATTTCAGAAGAATGAAGTGGCAAAACCCCTCTAGTATACAGACCTAATGAAATCAATGGGGTTGCCACAAATTGACAGACATCTAGAAGACATATAAACACAAAATATGCAATCACGATTATTTAGAACAAAAAACAACATAAACACAATAATGCTGTGCAACAAAACATGCCTAGAATTTTTTTTTAAGAAACAGTATTATAACAAAAAATCTAAAATCTCAATACAGATAGAGGGCTTCATCACCTTGAAGCATGGAAGTGTCTGTTATAGTCGTGCTCAGTCATACTCCGTTTAGAAATGAAATGGATGATTTTCCTACCTTCATCACACTGTTAAATCTATCTGCGTGACTCAGTTGTACTCGGGATTCTTCAGTTGATTTGCCATCACACTGTAATCTCTAGACACCGCCCACCATGCCTCCCCCTGTGTTCTTTGTTTAAAAAATCCCTCCTCTCTTTGAAATGTTAGCTGTCCCATGTCTTCAGTTCCCTGAGCTTTTAGTCTAGCTCAGTGGTTCCCAAACTTTTTTGGCCTACCACCCCCTTTCCAGAAATTTTTTTACTTACCACCCCCCTATAAATTAATTTTTTAAAAATTTAATAACAATTAAACAATTAAATATATGTATTAATGCAGTGGTTCTCACCCTTTCGAATGCCATGGCCCCTAAATAAGGTTCCTCATGTTGTGGTGACCTCCAATCATATTTTCGTTGCTACTTATAAATAATTTTGCTACTCTTACGAATTCTAATCCAAATATCTAATATGCAGGTCAAAGCGAAGGGGGCGGGGCCAAAGAAGAGGGCCGCGTGACCCCTCCTAAATGGCCAATCGTTCACTGCCCCCTTAAAGGGGTTCATCGCCCCCCCCAAATTCCCCTGAACCTCCCACCGCCCCCTTGGATCGCCTCACCGCCCACCAGGAGGTGGTATCTCCCACTTTGACAATCAGTGGTCTAAAATTAACATAGTTTGATACCACTTTAACTATCATGGCTCAATTCTATGGAATCCAGCAATTTGTCGTTTGGTGAGCTGCAAAGATTCTATAGCATTAAGCCACAATAGTTAGTGGTGTCAAACTGCATTGATTCTGCAGTGTAGATACACCCTAAGATACTTTGCTGCAGACTGAACAGAGAGCCGATCTTAGCAGTATACATTAAAGAAGAATCATACCTTTTTCACCATCATGACTCTGTTTGTTGGGTAGACATGAATGAACTGAAAGAAGAAAACAAAGGTTAGTGACATGGAAATGTTTTAGACACAGAAATAATTAAAGACACAAAGCAATGCTTACAGGATGCTAACAGGAGACACACAGTGCTCAGGCTATTGGGCATTTTAATAAGAATGGAGAAGTTGCCTCTTGCTAAACTGGGAGACTTCTACCGAGGAAGTCGTTCTTGAAAGCCAATATAACCAATGTGGGGAAGTTGACTCAGTTAAATATAGCCGACGTTAGCTGAGAAGTTTGCATTATGTTTCTCCTGCACAGATGCTCAGTTGTCATCATCCTGCTAATAGCATTGACTAGACTTGGAAAGTGAACTTTGAGCAAGTTTGTGGTGCCAGTGATGGACACACTTTTACTTCAAGAGAGCTTTGCCACCCAGGCAACCCTGTTGCTCCTCCCAAGGCACAGATTCTGCAGTTTGAGTTTCTAGTTTCTTTTGCCTGTGTGGGGAAGGAGGAAGCTGGAAAATGAATGCAACCAGGAAAGAGGAGGCGGTACATGCTTATCTGGTAAGAAAAGGGGAAAGAAGCAAAAGGGGGAAGTATCGGAGACCTCAGAGAGCAGCACAATATACATGGTGTTCTAACAGTGACCCAACTCTCAACATTAGTTGCGGAAATCAGATCTAGTCATTCTCCTCTACCCCTTTCCTTCTTTAGCAACACTGAGAAAAGAGACCAAGGGTTCATCTATAGAATGAGTGCCATTTGACACCGCTTTAAAATCCATGGTTCAATGTTGTGGAATCACGCAAGGTGTCGTTTTTCAAGATCTTTAGCCCTCTCTGGTGCCTCACCAAACCACAGATTCCAGGATTGCACAGCACTGAGCCATGGCAATAAACGTGGCATCAAGCTACATTCACTCTTCAGTGAAGATGCACCCCAACACAGATGCCAATGGAAGCAAATTTCAAGTGGGATCATAGATAATGTGAGTTCTGCAGACAGGAGATGTAGGAACCACATATACTATATTCCCATATGGCCCTTGAGCGCTCCAGTTGGAAGTCATACTGTAACCAGCAGTGCTGTAGAATTTGAAGGGGCATGAATGGGTATGAATGGAGGGCGAAAGAGAGAAATGTGCCAAGTGGAAGGCGTGTCAAGCCAACCCTGACTGGGACTGCCTTCCACCTGGAAACCGATGCCGTCAATGCGGGAGAAGATGCAGATCAAGAATAGGGCTCCACAGTCACCTACGGACCCACCGCCAGTGCAACGAACCTGGAAGACCATCATCCTCGGACAACGGAGGATCGCCTAAGAGAGAGAGAGATGTTGCTGGAGTGCTGCTCCCATCATTGCTCATTGTTGGCTATGTTAAGTAGGACTGACCAACAACATTAGAGGAGTCACACATAGGTAAGTCGTCCCCATCCCCCCACATGGGTATAGAAGAAGAACTAGTTCATTTATTTTGAGTTATGATTTACTCTGTAGGCTAAGAACAAAGTTGGGGATGATTTGGTGGACAGGAGAGATGAGGTAAAAGGGGAGCAAGGAGTCACAGAGGATTCCTGCCCCTTGGCCAAAGTCACTGCGGCTATGCTGACACTGATCTTTCTGTAAGGTAGTCTTTTGGCTACTACTTGGCCTGAACAGGTTAACACTCAAAGAATGGCAGGAATCATGTAAAGTGGTTTGGAAACTATTTCGATCTTCAGAAGGCCCTGAGATAAACAACAACAGCAAATAGGAGTGGAGAAATCATGTAAAGCAAAGGTCCGTGCATGGCCGAAAAGCTTTAAATGAATTGAGAGTCAGAGCAGGACTTACACCTGTCAAGACACACAGATCACTCTTTCTCAACAGTGCCATTAATCAAAGTATGTGCATGGTAGTCCATGCTCTGGTTACATCTCGAATAGCCTACTGCAACGCTCTCTACATGGGGTGGCCTCTGATGACAGCTCAGAAACTGCAATTAGTCCAACGCTCGGCAGCCAGGTTACTAACAGGAGTGGGGTACAGGGAGCATGCAACTCCATTGTTGTGCCAGCTCCACTGGCTGCCAAGTAGTTTCCGAGCACAATTCAAAGTGCTGGTTTTAACCTACAAAACCCTATACGGCCCAGTTTACTTGTCCGAACGAATTCTCCCCTATGAACCATCAAGGACATTAAGATCCTCCGGAGAGGCCCTGATCTCGATCCCGCCCTCTTCGCAAGCGTGTTTGGTGGGGACGAGAGACAGGGCCTTCTCTGTTGTGGCCCCTCGGCTGTGGAACTCCCTCCCAAGCGATGTTAGATCTGCCCCCTCCCTGTTGTCCTTCAGGAGGCGAGTGAAGACTTGGATGTGGAATGAGGCTTTCCCAGACTAAGCTGAGATTGATTTCAATCTGAAATGAGTGACCATTTTTATAGACCAAGTTGAATGTGGTTTTAATGGCAATGTGGTTTTATATATCTCTGTTTTTATGTATTTTAATATGCTGTTTTGAGATGTTTTAAATTTGTATAGCATTGAATTTTGCTGTAAGCCGGTCTGAGTCCCTCCTCGGAGGTGAGAAGGTCGGGGTACAAAAATTTTAAATAAATAATAAATAATAAATCTGTAGTTTCACTTCTTGTAGTATAGTTATAACCCATGAAGAATGATGGTGTTTGTTGATTCATTGAGCTCACCTTCCTGGCCTGTCAAACATCTCAAAGGGCCACCACTGTGTTTGATTGCAATGTGTGCTGGGTTTTGCTTTGCCTTGCTCAAAGGTCCCATGCGTTTTTCCTGCCTAAATCAGATGACCTTGGATGCTGTTTCTCAAATGAAAGCTGGTGGTCACCAGGGAAACTAGATAGGAAGGGGAGGCATTGCTCCAAAGGGTAAAATAGATTGAGGTTGCATCTACATGGCGGAATTGATGCAGATTGATACCACTTTAACTGTCATGGCTCAATGCTATGGAATCATGGGAGTGAAGCTACTCTTTTAGCTGCCAAAGAGTGTTAGTCCCTCACCAAACGACAACTCTCAAGAATGAGACAATTCTCACACCACTGAGCCGTGACTATAAAAGGGGTGTTAAATTGTATTAATTAAATTTTATAACTGCTCGAAACAGAAATCCTGCACTACTTAAATAAATTAGAGGAGGAAATGAAGGGGCGTAGTGGTGATTCCTCAGCTGAGAATGAAAGCCAAGATTACTAGTTTGCTATTTTTTAGATTGTTGTTGCAGTTCAATTTATTTATCTATCATCTATCCATCCATCCATCTTTGTGTTTGGGCTTTTTTCAGTTGTATTTTTATACTACATTGTAGTGTATTGTACTTTTATTTGCAATCCACCTCAACCACCTTTGGCTACTGACACCTGCATCCAATGATTACTCCTAACTCAAATTCAGCTACGGAATCCATGCAAACCTGGTAAGTCGATGCTTACATTAATTCAGTGTGTCTCCTCTGCTTGAGATTAATATTTTGTTGAGATCATAATTAATAATTATTAAAAACACATCCATGTAATAGAAGTACAAACCTTGTAGTAAGTTGCTAGCTTCTTTTTCTTGATTGGGGGAGGGACCTCATCTGTGTTCATTCCACTCTAAACTAATTAAACTAATTATAGAAAGGAGGAAGTGAAGGGGGATTATGGTGATTCCCCAACTGAGTATCAAGGTTATTAGTTTGCTATTTAAAAAAAGATTTTTGTGGCAATTCATTCATGTGTGTGTGTGTGTCACTCTGATCCCACTTTAAGTACCATGGCTATATCCTGTAGAAATCTGGGATTTGTAGTTTGATCAACTGCCTGGCTGAGGATTCGACATGCTCCTCCCTCAATTACCAATCTATATTATTTCAGTGGGACATTGCTATAGAAGTTAGTGGAACATCGTTCTGTAACTGTGTTGTGCGCATCAAACCTGTAGTGAGCGATGCTGCCCACTAATGACATCTTATGGGCAATATTTGCTTGGCAGCTAGCTATAACTACAAGGAAGTGTGGCTGTTGGCCAGAACAGAACCATTTTCTAAATTGACTGAAAGCAAAGAAAAGAAAAAGAGGAGAGACAGAAGCAAAGGCACAATATTAATAATAATAATACACTTTATTTATATTCCGCTCTTCTCACCCCGAAGGGGACTCAGAGTGGATTACATTACACATATGGCAGACAGTCCCTGCCGACTGACATACAATTACAATACATTGTACAGACAAACATGTGCAATTAGAAGGATTTTTTTTCTCTGCTGGCTGCGTCACGGGTGCGGTTGCTCCATTATGTCACAAGGGGGTGCTGTTGCTTCATCCTCAGACGAGAGCCTCTGGTTCCGCATTCCACCTCTGGCAGCCGATCTTCCTTATTATTATTCAGATGTTAAAAAGTCCTTATAAAAATCCTTCCCCGCTGAGCGGTCCCTAGTTCATCTACTCACAGCTGGCTTGTTTTTGATCTGTTAGGTGGACAGTGGACAGGACTCACAGCTGGGTGTCCAGACCAGCCCGGGAATCGAACATGCAACCTTCTGATTGCAAACACAGCTGTTGTTACCGCTGTGCTATCTCTCCTCTCAATGGTGAGGAGGAGAGACAAGTGAAGAGAGTTTAAAAGCGGGAGAAGTGATTTCCTAGAATTGGGAGGAGGTTCCAAAGACATCATTTAGGATTAGGAGCACAGAAGTTCAAACGAAAAGGCAAGCTGGGCAGCAACTGAATCTCAGATCAAATAGTGTCAGGAAGGAGAGAAGGTGGCCAGCAAATGCAGGAATATAAAGGGAGTTGCACGGTAGCCTTGTAACAGAATCTTTTGCCTAAATACCTGTGATTTGTTTACGTCGATTGTTATTAATCTTCCTCCCAGTGAATAGATTCCTATTCAACGATCCTTCACATCTATTAAGCCTTTAGTGCTACAAAACTGTATGGATTTATTACACTATCTAACAAAATTTGGAAAAAAAATCTGTTCCTGGTTTGAAAGTGTTATTTCTGTTTAATTGTGCGGTACTTACGAACTTTGAAAGTAGTTGCTCCAGTCCAGAAATGTCGTTTTTGTGCCTGCCACAAACTATGTTGAATTGGCTGAGACTCTGCGAGATATTTTTTGAAAAAACTGTAGCAAAATGTGCTACAGGATGTCCCGCAAAAATAAAGTTTTTGCAGTTTAATCAACTTTTAATAATAATAATAATAATATATTTCTATCCTGCTCTATCTCTCCAATGGGGATTCAGGGCGGTTCGCAACAAACCGCGACAAACATTCAACGCCGTAAAGTGCAACCCAAAAAAAAGCAAACAAACAAACCATAAATCAAATAACAACATATTAGACATTAACATCAGACAATAGTGAAACATAACAAATATTTTCCCCATGTTTTTATGATAAAACCAATCAGGAAATGACATGTATAACCCAGAACCATAAATTGTTTTACATAGTGGTATAGATGGATCCCTGACAGTCTCTATAAATTTACTGGAAATTGACTTTTCTGTTTTATTGTTATAATATGTACAGTTACAGTAGCTTATTTACTTTATGAGTCATAGGATTGATTGTTTGGTGAGACACCAGCACTCTTTGGCAAAGAAGGCTAAGGACCTTGTAAACTACAACTCTCATGATTCCATAGCATGGAGTCTTGTCAGTTAAAGCAGTGTCAAACTGTACTAGTTCTACAGTGTAGTTGTACCCTAGAAATTGACTTGCATGAATGAAATTAATTAATTTTAAAACACAGAAACTTTTTTCAAATGTTTGAAAATGTAGTGCCCCGAGTTGTTCTCTATACCTTGACGAATGACCATTAAATGAAGATGAAAGATTCAGCAACCAAAACAAAATTCACTCCCAAGTTGCTTATTTGTTTCATTTGGTAATGGTTGTTCTCACTACAATATGAAATGTAATTTATAAATAGGAATGCAAATTTGCTTCCCTTTTGTTGTGCTTTACTCATAGTTTCTTGTTAACGGCAAGAAGTGTGCTTCCCGGAAGCACTTACAGAAAGATGCCCAAGATTTCTTCATGTCTTACCAACACTGCCACTCACTTTCCAAAACACAGACAGCTTGGAAAAGTAATTTTTCAGAGTACAACTCCCAAAATCCCCAGACAGGAGGCCATTAACGCGCTGAAGAAGGATTTGGAGAATTGTACTTCTGAGGATCACTTTTCTAAGCTCAATCATATAAGAGCGAGAAAGTTTCCATTGCACAACCCTTTGCCAGTGTATTAGGAAATAAGTTACAAGTTGCTCAGAAGCGCTTAGTCAGACACACCCGCACAGAAAATAAAGAAGTACCGAATTTTCCGGGGTATAAGACGACTTGGCATATAAGATGACCCCCAACTTTTCCAGTTAAAATATAGAGTTTGGGATATGCTCGCCGTATAAGACTATCCCTCTTCCAACGCACACCAAATAAAAATTTAAAAAGCATCAGACTTGATTTCAATATGTAATTTTCCTATTACTGTACCTCCTTCTCTGCCTCTCAGATCTCGCACATGTGCACCTGCACCGCTTCACTGCAGTCTTTAGGAGCGAGATCTGAGGGCAGAGGAGGAGGTATGGTAAAGCACCGGGAAGTGGCACAGCTGGCTAAGTGTCAGCTGCATAAGATCTCTCTGACCTGCAGGTCATGAGTTCGAGTCCTGCCTGGGTCGGGGTGGGTGCCCGACCTTAAGTGTAGCCTGCTGCCAACCTTTGCAGCCCAAAAGACAATTCATTTGTCAAGTAGGAGATAAAGGTACCACATTAAGTGGGAAGGCGAATTTTGACTGATTTATGAGGCCATAAAGAACTCCAGGAATCGCTGAAAGGAATGCGGAAGAACAACAAGGGAAGCTGGAAAATGCTGAGAGAGATGAAGAGTGCGTCAGCTCCCCCTGGTGGCCAGAAGTTTGTCAGAAAATTGCCTCCTTGTTTGTCTTTGTTCGTCTTTGTTTGTCAATATATGTATATTGTTGAACTGCAGGGATTGTCTGCAAGTATATGTACTGTAATCCGCTCTGAGTCCCCTTCAGGGTGAGAAGAGCAGAATATAAATGAAGTAAATAAATAAATAATAGGATACAAGGGCGGGCCAGATAGGTAAAAGAGGTGTGTTTTTCTGGGCCCAGAGCCACTCGATGTCTTTTTTCCAAACCCCGGACACCCCGGACGTCTGCAGCTTGCTCTGCCCTTCACTTACACCTTCCCGGTGAGGTGCCCCTTCACCTGACTATTGGGACCGCATTAAGTCCACGAATCCTGCTGAATGGATTTTCTTCTACCGTACTTGTACAGCGTCACCCTTAATGATTTCATACAGTCGCTGCATACGGCAGGGACGCCGCCACTGCTATTTTTGAGTCTTGTCCCCCCCCAAATATGCGGCAACCACAGATTCTCCGATCCAGATTGGAAGTTTCAGCACCCGCTCTATAAGACGACTCCCAGTGCATAAGCCGATTCCTGATGTATATGTCGACTCCCGCGTATAAGACGACCCCTGACCTTTGGGGAGATTTTCTTGGGTCAAAAAGTAGTCTTCTACGCCATAAAATATGGTATTCACATTTTGCTGCAATAATCAGTGATTCATTTGGGGAAATATGATTATTGCGACAGAACAGCCATAAGACAGTGTCATGCTAGTGTGGAGGAAAGGATGCTTCTGCGCAGGTATTCAACACTTTGAACCATACCCTTCAACTGTCCCGATTTGGCAGGGATGGTTCCCAATGAATCCTCAGTTGTCCCACTTTTCCAGCTGCTTTTTAAACGTCCTGGTTTTTTCTCTCCTCCCCCAGTTTCTTTATATGTCCTCGTCTTATGCCACATGCTAAAAAGTGAGTTCAAAGAACAACAAGGGAAGCTGGAAAATGCATTTTCTTAGACGTCATATCCACAAGCCTTGAATTCAGACCTGTCTCTTCTGACCAAACAGAACTAATTGCAACCTTCTGGATGTTCCTGTATCACAATTCCCATCGGCTTTAGTCAGGAGGTCTAGTGATGAGAAATACAGGAGTTGTAGTTATAGAGCCACATAAAATGGCATGACACACTGGATCCAGTATGTAGGCCATGAGTTTGCCACATGCACCTTAAGGATACAAGGTCCTATTTGATCTTAGAAACTAAGCAGAGCCAGCTCTGGTTTGTATACTGATGGGTGGCCATTAGTGAATACCAGGTACTAGTATTTAGGGGACAAGGCAGATAGATTTGGCGTGAGAAGGAGACTGGAGATTAAGTGTGATATAAAATCCAGATTATCTACTTTGAACTGGATTATATAGCAGTGTAGACTCATATAATCCAGTTCAAAGCAGATATCTGGATTATCTGCTTCAAGCATGTAGCCGGGGGGAGGGGGCTTGAGGGGCTTAACCCCCCCCCCCCCGAAAATCTCAGGATGGTCCGCGAGAATGCCTTATTATTTAAACTGTTATGTTTATTCATATCATGATCTGATCACCATGCTCATTATATCCCATATGCATGGGGGTATGGGGATAACAATACAAAAGGTTTGCTAGGGTAGACGCCCCCTGAATCAAAATCCTGGCTACGGCCCTGATCTGCTTTAATAAATTGGATCATATGGCAGTGTAGAAGGTTCCGAAAACTGGCCATGGGCTCCCATTCGGTTATCTGCTTCTGGTCTAAGTAAAAAGAGACAGGAGCAGATCAGCTTACTGCCATGTTATGACTGGCCATTTCCCACTAGATGGTGACATTGTATAATGTAATGGAATTGTATTGTACATACGGTAGTACATACAACACCAAAGGATGTGTGCATATTTTTCTATCCTTAAACTCAGGTTAGCTTCGCAGTCTGCCTCTAGCACAAAGACCAGGTGCTGTGGGTTCTATTTCAGGGGAAAGATCTGGCGAAAATGAACTTTAGAGTATTCCTTGCCTAATTAAACCCAATGAAATCCACAGCGATGACATAGGTCAAGAAGCAAACTTAAAGGCACATACAGTATTTTAAGACAAGTAAGCAAAACCATATAGTACTCTGGAGCTTCTACAACAGCTTTCTCAGGTCCTGTCTGCACTGCCACATAATGCAGTTTCAGAATGCTGCATTGAACTGGGTTATATGGCAGTGTAGACTCATATAATTCACAATTGAGTTTGCATTATATGAGTCTACTACGCTAACCATTATAATGCGGTTTAAACTGGATTACATGGTAGTATACAGTAGATCGGGTCTCTGTAGCAGAAGTAGATTAATACCTAGTTCTTTCAGTTATGAGCTCCTCTCCTATGTTGTTTATTCGTTCAGTTGCTTCCGACTCTTCGTGACCTCATGGGCCAGCCCAAGTCAGAGCTCCCTGTCAGCAGTTGACACCCCCAGCTCCTTCAAGGTCAAGCCAGTCACTTCAAGGATACCATCCATCCATCTTGCCCTTGGTCAGCCTCTCTTCCATTTTCCTTCCATTTTCACCAGCATCATTCTTTTCTGCTAGCATTCCTGCCTTCTCATGATATGGCCAAAGTACTTCTGTAGCAGCAAATTAGGGAGTTATGGAACTCCGAGTGGCAAGTTGACTTCTTACCAACAGGCAGCCTGAACGTGCGGGCAGCAGGGATGAGGAATCACGCAACAACTTCACTGCACGTGTGAAATTAAAGAGATTTATTGATAACACCAGCTGGTGGGGTCGCCAAACAGAACAAGCTGTTGTCAGGGGCAAACGGCCCCGGTCACTCTCAGTACAAAGCATATATACCCCCCATGGCGGCATCTTGACAAGCCCGCCCTCCTTCATGGATTTTACACAATCATAATTGGCTGGTGTCTCATAGCATTTCATTAATCCAATAGAACATGACATTTTCATTAGCATCACACTTCAAACCCCTCCTATGTGTTAGAACAATGAACATTTCTATGTTAGTTCTTTCTCACAGTACATTATCAGTGGCCAGGGCTCTCATGTTCTCTATTAGCAACATTTCATTTCTGCCTTTCCTTGCCAGCAACGGATGGGGCAGAATCCCTCCATACATGCGCAGTTCTTCTCCCTTTGGCACTGATGTCAACAAGTAGCACGTCCTGTACTGTTGAACCAATCTGAGCCTACGTTATCTCACGCTAGGCACGGGGTGTACTTTAACAAATCATGGCATTGATTAGAAGCACCAATCACAGTGTTATATTCACGAAACAAGTGCCTGCCTGATTCTTGGCACAGAAACCCACTTTTCCAAGCTCTACACGTGTGCAGCATCACTCTCTGACTGTACTCCTGCATAGAAAGTACCAAAACCGCTTTACTTCATATTTGCCTCTAATATCCTTCCCTCCAGTTAGCAGTTGGGCGTTATTTCCTGGAGTATGGACTGGTTTGATCTTCTCGTGGTCCAAGGCACTCCCAGAATTTTCCTCCAACACCACAATTCAAAAGCGTCTATCTTCCTTTGCGCAGCCTCCCTTATGGGCCAGCTCTTGCATCTGTAGGTTACTACAGGGAATACCATTGCTTTAACTATGCTGATCTTCGTTGCCAGTGCGATGTCTCTACTCTTCACTATTTTATTGAGATTGGTCATTGCTCTCCTCCCAAGAAGTAAACGTCTCCTGATTTCCTGCCTGCAGTCTGCGCCTGCAGTAATTTTTGGGCCTAGAAATACAAAGTCTGTCCTCTCCTCTAGTAAAGGTTAATTAGAGTCACATTGTTAAAATGTAATCTTATGTATACAGCAATGAGGATCAAGAAGCACACACTTCCACCTAATTTAAAGACATGGGCTGGAGGAGCTCATTTTTAATTTACAGCCTCTGTGTATGAGATCCAAAACAGGATGCAGGTGCCAGCACGAACCATTACACTATGTTACAAAATTTGAAAAAAATTCTGTTCCTGGTTTGAAAATGTTATTTCATGTTAAACTGTGCGGTATTTACTTTGAAAGTAGTTATTATACTCCATAAACTTTGTGGTGCCACAAACGATGTTGAATTGGTTGAGAGACTATGAGATATTCATTGAAAAACTATAGCAAAATGTGCTGCAAGATGTCCTGCAAAAAGTTTCCGCAGTGTCATAAACTTTTTCGATGTTTGTATGATAGAACGAATTAGGAATTGGACATTTATTACCCAGGTACAAAAATAGTGCTGCATAGGGCCCTTCCACACAGCTATATAACTGAGAATATCTAGACCAGGGCTGTTCAACTTCTACTGGCCCTAGGGCCGGAATGCCGGTCACTGTTCACCTGGGGGGCCGCAGCGGGGCGGGGTTGCTCTTGGGGGTGGGACCGCTTGGGGCGGGCGCTCGCGGGGCATGCGCTGCAGGCGGGAGCGGCGAGCCGCCTTCCGCCATGTTCCTGGCTGTTGCAGCGGCCGTGGCCGGGAGCTTACCTTCCTTTCTCTTCCTTCGGAGAAGGAAGGTAAGCTCCGGGCCCGGCCGCTGCAACAGCCAGGGACATGGCGTCCTGCGCGGCCCGCCCCTTTTCAGTGGGGCTGGGTGACGTCAGGCCTGGCCCGCCCCGGCTTCCCTCCACCTCTTCCTCCTCACCGCCAGCGCCACACCTGACATCACCCAGCCCCGCCGAAAAGGGGCGGGCCGCGCAGGACGCCATGTCCCTGGCTGTTGCAGCGGTCGCGCCCGGGAGCTTACCTTCCTTCTCTGAAGGAAGAGAAAGGAAGGTAAGCTCCCAGGGCGGCCGCTGCAGCAGCCCGGACATGGGGGCGGTCAGGGCCCGCCCCGCTTCCCTCCACCTCTTCCCCGCCACACCCCGCCCGAAAGGGACGGCCGCGCAGGACGCCATGTCCCTGGCTGTTGCATGCTCTGCAAGCTGGCCCCAGCAGCCAGGGACATGGCGGAGGGCGCTCGCTGAACAGCGAACAAGAGGGGGGAAGTCCCGCCCCTAGGGCGTCTGACATGGCTTCCCTCCACCTCCTACTCACTCACGTCGGCCCCGCCCCTCCTCGTGTCCCCCCGGAGATTGAAAATTTTTTTGATTTTTTTTTTAAAAAACAGCTGATTTTTTGCAGGAGGGTAGGCGGGCCGCATCCAAGGGGCTGGCGGGCCGCGTGCGGGCCACGGGGCGCCTGTTGGACAGGTCTGATCTAGACAGATAATCCACAATATCTTCTTTGAACTGCCACCGGGGGCGCCCAGCTCATCGCCCTCATCGTCGGGCAGCTCAAGAGCCGCTGCCTCTTCGACGCCTTCCAGAGGGACTGCCTTGCCGAAGTCGACACCAAGGTCCGCCTTGGCTCTGCGCCCTCCTCCCCCTTCTTTCCTTTCCTTCCTTCCTTTTCCTTTCTTTTTCCCTCTCTTTTTCTTTCATTCTTTTTCCTCCCTCTCTCCTTACCTTCTTTATTCCCTCCCTCTTCATTCCTTCCTTCCTTTTCCATTCTTTCCTTCTCTCCTTCCTTTTCCTTCCCTCTCTCCCCTTCCTTCTTTTCTCCATTCTCCCTCTTCCTTCCTTCCTTCCTTTCTCCCCTTCACCCTTTCCTTCTCCTCTCCTTCCTTTTCCCTCCCTCTCCCCTTCCTTTTTTCCTCCATTCTCCTTCTTCCTTCCTCCTTCCTTCTTCCTTCCTTTCTTCCTTTCTCCTCCTTCACCCTTTCCTTCTCCTTCCCTCCTGCCACGGCACACCAGTTGGGAAACACTGCTGTGGTTATGAGGGATCTGTACACTCCTGTATGTTATCTATTTAACAGTTGTGGGTCCATGGACCATAACAAAGTTTAAAGTTTATGACTTTATAGTGTTTTCTAGGAGCACATACAAAGTAATACACTAAGACTGGATGGTACAGTTAAACACCATTACAGTTCCTTAGTTTCATCAGGGGAGTTAAATGTATTTAAATATAGTTTAATTTGCTGAGCGGCTAAACGACTTCTTTGCCTCCGTATTCACACAGGAGGACAGTCAACATATGCCTGCAGCTGAGTCAGTTTTTTCAGGGAGGGAATTAAATGAATTAAACCAGATAGAGATAAACAAGGAAGATGTTCTCACATGCCTTACTAAACTAAATGTCAACAAATCACCAGGGCCAGATGGCATCCACCCCAGAGTTCTTAAGGAACTCAAGTGTGAAATTGCTGAAATTCTAGCCAAAATATATAACCTTTCTCTAAGATCAGGCACTGTACCCGAGGACTGGAGGGAGGCAAATGTAACTCAATCTTCAAGAAAGGATCCAGGGTGATCCAGGAAATTATAGGCCAGTTAGTCTAACCTCAGTTCCAGGCAAAGTGATGGAAACCATTATTAAAGAAAAAATTACTAAGCACATAGAAGAACAGGCATTGCTGAAGGAAAATCAACATGGTTTCTGCAAAGGCAAATCATGTCTTACTAACTTGTTAGAATTCTTTGAGGGTGTAAATAAACACATAGATAAAGGGACCCAGTCGGTGTTTACCTTGACTTTCAAAAGGCTTTTGACAAAGTCCCTCACCAAAGGCTCCTAAATAAGCTCTTCAGCCATGGAATCAGAGGACAGGTCTTGTCCTGGATTGGAACCTGGCTAAACTGTAGGAAACAAAGGGTGGTAATAAACAGACATTCCTCTGGGTGGAAAGAGGTGAGAAGTGGCGTACCCCAAGGTTCAGTTTTGGGTCCGTTACTTTTTAATTTATTCATTAATGATCTGGATGTAGGAGTGAATTCTGAGGTAGCAAAGTTTGCAGACGACACTAAATTGTTCAGGGTAGTTAAAAATGAAACTGATTGTAAAGAGCTCCAGAAAGATCTCTCGAAATTGAGTGAATGGGCAACAAAGTGGCAAATGCATTTTAACCTAAACAAGTGTAAAGTCATGCACATCGGGGCAAAGAACCCCAAATACACTTATCAACTGATGGGATCAAAGCTTTCCGAGACAAACCCGGAAAGGGATCTTGGGGTTTTGGTGGACAGCTCAATGAAGATGTCAACCCAGTGCGCAGCAGCAGTAAAAAAAGCAAATTCTATGCTTGGCATGATCAGGAAGGGAATCGAAAATAGGTCAGCAAATGTTGTATTGCCTCTCTACAAATCTATGGTGAGGCCACATCTGGAGTACTGTGTACAATTCTGGTCACCGCACCTCAAGAAGGATATAACGGAACTTTAAAGGTACAGAAAAGGGCAACAAGAATGATCCAAGGGATGGAGCAGCTCCCTTACGAAATCAGGTTGCAACGCCTTGGTCTTTTCAGCCTTTAAAGACGGCGTTTAAGAGGTGACTTGATCGAAGTGTATAAAATCATGCATGGGTTAGAAAAGGTGAATAAAGAACAAAATTTTCTTTGTCACAAAACACTAGGACTAGAGGGCACTCCTGAAGCTCCAAGGTAGGAAAATTAGGACTAATAAAGGGAAATATTTCTTCACCCAGAGGGTCATTGGGTTATGGAACTCACTTCCAGAGGAGGTTGTGACAGCTGTCAGCCTGGACAGCTTCAAGGCAGGATTAGACAGATTCATGGATACCAAGGGAATCAGTAGTTACTGAAATGGACATCCAAGTGCCACCTCTGTGTTGATGGAGGCAGGCAGGATTTTCCCCGGGTACTGGTTGTGGGGTCGGGAGCAGGTGAGGGTTTTGCCCTCCTTTCTGCTAGAGATCCCTGTGTACAACTAGTGGCCCACTGTGTGACACAGAATGCTGGACTAGATGGGCTGAGGCCCGATTCAGCATGGCTCTTCTTATGTTCTTATGTTCTTAATTTGTTTTTCTTAATTTCCAAAATGTGATGCAATTTCACTGAAATCAAAAGGATATGTCAACTTCTGGATTTCTTAGGGGACTGAAATCTTACGTCACGTTTAAATGTTGCAGTACTTCAACTTTATTTCTTACTAGCTGAGGACCCGGCGGTGCCCGGGTTATTTGAGGAAGGCATTGTGTGCCAAGGTTGGTTCCTATTAGATGTGTATGTGGCTTGCAGTGGTCTCAGGAAGTTAGTGAAGGTACTGCAAGTCCCATTGGCCATGGTCCATCCCCCTCCCAACAGCACCAGGATGTAGAGTGGGTCATGGGGGCTCTTAGTGCCACGTTTGGTGTTGATCATTCATTGGATGAGGGTTGCAGTAGTCTCAGAAGGTGAGTGAAGGTACTTCAAGTCCCGTCATCCATGGTCCACCCCCCTCCCAACAGCACCAGGATGTAGAGTGGGTCATGAGGGCTTTGTGTGCCAAGTTTGGTCTTGATCAGTCATTGAATGAGGGTCGCAGCAGTCTTGGGAAGTGAGTGGAGGTACTTCAAGTCCCATCATCTGTGGTCGGCCCTCCAAACTGCATCAGGACATCCATTGGGTCATGGGGGCTTTTTGTGCCAGGTGTGGTCATGATTATGCACTGGATGAGGGTTGCAGCGGGCTTGGGAAGTGAATGGATGTACTTGAAATCCCATCCTTCATGGTCCATCCTCCTCTAAACTGCAGTAGGATGGAGTGTGGGTCATGGGGGTACTGTGTGCCAAGTTTGGTCTTGTGGTTCAGGGCCACCTTGGTCTGTGGGGAATGAAGAGTTTGAAAGTACTACAAATCTCATAACCTGTGATGGTACTTCAAGTCCCATCATCCATGGTCCTCCCTACTCCAAACTGCAGTAGAATGAATCATGGGTCAAAGGGGCTCAGTGTGCCAAGGTTGGTTACTGTTAATTCAGGCCATACACAATGTCCCATTAACTGAGGCCTAGTCAGGGAAATCAAGTTAATGAAGCCGTACTGTAAATTTTGGGCCTGGTTTGTGATTTGTAGGGGCTTGTTTTCTGGGAAGTTCATTGGGTGAATTTGTTTTCTGGGAAGTTCATTGGGTGAAGGTACTGCAAATCCCATCATTCGTGGCCCATCCTGTCCTAAACTCTCTTTTGGGGCCTGGCCATACACAATGTCCCATTAACTGAGGCCTAGTCAGGAAAATCAAGTTAATGAAGCCTTACTGTAAATTTTGGGCCTGGTTTGTGATTTGTAGGGGCTACAGTGTTTTCTGGGAAGTGAACTGGGATGCAAATCCCATCATTCGTGGCCCATCCTGTCCTAAACTCTCTTTTGGGGCCTGTAATGTTTTGGCCTGCTCTGCTGGTAATTGGTAAAAGGCCGAATGGCAGGCAGCCGTTTTCTAAAAGCTGAGGGGGAGGAGAGAACAGGAATCCATTTTTTTACACAGAGCCAAGTGGGGAGGGAATGTTGATGGTGCATTTTTTCCCCTCAGTGGGAAGAAATCCTGTTGTTTGAATGTAGAGGCCTGGATTCTGGGATGCTGGCTAATCAGTGGCTATCAATGCCCTCTGCCTGGTGCCTTAGAATTTTGGAGTGGCGAGGCTGGCCAATCAAAGGACTTTATGCAAATAGCTGCCACATATCCGCCCTCCGTACACATACATACATACAAACATTCTGCTTTATTAAGGTATACAGATACAGATGAGTCGCCCTCCACCAAAGATGCTCTGGGCGACTTACACAATTAAAATAAACAGGTTACATAGTCACCGCTTGTTACTCAATCATAGGCTCTTCTGAACAGCCATGTCTTAAGTGCCCCTAAAAATGTATGTAGATTGGGAGTGGCTCTTTGGTCTGGCGGTAGGGAGTTCCACAAGATTGGGGCTACAATGGAGAAGGATCTCTGTCTTGTGGACTCCAAACGAACCTCTCTAGGGCCAGGGACATAGAGGAGATTCTCATGAGCTGACTGTGGCAGTCTCTGGTGGTGGAGTGGCATTAAACGGTCTCTTAGGTATGAAGGACCCTGACCTCGAAAGGCCTTGAATGCTAGGACCAGGGTCTTATAGAGGACTGTTTTCAACCAGCAGCCAATGCAAGCGCTGCAGAGACGGCGTTATATGGCACCTCATTGATGTTTTTTATCAGGAGTCTAGCGGCTGCATCTTGCACAATTTGGATCTTGCGAATTGCTGCTCGAGGTAAGCCCACATACAAAGCATTGCAGTAATCCAGCCTCGACGTAACTGTGACATGGATTATCGTAGCCAGCACCTCTGTTGGTAAATATGGCACCAACTGCCTCGCTTGGCGTAGATGAAAGAAGGCCCTTTTACTAGTGGAGGCAATCTGGGCTTCCATCGTCATTTTGGAATCCAGGATAATACTTCCTGGTGCTTCCCATGTTAGGAGCCATGTATCAGCTCTGAAATTTTGGAACTTTGACAGAACTGTCTATGGCCTGAACCTGCCCTCAAACTAGCCTCACTACCTTGCAGGGGCGGTCTATACGTTACGCCAACTACGTGGCCGTGTAGGGCGTCGCCACCTGGGAGGGGCGCCGCCGCGCCGGCCCCGCCCCACCACCCCGACGCCCCCCGACACCGTGCCGGTGCGCTCTGGAGCCAGTACGCATGCGCATAGATTTTCACGCATGCGCAGCAGCTCCTACAGGTGCTGTAGCGCCTGTAGAAGCTTCTGCGCATGCGCGAAAATCTGCACGCATGTGGAGGCACAGCCGGCTCTGCTGCCTCTGCTGTGCCACCGCGCCGGCCGCGCCTCCGCATGCGCAGAGATTTTGCGCATGCGCAGAAGCTTCTACAGGTGCTGAAAATCTCCGCGCATGCATACTGGCTCCAGAGTGCGCCTCCAGCTTTGGAGCCAGTGTGCATGCACGCAGATTCGCGCATGCACACAGATTCACACATGCGCACTGGGCTCCAAAGCTGGAGGCGCGCTCTGCAGCCAGTGCTCATGTGCGGAGATTTTCGTGCATGCGCACTGGGCTCCAGAGCGTGACTCGCACTCGGGAACCACTGGGGGGGGCGCAATTTTTTTCACTCCCCCCCCCCGGAATAGGTAGGACCGCCCCTGCTACCTTGCGCCATTCCTTTAAAGTCCAGGCTACAAGCTGATTCACCACTATGCCACCATATAAGCATCAGCTAGCTCAGGCTGGATCTAACTGATCTTTATCCCAGGATCCAATCCCAGGTTATCTGCTTTGAACAGGATTATATGAATCTGCACAGCCATATATTTTGAGATCAGATCCTGGGATATAGGGCAGTGTAGATCCAGCCTAAGTTTTCCCTCTCAGGGTTCAAACCTGAGTGGAAGAGCAGCAGTCTAGTCTTGTTCAGAAGAAGCAGTTTCACAAGAGGTGGGGAGGACTTATTCCTTAACTCAGTCCTCTGGTCCAAATTAAACTGCCACAAAATGCAGTTCAATGCAGTTAAATTGCATTTAAAAAATACCAGTACATTATATGGCAGTGTAAATGGGGCCTAGGATCTCACCTTGATATGCTGAAAGGATCAGATGGCTGGTGATGTGAAATACTTCTGCCTGAGATCCTTTACATCCACTACCCATCAGAGTTCGCAATACAGAACTAGGGCAACAATCTATATCCCAATAGTGGAGGCAAGACTTGATATCTTGGATTTTTACTAAAAGGGAAAGAACCTGGTGAGAAGAGAGCTTAAGTAGAACTGCTATGCCTTCCCCTTCTACAATTTATTTATTTATTAAAATTTTTTGTACCCGACCTTCTCACCTCCATGGAGGGACTCAGACCGGCTTACAGCAAAATTCAATGCCATACAAATTTAAAACATCTTAAAACAGCATATTAAAATACATAAAAACAGAGATACATAAAAACCACATTGCCATTAAAACCACATTCAGCTTGGTCTAAAAAAAGTGGTCACTCATTTCAGATTGAAATCAATCTCAGCTTATTCTGGGAAGGCCTCGTTCCACATCCAAGTCTTCTCCCGCCTCCTGAAGGACAACAGGGAGGGGGCAGATCTAACCTCCCTTGGGAGAGAGTTCCATAGCCGAGGGGCTACAACAGAGAAGGCCCTGTCTCTCGTCCCCACCAAACATGCTTGCGAAGATGGCGGAATCGAGAGCAGGGCCTCTCCGGAGGATCTTAATGTCCTTGATGGTTCATAGGGGAGAATTCGTTCAGACAAGTAAACTGGGCCGGAACCATATAGGGTTTTGTAGGTTAAAACCAGCACTTTGAATTGTGCTCGGAAACTAATTGGCAGCCAGTGGAGCTGGCGGAACAAGGGAGTTGTATGCTCCCTGTGCCCCGCTCCTGTTAGTAACCTGGCTGCCGAGCGTTGGACTAATTGCAGTTTCCGAGCAGTCTTCAGAGGCAACCCCATGTAGAGAGCGTTGCAGTAGTCTATTCGAGATGTAACCAGAGCATGGACCACCGTGGCCAAGTCAGACTTCCCAAGGTATGGCCGCAGCTGGCGCACAAGCTTTAACTGTGCAAAAGCTCTCCCAGCCACCGCCGAGACCTGGGGCTCCAGGCTCAGCGATGAGTCCAGGATCACTCCCAAACTGCAAACCTGTGCCTTCAGGGGGAGTGTAACCCCGTCAAGCACAATATTGCCATACTAGTACAAGATTAAAGGTTGTTTTTCATAGGGCTCCACCCATACATTCGCCATAACCCAAATCCTCTTCTAAGATACTTACTTTAAAGCAGGGGCACAGTGTGGCCCTCCAAATGTCCTTGGATCCCATCTCCCATCACCCCTAACCAGTGTAGCCAATGATAAGAGATGTTGGAGGTTGCAGTCTAGTTATATTTAATGGATTGGACTCAGCTGCCAAAAAGCAGGAGCAGCCAGGTTCCTCTTCTTCTCATTCACCTGCATCACTCAACGGCTGCCATCTCAATGAATCCTGTACATCTTCCAGGGTTGAAAGCATCTATTTAACAGTATCTCTCCCCCCAAAAAGTCTGCATATGTAAGAAACTGACAGTCACCTCCAGTGTATGGAAACCAGTACTTTTATATTGGGATGGGCCTCTTTCGCTTCCAGACAGAGAAGCGTTCCATCATCCAAGTTTGTGATTCGAATGAACTATGACAAATTTGCAGCCATAGCCATGAAGTCTAGACTTCCTATGTTCTGAAACAAGGGGCATCCGCTGCCGTTCTCTGTCCATTGTTTCTCTTAAGGGACCTCTGGCAAGCCTTTGAGTACTTCCTCACGTCATGAAATTGGCGGTGGTTCAGACTAAGGTACATGTTTAATGTGACTGAAAAACAGCAAATCAGTAGCTAAGGCAGGGGCTGGCTGAGTAATAGGACTTTCGGTTTGCTTCGAGTCCTGGGATTGGGCAGAGGTTAAATTCAAATCTATCTTCTATATATAAAAAGAGAGTGGTCGTGCAAAGGACTTTATGCACGGCCAAACTAAGCCCCCCAGACACACCAATCCAACGAGACACATTCCCACAGACCACGAGGTATTGCCATCACACAAAAAAACCCACCTACCTACCTTCCAACCCCCCCAAAATCAGCCCCCAAAAACCGCCCATTGACTCCCGTTCTGCGCTGGCCACGAGCGCAGAACACAGTGAGAGCCATCGCGCAGGCGCACTACAACCCCCCAACACCACAACGCAGGACAGAGAGACAGCAAACACACTGCGCACTCTGACCCCCAACCCCCAACCCATTCCGTCCCCCTCTCTCCCCACACACCATCAACTTCACCGCGCAGCCGCTCTCTGCCGCATCGGTCGCTTCTGCGGCTCTCCGGGAAGCAACACTGCAAAAACAACAAAAACTACAAAAAACATGGCGGCGAACCACTTCCGGTCCGGCCGAAAAACTCCGACGGAAGTCAATCCGTCAGAAAAAGGGTCCGGCCGGAAACTGATGCCGCATACCGGAGGTTCCGCCCCCGCCTGGCCCGAGGTGACGCCAGGAAAGATGGCGGCCGCCACGGAGCAGCGGCTACCACAAGGAGACCTCCTGGTTACTCCAAGAAGACGCCGCCCCGGAGCCTGCCCTCCCGGAGGACGGAGGGTGAAGAAGGACGAGGCCAGGGGACGCAGCCCCCGCCGCTACTGCCCTCCAGATGGCAGAGGGTGAAGAGGAAAGGACCGGGGGTCGCTGCTGCCGCCTTCTTTTCCCCCTCCTCAGCCCCCCTGCTTCTCCTCCATCAGCCTCAGGACCTTTCCTTCTACCCCTCAGCCTATGGCCCCAACCCCCCACGTCAGCCCCAGGCTCCTTCTCTTCTCCCTCCTCACCCTCAGCCCCCTTATTTTCCTCTCTCAGTCTCAGACCCCTTCGTCCCAGACCCTTTCCCCCCCTCATGTGTATGTACACATGCACACACATATACAGTACCATACACACGCATACATATATAAACACACATACACATATATACATATACACCCACATATATACACTACATACACACATATACACATGCACACACCCACCAAGACCATAAGTAGCATCATTTCAAACCCTTATATACTCAGACTTCCCCGCATCTCCTAAATAGGGCACAGCAACGCCTGCCGGGTACAGCTAGTTCTATACTGTTTTTTATCTGTTTATGAACCTACCCAGAGCAAAGATAAAATATAGACTCATGAAGTCATAGAACTAGATGAAACCTCAAGGGCCAACCAGATAAAATATTATAATATGTTAAATCAAATTTCAGTGACAATACTGTATCTATGCATCCAGCCCAAACACACACACACACACACGATAATAGCAAACAAACGATGCATTGTTTAAAATAACAAAAAGAAAAGTAAAACCTGCTAATGTTATAATCTAGTGGGAGAAAAGACATGTTGTTCTTGCATTTTTTAAAAGAGTTTACAGAAGTAATCAACAACAACAAAACTTTATTACGGTCACTGACCAGCACAAAGCGGGCACAAGCGCCCTGAGAAGGGAAGGACAACTCCCCAGTAAGCAGTTATTTAAAATTAGATTAGAAATCAGTATAGAAATATATTTCAAAAGACAGGATATTGTAACAGGTATGGAACTGAAGGGGGAGGGGAGAGATTGATGAGAGAGATCGAAAACACTGGTGGGGGGCACTAAAGGGGAAGGGAGGGGCACACTGCGAGTCTAGTAGCATTTCAACTGTAACATGTTGCTCTAACTGCATTCCCAGCAGGGTATTGCCTTACGGCAGGGGTGCCCACACTTTTTCAGCATGCGAGCTACTTATATTAAAACAAAGTCAGAAAGATCTACCTACCTCCTCAAGGCTGGAGAGGGGAAGGGGCGGGGCTTGGCCAGAGGGGGCAGAGCCAGGCCACACCAAGCCCTGCCCCCTCCCCTCTGGCTTTGGAGCTCCCAGCAGCTTTTCCAGGCTTGAGGACGGCAATGCCAAGCCAGTGGTGGCATAGCTAGCACAAGGCTGGCTTGGCCCTGCCCTCCTCAAACCTGGAGCAGCTGCTGGGAGTGCCGAAGCCTGGCTCCGCCCCCTCTGAGAAGCACCCCATCCGGCTGGGATCGGCCTCCTTCAGTCCCGGGATCGACTGGTCGATCGCGATCGACTTCCTGGGCAGCCCTGCCTTACGGTGTCAATCATCCTCCGTCTAATTGTAAGTGCAGCAGCACAGAACTTAGCAACACCGTAAGTTATTGTAGTGTTAGAGTCAGAAAGCAGCAGGGTGGAATAATATTTTTCACTGCGCCCCGGTACAGAAGTAATCAATTCTTCTTTAAAATTATCTTTCTTAAAATGAAACAACGCCCAAACTCTTTCTGAATCAATATTACCAAATGTTACTAGGCACTGCTATGTTACTAGGTTATTCTGTTAGTGCAGTAGTTCCAAACCTTTTTTTTTTTTTTTACTATTAACCACTTGACCAGGGATCACTCTCCAACATTACTACCCAAAGAGTTACGAATCAGTATTTGGCCAACTTTAGATTTGGTTTGGTTATTTGGGGTGCTGAATTAGAAAATTGCATTAGATAGGCAGCAGCATCTCTAATTTCTGATACAGAACATATGCCATCCAGTAGTCGCCATCTGCTCGCCCACAGAAAACCATATTTAATAAGCCTCTGCACTATAAGCAGGGGTGGTCTAAGGTAATTTTAAATGGTAGGCGAACATTATTTTGGTGCCCCCAAAAACATTATTTTGCCGCCCCCATGTAAAACAAATATACAATTATAATATCACAATACCATTAGTAGTATTATATTGTATCAATGTATATACAATATATTATACCATACTCATACTATATTATATCATAATTATATTATACTACATTACAATATACATATATTATAATATATTGACATTATAATATAATGTAACAGTCTATTATATTATTATTATAAAATAATAAAATTTATTTAAATAAAATTATCCTCTACTAAATATTTTCGTGACTCCTATAAAATTCAAATAACCCAAAATAAAGTAAAATAAAATATTATATATTACTATTTTGTACAATACCACTATACTGTAATATTGTTTGTAATATTACATGTAATATAAAATATATCATTATTCTATTGTTATATTGTATTTGTATTATATTGTATGACAATATTAAGCAGAACTGTATAATAATCAACAAGAAATGCAATGTAAATGCATCAAAATCAGAATATATTACCTACCACCCGTCTCATAATCCATAGGAGTCTCCCATAAGTCCAAAATTAGGATCCCAATGTAAATGTAAATAGAAAAACAGCCAAAATGTTCAAGTGAGGTCGAATACAGGCAGCGGCCTGGGCAAACTTGGGCCCTCCCTCCCTCCCTCTAGGTGTTTTGGACTCCAACTCCCACAACTCCTCATAGCCTCAGGCCCCTCAGGTCTGGACAGAAACAGAGCCGAAGAAAGGAAGGAGGGAGAGAAGAGGTCACAGAGGAGGAGAAGGAGGAAAGCCCTTCATTCATTCCTTCACTTACACTTCCTTCACTGATTCTTTTCTCCTTCCCCGCAAACGCGTGCGCGGCGGAGACAAAGGGAGAGGGGAAGCACTCCCTGCCTGCCCGATAGGGAGTGCTTTGCTTACAGGCTTCTGTGCAAGGGAGCTACTGGGCATGCGCGGAGGTTTTCGCACATGTGCAGTTGCTCCTGCGCTCAACTTCAGCTCCGGAGCAACTGCGCCTGCGCAAAAACCTCCACGCATGCCCAGAAGCAGCGTCGGAGCGCACAAGGCTGGGGTCAAAAAGCAGGCAGCTCCAGCGCTGCCTGAGGAACATCGGCAGGGCCAGGATGGCGCCCCATGCGGCCAGGATGGCGCCCCCTTCCCAGATGGCGCCCTAGGCGGCCGCCTACTTGGCCTATCTTGTAGGACCGCCCCTGACTATAAGAGGGTTTTGCAAGACCAGCCACTCTTGTTGCAGAGGTGTATTAACAGTGAGGCCACAAACTGTATTTTAGTTTTTGTGGACCTCTGTTGGTCGATGGGCCACAGGTTGGGAAGCACTGTGTTAGTGGGCTATGCAGTTTTGTCTTGGGCTCTTTAAGGAAAAGGAAAAAATAGTGCATGGGAAGTATCATGATTTTACGGTGAACTTTAAGATTTTAGATAAACTATTTAAAGATGAAATTGTGGCTTGTATCTAGCTGGGACCGTTTTGAAAGAAAACAATCCATTGTTGTCCATGTCTTGCCAAACAAATGTCAGCAAACGTAAACTGCCCTGCCCAGTTATTTTAAAGCTTGCCGTTGACCTTACTGATGGTCAGATTGACTTGTGACTTTTGAGACCTAAGAAGTTTGTTTTAATAATCCCACATGAAATACACAAAGAGTGATTTAGGGCTTGATCCAGGCCAAATTAAGCATTATGAAGTGTCACTCCTTGGTATTAGTTGATTTAAAACACAAAAAACAACAGAAGCTCAAAGTTTCCTGTTGAAACAGAAGAGAACACACTTGAAATGGTAGTATCCAAATTTTGTAGGATTCATTTACACCACTGGTTCCCAAACTTTTTTGGCCTACCGCCCCCTTTCCAAATTTTTTTTTACTCAGCGCCTCCTAGAAATTAATTCATTGTAATAATAGTAATAGTGTTGGAAGAGACCTCTAAAGACCATCTAGTCCAACACCCTTCTACCTTCATGCAGCAGAAGCACAATTAAAGCACCCCTGACAGATGGCCATCCAGTCTCAATAATAGTCTCAATAATAGTAGTTGTAATAACAACAACAACACTAATGAAGAAGGTTGTAAGAGACTCCAAGGGTCATCTAGTCCCTTCTGTCTTTCCCTCCTCCCTCCTCCCGTTGCGGTGTGTGAGATTTCCTCAGCGGCAGCGGCGGCGACAGAAGAGAAGGGAGCCCCAGCGGCAGGCTTTTCCGTGGCCTTGCTCTCCTTCTTCCTTGTCCCATGCGTGGGGGTGGGGCAGCGGCAGGAGGAGACAGAAAAGCCACGCATGGGGCGAGGGGGGAGGGAAAGGTGTGCTCTTCTCCCCTTGCTCTCTCACCCCCCGCGTGGGCCTTCCTCAGCAGCGGAGGTAGGAAAGGTGCGTGAGGGAGAAGAGAAAGGTGCACGCTGTTACCTCCTCCCATGCCCCGTGCGCGCCTTTACCACCACTGCCGCTGAGGAAGGTGCAAGCGGGGTGTGAGAGAGCAAGGGGAGAGGAGCATGCCTTTCCCTCCCCCCTTGCTCCATGAGTGGCTTTTCAGCCTCCTCCCACCGCTGCCCCCGCGGCCGCGCATGGGACAAGGGAGAAGGAGAGCAAGGCCGTGGAAAAGCATGCCGCTGGGGCTACCTCATCCTCCTCTACCACCGCTGCCACCGAGGAAGACTTGCCTTTCCCTCCTCCTCCCTCATTTGCCTTTCCTTGGTGGAAGACTTCCTCCTCCCCTCATTCAGTGCGAGGTTTCCTTGGTGGAAGACTTGCCTTTCCCTCCTCCTCCTCATTCAGGTGGAGTGGAGGAGGGAGCCGTGGCCATGAGGCTTATCCGTGGGGCTCCCCACCGCCCCCTTGGATCGCTCCACCGCCCCCCAGGGGACGGTAGCGCCCACTTTGAGAATGATGGATTTACATTCTAGAATTAATGCCGTTTGACGCTAATTTAATGGCCATGGCTCAGTGCTATGGATTTGTAGTTTGATGGAGTACCACCAATGAAGGTTAAATACATTGTAAAAGTACAACTCCTCTGATTCTATAGCATTGAACTGTGGCAATTAAAATGGCATCAAAGGACATTCATTCTACAGTGTAGATCAGTGCTGTCCAACTTCTAACCGGCCAAGGGCCGGATTCCAGGTCACTGATGACCTGGGGGGCCGCCTGGCCCCGCCCCCGCCCCGGCTGCCGGGATGCTTTGGGAGAGAGGGAGGAGCCACGGGCACTCCCTTCCAAGGCATCCTGGCCGCAGATGAAGCTGGCGGTTTCGCCGGCTTCAGCTGCTGCCGGGATGCCTTGAAGGGAGAGAGGCGCCGTGGGGACCCCCTCCCTTGCAAGGCATCACGGCAGCCGTGGAAGCCGGCGCCGGCTTCAGCCGCTGCCGCGATGCCTTGCAAGGGAGGGAGCGCGCCGGGGACCCCCTCCCTTGCAAAGCATCGCGGCAGCCGCGGAAGCCGGGCGCCGGCTTCAGCTGCTGCCGCGATGCCTTGCAAGGGAGGGAGGCGCCGTGAGGGAAGAAGAGGGGGCGGTGTAGGGAGGAGCTAGCTCTCTTCCTCCTCCTTGTACCACCCCTTGTCCCTCTCTCATCGGTGCCGATGCGATCCGGTTTGCATTGGCGGCGCGGAGAGAGGGACGGAGGGGGCGGTGCAGGGAGGAGGAGCTGGCTCACTTCCTCCTCCCTGCCCCGCCTCCCCCTCCCCCCCCGGCCGCCAGTTTTTAAAAAAGAAATTTTTAATTAAAAAAATTTTAAAATGGCGGCGCGGGGGCCGTGTCCAACAGGCTGGGGGGCCGTGTACGGCCCCCCCCTGGGCCGCCAGTTGGACAGCCCTGGTGTAGATCAGGGGTGCTCAGAACGGTGATCGCGATCACCAGGGTGATCTTCGGGCCTCATCCTGGTGATCTTCAGGCCCCTGACCAGGTTTTTGCTGTTGGTCCTCTTCACACACCCCTGCACGCTGCAAAGAAGTCCTCCATCGTTGCTCCTCCCCGCTCCCTGCTTGCGCGCCGCCTCCAAAAGCTCCAGAGTCCAAGAGGCAGAATAGGCCCCCTCTTTTGGATTCCTCCTCCCTCCGTCCTTCTCCAGCCACTCAGAGTCGTAGGAGACCAAAGGGGGCAGGCCTGGATGACGCGATGCATGGCTGGCCCCACGCGCATGTGCAGAAGCACCCATTCTGCCTCTCGGACTTCTCGTGAGCTCTTGGAGGCGGCACGCATGCTGGCGGCGTGGAAATAGGAGCAACGACAGAGGAGAAGAAGAAGGACGCTTTGGGGTCATTTCCTTACCGCATCTCAAAGGTCGGTCTTTTTACTTTGGGGTGGGTGCTTGATTGTTCTGTGGCATGTCTCTTTGTTTATTTTTAATGTTTAAAAATGGCCTTTTAGCACCAAAGCCTCTCTGCTTGCTTTGTTCCTTGAGAAATATATGTTGGGGAATATGGAAATGTGGGAGAAATGGGGTGGCTGGATGTATTTTTGCATGCCCCCTTTGCTGAGTATTTGTTTACCTTGCTGAGTATTAAATGGCCTTGCAGTTCAAAAGCCTCAGTTCAAAAGCTTCTTACTTTCTGGCTGATGGGGTGGTTGGATGTATGCATGTGGTAATATGGCAGTGTGGCAGTGGAGAAATGGGGTGGTTGGATGTATTTTTATGCTCTGTTTTATATTGTTGTTATTAAATTGAAATGTTGATGTTTTATAACTTCATTTTATGTAAACTGCTCCGAGCCTGCTGAAAGGAGCGGTACATAAAAATGAATAATAAATATAAATAAATAAGAAAATAGTTATACGTTTTACATTTCTGGGTAGGTGATCTTTGGGACTTGGTTTTTTAATCAGTAGCTCCCATGCTGAAAAAGTGTAGATGCACTTCCTATGGTTCTCAGTTGCTGGGCGAGGCTTACTCCATGACAATGGACATTTAAGTATAGCACAGGGGGGAAAATTCTCCAGAAAAAAAAAGAAAAAGATTGGCATTGGCCGTGTGGGGCCAGGCTTCTTTGCACAGACTTTTACACAATGCTGTGAAATTTGTACTCAACATATTTCGTCTAAGGTTTGAAAGGAACAAGCATTTTGGAAAGGAGCCAGTTAGATAAAGAAAAACATATGCACTACTGAAAGCAAACTTTCCAAAGACTGTGCTGTGACCTTGCTCGATGGAAAACCTGAAATACTAGCTTTGGCCTTACAGCTCCTAGAGGTAGTTGTGGCCTCCAGAAGCAAAAATGAGGTCTTTACAATGATTTGGGGTGGAATAATTTTGAATAGGGCTTACCCATGACCAGGGCCGTAGCCAGGATTTTGATTCGGGGGGGGGGGCTGAGTTTGGTTCGGGGCTGAGAATGGGTGGAAGAGGGTCTACCCTAGCAAACCTTTTGTATTGTTATCCCAATAACCCCATTAATGTGGGATATAATGAGCATGGTGATCAGATCATGATATGAATAAACATAACAGTTTAAATAATGTACCAGTAAGGCCTTTTCACGGACCACCCTGAGAATTTCGGGGGTGAAGCCCCTTAGCCCCCGGCTACATGCCTGCCCATGACTCTACTTTTGCTACTCACTTTTGCAAGCATTAGACAATCTTGGGTGCAGAGTTGTACAGTTGACACAGGATGAGCCTACCAAGGCAAAATAATTGTTTCCTGGTTATGGATTCCTTCCCAAGCAAACTGACAGTGAAGAGTCCCAAATACACCAATTTTTATAGGGATTACAAACACAAGACCATCATGAATGTTTTAAAAAAATAATAAATTAATTTAAAAAAACAATATTTTCTTAACCTGAGAAAACATCTTGGTACTCCAGTGTGACTTTATGGTCAACTTCCAGCAGAAGCTGTTAATAGAATCACACTACGGGTCCTAAAAGGACCAGACGATATATGAATCAAATCTATGAAAAGCCAAATCTGTGAAATATAAACTCACAAGTTTTTTGACTGACTGTTCCAAATAACAACAATAACAATAATAGTTTTATTTATTCATCTTTTCTCAGTGCTTAAGGTGGGGTATAATATAGTTAAAATACATAGATAAAAACATAAAACCATTAAAAAGTATACATTAAGAGACATAGAAATAAGAGCAAAACACATTAAACTGATTTATATCAATAAAATACCAAGTTAAATTCAGATTTTAAGATTGACTGGGTAAGCTTGCCAGAAGAGATAGGTCTTAAATTGTGTCTTAAATTTTAACAGCTGATTTAGCGCCTTTCCACACAGCCCTATATTCCAGAATATCAAGGCAGAAAGCCTCACAATATCTGCCTTGAAATGGGTTATCTGAGTCCACACTCAGATAATGTGCCCATCAGTTGCTCCTGGGGGGCGGAGCAAGGCAAAGGCGCGAGCAGGGATAGTGAGTGTGTGTGTGTGTGTGTGTGAGAGAAGGCCTCACCGGAGGAGGATGGTCCCCACGGTGGGGCTGCAGCTGACGAGTGCGCCCTCGACACCGGTGAGTGAAGCCTGGACAAGGCCCCAGTGCTGCCGAGGGCCGAAGTGAGAGAGAGACAGGGCGGAGTGTGAGGCGGGGCCCTGTCCAGGCTTCACTCACTGGCGTCAAGGGCACGCTCGTCAGCTGAAGCTCCACCTCGGGGACCATCCTCCTCCGGCGAGGCCTTCTCTCTCTCACACACACACACACACACTCACTCCCTCCCGCAGCCTCGCATCCTATCCCTGCGCACGCCTTCGCCTTGCTCCCAACTGCCCCAGAAGCAACCATTGGGCAGTCATGTCACCACACAGTGTCAAGAGACGAGCGCCAGGGCCCGCCCACTAAAGCCGCATTGGCAGAAGAAGCCCCGCGCCGGCGGAAAAAGCCCCGTGCGGGCAGAAGGTGGCGTCGGGAGTGTGCGTGCCAGGTAGATCTTTTCGACTTGGTTGTTATAAAAGTAGTTCGCATGCTAAAAAAAGTGTGGGCACCCCTGCATTAGAGGTTCCAGAATGAACCTAGCAGTAGCTGTACCCTACAAACTTTATCAATTATAAACTCTTTAATAAAGTGTATCAATTTGATTATTTTGTTTAACTTGTATCTTTTATATTCTGCGTACCGTGCCAATTCCTTATAGGAAGGATATAAACTGTTGTTAATATATGTATCCAAATGTAACTTGAAGGCAGCCACCTCTCCATAACCTGGTTTGCATAATCCCTTAGGAAAGGAGACTGTGACTGAGGTCTCTGTAGCCATTTCCCAAGCCACATAGATATTAGAATTGGTGTGTGTGTGTGTGTGTGTGTGTGTGTGTGTGTATATATATATATATATATAGAGTATCTTCTTTATCAACAAAATAAGCTCAGGATGTTTGTTCATTTAACTTGAGGCTGAGAGTCTGCCTCTCTCATGGGAGAGGGGGTTTATTAGATGCAGATCCATTTACTTCTCAATGTTGGCAGCCAAGTCCTTGATTGTCTGGAAGCAACACCTTTGCCTTTTGAATCTTGCACCTTTGTCTTACACAGAACTGGACAGTTGAGCTTATCAGAAACGCATCAGCATATCTA
Organism: Anolis apletophallus; assembly: GCA_030556195.1. NCBI lineage: Eukaryota > Metazoa > Chordata > Lepidosauria > Squamata > Anolidae > Anolis > Anolis apletophallus. The sequence goes on along the minus strand of JARBWK010000001.1, from coordinate 160,783,090 downwards.
CACCAATGTTTCCTCCTGGACTGTGCCCTCCCAGGCGGTCTTTCTGTTCCTTGGTTGAAAATCCTTGGCTGACATTCTTGCTGTCACGGGAATCCTGTATTTATTTATTTGTTTACTTTTTTCTACCCTGCACCCATCTCCCCAAGGGGACTCGGGGCGGTTTACATGAGGCCAAGCCCAATAACACATAATAAACAAAACAATAGCAATTATAAAAACAATACAATCAATAAAACTCAAACACAAGCAAAAACAGACAATTTAAAACCATTTCAGGCGGGCCAAATGTGAATGTTAAAATTTTAAAATAAATAAACACTGGGTGCAGACAGAGGTAGTTTGCATATAGCAGGAAGGCTTCAAGGACAATATGGGGCAGACACCCAACAGGTAGTTAAAGTGCCTCTGTGGACTTTTGCAGAGAATGAACACAGCGGGGCGTCGTTTACTTTATTCAGGGAAGGCACATTGGAACAGCCACGTCTTCAGGTTCCTCCTAAAGACTGCCAAAGTGGGGGCTTGTCTGATATCTCTGGGGAGTGCATTCCAGAGTCGGGGCGCCACTACAAAGAAGGCCCTCTCCCTTTTCCCCACCAACCATGCCCGCGAGGCCGGTGGGAGTGAGAGTAAGGCGTCTCCAGATAATCGGAGAGATCGCCTGGGTTCATAAACAGAGATGCGGTCACGTAGATAGGCGGGCCCCAACTGTTCAGGCTGTGACATCAAGGGAACTCCCAGCCAATCCCGGTGCAGATCCTAGCCTGTGTCTTTTTCAGCCAATTAGAAGAGGCAGTTGGAAGTCAGAATAAATGTCAGCACTGTATAAGATGTTCTGCATTTCTCTGTATGTTTATGCTTATACCTTTTGAAACAAATTGTTTGTGCTTGCATCCTTTTTGGCTGAATCATAATAAACTTCTGTGGCTTGTTTTCAACCTGGTGAGCATGTTTCCCTGTCCTGGCTGATCTTGTTTAGCATATGTTCGCCGGGCACAGGCCCATTTTACTGCGATCCTGGCTGAAATCACTGCTAGGTGACCCGCGCATGCACTACCTTCTTTAGGTCTTCCCGTACTAGGAAGGGGTGCAGCTGGCACATCAACCAAAACTGGTACATTGAATCAATGGTTCACTCTAATTGGAGCTAACAAATAAATGCATCTCTAATTTTTTTTAACTTATTATTTCTCCAAATTGCTCACAGGTCTCTCTTCCACTTGTGTGCAGTCTGCTGAAATGTGGCGACTAGTCTAAGGCTACAAAATTTATCTTTATAGTTGTGTGGGAGATTTAAATCCTCTGTCTCAAAGAGTCAAACCTCTCACTTCCAACTTGTACTTCACCTTTAGGCCTCTGCTCTGTTTGCATTGGGGCATGTATGTGTTGTTTGCCTGCACCCCCTTTTTCCTGCCCCATTACCCTGCCTTAGAGAAGCCAAATGGCTCCTGGCCAATGTTTCAAAGCCTTGTGATAGATATATTTTAAACAGCAGGATAAGGAACATAAACACCACGCTAACAAGCCTACAAGTTGCTTCTCAGTAATTTATTGTCATGACTACCATGTTATTTTTCTCAAGTCCAGCTTGCTAAATGGTGACTAGGGTATTTGTTGTTAAGCCTTGTTACAGAGAAGAATATTTCCTTCCTGCTTCCTGCTGCAATACAACCAGGCTCATGTACGCAAAAGAAACACTATGGCACAGGCTCCACCTGAAGTTCTAGGCTTGGGAAGGACATTTCCCAATCCAAGGAGAAACAAAAGAGGCTTTATGTAAATACGGAAAGCTATGAGAACAAAGACCAAGCCTCGTGAGACTTCCTCAATTTATACTGCCAAAGATTAATGTACATTACAGCTTAAAACATCGCCCGTTTGAAAGAATGCTATAAAAGAAGTATATTTGTGTTTGCAAATCATGCTTCTGTCTTTCTCCTGGGTTTCCTTGATTCCTTTTTTTTGATCAGCTGCAAGGTTAGGGAATTTATCTATTTCCAGTTGATGTCATATCCATTCAGTAAATCAGGATTTATTGCACATTTTATATTAATTTCTGATAGTACTGTTGCCGAATAATTTAGAATAATCCAATACACAAACAAAATATGCCACTGAGTACAGCTAATCATACACAAAGCTAAACCATGGAATTTAAAGGGGCAGATCTGTAGGAGTAATTAATCGCAAGTCATCCTGTAGTAAAAATATCAAACTGTATTATTGTGAACAATATACGTGCTAAATAGCAGAACAATATCACATATAGTGCAATGTAGTACAATTCAATCACAATATCACAAATCTAATGTAACAGTAAATACAATAACACAACAAAATAAGCCCTCACACATCAATGGGCTTAAACGACGCTCTAACAGAAGCTGTATACCCCTGTGAGTAGTCCGGAGTCTGATAATTTGCGGGCTAGAGACTGAGTCAGTGGGGGAGCCTTGGTGGGTAGAAGAGCTGGCAAGCTGTCGGATGGGCAGGCGTTACGGCTTCAAGCCGACGCTGCCAAGATGTCCGTTACAGAAACCAAATTTTCCTCAGGGCGCTCTGAACTTCTGACCACTCCTCCCCAGGGTTGTAGTGGAACAATTTGGACTCAAAGTCTGGACGGGAGATTTCGCGTTTCCGCGTTCTAATACATATCGATAACTGCAAGTGTCCTCCCGGGCTGTTTTCAAAACAAAGCAGCTGGAGTTTTCTTGAGTAGATTTGTCCATTTGTAAATGAAGATCTGAGCCCCTGACCTTTCGAGCCAAAGGAATTATTTTGTTCTTCCGTGAGAAACAGGAATTACCCTTAACGACCCTTCCTTTGTTGACAAAGGGCCATATGCAGAGTCTATCCATGAGAAGTTTCAGCCTTCTGGATGGTAAACAAATGAAATAACTGTAGCCATGTGCTGGTTTCCGAGGCCAGCAGGGATAGCCGGTTATGAAATATGAAATATAGTTATGCCATAGGTTCTATAAACACGGGACGAGGCTAATCTCAGAGGGTCCAGCGTTTATGAAACAAAAGAAGTCTTTCAAAATGGGGAAAGGGGAAAGAAAGCAAAACCTCTCCAAACCATAAAAAGTCCTCTGTCATGCAAATTGTTTCAATGATTGGATTAAAGGGTGCATCCAGGAATCCTGATCTCAAAACAACAGCTGGGTCTTTCACAAACATGTAGCATTTCTTCATATTATTTTACACATGGGGAGGGAAAAACATGCAGGAAAATGGTTACATGGAAAGGGAGGGTTGCAGGGAAATACCACTACCAATACCTCATAATTATTTCATATGCAAGGAGTAGAAAGAAAGTCCATATGATCTTGAAAAGCATCAAATCCATATGCTTTGGGGAAAGTCCATCTGTGTCCTTGGGAATATTATAAGAGAAAAGTCCTTTTCGCTAATAGCCTGAGGAGAGTCCAAATACATGAAAATCCTTGGAAAACGATGTCTCCCAAACTGCTCAGGGCTTGCCCCTGTTGGCCTGTCCGCATGCAACTCCGTGCACAAAGAGTCCATGGCTTTGGGTCAAGTGAGGCAAGAAAACAGAGAGGTAGAAATGGCTGGAGGTCTTTTGATGTCAAATCCCAGCCTTTGGTGCTAGAGATGCCAGACCACATGTGCAGGAACATTGGAACTCCCTGCTGCAGGTAAAACCAATTAGCATGCAGATGGGCTCTTTCTGGGGCTCGCCTACAGTACTAGACTAGAGCAGATAGATAACACATAAAATTGTCCTGGAGCATTAGAGTGCAGAAAATAAATAAGACTGTCTCTTTATAATAAAAAAAAATTAAATGGAGGAGGAGTTGCTGGATTTTATTTATTTATGAATGAATGAGATAATGAGATTTGTATTTTATAGTTTTAACTGTTAATTTTTATAGTTTTTATATTGCTGTTTTTATCATATTATGATGTATTTTGTCTGTGGGCAATTGCTGCTGTTTGTTCACCGCCTCTAGCCGCCTTTGGGCTGAGAGGGGCGGTATAGAAGCATAGTAAATAAATAAATAAATATTTATATTCTGCCTTTCTCACCTCGAAGAGGACTCAGGGCAGAACACAACATACAAATGGCAAACATTCAAGGCCAGGACATGAGTAAATTATATGCATACATAAACATTAAAAACATTTGTCTCAACATTAAAATACACTGCTTAAAAACATCTCAATCATCCATATCGAGTTGGCATCTGATCTCACCAGAAAGGGATTTGCTGCCTGAATACACATATTTCTGCTAACCAATCCTAAGGAATGGGCATGAGGATACATATTAATAAAACCACTGAAAATGTGTAGAAAAAGTTCTAGGGTACTGATTCGGACATGGATGCCCATTGTCTGCACTCCTTCCCACCAAGTTGCAGTTGTCAATGTTTCTTAACCACTTTTTGATGTGTCAGTCTGCCCAAGGGAAATCCTAGACTAAGGGTATGCTCTACTGCAGGCCTGGGCAAACTTCAACCCTCCAGGTGTTTTGGACTCCAACTCCCACAATTCCCACAATATCGGCTGTTAGGAATTGTGGGAGTTGGAGTCCAAAACACCTGGAGGGCCGAAGTTTGCCCAGGCCTGCTCTACTGTGTGCCATTTAAAAGATCGTCATTTTAAAACTGAATAAAAACAGAATTAAAAAACAGTACAGCACCATACATGTTATTTTTCTTAAAAACAAATTCCAGAAACTTACTGGAAAACAAGTCTTGACCTGTTGCAGAAAAGGAAAATAAAGAAGAAAACAATGGAATAGATTATTTCTGGTCCTGTTGTTGCTTTTCTAGAAAAGGGGGAATGGACAGTTAAGATAGCTAGTAAAGTTGTTCCACTGGTGTCATTTGCACGTCTGACTTTTGCAGATTTGATTATTCTGGGATTTAATTAAAATGTTGTCTCTTAACAATCTCCAGTTCTTCTCTGTAATCACCTCCATGAGTTATTGGCCATATAGTTGTGCTGGAGGACCTAGGGATTTCTAGAGTGATGTTCTCTCAAGTACAATAAAATGATGGATTTTGTTTAATCCGTGGTTTTCCTACTTTCATGGGGTCTTGTACTCCCAATCCCAGTGAATGTGGAAGGATGACAGAATGGTTTGCTGTTGTTTATTTTATTCCTGAATTGTTGTTTATAAAAAAAACCCAACATATTATGCCCATTGTTGCTGAATGTTGAAGGCAGTCTCCATAATCACCTGTCTTTTGTATCCAAATGCATGGCCATTTGATTCATCCTCATAAACCCCATATTGTTTTTATCCTCCGTATTGTATAGAAAGTAAACACACATCATTAGGGAATTTAAAAAGTGGAGAACATTTGACGATTCATTTGATGACAGCATTTGAAAGGTTGTCTAGTTTCCCTTCTGTGTATAAATCTTTATGCTGTTGACTAGGAACAAAATTCAAAGAATATAAAGCACATTTTCAATTATTACTGCCAATCTTGTACCCAGAGAGCTACAGTTCCTTGTTTGATTTTTCATTTATTTTTGATCTGACTGTCTCGTTATTTGCTTTTTATCTTTTGTTATTTATTGTATTCTGCTTGTGTATTCAGTGTAGTGCCACTTGGGAACAGGTATGTGTCATTGGTTTGAAGACGTTGTCTAGAAACTCTGCAGTCTTCACAAACGACTATGGATCCGATGGAGAATGACAGTGTGCAGACCCTTGTGGACAGGGCCTGTGGAAAACATTACTTCAGCTAAAATAAACACTGCAGTTCCAGCCCAAACGGTGGGTGTGGGAAAGGCTGCAGTGGAACAAAAGGTGTCAGTTGCATACTTTTTTTTGAAACTTTGTTCTTCATGAGATGAACTCAAACGTTGGTGTTCACTGATATGGATCCACAACAAAAACAGACATTTCATATCGTTGTTCTGATTTTCAGGGAGTGGATCATGGTGGGATCCTGCAAGCTACAGTGCCAACTGTTCAGTCTATGAAAAGCTGTATCTCTATTGATATTGCACTGTGGGTTGAAATATAAGAATGCAACAATCGTCCCTGAGAAATGGGGCCATGCTCAAGTATCTCTCTGTACATCCTTTGCTATCTATAGTATGGCACAGTGCACTTAAATGTCTAAGATGTCAGTGGTCCAAAGTTCTTAGAAATAGCTTTCTAGTATGCATGGGATGATGCACTGTGTACCTGGGTTGGGGAAAACTAGGGTTTATCTTGTTAGGGTTAGACCCCAACTTCTTTGTCAGCTCTGACAATGGTGAGAGAAAGGAACACTAGAGTCTGCCTTATACTAAGCCACCCTACTGAATCATCTAGGCCAGTGTTTCCCAACCAGTGTGCCGTGAGCAATCATCTGGTGTGCCGTGGGAAATTGGAACCTCCAATACCCTTTCTTCCCCCTCCTGCCGAAGACTTTTTCTTCTCCACTTGGGCTCCCTTCTTCCCAGCCTTGCTCTGCTCGCTTTGCCTCACTTTGCTCTGGGGCGAGTCTACGCAGTAGCGCCCGCACGGGTCACGTCTTCCTCCCTCCTCCCCCCCCTCCCCTCCTGAACACGCTCACGCTGCCCCCTCGGATCAAAAGCAGCAGTGTAGAAGAAAAAGTAAGTGTTCGGCAGGAGGGGGAAGAAAGGGCGCGAAGGGGAAGGGGGAGGAAAAGGTCTCTGTCGAAAGCTGGCATGGGCAAACTTCGACCTTTCAGGTGTTTTGGACTCCAACTCCCACCATTCCTAGCAGCCTCAGGCCTTTTCCTTTTCCCCCTTCAGCCACTTAAGCAGGAAAGGGCCTCAGGCTGTTAGGAATGGTGGGAGTTGAAGTCCAAAGCACCCAGAGGGCCGAAGTTTTCCCATGCCTGTTTTATGGACCTTAAAGTGGTGAGCCTCCTTCCAACATTGTGATTCTGGATAGAAAACAAACAACAACATAACATAACATTGTTTGAGTTCACAGTGCTCTCTGGGTGTAGGTGAACTACAACTTCCAAACTTTTATAGTATTTTCTCTTGGTTATGGGAGTTCTGTGTGGGAAGTTTGTGTCTTTCTGCCATTCCTGCCAGGATATCTATGTTGTGTTCATCAAAACAGGTCCAGGTTTCACACTGAGTGTATAAATACATTTAAACACATATTAACTATATGTATTACTGTGTTAAGATGTCATTTTGTGTCATTTTGGTTGGTGGTGTGCCCCAGGATTTTGTAAACGTAAAAAATGTGCCGCGGCTCAAAAAAGGTTGAAAAGCACTGATCTAGGGCACCGGTTCTTAAATTGTGGGTCCCAGCCTCAACTGGGGTCCCCTCAGTTCACTGTTGGGGTCCTGAAAAGGTTTCTGAATGCGACCTAGACATTTACACAAATCTGTTAGCAACAACATGCAGAGTTTACAGTGGAGTCTGCAGAAGATGCTTCAACTGTACTCCAAAAAAAGGAAAATCGGCCTGTTTAGCAAATGTTTGAGTTTTATATCTGTTTCATATACCTGGGGACACGTAAACATTTAACGGGTAGAAATAATTTTGCCTCACAAATGGAAACAGTTTAAGAAGCTTTGGCTAGGCCGGGTATTAATATCTACTATCTACTTGTGTGGCAGCAATGTCTCTCCATGTTTTCAGTACAAACATAAGGAACCCTAAGGATAGTATCAAGTATGTAATGCAATATCGATCAAATGCATACAGAAGTCACTACAACAATATACATAGTCTCAGTATATCAGGCAGGAAACAACATCATAACATAAAGCTATATAATCCGATACATACGGAGTGTAGATGTAAACCGCTGGCAGTCCCAAACCAAAAATGCAAAGGCAATTGAGTTAAATGGGAAGAATTAGAAGGGTAATAGAGTTCAACGGGAAGAGGTGAGTAGTTCCAAGGGAGAGCAAAATAAAGCTGAAAATTCCCAAGCAACGCCTGCGGCTCTGCGCTAAAAGGTGTGCTATTTGTAATCCAAGCCCGGGGTTCGGTGCCGAGATGGTGAACACGGAGTAGTGCTTCCAGAGATGTAGCAAGGACGCAGGGCACACCACGACGGTCCAAAGTGCGGGCCCGATCCGTTTCGCCGGTAGACGGCTTCTTCAAGCGGCAAATTAATATAGCGCATTCATCAATGCGTCACAGGGAGAAGATATATATAGTGTATCATACACTGAAATAATTCATGCCATAAGGAAAATAACAGGCGTGATCTTCCCTGAGGACTCCCCTGCTGTGCATTTACTCTCCATGTTTTCAGGCAGGATACTTACTCAATCCTGCCTGGAAATCTCTGGTCACATTTCATCCAAGTATATAGAATCATAGAATCCTGATTTGGAAGAGACCTTGTGGGCCATCCAGACCAACCCCCTGCCAAGAAGCAGGAAAAATGCATTCAAAGCACCCTTGACAGATGGCCATCCAGCCTCTCCCATTGGCCTCCAAAGAAGGTTTTTTGCTTACTACTTTACAAAGAAAGTAGTAAGCAGGTCCAATCCTGATTCACTTCACTCCCAAAATCAGAAAAGACAGGACATGCTCAGGGTAAAAGATACTGCTGGTGATGGGAGATAGAGAGCTACATGCTTTCCAACTTTGCCTTTGTTGTTGTTTATCGGTTTAGTTGCATCCGACTCTTTGTGACCTCATGGACCAGCCCATGCCAGAGCTCCCTGTTGGCCGAAACCTTCCCCAGCTACTTCAGAGTCAAGCCAGTCACTTCAAGGACACCATCTATCCAGGCCCGGATTACCCATAAGGCCAGTCAGGCCCCTCATCCGGATTTTTTTTCCGCCCATTTCCCCGCGGGACAAGGAGCCATCATTGTCTTCTCTAATCTTTCCTGTCGGGCGCCACTCCTTCCTCAGTGAAGGGAGCACTTCATCTTTGCCTCGTAATATCCCTTGACTTACGTCTTTGCATCACCGGCAGCGGCCAACTGTCCTCCCTTCAGTGAAGGGAGGGGGCGGAACCAGCGAGAAGGAGAAGGCGCCACTGGAAGGCCCGCCCCTAGGGCGACTCACGCGGCTTTCGCCGCCACCGCCCCGCTCGCCTGTGCCCCAAACACGAGCGAGGCAGTGGTGGAGAAAGCTGTGTGAGTCGCCCTAGAGGCGGGACTTCCAGCGGCGCCTTCTCCTTCTCGCCGGTTTCGCCCCTCTCCCTTCAGGGAGGAGGGGCGGAGCCGCTGCCGGCGTGACGCACAGGGCGCCGCCGGAAGTCCCGCCCCTAGGGCGACTTTTCCCCACTGCCGCTGCACCTCCTCCCTTCACTGAGGGAAGGAGTGGCGCCCACCGCGTCAAGGAGTGGCGCCCGCCACCTCCTCCCTTCTTAATTAATCCTTTGTCATCCTGCATTTTCAGCTGTTTAGGAATGTTTAATTTTTCTTGTTCCTGCTCCCATTTTCCTCATTTGTCCTCAGTTTTCTACAGACTGAGTTCAAAATGCAGAGGGTTATTTATTCAGTGGGAGGAAAAAGAGGTGGCAAACCCTTGGGCACATCTACACTGGAGGATTAATGCAGTTTGATGCCACTTGGACGGCCATGGCTCAATGCTATGGAATCATGGGAGCTGTAGTTTTATAATGTCTTTAGCCTTCTCTGCCAAAGAGAGTGAGTGCCTCCACAAACTATAAATTCCAGGATTCTATAATATTATACTATGGCAGCTCATGTGATGTCATTATTTCTACAGTGTCGATGCAACCTGAGTCCTTCCCAATTGGCTCGGGCAAGGGCAAACTGCTGAAGCAACTAGCTTATGTGTTTTTCCTCTTCAATAACTTCCATAATCTTGACCACACCCAAAAAAGCTTGGCCACACACAATCCATTTTTCCATCTGCGAAATGTTGGAGGGCACATGCAGTTCCAATTGGCAATAGATTAAGATGTCCTTTTAGGTAGATTTCTACATACATTCTGGTAGAAATTTGTTACTTTATAGACAACAGAATTTATATGAGATACCTGCTTTTGCTGTACTTAATAATAGTAATACTTTATTTCTAGACTGCCCTCTCCCCCCAGAGGGACTCAGGGCGTTTCACAAAGATATAAAAGGCAAATTGAATACTTTAAATGATTTTTTGTGTATTTTAAGTTGATAATAATGTATTTTGTGATTCAGTAATTTAAAATTGTTGTAAGCCATCTTGAATAGATAGGTCAGAAAATGTGAGAAGGAGAGGAAGAAAGGAGGTGGTATTTTTGTCTACAAGAACCAAAAAAAATACAAATTATGAATTTTGGGGGAATCTGATCAAAAAGGCTTTTAAAATGTATTTATTGTATTGTATTTGATAATTTTATTGTAAATTTATGATGTTTTTTAGATTTTAAATATTAGCATTGAATACTTGCTGTTTGCCGGTCTGAGTCCCTCTTCGGAGGTGAGAAGGCCGGGTATAAACTTTTTAAATAAATAAATAAATAAATATGGCTGCCTCTGACCTCTCTACACTTATTAAGTAACTTTTAATAAATAAAATCATAACGCCATCCTTACAGCATTTACACTGGCTGCCGGTCAAGTACAGAGTCCTTTATAAGGCCCTGACCTGACACTTAAGGCCTTGCGGGGCCAGGGTCCTACATACCTAAAAGACCGTCTGATACCATCTATCCATCCGAGAGCATCACAGCCAGCCTACGAGAACCTTCTCTGTGTCCCGGGTCTGAGAGAGGCTCATTTGGAGTCCCCGAGACAGAGATCTTTTTCTGTTGTGGCCCCTGTCCTGTGGAACTCTCTGCCGCCAGACCAAAGAGCCATCTTCGACCTGCCTTCATTTCTGGCGGCACTTAAGACATGGCTATTTAGAAGAGCATATGCATAAGTGACAATCAGTGACCTGGAACCCGTCTATTCCCATATTTTAACATTTTAATATTTTAAAATTTTAATATTTTAGTATTGTAGATGTCTAACTGTGTAAGTCGCCCGGAGCACATTTGTGGAGGGCGACTCATAAATAATAAAATTAGTTAGTTAGTTAGTTAGTTAGTTAGTAAAAGACTGCCTTTTGCCTCACTTGGGGCTACACTACAACTGTGCTTCACTCACTATCAGACACTCTAGCGAAAAGGTATATCAGATCTCATTGGGCTCTATGAAAGCATCAAGTTAATTACTGAAAAAAATGTATAGTGATGTATTATTATTTTGAAATGTAACAATCCGGTTTGAAAACAATGAATCAAACCACTGGAAAAGTATCACCAGTACGTCTTGTTTTCAAATGTACCTTAAGAAACCGAACAAAGCAAATGCGTCCACTGACTCTCTCAGGAAGGGACTGACTAGTCACTTCCTGAGCAGCAATCTGGCTGTTTGCAGCAGATAGATCCTCATTGTTTGCCACTTCCAGTTTCCAGCAATGGGAATGATTACTTGACCAGTATCAAGCCAGCCGGTAGCACAGGCTCCTGAAACAACATACCCACTCTGTGTCTTCTACAGCAAAGCCACGCTGCCAAATTTTCATTTCTGAGAAAGGAACCGAAAGTCCTGCCTGGTTGAAGGTCCAACGTCAGGAGGAATTATCAGCGCTAATGAACTTTTTCTCATTGTGGACTTCTACTCGTTGATTCCAATGACGAGATGTATTGTGTTTTGCTGTTGATCGTTTTACAGTGTAAGTTGTGAACGAAACTTCATCACCATCAACTTTTTTTTCTCATGTTGATTCCTTTGACAATGTTGACTTTGTTTTGCTTAATCCCCCCACAGGTTGCAGGCTGAAAGGTCAAGATGGTGGTGAGTTTGCAACTTTTAAAAATGTGTGGCTTTGTAAAATGAAGACTTTCATGCTTGTCCGGGTGGTGGGCAGGGTACGGTGGGGAGAAATTATTAATTTACACATTGTAAAAATGTAAATGTTGTGTTTCTGGTAACTGTTTAACAAATTGAATAGGATGATCTATATTTATGCTACTCTGTTCATGGATGGGAGATTGCCAACTAATCCTAGGTGCTGTATGTTGCATTTCAGAGGGAAGACCTGACAAAATCATCTCTGATTATACCTTTTCTAAGAAAATCCTATGAAACTCATGGGGTCACCATTATGCCCGTGCCCCTCCTGGCTTGTTAGATCTTGCCGGGAGGGGCTACGAGGCCCCCTGGGAAAGATTATCAACTGCTCCCTTGAGCAAGGAGTGTTCCCAGGGGGATTGAAAGAGGCAATGGTAAGACCGCTGCTGAAGAAGCCGAATTTAGACCCTTCGACTCCCTCCAATTACCGACCTGTTTCCAACTTGCCATTTTTAGGCAAGGTAATTGAGAGGGCAGCAGCGGATCAGCTGCAGCGGTTCTTAGACGACACAGCTGGACTTGATCCCTTTCAGTCCGGCTTCCGTATTGGGCATGGGATGGAGACCGTGCTTGTCGCCATTAAAGACCAACTTCGCCGCCAGCTGGACCAGGGTGGATCAGCCCTGCTTGTTTTGTTAGATGTAACAGCAGCGTTCGACACCGTAGACCATGCATCGCTGACCCACCGTTTAGCCGTGACTGGGGTTGGAGGGACTGCCCTTAAATGGGTGGCCTCCTTCCTCCAGGATCGGGGATAACGTGTGGAGGAGGGTGAGGAGGTCTCCGGGAAGCTCCCATTAAGTTGTGGGGTCCCCCAGGGGGCCATCCTCTCCCCCTTATTGTTCAACATTTACATGCGCTCCCTGGCCCAGCTGGCCTGCGACTTTGGTCTGGAGTGTTATCAGTACGCGGATGACACCCAGCTTCTGCTGAGAATGGACGGCAGGCCGGACACCGTACCCGATTGTTTCCATCAATGCCTTGAAGCCGTGACTGGATGGCTGCATGCCAGCTGGCTGAAGGTGAACCCGTCGAAGACGGAGATCTTGTGGCCTGGTCGCCCTGGGCTGGATGAGTGCCGGTTGCCTACCCTGGATGGCGAGCGTCTTAGCCCGTCATCCCTTGTTAAGAGCCTGGGCGTCCAATTGGACCCTTTGCTGTCCATGGAGACCCAGGTCACCATGGTCAGCAAAACCATCTACCTCAGGCTAGGCGACTGGCACCCTACCTGTCCAGGAACGACCTGGCCACGGTGATCCAAGCGACGGTCATCTCGAGATTAGACTACTGTAACGCCCTCTACGTTGGCCTTCCCTTGTCGACAATCCGGAAACTCAAGCTAGTGCAGAATGCCGCTGCTTGCTTGCTGGTGGGAGCACCAGTGAGGGAGCACATTACTCCCATCCTACGGCAACTGCACTGGCTTCCTATTGAGTACCGAATTGCCTTCAAGGTGCTGGTTTTAACCTTTAAGGCCTTACACGGTCTAGGGCCTGAGTACCTGAGGGACCGCCTTACCCCGTATGTTCCCCCGAGATCACTACGCTCAGAAGAGCACAATCTGCTACTCATTCCATCTGTCCGCTCGTGCCACCTCTCTTCAACAAGGCAGCGTGCCTTTTCTGCTGTGGCTCCTGCGTTGTGGAACTCCCTCCCGGATGATACTCGAGCTATGTCAGAGCTAGCTCCCTTCCGGAGGGCGTGCAAGACGGCCCTTTTTAGACTGGCTTTTAATTGAGATGGCCCGGCTCGGCATGTTTTTATCTATCATTCTCTGTGAATTTTATATTGTTTTTATGTTTTATTGTGTATTACATGCCTATTGTATGTTGCATGTTTTATTGCGTACTGTGATCCGCCCCGAGCCTGTAGGGAGGAGCGGAATAGAAGATCGAATAAATAAATAAATAAATAAATAAATAATTTACTTTGCTTCTAGACCGCCTCTGTCAGCTCGAAGGCGACTCAAAGCGGTGTACAACAGCAACAACTGCTTAAGACAAACATATCAATTAAATCACCATAAGTTGACAGACACCTTGAAGGCAGATACATACATTCCCTGCACTTAATATTGCTACCTATATATAAATGACTTAGCTGGTTGTATTTCACTACAGAATTCGCACCCTTCCAAACTATAAACAGTGAGCATACCTCTGCTTTTATATGCAGATGATGCAGTAATACTTGCCTACACAAAAGTGGGTCTGGAGCGAGCTTTGAAAGCTTTTCTGATGTACTGCAAGGAAAACCAATTAACTGTTAATTATGACAAATCTAAAATCATGGTTTTCTCCCAAAAATATTGCTACAAATTTGCTGGGAGACAGTAATGCTATTATTATTATTTAAATGATTGATCTGTATCCCCCCCCCTTTGCACATTCTGACAGATTTAAATCTTATTCTAGACGTTATTTATAGCTCCGTTGCACTACATATTTAGTTCAGTACTCAGAGAATATGCTGAGTACTGAACCAAACCTTAAATGTTTGAAGTCCAATCTTTTCAGAATTCTTTGGTTTCATTTTAAAACAAAATGTGACTGTCAAAACACATTTTGGACAATAGGTGGTCCAATGTATTGTCAAAGGCTTTCATGGCCGGAATCACTGGGTTGTTGTAGGTTTTTCGGGCTGTATGGCCATGTTCTAGAAGCATAGGTGGACTGTTAGATATTGGCCACCGCCTTCCTCATTAGTCTCAACAAGGGTAGCATAACCTTTAGTTATATTATAGCTTCTCGGGTATGGTTCCAGAAAATAGTAATATTTTAATATTGCCGGCTTGCTGTTGGCTTGTGTTGTGCGTCCTGCTGCCTCCTATTAGAACTAGCGAAAACATACCTATATTTTTGAGAAACAGGCAAACAAACAGTTATTTGTATTGTCAAAGGCTTTCATGGCCAGAAACATTGTGTTGTTGTAGGTTTTTTTCGGGCTATATGGCCATGTTCTAGAGGCATTCTCTCCTGACATTTCACCTGCATCTATGGCAAGCATCCTCAGAGGTTGTGAGGTCCTCACAACCTCTGAGGATGCTTGCCATAGATGCAGGTGAAATGTCAGGAGAGAATGCCTCTAGAACAGTGGTTCCCAAAGTGAGAGGTACCACCCCCTGGTGGGCGGTGGGGCGATCTAGGGGGCAGGGGCGGTCTAAGGGAATTTGCAATGGTAGGCGAAGATTATTTTGTGCCCCCCCAAAAAAAAAAATTATTTGCCCCCAAACATTATTTTGCCCCCTCATTTTTTTAAAAGAGGTACCTTGCGCGCGCTCCTTCCATTCCTCCCGCACGCCGCCACTCCTTGCCTTGTGCAATTCGGCCTTCGAAGGCCCCTCCTAGCGCTTCCTTGTGCACGCTGCCAGCCCCACCCACGGAGCGCTCTCTCTTGCCCTGTGCAATGCCCCATGGGAGGGGCTGGCAGCGGGCACCAGGAAGCGCTACGGAGAGGTTGCCTAGACACAACTTGAGTGCCAGAGACACAGCGCAGTTTTGCTCACTTGAGCTCCGTGACACAGTGCATGCGCGCGAAAATCTCCGCGAGCATGCACAGTGCCTACGGAGTTCACTTGAGCTACGTAGGCACTGGGCATGCGCGTGAAAACCTCCGCGCGCATGCGCTGTGTCTACGGAGCTCTAGTGAGCTCCGTGTAGGTACTGCGCATCCGCATGCGTGCGCTGTCTCACGTGCAGTGAGCAGGCGCACATGCGCGAAAAAACCGCGGAGGGCGATGCAGCGCAGCAGCAGCAGCACGGAGGGCGACGCCGCGGCGCCCCACGATGGCGCCCCACCATCCGTCCAAGATGGCGCCCTATGCGATTGCATAGGCCGCGTAATTGGAAAGACTGCCCCTGCTAGGGGGGCACTGGAAGGTTCAGGAGAATTTGGGGGGCACTGAACCCCTGTAAGGGGGCGGTGGGGGCGGTGGCGTGAGCCAGGTGACAGGCTACCATCCATCTCTGTGTGTGTCTCTCTCTCTTCTTCCCTCCTCCTGCTCCCTCCTCCTCCTCTCACCAAGCAAGGGATAATAATAATAATACCTTTGGGGTTCCCTTCCAACTGGTTGAGTCTTATAACAAAAATAATAATGTCCTTCAACATATTTAGTGGAACATGGATTCAGTGCGGTAACCAATTTATTAACAAAAAAAGGAAACTGATTGCAAAATAGTCAATCGCGATGATTTGAGATTACTGCTGACGAAAATAGAGCCGATTGGTAGCAGCAAACCAGGTTCATCCTTCTCATTAAGATGATTTTGAATGCTTTAACTTTTTTTGTATTACCTTTCTATTCTAAGTTCAATAAATAGTTTCATAATTTCAAACTTCAATGTTTCTAATTTACAACTTTCTTTATTATATTTTATGAAAAAGGTAGAAATATTAATATATCTTTCTGTTTAATTGCTATTAAAAAATTTTAAATTAATTTCTAGGGGGCGTGAGTAATTTTTTTTCTGGAAAGGGGGCGGTAGGCCAAAAAAGTTTGGGAACCACTGCTCTACAACATGGCCATATAGCCCGAAAAAACCTACAACAAACAGTTATTTTTTAAAAGCATAACTGCATAAGTAGAAGTAGCTTTTCAGGTTCAGCTAATGACCCTGAGACTGTGCCCTGTCTTTTGCATAGCTCAGAAATTTTACCTTTTAGGTCGCCAACACTTAGAACATAGACCTTTTAGAATGATTACTCAGAATGCTCCAACTATGCAAGCTGGAGATCCTGGGAGTTACTGTCTGAAAAAAGTAATTTTTCTAAGCTCTGATCGCTTTCCACTAGACCAGGGGTGTTCACACTTTTTCAGCATGCGAGCTACTTATAAAACAACCAAGTCAAAATGATCTACCTACCCACTACTTAGAGAGCCAGAAAAGCAAAATATTTGGAAATTTATTTAGGTGAGATATATAATATATATATAATATATTTTATGACTGAATTCAACTAAATGTGAGTATAATAAGCCCCTGAATTTATTCATAATAATAATAATGATAATATTCATTCAGCCTCTGCTACTACAACAACTAATAATAGTAATAGTAGCAACAACAATAGGTTCCTAGAGTAGAAGGAGACCTCCAAGGGCCATCCAGTCCAACCTCCTTCTGCCATAAGGGAAAAAACACAATCAAATCATTCCCCACAGATGGCCATTCAGCCTCTGATGATAATAATAACAATGGGTTCCTAGAATAGGAGGAGACCTCCAAGGGCCATCTAGTCTGCCCTCCTTCTGCACCTGGGCGGCGTTGGGAGCCTGTGGGGCGGGACTGAGCCTTCCTCCCGCCCTGCCTGCGATCTACCAGGACATCCTACACGACTGCAATAGAGGTCTAGAACCTATCCTCTCTATGGGTTCCATATCTTAAAACGCTAACTACTTCACCCGCTTCCTTTAGCTGTCCTGCTTCCACTCTCATTCCTTTGTATCTTTCCTGCCTCCCCAGACTATTTCGTCTTTATTTTCCAAGGCTTCAGATTAATTTATATTTTCTGACCTTCTATCATATGAGGTTTTACTCCAAGGCAAATGTCTCATTTCCCTGTCTCTCAAAGAAAATCAAAGCAAGGATTTTGTGCTAAATCAAATTGATAGTCCCAGTTTCTTCTTCTGTAAATATACCACTGAGTTAGCAGGTTTGCTCTAGTTGCATTTGGTGACTGGGTTTAACCTTCTGTCCCCAACATGTTTATATTCGGAGCTGTTGTTGCTTAATACCAACAGCTGCCAGAGACAACATCACAAAACCCCTTTGCACACCAATACAGCAATCTGCTTTACTACACAAGTTTTTTTTATACAGATTTGTTTTCTTTTCACAGCCAGACAGAGCCAATCCTGAATTAAGATCTTGATCTTTTAAATTAACAAATATGATTTCCTCCAATGAATTCTGGAATGAATTTTAAACTGTGCTGTTACTATTTGGATGAGGACGCAAGAGTACAAAAAAACAGGGAAAATTCAATCTGGAAGTATGAGAGACCTCATAAACGGTTGCATGAGCAAGGCAGGACCAGTGCTATCTAGCCCTATGTTTTTCTTGCTGATGTTAGGGAGAGATGCATGTGGGATTTTATTTATTTATTTATTTATACATCAAACTTGTATACCGCCACTCCCCGAAGGCTCGGAGCGGTTTACAGAAGTTTGAGTGCCCAGCGGCAACAACATAACAACATATACATAGTAGACAAAGGGAAGAACAAAAGGGTAGGGAGGGGAGGAGGGAATAGGGAAGTGTCAACAGCGATGACCTTAGGGCACCGCTCTGCCATCAAAGGAAGGCAGACAGGGATGTCCCAGCACGATCGCCGGTGCCAAGGCGCCGGTGGGAATCAGAAGCCACGAGCTCCCGTGCGGGAGTCTGGGTTGAGAGACCCGACCTGACCGCACAGTGTCCTTCACATCTTTTCTGATGGTCCGGCGAGGCCCTCAGAGCCTCGACTGCTTATAGCAGGAGCTCCAAAACGTCCTGGTGAAGAACATCTTCGGGGCCATCACCGTTTTGGTCAAGTCCATGGCGGGATCGGTTCTGGGAACTCTGTCCCCTCGACAAATCCGGCAGGAGGCTGGTCCCGGCCCCCAGTCCATGGCCTTATGTTTCAGATGCTAGTACAACTTGACTAGCCATAAATACCATGTACTTGAAATACCATTCAAGTACTAGCCTGGTCTGACTCTGCTTAACTTACAAGAAAAGCCAGGATTTGGCGCCTGCTAATACAAGAAACAATAAAAAAAACAGAGATGGATTCTGTAAGAAGCAGGATCAGCTCTGGATGGGAAACCACCAACAAATATGAGGTGATGCAGGCTATGTTTCAGAAGAAGGAACTAGAAAAACAAACTTGAATATTCCTTTTCCAAAAAAAAAAACCCCCTTGTGAAATTCATGAAGTTGCAATGAGTTGACAAAGCAACTTGATGGCACACACAGACACTCTTATTGAAAAGCAACTTAAGCCTGAATTTTTGCTGTTAAGGTTTCAGCACTTAGGATAGCAAAGGGAAGATGAGAATTATACCAAATGATCGATCGATTGATTGCATAGTCCAACAAAAAAAGTTCTTGGTGGGTTGTTGTAGGTTTTTTGGGCTATATGGCTATGTTCTAGAAGCATTCTCTCCTGATGTTTCACCTGCATCTATGGCAGGCATCCTCAGAGGTTGTGAAGATCTCACAACCTCTGAGGATACCTGTCATCGATGCAGGCGAAACGTCAGGAGAGATCGCTTCTAGAACATGGCTATATAGCCTGAAAAACCTACAACAACCCAGTGATTCTGGCCATGAAAGCCTTTGAAAAATTCTTGGTGTTTTGGTTTGAATGTATTATTTATTTATTTACTGTATTTACACCCCACCTTTTTCATCCCAAAGTGGACTCGGAGCGGCCTTATGATAGGCAACAATTTGATTCCATATCAAACAAACATAAGAAAATAACATAAACATTAAAACAAAAAAAAAAATCAAAATTCAATATAAACATTCAAACACATTATTTATTTATTTATTTATTTATTTATTTATTTATTGGGCTTCTATGCCGCCACTCCCAGGGGGCTCGGGGGGGCTCACAAGTAGCGGATAAAACCGCATAAAAACAACATTATAAGTTAAAACATAGCATGAGAATACACAATAAAATACAGCAAGTGTTAAAAACCTTGGTGTGTAATACAACACACTGAAAGCAATTCAGGTGGATGTATCAATAAATCAATCAATAAACAAGAGCTATCAAAAATAGTATCTATTCGCTAGTACACTGTTACAGTACATAATCACAGTGGGGACAACGATTAGGACATACAGGTACAGTACACAGTGGTACATATATCAATGGGAAATCACATCAGAGCAAGTAAGAATTTACAGTAAACAATAACACATGAAGTCATGAACTAAAGTAAAGTATTAGTTAGGTGAGAGAACCTAGTGTGCTATCTCACGTCCTGAGTCCCTGTTAAAGAGCAATGTCCGTGTGGAGGATAGTAATCTGGCAGGGACCAGGATAGAAAGCCCGCAATGACGGAGCAGAGTACTGGGACCGCTGAAATGTCCTAAGGCATGCAGTGCATGCGCTAGACAGTAACCGCAAGGTTAGCTGGTCGTTGTAGTCTGCGACGACGCTAGCTCCGAGAGGTGTAAGAAATTTCCTGCCTATGGAATGGTCCGTCCTCCATGCCACTTGAGACTTGACTCAATTGAGGACGCCCATCTAGACAAGCCTCTGAAGAAGTCCTTAAGACGAAACGGCCTCCCGCCGGCTTGGGGGTGAGCTCCTGCCGTCAGGCAACCCCCCCCCCCATTGCTCCCTCACTACGGTGGACGAGCGTGGGGCAGCTTCCCTCCACTGCACTGGCAGCTTGGATATCTCCTTAGACGCTAGCCCAACCGTGATTGAACTACAAGGACCACAGTCCTCCGCGGCCAGCCACTAACGACACCGCGCCTCTGCGCACAACTTACACCTCGGAGCTAGCGTCGCAGACTACAACGACCAGCTAACCTTGCGGTTACTGTCTAGCGCATGCGCTCTACATGCCTTAGGACATTTTAGCGGGCCCAGTACTCTGCTCCGCCCATTGCGGGTTTTCTATCCTGGTCCCTGCCAGATTACTATCCTCCACACGGACATTGCTCTTTAACAGGGACTCAGGACGTGAGATAGCACACTAGGTTCTCTCACCTAACTAATACTTTACTTTAGTTCATGACTTCATACAATGTTATTGTTTACTGTAAATTCTTACTTGCTCTGATGTGATTTACCATTGATATATGTACCACTGTGTAATTTCGCTGTACCTGTATGTCCTAATCGTTGTCCCCACTGTGGATTATGTACTGTAACAGTGTACTAGCGAATAGATACTATTTTTGATAACTCTTGTTTATTGATTGATTTATTGATACATGCACCTGAATTGCTTTCAGTATATTATAAGGTGTAGCCCTCAGCTTTTTTGTGTTGTGTAATACAACACAACAGGTACCAATTTACGTGCGGGGCGGGCTGCGCATAGGAAGACCTACAAGTCGAAGGCTTGTTGGAATAAGTAGCT
This sequence comes from Anolis apletophallus, assembly GCA_030556195.1. Taxonomy (NCBI): domain Eukaryota; kingdom Metazoa; phylum Chordata; class Lepidosauria; order Squamata; family Anolidae; genus Anolis; species Anolis apletophallus. Next base: position 160,762,228 of record JARBWK010000001.1, on the reverse strand, counting down.
CTTGCAAGCCCGCCTTAATGGAAGCAAATCCTGGATGGCACGTGTTTCAGCGGGGAGGGCATTCCATAACGTGGGTGCAATCACGGAGATTAATTAAAACCACTCAATCCGAATCATAGTCAAAGCTATTCCAGTTGTTACTGCACATATTCCATCGTCACTTATTGCACTGCACTACTGGCTTGGTCGCAGAGCCATGTTTTTACTTTCTTTCTGAAGGTCAGGAGAAGCTCAGGTCAGAAGGTGAGACACTCAGTGGAACTGAGGTCAGGAGGTCAGAAGTTCAGTGGTAGCCGAGGAGCCACCACTGAGAAGGCCCTGTCCCTTGTCCCCACCAACCGGACCTGCGAAGGAGGTGGGACCGAGAGCAGGGCCTGCTCAACAGATCTTAACCTCCGAGGTGTTTCATAGAGGGAGATACCTTCGGACAGATAAACTGAGCCAGAAATGTTTAGGGCATTACAGGCTAAAGCCAGCACTTTGACTTATGCTCGGTAGCAGACTGACAGCCAGTGGAGCTGACGTAACGGAGGGTTGTGTGCTCCCTGCACGCCGTTCTAGTGAGAAATCTGGCTGCCTCTTGTTGGACCACTTGAAGCTTCTGAACAGCCTTCAAGGGCCTGTGTTGGCAAGTGTTATTCTATGGTCTTGCTTTAGGGAAGTTACCATCCTTATTGAGCCAAACATACCACCGCATTATGTGAATGTGGGGGGAGGGGGGAACCAGAAGCACATTTCTATTTCAGAGCATTCAAATCTTTCGGGGATGCTAAATGGTAGTCAACATTTTTCTGGCAAGATTAGGAGCTGATGAGTCATTGCCTTCTCATATGATCTGAAAAAAACTCTCACCATTTGATGGAAAACAGTACGATACTGAGTCACCAAAAGGATATAGCTGAAATACCTCTGAGTGTTCATGATCAAGGAGAGCCACATTGTTATCTCAGGGTAACGACGTCAGAATATTTCATTTTTTAAAAGGAGGTATTGATAGAAGAAAGGAAAGTTGAAATTCCCCAATGTCAGGAAACTGCACGTGTTTTCTCAGACCCTTCAAGCACTGCACTGAAAGCACTGAAAGTCGTTCCACCACCCTCCCCATGATTTCCAAAGAAGGTGATGTGGCAAAGGGTGGAGCAACAGTAAATCAATGAGGCTAAGTGAAAGCCTCCTCCCTGATTTTTTTTCCATGTCAGAAGCAACTGTAGAAACTGCAAGTCGCTTCTGGAGTGAGAGAATTGGCTGTCTGCAAGGATGTTGCCCAGGGAACGTCCAGATATTTTGATGTTTTACCATCCTTGTGGGAAGCTTCTCTCATGTCCTCGCATGGGGATCTGGAGCCGACAGAGAGAGCTCATCCGCACTTTCCCCAGATTCAAACCTGCGACCTGTCGGTCTTCAGTCCTGCCGGCACAAGGGTTTAACCCACTGTGCCACCGGGGGCTCCTCCTTTCTGGTATTGTTTGGAAGTTTCACACCATTTGGACTGCCGTTGCTCTGCACTAAGGAATCATAGGAATTGTTGCTTGTTGAGCCATTGACACTATTTGGCAGAGAAAGTTAAAGATTGAGCCACGGCAATTAAAGTGGTGTCAAACAGCATTAATTCTATAGTGATGCATCCCAGTTCTACACTGACTTGGCTAGTTCTTTGATTATTTAGATCAGTGTTTCCCAACCAGTGTGCCGTGGCATACTAGTGTGCCGTGAGCGATCATCAGGTGTGCCATGGGAAATTGGAACCTCCAATACCCTTTCTTCCCCCTCCTGCCAAACACTTTTTCTTCTCCACTCGGGCTCCCTTCTTCCCAGCCTCGCTCTGCTTGCTTTGCCTCGCTTTGCCACGCTGCCGGGAGGGGGAGGGGGAAGACGTGACCTGTGCAGGCGCTACTGCGCAAACTTGCCCCACGTCTTCCGCCCTCACCTCCCCAGTGCTCTCTGGATATAGGTGAACTACAACTCCAAAACTCAAGGTCAATGCCCACCAAACTCTTCTAGTATTTTCTCTTGGTTATGGTATTTCTGTGTGGGAAGTTTGATTCCATTCCATCATTGGTGGAGTTCAGAATGCTCTTTGATTGCGGGTGAACTATAACTCCCAGCTGTTGAGCAAGACCTTCGTGTGTGTCTTTCTGCCATTCCTGCCAGGATATCTATGTTGTGTTCATCAAAACAGGCCCAGGTTTCACACCGAGTGTATAAATACATTAAAAACATATTAACTATATGTATTACTGTGTTAGAGTGTCATTTTGTGTCGTTTTTGTTGGTGGTGTGCCCCAGGATTTTGTAAATGTAAAAATGTGCCACGGCTCAAAAAAGGTTGAAAAACACTGATTTAGATACAGCAAAAATATTTTAGTAAAGAGGTGAACTCTGGTAAAGGGATGTGTAATGCAGTGTAGCATCTACTTTTTCCAGCTACTTTTGTCATTCCCTTTATTAAGGAGGTGCAGCTATGGTAGAAAGGTTTAGACCCAGCTAGTTTAAAAACATCTGTTTATTCCTCTGTGATTCTGGAAAGTGACTCTTGGGAGTCAGGCCCGGATTACCCATAGGGCCAACCTAGGCCATGGCCTAGGGGCGCAAGCTGAGGGGGCGCAATTCACTGCAGTTGTCAGTATTCTTCACAACTGGCTATTCTGGTTAGTGCTCAAATAATCTGGATTCAGTAACTGGATTATATGGCAATGTAGATGGGGCCTTAGTTGGCTGAAAATATTTTGGTCAAATATAAAATCAATCAAGTTCGTAGAAATTACAAAAATCTATTTATGTTTTTAGAAGCATTTGTAACAGGAATAGTTAGTTTACTGACTGCCAGGGCAAATTTTTCCCTGATCCCCCATAGAAGCCCTTACCCCTCTCCAAGCCCAAATAATTCAATTTTCTTCTGTACCCGTTCTCAAAATGGCAGCAGGAACTGCTATTGTGTCATTTCCAATGGCTACTTTGAGAGGAACTACAGTTGAAAATGAAGGCCAGTTGGATTCTTCAAACTCTAAAGCAGGGAGGAATGACGATTGCAGTGCCTAATTGAGTTGAAGCACCGTCCATGGTGCCCTTTTGAGGCACACCTTTCTTCTGCGCTGCACATCTTCCCTTTCTCGTCATGCTGCCACCTGAGGCGACTCCCCCTCAGTGCCGTCGCAGCGTGGCCTGAGGAGGGAGAGAGAAGGAGGGCATTTCTATCTTGTTAAACAATTTTGATATTACTCACATATCGAAATTAATAAAATCTTATACATTCTTGACTACCATTTTACTACTTGCCGTCTAAACCAATGCTATATCATTCTCCATCTTGCTGCGTTGCTGCCAACATGCTGGTATTGTCGTTGCAGTACCACTGGCTTGTTTTATTGTATTTTATGTGTTTTTTATGTGTTTAGTCCTGTGAACCGCGCTGGGCGCCAGAGAGAGCGATATATCAAATTGAATAAACAAACAAACAAACAAACAAACAAATAAATACTGTGATCTTGGGGTTTGGATCTAGTCTACTATAATCTATATTCTTCTTGTTGTCCTTTTGTTTTATGCTAACAGCCTCCCATTTTCAGATACTCATCAACTGAGTCCCAGTCTGTAGGTTTGATCGGATTACCATTACTTTGTCTTAGGAGAAAAGTTAATTCCTCCATGTCTCTTATGTCAGACATTTTTTGGCGCCATTCATCCATAGTTGGAATCGTTGCTTGTTTCCATAGCTTCGCGTAAATCAACCGAGCCGTTGTTATACTGTATGTGAAGATTTTATCCTCATTGTTATTTAATTGCACATCTCTGTCTGTTAATCCTAACAAGAAAAATTCTGGTTTCAATGGGATATTGGTTTTTAAGATTTTCTGTGTTGCCTCCTGGACATTTTTCCAAAAAATATTTACCATCGGGCAGGTCCACCACATATGGTAGAAACTCCCCACTTGTTGTTTACATTTCCAACATAAATTGGAATTATTTTTATACATTTTACTCAATTTTTCTGGTGATATGTACCATCTGTGGACAATTTTTAACCAATTCTCCTTTAAATTTGATGAATATGTATATTTCATTTTCTTTGTCTAAATCTGTCGCCAATCTTGTAACTTTATTGTGTGTCCAATATTCTTTGCCAAGTTTACCATACATGTTTTTACCACCTCAGTTTCTGTTTCCCACTCTAAGTTTGTTATATAGTTTCGTTATAGTTTTCTTTTTTATCTCCATTATATTTTCCCAGAATTTTTCTTTTTCTTCAAATCCCTTAGTTTTATCCTGTTTATAAGAACAGCGTTAATCAAGGTGTGGAACAAATATAAGTCATATTTTCACTTTGCAACTCCCCTCTGGATTTCACCAATTAAAGCAAAGGAGACTTTTGGGATGGCAAAAATGGCCTACCTATAAGGATCTTAATTTAGAGAAAAGAAATAATAGTCTGGAATTAAAATCTCAAGAAGATCTCAAGAAAAACTTCGGCAATTTAACCTGGCTTCAATATATACAAATACGGAATACATATAAACTGGCTAACACACATTTTGATGTTCAAATATTTGCTCTGTTTCTTGGTATATTTGATCTGGTGATTCCAAAAATGGCACCAGTTTCCCCCTATCTGCTATTATTTATGAGACAGAGAACATATGCATTTATCAGTCTCCATCTGCTTGCCCATGAAACAACCATGATAACCATATCTAAGAAACTGGAGCTGATGAGATCTATCCAATGCAATTTTCTGAATCAGAGCCCCAAATAACCCAGATTGAAAGACCTAGACCCCAATATATATATTTTTTGTTGGACTGTGATTTGGAGCAATTATTTTACTGGTACCTCAATGGATGCAACTTTAGTTGCTTAACCAAGTAAAATTAATTGCATGAATCAACTTGGGTTTCTTGAATTGGCTGACATTTATGCAGTGCTATGAATGAATGGCATGGAGACCATGGGTCATTGCAATCAATTGTGAAGAAAAAGGCTCTGCGCTGTTGCTGAACTTCAGTATCCCCAACATCTGTTTTCCTTTCTAGTGTTCACCATCAATAAAGTTACACTCCACGCTGATCCTCCTGAGCAAGTGCCGAATGGGAAGCCGCTCACTCTCAATTGTTCTGCAGACATCATTAAGAGCGAACACTTCAGGCTGGATTACATCTTTTCATTTTCCAAGAATGACAAAGTTCTGTACAATGGCACCTCAGAGCAAGCCTGGGCACAGTATACAATCCCCAAGGCTCGGTTTTCTGATTCAGGAGAATATGACTGTACAGTGAGAGCAGAGGGGAAGAGAAGGTTAAGTGAAGCTGTGACGGTGAACGTGAAAGGTAGGTGTATCTTCATTTTCTGGATGTTGTCCAGTCGGAAATCGGTAGTAATGCCCAAACAGTGTTTTTTTTAATGACAGAGCTTGAAATAACAACATTACCTGTAATGCATGATGCTTCAGAGCAATGGATGGGCAACAACAGTATTTTTGCAAAGCAATGTGAGGACTGCTAATGTACTTTTGGTTTAACAACAAATATTTGCTTCTTACTTTAAGCTGCGTTTGGGGAAGTCGCTGTGGTTGATTTTGTCTTTGGCCTCTGCCTCTGCCTCTGCCTCTGCCTCTGCCTCTGCCTCTGCCTCTCTCTCTCTCTCTCTCTCTCTCTCTCTCTCTCTCTCTCTCTCTCTCTGTGTGTGTGTGTGTGTCACAGCTCATAGACAGTATGGTGTAATGTGTTACTTATACAATGCAACTCCATCAATTAGTGCTTTGTAATGATATTTTAATCTCTCATTTCTACATGTGAAATCTTAATCGCAACATTCCATTTCTATTAATGTGATGGTTATTTCCCCCTTTGTTTTCCTGCTGTGTATTGGTGTCCAAAGCAATTGTCACTTTGGTCTTCTGCTCTTTATTACCTTCATCTGCTTTTTTTTTTACACAGATGAAACATCAACTCAATTTATTTACTTTCCTCATTATTGTTTCTCACCTGACTGCATTTTCAATTCCAGGATTTTCAACCTTGACAACAAAGCTCTTTCTCCCTCATTTGTTAATTCAAAGTACCTCCTAAAACACTTCTCCCCCTGTACTACAAAAACATTTCCAAGTACCTATCGACAACTACAAGTTTTCTCTCAGCAATAACTCATCAATAAAAACTATTAATTGTTCATCAGAGAATTTGCCACCTGGGTTGGACCCAAATCTTAATTATGTGTTTAGTACACACTGTGTTTAGTGAGACTTTTCATCATATATGTTTCAGTTATACTGACCTAAATTCAGGGTGTTAATTTTGGCTTTTACGGCCCTATGTAGTTCAGGAGTAGGGTGTCTGAGAGGCTGTCTTCTTCCATATTGACTGTCTCTGACATTGCATTTGGCAGTAGGGGACTCTTAACAACTTTACCAAAGGTTGATGAGTCTCATTTGCAGTGTAAATGACTGCTCTTTTCATGAATGACACATTGCGCACATATTTTCTTAGTCTTAGACTTGCAGCCGTCTAGTCCAACATGCTGCTCAATTGCAGCATGTTGGACTAGAGAAAGCAATGGCATTCTCTGAAATCATCCATTGAAAATAAGGCTACAATTCTTTCATTCATATGCTAGCTCACGCCTGGCACAATTGTTTAAGTTAATTTGATCTCTGACGATGGTCCCTACCATCCCAACAAGTGATGATCAGGCCCCTATTGCCAAGGCTTTTCAGAGTTATTTCGCAGACAAGATCTTGCTGCTCTGCTGGGATCTCCCAGCCACGTTTGATACAGTAAAGGAACTTGAGACCCCGTGGCCACTCGCTGAGCCCATCCTCAACCAGTTTACACCGCTGGACGCAGAGGCTGTCAATAGGATCATAGCTACAAATCGACCAACCACCTGCTCCCTCGACCCGTGCCCCTCCTGGTTAGTGAAATCTTGCCTGGAGGGTCTACGCGGCCCTCTGTTGAATATAGTAAATAGCTCCCTTGAGCAAGGAGTATTTCCAGAGGGTTTAAAAGAGGCTATGGTTTCTCCATTGCTGAAGAAGTCGATTATGATCTTTTGACTCACCGCTTAGCCGTGGTTGGAGTTAGGGGGGCGGCCCTCAAATGGTTGTCCTCTTTCCTCCACAATCGGGGACACCGTGTGGAGAGGGGAGGTTTGGTCTCCGAGAGGTCCCCTCTTACATGTGGGGTTCCTCAGGGGGCCATCCTTTCCCCTCTATTATTCAACATCTATATGCGACCACTCGCTCAACTGGTGTGAAGCCTTGAGCTTGAGTGCTATCAGTACGCTGATGACACTCAGCTCATTCTGAGGATGGAAGGCCGGCCGGACTCCGGACTCAATAATTTCCATCAGTGCCTTGAGGCCGTTATTGGATGGTTGCGTGTCAGCAGGTTGAGGGTGAATCCAGCAAAGGCGGGGATCCTATGGCTGGGTCGCCCGGGCAGTGGGGATATCCAGTTGCTTACCCTGGATGGCGAGGCATTACGTCCATCATCTTTGGTAAGGAGCCTGGGAGTCCTTTTGGACCCGCTGCTCACAATGGAGGCCCAAATCTCCACCGTGAGCAGAGCTGCATTTTTCCACCTGTGTCAGGCTAGATGACTGGCTCCCTATCTGTCTTGGAACAACCTAGCTACGGTGATCCAGGCTACGGTCATCTCAAGGCTTGATTACTGTAACGCCCACTACATTGGCCTACCTTTGACGGTGACCCGGAGCTTAAGTTAGTGCAGAATGCGGCAGCTCGGCTACTTGCCAGGGAGCCGGCGAGTTGCCATGTAACTCCAGTCCTGCGTCAACTGCACTGGCTACCGATTGAATTCAGGATCATCTTTAAAGTGTTAGCTCTCACTTTTAAGGCTTTATATGGTCTGGGGCCTGTGTATCTTAGGGATCACCTTATCCCGTATAAACCCCAGAGATCGCTGCGTTCAGAAGATCAAGATCTATTGGAAATTCCCTGTTGCAGGATCTTTCGTTTGATGGCGACCAAATGTAGGGCTTTCACAATCATTGCTCCATTGCTTTGGAATGCTCTTCCCCCAGAGGTCCGAGCACTACGGGACCTGGTGGCCTTCCGCAGGGCTTGCAAAACTCATCTGTTCCAGCAGGCATTTGAGTTGTGTTAACTGAATTTAATGTTGTTGTTTTAAATTGTGTATGCCAGGGGTGCTCAGAATGGTGATCTTGATCACCAGGGTGATCTTCGGGCCTCATCCTGGTGATCTTCAGGCCCCTGGCCAGGTTTTTTGCTGTTGGTCCTCTTCATGCGCCCCTGCACGCTGCAAAGAAGTCCTCCGTCGTTGCTCCTCCCCGCTCCCTGCTCGCATGCTGCCTCCAAAAGCTCCAGAACCCAAGAGGCAGAATGGGCCCCCTCTTTTGGATTCCTCCTCCTCCCTCCGTCCTTCTCCAGTCACTCAGAGTCATAGGAGACCAAAGGGGGCGGGCCTGGATGACACGATGCATGGCGCATGGCTGAAGCGCCCATTCTGCCTCTCGGACGTCTCATGAGCTCTTGGAGGCGGCACGCATGCTGGCGGCGTGGAAATAGGAGCAACGATGGAGGAGAAGAAGGAGGACACTTTCAGGTCATTTCCTTACCGCATCTCAAAGGTCGGTCTTTTTACTTTGGGGTGGGTGCTTGATTGTTCTGTGGTATGTCTCTTTGTTTATTTTTAATGTTTAAAAATGGCCTTTTAGCTCCAAAGCCTCTCTGCTTGCTTTGTTCCTTGAGAAATATATGTTGGGGAATATGGAAATGTGGGAGAAATGGGGTGGTTGGATGTATTTCCCATGCCCCTTTGTTTACCTTGCTGAGTATTAAATGGCCTTGCAGTTCAAAAGCCTCTCTTCTTACTTTCTGGCTGATAATATGTGTGGTAATATGGCAGTGTGGGAGAAATGGGGTGGTTGGATGTATTTTTATGCTCTGTTTTATATTGTTATTAAATTGAAATGTTGATGTTTTATAACTTCATTTTATGTAAACTGCCCCGAGCCTGCTGGAAGGAGCGATACATAAAAATGAATAATAAATATAAATTAATAAATAAGAAAATAGTTATACGTTTTACATTTCTGGGTGGGTGATCTTTGGGACTTGGTTTTTTAATCAGTAGCTCCCATGCTGAAAAAGTGTGAGCACCCCTGGTGTATGCTGTACCTCTGTGAACCGCCCCGAGCCTTTGGGAGTGGCGGTATATAAGTTGAATAAATAAATAGATAAAATAAATAAATACCGAAAACAGGCAATTCATATGAAATACCAAAAACAGAAGAGCAAGCCTCTATAGCAGTGGTTCTCAACCTGTGGGTCCCCAGGTGTTTTGACCTACAACTCCCAGAAATCCCAGCCAGTTTACCAGCTGTAAGAAATTGGTGTGGTGGGGGATGTATGTGTCCTCTTGTAAACGAATGCGAGATGCATAGTGATTAAGGATTTTAAAGTTGAAATGTGATGAGGTCCTCAGTATAACAAGAAAGGTGATAGGAGGAGAGAAACGACACTCAAAGAGGCCAATGGGGGAAGGGCATTCCTTGCCAACTGTCTCATCTGCCTATCTAAGTCCTTGTTGAGAACCACATGTTTTTGCAGGATGTGGTTGAGTTTCAACATAACTTTGGGAACTGTCACATTCATGGTAGTAGATGGTGATCTTGGAGTGGTAGTCTAAATAAAACTAACTTTTGTAAGCCTTGGTCAACGTTATACTTACTCTTTCCACTTATTTCCTTGTGTGCTGAAGGCATTTGTTGCTTCAAAGCTGTCACACACGTTTTCCTTCTCACAGCCTCTTCCCATCCTTTTCACCGATTTCAAATAGAAGAAAGTAAACCCTTCACATACACTGCTGTGAGGGGTGCGTGAGCTCCACAAAAGTAAAATGATGGAAAAATATTTTTTAATCCTCCAGCATGATTATTTGGTCAACATTCATCAAAGCAGGCAGTAAAATTGCGTTGGATGAACTAGAAAGATGTTCTTTCTAGAGAGATGTCCTCTCTAAGGGTTTCTAGGTCTTCTAACATGATTCTTCTGGGGTGCGTTGACCACTCAGCTGCATTGGAGGACTTAGATATTCCTAGAGAGGACATTTAAATCAAATCCACCAATAATCAAATCTGCAAAACTCAAACCTGCAAATGTGTTATTTTGACTATAGTCAGGCAGGGCGTTCCTGTGGTCATTTAAACAAGGGCTCCTATGTAACAGCCATATTATATCTTTTACAAAAGTAGATCAAAGTCCCAAGGGTTGTTCCGATGTGGTTATAAAAAGCCTAGTTTGCCCCTCAAACCAGCACATCCGGTTAATTTCTGGGATGGTTTCCTTTCCAACAGGAATAACAAAACCAAAACTGATTGTCCTGCAAGAAGAAGTGATGGAAGGAGAGAAAGTGTCTTTACGCTGTGAAATACCAGAAGAAAAGCCTCCATTTTATTTCACTTTTTATAAAACCCGACAGGCTCCAGATCCATTGAGAAAGAGCAGGACAAAAGGACCGGTGGATAAAAACTTTGCTGAGTTTGAATTTCCCATTGATGTGGGAGACAAGATTTTGCGATTTGAATGTACTGTCAGAATGAATTCAATGACAGGCCATGAAGTGTCAGAGCCAAGTAACAGAACAATAGTTACTGTAATCGGTAGGTTGATCGACTTTTGAATGATTTCTAGACATTGCACTAATTTTTGAATTTGCTGGTTTTCACGTCCATGGCATCTTTCCCCCCTAAAATGTACAACTTCTATCTTCTACTGCAGTGTTTCCCAACTAGTGTGCCGTGAGCGATCATCAGGTGTGCCGTGGGAAATTGGAACCTCCAATACCCTTTCTTCCCCCTCCTGTCAAAAATTTTTTCTTTTCCACTTGGGCTCCTTTTTTCCTAGCCTCGCTCTGCTTGTGAGTGGGGAGAGAGGAAGACGTGGGGCAAGTCTGCGCAGTAGCGCCTGCACAAGTCATGTCTTCCTCCCTCCCCACTCCCCTCCTGAACACGCTCACGCTGCCCCCTCAGAGCAAAATGGCAGCAGAAGCAGCAGTGTGAGCAAAGCGAGGCAAAGCAAGCAGAGCGAGGCTGGGAAGAAGGGAGTCTGAGTGGAGAAGAAAAAATAAGTTTTCGGCAGGAGGGGGAAGAAAGGGCGCGAAGGGGAAGGGGGAGGAAGAGGTCTCTGTCGAAAGCTGGCATAGGCAAACTTGGACCTTCCAGGTGTTTTGCACTCCAACTCCCACCATTCCTAGCAGCCTCGGGCCCTTTTCCCCCCCCCCCCTCAGCCACTTAAGCAGGAAAGGGCCTCAGGCTGCTAGGAATGGTGGGAGTTGAAGTCCAAAGCACCCAGAGGGTCGAAGTTTTCCCATGCCTGTTTTAGGGACCTTAAAGTGGTGAGCCTCCTTCCAACATTGTGATTCTGGATAGAAAACAAACATCATAACATAACATTGTTTGAGTCCACAGTGCTCTCTGGGTGTAGGTGAACTACAACTTTTAAACTCAAGGTCAATTCCCAAGCAAACCCTTTCAGTACCTTCTGTTGGTAATGAGAGTTCAATATGCCAAGTTTGGTTCAATTGTGTGTTAACTATAACTTGAGCAAGACCTTCGTGTGTGTCTTTCTGCCATCCCTTCCAGGATATCTATGTTGTGTTCATCGAAACAGGCCCAGGTTTCACATTGACTGTATAAATACATTTAAAAACATATTAGCTATATGTATTACTGTGTTAGAGTGTCATTTTGTGTCATTTTGTGTCATTTTGGTTGGTGGTGGCCCCAGGATTATGTAAATGTAAAAAATGTGCCGCGGCTCAAAAAAGGTTGAAAAACACTATTCTACCGTACTGCCATCATAATGTTATTTATGTACATTGCGGTTATAGGGCTCTTCCAAATTGATCTGACAGTCATTGAATTTGCTTCCACTTGTTCTATTCTGACTTTAGAGATTTCTTATGTCAGCATTTGGACATTGTTTGCTATGATAGTCTTATAGTTTGAAGGCCAATTTTTCTCCTGTCTGAAATTTTCTTTCAAAAAATCCAAGAGTCTTAGAGCTATAGTGCAAAAGCAACTGATTTTTTGCCAAGATTCATAGCCTTCTCTGATTTATAGTGTATAGTGAAGCACTATAATTCTTTCTAAAGGAAGAGAAAGCAAGGTATTGTTCCTATGTTTCCAAATCAAAAAGAAACCAATGTGAAAGTAGGAATAAAACATTGCAGCTGGTGAAGAAGTGCCAGAAAATAGTTCAGGAAAACAGAAACATAATTGGGATATTTTATAAACACATACTATATGTACACATCCTGAGAACTACAATAAGAAATACTTCAAGCCCCAGATATATAACTTATCATTTAATTTTTTGTAAAGATTTTTGTTGTTGTTTTTCCCTAGGCCGAAGGGCATGTTCCAAAATTAGATGAACAGAAATATTAAGATATTTCACGGGCATACATGGAAGCGATGGCTTTGCCTCTGAACTAGGAACCTTCATTACATCCGCTTGAGGAAGCTCTAGTACTGTTATGGCAAGATGAAAAGCTTCATTTTGTCCAGGCAAAGACATATAGAAATCACATGGCTGGAAAGCTCTTCATAAGCAGATGTATATGTGGGTTATATGCCTGAATTTCAATTATATGTATTAATCTGATCCTGGGGCTGCAATGCTGTCCTTCCATATGCTAGTTGAATGTAGTCAGTGTTTTAATATGTAACAGAAATTCACACTCTGCATTAGCTGTGATTTATTTTGTCAAGTGCTGAATTTCACAGCCAGCAACCAAACAAAGCATGGCTTATCTTCCTCATCTGGAAGTTTCCCCCTTCTGCTATTTTGCCAGTTTTGGTTTCTGAGTGGAATCAATGGGAAAACAAGTCACAGAGAAGCAACAATTACAGACTAGGATATCATAACAAACCTTGGTTTAAACCAGGGGTTCCCAAAGTTTTTTGGCCTACCGCCCCCTTTCCAGAAAAAAATTTCCTCAACGCCCCCTCTAGAAATTAATTTTTTAAAAAATGTAATAGCAATTAAACAGAAAGATATATGTATTAATGCAGTGGTTCTCAACGTTTCTAATGCCATGAGCCCTAAATAAGGTTCCTCATGTTGTGGTGACCTCCAACCATATTTTCGTTGCTACTTCATAAATAATTTTGCTACTCTTATAAGTTCTAATGCAAATATCTAATATGCAGGATGTATTTTCATTGTTACAAATAGAACATACGGTAATTAAAGCATAGTGATTAATCACAAAAACAATATGTTAGGGGGAGTATGGACAATGGATGATAGGATTTACCCCTTCAAGCAGAGACTATGCCCCTGTGGGTCTGGTCATGTGGAAACAACTGAGCACGTGCTTCTTCAATGCATGTTCTACAGAGATCTTAGATCCAATCTCATTGGGCCATGGCTTTTAAAGTACCCGGGGCGCAGTGAAAGATGCTATTCCACCCTGCTGCTCTCGGACTCTAGCACTGCAATGACTTACAGTGTTGCTAAGTTCTGTGCTGCTGCTCTTAATATCAGACGGAGGATGATTGACACCGTAAGGCAACAATATCCTGTCTTTTAAAATATATTTTTATACTGATTTCTAGTCAGATTTTAAATAACTGTTTACTGGGGAGTTGTCCTTCTTCTCTTAGGGCGCTTGTGCCCGCTTTGTGCTGGTCTGTGACCATAATAAAGTTTTGATTGATTGATAGGATTTAAAGTACCTTCGACCAATTCAGGTCTGACTTCCACAGCCGAGACCCCATGAATGACAGACCTGGACCAAACTTGGCACACAGAACCCCCATGACCAACAGAAAATACTGGAGGGCTTTGGAAGGAATCCAAAGTGATTTAGGGGAGATGTAGTTCACCTACATTTGGAGAGCACTCTGAACCCAAACAACCCTGGATCTGGATCAAATTTGGCACAAATACTCAATATACCCAAAGTTGAACACTGGTGGAGTTGTGGGGGATTGATTTTGTCATTTGGGAGCTGTAGCTGCTGGGATTTATAGTTCACCTATAATCAAAGAGCATTTTGAACTCCCAACAGCAATGGAATTGAACTAAACTTGAGCAATAGAGAATACTGGACCTTGGAAATTGGGAGCTGCTTGCATTTTCCTTCGTGCCATGGCCATCTCCCAGGAGGCATCTGCAAATGCCACACCGACTCAGGGGGTGTTTGCAGATGTGGAGGCTTTCCTTCTCCCCTGGACCAACTGGCAGACACACACTTGCAAGTGCGCGACTGTCTCAGCCTGCCAGTTGAAATCCCTGGGCAGGCGTTGCCTGGAAACCGCAGCACGGCCCGCCTTCCTCTGCCATATCGCCCCTTACTTCCAAGGGACCTGTTGGATTGGAAGGGGCGATACAGGACTGCGCCGTGGGTGGAGTTGAGGAGAGGAAGGAGGCGCGTGCTGCAGTTTCCAGGCAGCGCCTGCACAGGGTTTCCAACTGGCAGGCGCACACTCATGCGCTTGCGAGTTGGAATCCCGCCACCACCTCTTTACAGGGCTTCAGTGCCCCCCAAATTCTCCTGAGCCTACCACCGCTTCCTTGGATCACCTCACCACCCACTAGGGGGCAGTACCGCCCACTTTGGGAACCACAGGTTTAAACAAACCAAAATCTATCAATAAACATCACATCATTGGTTAAGATTGTGGCATGTGACTGGTTAAGAAATGATGGATTATTAGCAGAGATGGGAGTCACATATCACAGAAAGCCGGATTTCAACAAGCCATGACTTATCATGATGTGAAAATACTAGCAATATCTAAATGGTTAGTGTACATTGAGTTCCAAGTTGGATCCATATGTCCCCATCATAGCTGCACCTCGGGCCCAAATAGGTTCATAGTAAATTCTGTGTAAATTCTACATCCATGATTCGCTGAATGATTACTATTCTTGAAGTCCTTTGATATTTTAAATATATGTTTATGTATGTTTTATTTTATTTCTCTTTCTCTTCTAGAACCATTTTCCAAACCCAAAATAACTATCCACCCACTACAAAACATTACTGAGGGAGATAAAATTGACATTGAATGTACAACTATCTTGGGTCGTCCAGATCAAACAGAGATCCTAATCCAAAAGAACAGAACCATCCTTAACAGCATGAAGGGCAGAGAGAGAGTGACATACTCCAAAATAGCCACCATGGAAGACAATGGCAGTTACACGTGCAAAGTGGAACTGGGGAGTGTGTCCAAAACCAGTGTAGCCAATGTGGTAGTGACTGGTAAGAGCTTTCTCAATGAACTGCTGTGCTACACTAAAACCAGATGACATATGTCTTAGTGGTTATATAAATAAATTGGATCATACATACGTTTTGTAGTATTCAAAATATATCTATTTCATATCAATATCCAAACACGGAGAAAACCCGGTATATAAACATGTAGACAATAAAGCAGAAATGCGCTGTAGTCCCAGAGAGCAATAGTATCCAATAGAAGTCCTGGCTAATTTACCAGAATGGTGCTGGAGCGTCCCAGATAGTGCAAATGCACATTGAAGAGTTAATCCAAACAGCAGGAATATGGGCGTGTTCGAGGCTGAATTCCCAAAGCGCCACGTTGGAGCAGCACGGGCATCGCTCCATAGTAAATGTTTATGTTGTAATCCAAGGTTTGTGTAGATCCGGGTAGGATAACAAGCTCATGGGTGGGGGTGGCGGGGCGTCTGGTGGGGAAAGTAAGATCCAATAATATAAACACTTGAGGTCTGGTGACGAGTGAAATGCTCTGTAAGGAAAATTCCCAGAGACGCAGGGGGAGAGGCTGTGGAAGCGTCTCCTCCAGATGGATGCTATGTTGAAATTCGAGCTGACGGCAAGCGGATGCTCCGATCTCACGGCCACATTGTAAGCCGTTTCGGGTTCCTTTATCAAGGCTCTCAATTCAATACAAAGCGTCTGAAATTCAAATCAGGTGATGATACACGCATAACCCTGCTCTCGATGTATTGAACTGAGAGCCCGCTTGTGCCCGCTTTGTGCTGGTCAGTGACCGTAATAAAGTTTTGTTGTTGTTGTTGAACTGAGAGCCTTGATAAAGGAACCCGAAACGGCAATGGCCATAGAATTGGACTGGAGGACATTGCAATTCCTAGAGGTCTCCTCTCTATGTATTTCCTACATCTTCCAGCATGAGTATAGTATGTTTCCATCAAAAGTCATTTCTTCAATAGTATATGCTAGTATTCATAAATTTCCCTAACTGCAGTAAGTCCATAAATGTCTCCTTGAAAGTGCCCACCTGGGACATTGCATTAAGGGTCCAGGAAAAATTTAAATGGCACCTCATTTGTTACAGCGTGATGATATTTCTCTCAGTACAGCTATCACATGCCCTTCTTGCTGCATATATCATTCTTGTTGCTTGTCATGCTGGCTGGTTT
This sequence comes from Anolis apletophallus, assembly GCA_030556195.1. NCBI lineage: Eukaryota > Metazoa > Chordata > Lepidosauria > Squamata > Anolidae > Anolis > Anolis apletophallus. The sequence continues at coordinate 160,745,814 of JARBWK010000001.1, read as the reverse complement.
ATTTTAGGCAGACCCAACATTGATTCCAAAAGGTATGCATCAAGGCCAATTATCTCGTACCACTCTTCCTCAAGCCCAGAAATAATTCTAGAAGCAAGGGAAGCTTGAATCTTAGGACCCCACCTTATGCAGACTTCCCCCCGTTTCAAAACATTTTAAAATCAGAGTCCCACAGATTATTTCCTGGTGTTGCCTGTGGGACTCTGTTTTTAAAGTGTTTAGAAATGGGGCGTTTTTGGAGCAAAGTAGCAAGGGCGGATCACAATGCACATATACAGGCAAACATTCAATGCCATAGACAAACAACATATATAGACAGACAACGAGCTACACAATTGGTCGAGAGCTCACTCTGACCCGGTCAGGCCTCGAACTCATGACCTTCTGGTCAGTGGAGATCTTATGCAGTTGACTCCCAGCCAGCTGCGCCACATTCCCGGTGCAATTGACTCCAGAAGTCTTTATTCTCTTAGAAGCAGTAAAATACATGTACTTTAAGGTGTGATGGCAACTGTTGGATTTCTCCGTGTATTATTGGTTTATGATGTTTACTTGTGGATGTTCCAGTAGGTGATCTGAAATTTTCCTCCTTGGTTCTACTCTTGCCACCATTACTCCACATAATTATTATATTATAGTGTATATATATAGACACTATAATATATTGAAATTATAATATAATATAACATTATATATATTATTTATTATATTATTATAATAAACTTATTAAAAATTATTATAAAATAATAATAAAACCACTAAAATTAAATTAAATTAAATTCAAGAAAACAAGGTGCGAACCAAGATGAAGGCTGACATCCTGAAGAGAGGAAGGATCCCAAGATGGAATGGCCCAATGACCCCAGGCCAGAGGATGGCAAAGCGGACCCAGCCGCAGCCAGAGCAGAGCAGGGCAGCAGGAGCTGCCGTTGGAGAAGGAGCGCGAGGGAGAGTGCATGCGGGTGTGCGCGCGGTGCTTTGGGGGAAGCAGGCTTCACTCGGCTTTTGAGCCCTGAAAGGAGAGGGAGAGAAGGAAGGAGGCAAGGAAGGAGGCGCCAGCGCCGTTGCCCTCACCTGCGCTTTCTCGCCCTTGCCGAGGGACCTTCAGCCCTGCGCCCTTGGGAGGCTTCCCGGACGAGCCCTGTGGAGGGAGACGGAGGACAGAGCGGAGAAGACTCATGCCGTTTGCCATGCAGCCTGCTATCCCTGCAGGGAGAGCACTTGGCAACCTGCAGGGCGGGGGCTGATCACCTTCGCGACCCGGAAGACTTCATCGTCTTCCGGTCGCGAGGGCGAACAGCCGCCTCAGATCGCCAAGTGCTCTGAGACTCAGGTTTCCACCGTCAGCAAAACCGCCTTTTTCCATCTGCGGCAAGCTAGGCGTCTGGCCCCCTACCTATCCAGGGATGACCTGGCCATGGTGCTCCAAGCCACGGTCATCTCGAGACTGAACTACTGTAACACCCTGTACATTGGCCTGCCCTTGCCCGTGATCCGGAAACTTAAGTTTGTCCAGAATGCCGCTGCACGACTTCTCACCGGGATTCCGGTGAGATGTCATATAACTTCCATCCTCCAGCAGCTACATTGGCTTCCGGTCGAGCACCGGATCACCTTCAAGGTGATGGTGCAAACTTTTAAGGCCTTGCATGGTCTGGGGCCGTTGTATCTGAGGGACCGTCTCATCTCCTACAAACCCCAGAGGCCACTTTGTTCTGAACAACTGAACCTTCTTGAAGTGCCCAGTTTCAAATCTGTCCGTTTAACATCTACCCGGCGCAGAGTCTTTTCTGTGGTAGCGTCTTCAATCTGGAATACTCTTCCAAATGAAGTGCGCGCCTTACAAGATCTACCATCCTTTCGTAAGGCCTGCAAGACCCATCTTTTCCGGTTAGCGTTCGATTGTTGAGTATGCTATAACCCTGCTGGTTAATTTTAACGTTGTTTTGTTCTCTGTGATGTCTTATATGACTGTGAGCCGCTCCGAGCCCTCAGGGGGTGGCGACGTACAAGTTTGAATAATAAATAAATAATTGTTGAAATCAAGTTGACCACAGAAGCACACTGGAGGTTCTAGGGGGGAAAAGCCTTTTTATTTAAATCCACGAACTATCAAATCTGCCAAAGTAAAACTCGCAAATGTGGAAGGCTGTCTGTATTCCCACTATAGAAATGCTATGGTTTTTCTGAAAGATGTTTGGATCCTTTGTCATCATTAGATTGATGTTCTTGTTGTTGTTACATTATATATTGACCACGTGGAAAGTTTTTAACTGCCTTGACTGCCTGTATCTCTCCTTCGTATATATTGCAGAACTGTTTTCCAAACCAAAATTGATTCTTCTCAAACCAAACTTGGATGAACACAGTGCCTTACTAATTCAATGTCACGCTAATGGCCACCCATCAATAAACTTCACTCTCCTGAAGAACAACGTCGTATTGGGATACTCCAGAATCTATAGTCATATAGCCCAGGTATCTGACAGTGGAGCCTACGTATGTAGGGCTGAGGTGAACGGGATTGTCAAGGAGAGTGACCCAGTATTGGTACGTGTTTATGGTAAGTGGGCCTTGCCTTCTTTGATACACAAAGAATCAATGAAATAGTCAAAATAGTCATATATAATGTGTCTTAAATGAACATGCGAGAGACACTTCACATCATCAGTGGTCTCAAAATGAAAGGCGGAATTCACATAATATTAATATAATCCAATACATATGGAACATATACGCGTACCGCAAGTCGGCCTGATACCTGAAATACAATGCGATGGAGTTCAAATGGATGCGGAGGGAAAATTAAAGGGTCCCGGTGTGTGGATGCAAGGTCCCCGTGGAAATCCACATCGAGTATCCAGTCCCAAAGCAAATCCGAAGCAACGCCCGCGGCTATGCGCTCAGAAGCGTGCTATTTGTAATCCATGCGAGGGTACGAAGCCGGGGCGAATCAAAGATGTGGTGCTCCCGATGAAGAGAGGGACGCAGGGCACGCCGCAACAGTTGAGCTGCAGGGCCCGATCCGTTTCGCCAGAAAACGGCTTTATCAAGCGGCAATATAATATTTAGCGCATCACAAGGTAGGCAAATCCATGCACAAAGAAATAACCAGCGTGGCCTCCCTTGAGGACCCGAAGGTTATTTCTTTGTGCATGGATTTGCCTACCTTGTGACGCGCTAAATATTATATTGCATCCACACACCGGGACCTTTTAATTTTCCCTCCGCATCCATTTGAACTCCATCGTGTTGTATTTCAGGTATCGGGCCGACTTGCGGTACGCGTATATGTTCCATATGTATTGGATTATATTAATATTATGTGAACTCCGCCTTTCATTTTGAGACCACTGATGATGTGAAGTGTCTCTCGCATGTTCATTTAAGACACATTATATATATGACTATTTTGACTATTCCATTGATTCTTTGTGCTTTTGGTGTCACTATTCTCTACTACTCCTGCTGAGTGTATTTGCTTTCTTTGATACACAAGCAATGATTAACATTCAGTTCATATCTGTCCACACATAGTGGGTAGGTGTTTGATCACACATTTCATCAAATGGGAGTGAGAAAAGATTAAAGGAGTGACAAGAGAGTCTGAAACACTTCTACGTGGTACAGCCAAGCTCCCATTGTGGAGGATCAAATTGAATGACTAGAGGGAGAGGAGTATGACTGGTGCATTACTGGATGTCCTAAATGAGGAAAGGTGATAGAGAAGGACAGGACACCATTGTCCTTTTTGTTGATTGACATAAACAAGGTGGTCTTGGAAATTTTGTACTGATAGTTAATAGCAATCCTTGAGAGATGAGGCAGTGGGAGCCAGGGAATTAACTCTGAGGCTGGATCTATACTGCCATATAATCTAGTTTCTGAATCCAGATAATCTGTTTTGAACTGAATTGTATAAATCTACCCTGTCATACAATCCAGTTCAAAGCAGATAATCTGGATTCAGAAATTGGGTTATACGGCAGTGTGGTCGGGGCCTGAGAATCCATTTTCATTAAAAGGATCTAGAGATCTTCTATATCCTGCATTAACCTGGGAAGTCTTGAACCCTTACACCAGCCCTCTAGATCAGGGGTGGGCAATTATTTTTTCCAAGGGGCCACACGAGAGCCAAAAAATATTATGGAGGGCCGCACCTAAAGGCTGAACTACATTCGAATGTACATTATTTATTTATTTACTATATTTACTATATATTACACATCATTAATATTAACATATTAATATATAAAGAAATATTCATATATTATTAGTATTAATATCATAATTATTATATTATAGTATATATATAGACATTATAATATATTGAAATTATAATATAATATAAAATAACATTATATTATTTATTATATTATTATATTATTATAATAAAATTATTATAAAATAATAATAAAAACCACTAAAATAAAATAAAATGAAATTCAAGAAGACAAGGTGCGAACCAAGATGGAGGCTGACATCCTTAAGAGAGGAAGGATCCCAAGATGGAATGGCCCAATGGACCCAGCTCAGAGGATGACAAAGTGGACTCAGCCAGCACCACAGCAGAGCAGAGCAGAGCAGCAGACGATCGGAGGCCTCTGCAGGCCTCTGCCTGCTCTCGCCCCCAGCCATTCTGTCAGAGGGGTTCCCGATCGGCTGATTGCCCTGCCATGGAGTGCCTGCCATCCCGGCTTTGGAGTGGCTGCCATCCTGGGAGGCGATCAAGTCTTCCAGGTCGCCAGGGCGATCAGCCGCTGCAGGTTGCCGACTGCTCCCGCTGCAGGCCCGGATCGCCTCCCAGGATGGCAGGCACTCCAAAGCCGCTGCTCCTCCGATTGTTCTCCGGAGCGGTGGGCTGTCTGCCGACGCAGGCCCCACAGCCCATGATGGGATGGTGGCAGCGGCAGCCCTTCCTCTTGCAGAAATGGCCCCACCCCCAATACTCTTCTCCCCGGGCCGGTCAGAATCGGCTGGCGGGCTGCATCCAGCCCGCGGGCCGTAAGATGCCCAGGTCTGCTCTAGATGTTGTGGCATTGGATGGTCCCAAATAATCTTTGGGGTGGAGGATTGGTCAAATAAGAAACTGATTTTAAAAGCAAATGTTTTTTTTCATAGTTATAATGGTTTTTTAAAAAAAATCCATAGTCAAGGTTAATATTAAAATAATCCACTATGATGGGTCTAAAACAGGCACAACTCAATAAATATTTGAGGTGCTAGCCAGCATAGGAGTACTCGGAGCTACATCCCATTTCACAGCTGTAGCCTAGAGGAGAGAGTGGTTTGTGTGTGCTGAGAGTATCTTTAACCCACCATTGTGCCATCACAGGCCCCCTTTGCATTTTGGATGGGCAATTTTCCAGTGCAGAGAGTATTTCCTGCCAACGTTGTACACCCTCACTTCTTATTGTACGCTTTCTAAACCTTTAAATGAAACAACTCTAAATCAGATTATGTCAGTTATGCATCACTTTTGGGTTTATTTTCAGCTCCAGTTTCCAAGCCAGCCCTTTTCCAACCGGCTTACCAAGTAGCAGTGCTAAGGAAGAATTTTGCCTTATTCTGCAATTCCACACAAGGGACTCCACCTATAACGTATACTCTCTACAGAGGAAATGTGTTTGTTATGAACAAGACTATGGTAGCCAAAAGCAAGGCAGCCATGTTTGAAGTCCAAGCAATGGATATGCATCTAGGGGAATACACGTGCCATGCTCAAAATGGTCATTCTCGTACCGAGAAAAGCACTGGGATAAACATTACCGTGATAGGTAAGTATTTGGGGTCATGGTACTGTTTAAAGAGAGTGAATGGCTTGGGAGATTTAAAGGAGTCAGGGTATGAATCCGCTACTAGATGCCTGAAGACCCAGTGTAGTCCCCAGATGTTTTCTATCAGATCTTCTGTATAACTCATGAGGTATGCCTGAGACTCGTTGTTGTGTGTGTCACTGTTTCCTCTCAAACCCTGGATGGGAATTGTTGTGGTCCATGGGCTTCATCAAACACACACAAACATCAGCTCTTTTGCAGCTCCCAGGGCTTGGCTCACCCACCCACCCACCTCTATGTTATTTTTTCCAACTGTTTTTCACACCCAAATTATCAGTTTCTGCCCCAAGAAAACTCCAGGATGGGGATTGTGCTTAAAGAAAACTGACCAGGAAAGCTGGTCATGAGTTTCATCTAAAATTATGTAAACTGGTTTGCTGTAGGGGCAGACATTGGCTCCAGTATCCACTGTGTTTGCCCCCTCTGATGCAGCTTCTTCTCTTGGAGCCTCACCATGAACACCAAGGCAGATCTGTCCCCTTCCAGTTAGCTAGGTAGTGGTCCTTGGTTGACATCTACCTTTGCAGATGAGTTGTCAGATGTTCAGCCTTCCCCTAATCTGAGATAGGTCGAATGATCCTCTGAGGGCACAGATGCCCACTCCTGGGCAGTCTTTCCAGCCCTCACAACCTCTACTGTCCTGGTGTGCATCTACAATGTAGAAGGAATATAGTTTGAAACCACTTAACTACCATGGCTACCAATGCTATGGTAGTTGTAGTTTGGAGAGCTCTTTGGCAGAGAAAGTTAAGGACCTTGTCAAACTACAGCTCCAATTATTCCTTTTTTAAAAAATTGAGTTTTGAAAAATAGACAATATAGACATTGGACGAGACATAAAATACTTAGACTAGACATAATACTAGACGTAATGGGGTGTGGGGGGGAGGAGGGGGGAAAAGGGAAGGGGATACAAGCAGGGGGAGGGGGAAAGGAAGAAGAGTAGGGGAGAAGGAGGGGAGGGCAAAGAACAAACAATAAATAAAACATGTTGACTTCCATTCGGCCTTAAGGTGGTTTATAATTTTTCTTAGTGGTTCAATATTATATTTTCATTTGTTAATTTTGCTTAGTATATCAGCTGGCTGTCATTTAGCCTTATTATTTTGATTTTTAGTCACTCTCAGTTGTCTTTATATGATTCTATTGGACTCCAATCGGTTTGTCTTCTTGGTGATCCTGTATTTTTCCTTAGGAGGAAGGTTAGAGTGTCCATGTCCTTTATGTCATGTATTTTATGGATCCAGTCATCTATTTGAGGGATTTTTTCTGATTTCCATAATCTAGCGAACACTATTCTTGCCGCAGTTGTCATGTAGGTGAAGAGTATATCTCTGTTTGCATCCATAATCCTGTCTTTATCTGTTAGACCCAGGAAATAGTATTCGGGTTTCATCGGGAAGTTTGTTTTCAATATTTTTTGGGTGGTCTTGTGAATATTTCTCCAGTATTTACTTGTTACGGGACAGGTCCACCACATGTGGAAGTAACTACCCACATATGTGTGGCATTTCCAACAATTTGGTTGGTTATTCTTGTACATGATACTAAATTTTTTAGGGGTAATATGCCACCTGTGGAATATTTTAAGCCAGTTTTCTTTTAGCTCCGTCGCATACGTGTACCTAATTTTTTTGTTCCAAATTAGTTGCCATTCCTGTAGTCAATGATTCCTTAGCTTTGAGCCATACCATTTAAAACGTATCAAATAGCAACCATTCTACAGCAGGCAAGGGGAAAGCTTTGGCCCTCCAGATGTTTTGTACTTAAATTTCCAGAAATTCCATCCAGCTTACCATCTGTTAAGAATTGTGGAAGTTGAAGTTAAAAACACCAGGAGGGCCGAAATTTGCCCATGTAGATGTGCCCCTGGCATTTCCTCTCTTAAATAGGTCACAGAGCCTCCTTGCACTGTTATCGTTCCTCCTAAATATACATTAATTTTGGGTTTTTTTTATTATTCCTGTTTTGGTTAGCTGTTGTTGGTGTAGGGGTGGATTCTTACTACTCATTCCTCCACCCCAAAGATCATTTGGGGCCATCCAGTGGGAGTGCAGATGTTCAGTAATAATGGCAGGTGAACAACAAAGGCAATTGGTTCAGATGGATATTTGATTCATTGAAAACACAGAGTATTAAAAAATGCACTTTTGTGCCAATGTGACTTTGGGTGAGGAACTCTTTTGCCAGTTTGAGTGTGGCATCAACCCAAGGCCAAAATGGGACAGGATACTGCCCACTGGAGCTGAATTACATTACAGGTGTGGGTTCACCCCAGGTTGTCCAAAAAAAGTGAGAGTTTTTCTCAGTTGTTTGGGGTTTTCTTGTTGTAAACTCCACATCCATTCATTTTATTAAATGTTATGGGTTTTGTTTCTTTAGATCTGCATTAGGGTTCCTCGGTGTGTTTGTAGCTGGAATGTGCTTTGAATGGCATTTTTTCTCTTTCTGCTTTTTATAGTGCAAAATTCACTAGAGGACCTAAGTCAGGCATCTTCAAACTGTGGCCCTTCAGCTGTTTGGGCCTCCAACTCCCATAAGCACTAGCCGGCTTGCTAAATGGTCAGGAATTCAGGGAGATGAAGGTCCAAATAGTAGGTGTGCCATAGTTGGAAGATGCCTGATCTAGGTATCCCCAAAGATAATCCTTCTCTGTGCATTAGTACAGTGATTTTCAACCAGTGTGCCGTGGGAGATCATCAGGTGTGCCGTGGGAAATTATTTTCGAACTGCATTCATATATAAACTATAAGGCGCATCTGTCCCTTTAAGAAATGGAACCATAGCACTTTCGCATCACCTAAGAAGTGACGCGAGAGTGCCATGGTCGCTCCATCTTGGATTCGCTCAGACGCGGCTAAGTAAAAAAAGTTAGAGTTAGTGCTGCAGCTGCGTGTCAAGTGACAGTGGCAATTTGGGATCACAGCAAGACAAGCGAGTGACAGTGATGGAGAAGTTTTTGAGAAGGGGAAATGGAAGTGCCAAACAGGGCCCTGGACAAAATTATGACACAGATGAGTGGTGGGCAAAAGAAAAAAGAAAAGACGGTGAGCTCGAGGCAATACAGTGAAAGCTATCTTTCATTTGGATTCACTTTCACCATTCCTGCCAGGATATCTATTTTGTGTTCATCAAAATAGGCCCAGGTTTCACACTAAGTGAGTGTATAAATACATTTAAAAACATATTAACTATATGTATTACTGTGTTAGAGTGTCATTTTGTGTCATTTTGGTTGGTGGTGTGCCCCAGGATTTTGTAAATGTAAAAAATGTGCCGCGCCTCAAAAAAGGTTGAAAATCACTGCATTAGTAGGTCCTCCAGCATGAGTCTATGGTCAACCTCTTAGAGAAGTTGGCTATAGAGTTGCATCGGAGGATAGAGATTCCAATGGATGTATTATCTCAGGTGAAAAATAGTTTTTATTTGCCATGTTCCCACTTGTGTGTGTGTGTGGGAGGGGTGCACTCCTAACCACAGTGAATCTGGAAAGCTGACTACATATAAAAGTATTATATTGCCCCAGCGCTATACAATCTCTTAATCATTTCCTTTGTACTGTAATCCACAGCTCCAGTTCATGATGTGATCATTGCAAAACTCCCGGAAGGGGATGTGGAAGATGGCCAAGACCTTACGCTTTTTTGCAGTGTTCGCTTTGGATCTTTTCCTATCACCTTCAGCTTTCATCGAGAAAATAATGCAAAGCCCTTACATTGGGTAACAGAGGGGGGGACAAAACCGGCTCGTTGGCATAGGACTGGAATCACAAGTCAAGATGCAGGGAGGTACTTTTGCAGAGCTGACAATCAAGCCCAATCACCTGACAAGAGCGAAACGATTGTTGTCAGTGGTAAGTTCTGCTGGGAAGCACAAAGAAAAATAATTGTGTATCTTTTCATATAATGTCTTTTGGGGCTGTTTTTGGATGTGTTTATAGAGATGCTTGGAGAAACATTTAAAATCAGAAGGTGCAAAAGGAAATGGTTTTCATTGCACACACTGGGTGTTTCTGTACCCTATTTAGTAGATGTCATGATCAGGGCCGTAGCCAGGATTTTTTTTCGGGGCTGAGTTTGGTTCGGGGGGCTGAGACTGGGTGGAAGAGGGTCACCCTAGCAAACCTTTTGTATTGTTATCCCAATAACCCCATTAATGTGGGATATAATGAGCATGGTGATCAGATCATGATATGAATAAACATAACAGTTTAAATAATGTTTAGTAGATGTCATGCCTGGTCATGATGAAGTGAAAGCAGAATCAGAATGGGATGGGAAATACAGATTCCATGTGTCATCCATGAAATCTAGGAATAGTGGTGATCTTTTGGGTGTTCTTAATGTATGTGCAGTTCCTTCATGCTATGTGGATTTGTAATGCATGAACATATAAAAATATCCATATATATTTCAATGAAGATTTGTGTTGCAGTGGCTGAAACGAGTGATATCATGCCTAAATCTTGGCACACTTTTGTCCTATTTTAGTTGTTCTGGCTTCCTGGAAGAAAAGTATCATCATCGTGACATTTATGCTGGTTTTTCTTGGAATTGCCGTTGCAGCTCTCTGGTGGTACTGTTCTAAGAAAGCAAAAGGTAAAATATTGTCTTTCAATTTCCATTGCTTGGTGAGACCTTCTGATTATTGGGATGAACTTTCTATTTGCCTCATCACACTAGAGAATGAATCCACTTTAAATCTGGTTTCTACAGAATTCTGGGGTGTGTAGTTTAGGAAAGCTGTTAAAGGCTCTCCCTAAACTACAAACCTCAGAATTTTGCAGCAGGCAGCAATCGGATTTCAAGTGGATTCATTCTCTAGTGCAGTGTATTTCAACCTTTTTTGAGCCCCGGCACATTTTTTACATTTACAAAATCCTGGGGCACACCACCAACCAAAATGACACAAAATGACACTCTAACACAGTAATACATATACAGTAGTTAATATGTTTTTCAATGTATTTATACACTCAGTGTGAAACCTGGGCCTGTTTCGATGAACACAACATATATATGACTTTCTCTTACACACTTATACATGGCTATCATGTCTTCTCTCAGCCTTCTCTTCTTCAAGCTAAACATGCCCAGCTCTTCAAGTCGCTCCTCATAGGGCTTGTTCTCCAGACCCTTGTGAAATTTCACCCTGAGTGAAACTTGCTTCCAGTTAACTATGGATGTCATGAAGCTGTTATAAACAGTTCTGGGGGCAACTCTCAAAAAATCCAGTAAAATAGTAAAAAAAATAAATTTCCAAGCGGAGAGGCTCAATTTGTTTCTTGGAAACCTGTGAATACTTCAGCCTCCCAATGCTCCCAGGTTCGCTCACTGCCCAATTCACCAACGTGGAGCTTCCGGCTTTGGCTGTTCTAGCGAGAAATCCAAGCCAACGCAAAAACGCCGACTCAATCACTTCCGCCCAGTGCTCTGCTTTTGCGGAGGGAGGCAGCGAAAGAGGCCACACAGATCTATGAAATGTATGGGAGCATCGGGAGGCTGGAGCAGCCCTGAGCGGGAGCTGGAGCCATGCTGAGTCGAGGCTCCTGCAGGCTTCCTCAAGGCGAGCCTGGCCCTGGCATTTGGCGGAGCCCTTCCTTTGCCTCGGGGAAGGATCTTTGGGGAGGGAAATAGGGAGAAAGAGCTGCTAGGAGGGGGAAGAGTGCCAATTTCCCACGGCACACTTGATGATTGCTCATGGCACACTAGTGTGCCGCGGCACATTGGTTGGGAAACACTGCTCTAGTGTGATGAAGTAGATTATGTCACATATTGACATTCTATTCCAGGGACGTCTGTATATTAGCTTACTCTTTCCACCACCTCATCTTCCCTCACACATGTTTTCTTTTTCATGAGAACTACAGTGCAGCTTTGACACTGGCACTTCCTGTTAATCATAGTCAGTTCAACACCAAAGTTTAAAAACCAAACCCCAGACCTAGTTATGCTAACAGGTTGCATTTAGTGAAAATTCTAATAGAAACATACTTCCATAATTAACGAGTCACTCCAACAGTTTAAGGAGAGCGGCTCCATGCGCAAGAGGAAAGGAGAATAAATGCAAGAGCCCATGTTTGGGAAATCAGGCGATGTTACCTTTGTGTAACTGCATGCAAGTCACACATTCATTTATGCAGACATTTGTGGCTGCAATATTTCATGCGGCCTTGCTGCAACAAGCATTTGGTTGTCCTGTTAGAGAACAAAAGAAAGTGTATACCTGACAATAAATGGATGGAATTTATGTATGTCAGCTTGTCCAGCCTATGATTGTGTCTGATGATCATGCTGTTTTGGATGATGGGAATTATGTTCATGTTCAAGTTGATTTCTATGATGAGAATGGGGATGTTGATTTGGTTTCTGGGCCAGGATCTGGGGATGAGAGGCCAGAGAAGCCAGAGATGCCGCAAGGGCCTGAATGGAGTTTGCAAGAGGATTCTCAAAGTCTCGAGCTTGGGAAAGGCTTTGCGTCGCAGTTCCCTGATCAGTTATCTAGGAATAAAGTTGACCCTGAGCTCCCAGGTGTAGAACTTAATGAGGCCTTGAACAGGAAAAGATGTTTCAGTACAACAATTAAGTCACTCAGCTAGATTCCACACACAAGAAAATGGAAAGTACTGTTACTACTGATACAGCTAAACTAAGAGAGGGACCGAACTAGTTATGTTATATCTATGAAAGAACTGAATATATCACATAACCAAAGTATTGTCAGTCAATGCTGTATTAGCATATTAGTATATACTCACAGACCAAGTGGTATGAACAATATACAGAGGATCAAACAATTGCACTTGAAGGCTCCTGTGTTACTGTTCTTCCTGGTGGCTCCACAATCGACTTTAAGTGTAATTGCATACTGCAACTGATATATCACTCCCTTTGACATTGGATTTACAATTTGCAATTGAATTTTGGACATATATGGACACTTGCTCATTTCTCCTCTGGACCACGAGAGAGACTCTTTACTTTGGAAACTCATGGGCTACATAATGCGGACTTTCTTATAACACCTTTGTTTGATCCTCTGTATATTGTTCATACCACTTGGTCCGTGAGTATATACTAGTATGCTAATACAGCATTGACTGACTATACATTGATTATGTGATATATTCAGTTCTCTCATAGATATAACATAACTAGTTCGGTCAGTTTAGCTGACTCAGCTAGATTCCAACAGAAGTTGGAAATGAAACCAAAATTAAGAAAGAATCCATTTCTAGCTGTTTGGGAATCAGGGCAGGGTTTCTAAGTAACTAGTGAGAAATATTGCTTCAATTGAAGCAATATCGGATTCACGTCAAGTTCCCAGTATCAACGTCTCCTTGTTTCTTGATTTTTGTGGATTATGCCTTTGTTCTGTTCATGGATTCAAGTGCCTTTGGTTTTGTTTGATATCTGAATTCAAGTGCCTAGTTTTATCTCTGGACTTTTTATTCCGGTTTATTTTTATATCAATTGGATTACTTTTTACTGTGGACTATTTTCTATTGCCTGAGCTTCTTTTATTCTCAATAATAAAATCGCTCTAATATTAACTGTTAATGGAATTGTTGTAGAAGTCTGTTTTATCTTCTCTATGTAAGTCACCTGGAGCACTCTGGTGGAGGGCGACTCATGAAATAATAAAGTTATTATTATTATTATTATTATTATCTGCTTGCTGATTTTACCCAGCTGATGTGGTTTTTAAAGTCAGAGGTGATTCCACTCTGGAGTATGACAGGAAAACAAGAATATGATTCTATATACATAAGCAATATCAGGCTGGCTGCTTTTTATTAACTGTATTGTGTTTTTTTCTTAATTGTATTGTATTTCTCAACTGCAATATGCTGTGAGTTGCCTTGGGTCCCATACCGGGAGAAAAGCAGGCTATGGGTTAAACTACATTAATCCAATTCTAGTCAATACGCAGGAGAGTACCCAAAACATGTCTTTCTTTATGCAGTTGTTGTGCTTCGCAATTGTTCCAGTTAGATCAGCACTACTGCATTTGAGACAATGCTGGGAGGCAGAGGAGATCTGCTAACAGTAGTTTTCCCCACCAGTGGTATGTTGGATCTATGTAAATAGGGAACACAATATTTGCATAATAGTATGCAATTCTGAACTAATATGTCAAATTGTTTCATCCACATTTTCAATTTGGGAGCAAATGAGCAGGCATTAAATGAACTTATTTATATCCCCTCCTTATGACCTCGGACATACCGTATATACTCGAGTATAAGCCGAGCTTTTCAGCCTCCTTTTAAGGATGAAAAAGGCCCCCTTGGCTTATATTCAAGAGAGGGTCTTGGCGGGAAGGTGTGGGGCTGAAAGAAGCCCTTCTTTAAAACCCACACCTTCCCGCAAGAACCCTCACCGCTCCGTCTTCGTCTACAAGAGCCTCTTGAAGGTGAACAATCGCTTGTAGATGAAGCTCTGTGGGGGCTTCCACGCGCCACGGCTTCACTCTGTGAAAAGGCCATAGCCGAAGTCATCATCCTCTTCGATGGACCTGCGGTGGGCAGCGAGAAGAGGGAGGAAGGCAAATGCGTGGCGAGAAAAGTTGCATGTGCGGGCGGCAAGAAGAGGGAGGGGGCTTGTGTGATGAAGATAGGGATGTGCGCATGCACGCACTTCTTCCCACCGCCCAAGCCGCCTCTCTCTTCTCGCAGCCACGTGTGCACCTCATCTTGCCACCAAAGTCCCTCATGCTCTCACCGTTCAGGTGACAAGAAGAGGGAGGGAGGCAGGCATGTGCGAGGCGAGAAAAGACGCACGTGCAGGTGGCAAGAAGAGGGAGGGGCTATTTTGCAGCAACCATGAACAAATGCTTAACATCTGGCCACTGCTGGAGAGAAATGTCATAGTTTGAATCCAGAGTTTGTCATGTGGCTTCACTGTATTAGACATGACTCACCTTGCGGAGGGTTTTTCAGCAGCATCCTCTCCATAGTCATTCTCCTTTTGAGTAATTGAGGATTGACCAGCACTTTACTGGTCTTGTATTGAGAAGAGTAAGCGGATGCCTACATTGGGTTGTAACAGGGAAATATTCTCACTTGTTCATTTTATTAACCCGGTCATCTTTCTATGTCTGAAGTATAGTGCAGTAACTTATTTTTATTTATTTTTTCCAGCCAAAGGCAGTGCTTTGGAACTGGCTAGGTAGGTTGGATTCTCACTCTTAACTGTAAGAACTTTTCAACAAATACGATGAGATAATGTGCCATTTATCTGCACAGTTAGATTCAACAGCTAATTGATACAGATTTCATGCTGAGAAGATTTGAGAAATTTCTTCTAACCCTCAAAAGATACAGTGATATTAAACTACAAACATTAGAACATTCCAGGAAAAACACATTTTTGACTTTGAGGTATGGTCCAATTCCTTATACACCTAATGAATGCTTCAAGCAACTGGCTTCATCACCTGTCCTGGGTCCATCAGACCTTGGTTGCAAACTACCATTTGAGTAAATCAAAACCTTTTTAGTGATCAAAGCAAATGGGCTGGATTTTAAGAATCTGAGAAAATAAATTAGTTTGTTTTTGAGTGTTTTGCTTTGGCTTTTATTGTGTTTTGTGAGACCATTTGGAGGCCATATTGAACCCAAATATGAAATATTTATTCATAACAACTCCATTTTTAATTAAAACCTCTTAGGTGTTTTTTCTTACTTGATACTTCAAAATTAGCCTAGACACTTGGGTCCAGCCAGTCTATTTAATGCTTGCAAAAGACCTGAGAGAAGGCAGATTTGTAGGTAAAATTGCCAATAAATTGCATTGCATTCAGAAGTCAACATTATTTATTTACTTCATTTATATTCCGCTCTTCTCACCCCAAAGGGGACTCAGAGCGGATTACAGTACATATACTTTGCAGACAATCCCTGCAGTTCAACATATACATATATTGACGAACATAGACGAACAAAGACGAACAAAGAGGCAAACTTCTGGCCACCAGGGGAAGCTGACGCACTCCTCATCTCTCTCAGCATTTTCCAGCTTCCCTTGTTGTTCTTCCGCATTCCTTCAGCGATTCCTGGAGTTCTTTATGGCCTCATAAATCAGTCAAAATTCGCCTCCCCACTTAATGTGGTACCTTTATCTCCTACATGACAGATAAACTGTCTTTCGGGCGGCATAGGTCGACAGCAGGCTACACTTAAGGTCGGGCACCCATCCCGACCCGGGCAGGCCTCGAACTCATGACCTACAGGTCAGAGAGATCTTATGCACCTGACACTTAGCCAGCTGCGCCACTTCCCGGTGGCACAGCATGGGATAATGACTTGGACCAGGTATTCTGGGACAGCAGAGTTCAAATCAAGGTAATTACTGAGTGGCTTTGAACAAATCACATTCTCTTTGTTTTAGAAGAAAGCATACCTCCACTGAGTAAGGCCCCTTGTACACTGCCATATAAAACTGGATTATTTGGCAGTGTCGACTCAGATAATCCAGTTCAAAGCAGATAATGTGGATTATCTGATTTGATAATCTGGATTATATGGAAGTGTAGAAGGGGCCTCAGTATTCCTTTAGATCACATATCTTCAGTGTCACATCGAAAATATATCTCTTTGGTTAGAAATATGACAGAATTGTATAGATATGAACTTGAATTGATGAAGTATCAGTACCTTCTCCTAACTCTATTCTTGGATTTGTTTGCTTTTTAGTACCATGCCAGCAACCAACTCAATGGGTGAGAAGCTGACATCCGGACAGAATTATGAAAGGGAATTCTGTTATGGTAGTTGTTGATTACTTTCTGTTCTTATTATTGTGTCACTTTTAAAAATAGAATCTTAACAACTCCATCCTTGAATTGAGATATTATCCTGATCTGATCTGAATGAATATTTAAAATGCATATATCTAAAGAAAGTTGTATTTGCCTTTTCAAACAGGCTTTCACAGATATGGATAACATACTGTGTATTAGGGGTGGATATCTCCAATTTAAATACTTTGAAACCCGTTAATATTTCGTATTTGAAATTATTTTGACCTTATATCGACCCTCAGCGTCCAACCGAGTGAAGTTTCAAAACCAAACCCGGGATCGCCATTTTTTGTAAAAGGCACGTTATTAGTTCGTTTTCCCCCCTCTTCAGTTCTCAACTCGCGAGAGGAGACTGGAGGGCCGCAGCACCCTCCTTTCTCCTCTCGCCAGCTGAGAGCGGAGGCGGGCGCTTTGGAAGCAGCTCGCCCGAGCTTTCCTCCGTTTCCCCAGGCTCTCCCTCACAAGCGGAGAGAGAGCCTGGAGAACAGGAGGAAATTCCTCCGAATCTCGGAGTTAGTTCTCAGCAGGGAAGGAGGACGCGAGGGGATGCCCTCCGCCCCCCCTTCCCTGCCAAGAACTAAACCGCACCAAGCCTTAAATATAATGTGCAATGCTTCTGAGCTCGGGGGGCAGGGAGGGAAGAGGGAGTTCTTGCTCTCCGTTCTTCCCTCTCTGCCCTCCCCCCCAGCTGAGAGGCATCACACATTAAATATAATGCGCAATGCTTCTGACCTGGGGGGGAGAGGGAGGGAAGAGTGGAGAGCAAGCCCTCCATTCTAGCCTCCCAGCTGGCATAACGAATAAAAATGAAAATTCGTTAGTAATTACGTTTCAATTACAAAACTTATTTAAAATTTTTCGGAATAATTTCTATAACAACCCAGTAAGGGAAATCCCCCCCCCCCCACACACACACACGTGTTTAGAATCAATTTTTTAAGGATAAACCACCTCTACTGTTTATTGTTGTTGAGATATTATTATTATTATTATTGCTATTACCCCACTTTATCTCCCCAAAGGGCACTCAAAACAGCTTGACATAAAAGCGTTAGCACAGAATTTAAAATATACAAAAATTAAAACAGATTTAGAACAGAATTAGTGTAGGGGTACAAATGGTCATGTAAGGAGAAAGTATTCCAGATGTGGTGGGGCAGATTACGAGGGCTTTTAATACCTTTCTTACTAACTTAGATTCCAAAAATATTAGGTCCGCAAATGTGTAGGCATCATATGAGTCGAAATACAACTCCAATGTCCAGAGATGGGAGTTTACAACCTTTGAAAACTGGCCCACATGAATGCAAGTAGAGGATTTCTAAAATACCTTCTGCATTTTTCAAAGGAGTGTAGGAGAAAGAGGAAATCTCTAGGTGGGCATCCCATGTTCAAGAAAAATATTGTGACTCCAGCAGCCACAATGGAGCCTGATGTCTTGTCCTTACCTCCAACGTAAACTTTTTTTCACTTTGAGGGATCGGATAGGATATCAGAGGCTCTGATATTGTTCCATTATCCGGGTGGAGGCCACAAGGGGGTGCTAGACAGATAAGTCCATTTTACAAGGAGTTGGGGCGGGGGCGGGAGTTGACAGAGGAAAACCATTTCCCTTGTTTTCACTGGTTATTCCTCCCCCCCCCACTCCCTATTTAATAAACCAGGGTTGTTTCCACATTGGGGACATGGGTGGGGGAATAACAGGAAAACAGAGAAATGGTTCTATTATTTCAACCCATCCTCCACACCCGGAAAATGGACTATCCTTCTCTCTTTAGCAGCCCCTTGTGGCCTCTGCCCGGATAATTGAACTGTACCGAGGCCCCTTCTACACTGCCCTATATCCCAGGATCTGATATAGACGTTATCCAGCCAAAGGCCCCTTCTACACTGCCATTATAAAACCCAGAGTATATGTTTTGGCCATGTTCCAGTAGCATTATCTTCTGATGTTTTGTCTGCATCTGTGGCAAGCATCTCCAGACGTTTGTTCTGAGGTCTGTTGGAAATGAGGCAAGTGGAATGTATATATATATATGTGAAATGTCCGAACAGACAAATCCTTGTCTGTTTGAAGCAAGTGTGGCTGTTAATCCTTCCATTAATTTATCCGGTTTCCATTGTTTTCCTTTTTTCCCTTTTGGAATCAGGTTTTAATGACGATGATGAAAAAAATCACATAAACTCAAAAGAGGAGAATAAAGGTGACATTTTATATATTAATTCCTATTCTTTCCTTTTCAAGATATTAAGAGATTGTAGTATTAAAGTAGATAAGTTGGTTTCTTTAACTTAGAACGATTCAATTCTACTTGTAGGCTTTGTAAAGAATATCATTAACGGCATGGTACTACTTGGATTTTGGGATGGCCTGTGGAGAACATAGGGAAAGGTTCTCTTCTGTTGTTTACATTTTTCAACATCTAAATGAAAGCACTGGAGGAATTCATCCAAAGAGCTGAGCTAAAATTCTTTGGGTAGACCGGAACATACGTCACCTTCTGGGAAGCTTGTTGTTCAAGTGTCTGGAAAGTTTGGAGTCTTGTTTTGTTTTTTAAGAGTTGATGAGAGTGACTAAGGATGAACATAAAATAGGTAAGATGCAGGTGAAAAAGTCAACATATCAGAATTGGGATGGTCATCTAAGGTCCCTTGTACACTGCCATATAATCCAGATTATCAAATCAGGTAATCCAGATTATCTGATTTGAATGGGATTATATGAGTCTACATTGCCAAATAATCCAATTCAAAGCAGATAATCTGGATTTTATATGGCAGTGTAGAAGGGTTTCAAAACTTCATTATTATTTCATTATTGGTGATTTTTAAGACAGAGCCAATTAGGAAC
This sequence comes from Anolis apletophallus, assembly GCA_030556195.1. Classification (NCBI taxonomy): domain Eukaryota; kingdom Metazoa; phylum Chordata; class Lepidosauria; order Squamata; family Anolidae; genus Anolis; species Anolis apletophallus. The sequence continues at coordinate 160,726,323 of JARBWK010000001.1, read as the reverse complement.
TGCCATTTATAATGAAATTTTGAAAGTTTTGTTAGAGTTCTGAAATGTTCACCAGCACAATTTTAGCAACACTGTAGAAGCAACGCACCAGCGCCACCTAGTTTTCGCCACCAGAACTTTAGTTTTGAAAGTACTTTAGAACCATTTAGAACCATGATTGCCCAGGAGATAGATAGATAAATAGATAGATAGATATTCAAGTGTTTTTAAAACTGCTTTAATTTGTGTTTTTGTATTATAATTTGCTTAATTGTGCTTTGATGTGATTTAGTAATACTTTAAAAATGATCTTGTCAGCCACCTATGGTCACAGTTCAGGCAGAAATTAAACAAATAAAAATAAATAAAGTGAATATTATAACATCACAAGAAATCCATTGGAAACAGTCTCCATGTGATGGTTTATCTCTGCTGCAGCAATAATAATGTATATTGCCAATGTTTATACTGCTCTAGAAATAAGGGCTCTAGCTCTTAAGCCTTGGCTATCTCTGTGTTTCTTAAGCAGAGAATGGAAAGAGCCACAATAAATCCAGATGTGGGTCTTTAAAAGCAGCCTTGTCTTATTTATTCTAGCAAAAATTGCTCTCCAAGTATCGCTGGGATGGGGAACTTTGTCTCTTTGGATGGATTGGCCTATGGTTCTCCTAACCCTCTTAACATGATCAAGGGGGTTGCTTAAAGCATTTGAAGGGCCAGAGTTTCTTGAGTGAAGTGCTGCTACTCTGTAGGAACTAGGTATTCCCAGCTTTGACGAAGGTGAGGACACATTGGTATGTGCTTAGTTTTTGTACCAGTGGGGGTGACACCATTACAGGGCAGTGACCAAGAAGGACTGTTTTTAAATTTTTTGTGGTATATTTCAGCAGAAATATATTATTTTTAATAATAATATCCTTATAGTTAGGTGTCACCACAAAAATATTATTCCTAAGTCCACCGTAAATGTCCTATATCAACATACCAACAAGGCTAAAACCTTACACTGATTTACTTTTTTGACTCTTCACATGCACATGCATTCTGTTCAGAGCTGTCATTATTACTCAATTACAAGTACATTTTAAATCATGGGGTTTTATTCCAGGTATTATAAGCATGTGCTGCTGATTTGTTGTTGCTCCTGCTGCTGATTTTGTCTATTTTGTCTGATATTTTAGTTACAATATTGTGGTATGGTCTGGCATGAGAGGAAATCCATGGGGGTGACACCATGAGATACCACAGTGGGTGACACCAACCCTAGTGATGCCACTGCCTATGAAATGTCTTAGTTGCTTAGAAAGTTTGTGTGATCAGGGAAAAGAAATACTTCTCCCCATCTTCTTGCTGTTTTTGTGCCAGAAGCTGACCTTGAGAATGCTGAAGTGGAATATACTGAAGTGGATGTCTCCGTTCCTGATCCTTACAGAGGTAATTGAACAGCTGGCTTGTATGACTTTATATGGCAGGAATAGCACCAGGACCCCATCTACACTGCTTTTTAATGGCCTGCATTATATGGCAGTGTGGAAAGGGCCTAGGTCTCCATATAGAGCAGGGGTCAGGAACCTTTTTGACTCAGAGAGCCATAAAAGCAAAATATTTGGAAATGTATTTCAGTGAGAGCCATATACTGTAATACAGGGCTGTCCAACTGCCAGCCCTGCAGGTGTTTTGGCCTTCAAATCCCAGAAATCCCAACAGCTGGTAAACTGGCTAGGATTTCTGGGAGTTGAAGTCCAAAACACCTGCAGGGCTGGCAGCTGGACAGCCCTGCTGTAATATATAATATACTAGCTTGGGGACCCGGCCCTGCCCAGGTTATTTGAAAAAGGCATTGTGTGCCAAGGGTGGTCCTTATGAGATGTTTAGGTGGCTTGCAGTGGGTCATAAGGGTTCTGTGTGTCAGGTTTCGTCTTGATCAGTCATTGGATTAGGTTTGCAGCAGTTTTGAGAAGTGAGTGAAGGTACTTCAAGTCCCATCATGCATGGTCTGCCCTCCTCCAAGCTGCACCAGGGTGTAAAGTGGGTTATGGAGGCTCTGTGTGCCTAGTTTGTTCTTTTTTGGTAATTGGATGAGGGTCGCAGTGGTCTCAGAAAGTGAGTGAAGGTACTTCAAGTCCTATCAACCGTGGTCCATCCCACTCAAAACTGCAGCAGGATGTAGAGTGGGTCATGGGTACTCTGTGTGCCAAGTTTGGGCCTGGTCTGTGATTTGTAGGGGCTTCAATGTTCTGTGGGAAAGGAATGTGAAGGTACTGCAAATCCCATCATTTGTGTCCCATCCTGCCCTACACTGCACCAGGTTGTAAAGTGGGCCAGTGGGCATCTGTGTGCCAAGTGTGGTCCTGATCCTTCTATGGTGTGGGCCAGAGTGCTCTAAGCAAGTGAGTTAAAGTACTGCAAGTCCCGTCATCCATGGTCCATCCTCCCTCAAACTGCACCAGGATGTAGAGTGGGTCTTGAGGGTTCTGTGTGCCAAGTTTGATCTTGTTCTCTCATTGTTTGGGGTCGCAAAGGAGTCGCAAAGTGTTTTGGCCTGAAACTCCCACCATGCCTGACTGCCTCAGGCCTTTTCCTTACCCCCTCGGAATGTTCGTGTTGGCGACTGCCTCGGGCCTTTGCCTTATCCTCCTCTGCCAGTTTAGAGGGTCAGAATGTTCATGTTGGCTGGCCAATAGAGGCGTTATGCAAATACTCCCTCCCTGGCAACCAATCATGTTGTCAGAATGTAGAGGCCGGGAGCCAATCAGAACGCTGGCACATACAAACATACATACATACATACGAACTTTCCGCTTTATTATATATAGATATTTTAAGACTGAATTTAACTAAATGTGAGTATATACGTCCATACTATGAGAAAAGGATTCCCCCGGCAGAATGACGGGACACTTCAGACCTGGCTCTGCAAAAGGCATGCTCAGGACTCTGGGAAGGAAGAGAAGACGGAAGGAAGGAAGGAAGGGGAGAAAGAAAGAAAGACAGAGGAAATAAAGGAGGGAGGGGGAGAGGAAGAAAGAAAAGAAGAACGAACTATGGAAAAGGAAGAAAAGAAAAGCAAGAGAGAGACACGGAGGGGAAAGAAAGAAGGAAATGGAAAGGGAGGAAAGGAAAGGGTGGGGAAAAGAAAGGAAAGGGAGTGAGGAAAAGTAAAATAATGAAGGGAAGAAGAAAATAAAGAAGGAGAGAGGGAAGTGAAAAGAAAGGAAGGAGAAGAAAAGGAAGACTTGGGGAAAAGAATAGAAGAGGAAGGAATGAAGAGGGAGGGAGAATGGAGGAAAGAAGGAAGGAGAGAAGGAGAAGGAAAGGGTGAAGGGGGAGAAAGGAAGGAAGAGGAAGGAAGGAAGGAAGGAAGGAAGGAAGAAGGGAGGGAAAAGGAAGGAGAGAAGGAAAGGGTGAAGGGAGAGGAAGGAAGGAAGAGGAAGGAAGGAAGAGGGAGAATGGATGAAAGAAGGAAGGGGAGAGAGGGAGGGAAAAGGAAGGAGAAGGAAAGGGTGAAGGGGGAGAAAGGAAGGAAGAGGGAGAGCCAGATGTAATCATGAAAAGAGCCACATCTGGCTCCCGAGCTGTAGGTTCCCTATCCCTGATATAGAGTGATCTCAGAGACAGTCCTCCAGTTAATTGCAGATCAGGCCTTAAAAATTATTCCTATATTAAAACAAAAGGGAGTAAAAGCTTTGCCCCACTTGTTAGATCAGCGTCTCTCAACCTGGGGGTCAAGACCCGGGGGGGGGGGTTGTGAGGGGGTGTCAGAGGGGTCACCAAAGACCATCAGAAAACACAGTATTTTTTGTAGGTCATGGGGAAATTGGATCCAATTCTGTCATTGATGGGGTTCAGAATTCTCTTTATAGTTAAGAATGAACTAGAAATCCCAGAAACTACAACTCCCAAATGTCAAGGTCTATTTTACCCAACTCCACCAGTGTTCACATTTGGGCATATTGATTATTCATGCGAAGTTTGGTCCAGATCCATCATTGCTTGAGTCCACAATGCTCTCTGGAGGTAGGTGAACTACAACTCTAAAACTCAAGGTCAATGCCCATGTAACCCTTTCGGTATTTTCTGTTGGTCATGGGAGTTCTGTCTGCCAAGTTTGGTTCAATTCCATCATTTGTGGAGTTCAGAGTGCTCTTTGATTGTAGGTGAACTATAAATTCCAGCAACTACAACTCCCAAATGACAAAATAAACCACTCACAACCCCCCTTTATTCAAATTTGTGTGTATCGGGTTTTTGTGCTAAATTTGGTCCAGTGAATGAAAATACATCCTGCTTATCAGATATTTACATTACAATTCATGACAGTAACAAAATTACAGTTGTGAAGTAGCAACAAAAATAATTTTATGGTTGGGGATCACTACAACATGAGGAACTGTATTAAGCATTTGGAAGGTTGAGAACCATTGTTTTAGATGATGACCACCTACCATTTTAAATCAGTAAAAAATAAGTAGAGTGCCAGTATGGTTTGAACGTTGGACTATCACTAAACTTGAAATCCTGCTATCCCAATGAAACCCACCTTAAAGAAATCACACTTTCTCACCTTAGTGGAAGGCAAAGGCAAAACTTCTCTGAATAAATTTTGCCAGGAAAACCCAGTGAAAAAACAACCATACATCAGAAATAACTTAAAGGTAGACAGCAACAACAGCTAAATTGAAGTTCTCCTGCCGAGCATACATACATACCTTAAAATATCATTCAAAATAGCTGTATTGCAAAGCCACAGGTCAGGAAGGCTGGGTGATGCGGGGAAAGGTTCTATGCTCTATATCAGGGCTGTCCAACAGCCTGTTGGCCGGCCCCCGCTACCCTCCTGAAAGAATTTAAAAAAAAATTTTTGTAAAAAAAAATGGCGGCGGGGGGCGGGGCAGGGAGGAGCCCCCAGCCTCCTCCCTGCACTGGCCTCCGCTCCCCCTCCTGAAAGAATTTTTAAAAAAATAATTTTGTAAAAAAATGAGGAGGGGAGGCGGGGCAGGGAGAGGAAGGGAGCCAGCTCCTCCTCCCTGCACTGCCCCCTCCGTCCCTCTCTCCGCGCCACCGCTGCGATCCAGTTCGCAGCGGCGGGGGGGAGGGAGGGGAGGAGGAGGAATCCTCCCTTCCTCCTCCTCCTTCCCGGCGCCGCTGGTGGCACCGGGCGGGAGAGGCGGCCTGCGCGGCCTGCCCCTTTTCGGTGGGGCTGGGTGACATCGCCAAGCCCCGCCGAAAAGGGGGTGACGCGCCGCCAGGGAACGCTTGAGCATGGCGCGGGTTCCTTCCACCTCTTCCTCCTCACCGCTGAGAAGGAAGAGGTGGAAGGAACCCGGCGCCACGCCGGCGTCACCAAGCGCGCCCTGGCGCGCATGCGCGGCATCCCTTTTCGGCGAGGCTTGGTGACGTCAGCAAGCCTCGCTGAAAAGGGGCGGGCCGCGCAGGACGCCGGCGTGCTGAAGTCAGATGTGCTGACATCAGCACACCGTCAGGAGCGGCTCCACCCCCCGCTACGGCCCTCCAGGTCATCAGTGACCAGAACTCCGGCCCCTGGGCCAAAAGAAGTTGGACAGCCCTGCTCTATATGCTTTATCTAAAAGTGATTAGTGCAAATAGATAACATAAACATTGAATTTCAGCAGTGAGTAGGCTGATAGGGAGATAATGACAGCAGTTATCTAAATGGCAGGAAATATTTTGCTTGTCTATGAGATATGCACCCCCCACCCCAAGATACACCTGAACTAACTGGCCTCCTTAGATGTGAATACCCTAGGTGGGACTGTTCCAAGTTACTTTTCGACATGACCTGTGCTGTAGCAATGTTAAAGAAACTCCAGCCACACCCATGTTAAACCTTCAATGTACAGGGAGCTATGATGATCTCATAGGATATTTTAAGCCTAACGCCTAATAAGGTTAAAGATCTTCAAAGCTGTCATGCCAAAATATTTCCTTTCACATAACACTAGCCTGAATGTCTCATTCCCAGGCTGAGTATAAAGTTCCGGTTGTTTTATGAGTTACTAGCTTGGGGACCTGGCGGTGCCCGGGTTATTTGAGAAAGGCATTGTGTGCCAAGGTTGGTCTTTATCTGAGTATTGCTAGTCTCATGTTTTCAGGAAGAGATATGTTAGTAAACATAACAAATGTCTCACCATGTTTAGAACTAAGATGTTTTAAAAACTGATTTTCTGAAATAGTTATTACTAAAGGTTCAGCAACCCTCTTACTTTAAAAAAAGAGAGGTGCCAACACTTTGGGTGAGACCACAGGGCATTTTTGTAGCTCTTTCTCACTAATGGGAGCGTACATATTTAAAAGGTTACAATTAAAAACATCAAAAAGCCCCATTGAAACACAATTAAACAAAGAATCACATTTAAAAATAAACACTCTAAAAGGCATTTTTAATAAGTAACAATATAATTTAATAATTTAATATCTGGACCCACCCATCAGGCTGGACATACACTGGACATATACAGTGTGGCCCTGCTAGTTCTCTTGGACATCTCAGCGGCTTTCGATACCATCGACCATGGTATCCTTCTGGGACGGCTTTCCGGGATGAGTCTTGAGGGCATGGTTTTGTCATGGCTCCGGTCCTTCTTGGTGGGTTGTTCCCAGATGGTGAAGCTGGGGGACCTCTGGCCTTTAACCTGTGGGGTCCTGCAAGGTTCAATTCTGTCCCCTATGCTCTTTAACATCTACATGAAACCGCTGGGAGGGGTCATCCGGGGTTTTGGAGTGAGGTGCCATCTCTATGCAGATGACACCGAACTCTACTACTCCTTTCCACCTAATTCCAAGGAAGCCCCTCGGGTACTGGACGAGTGCCTGGCCGCTGTGACTGACTGGATGAGAATGAATAAGCTGAAGATGAATCCTGACAAGACAGAGGTCCTCTTGGTCGATTGTAAGCCAGATCGGGGTATAGGGTGGCAACCTGTGCTTGATGGGGTTGCACTCTCCCTGAAGTCACAGGTCCGCAGCTTGGGTGTCCTCCTAGACTCTTAGCTAACGTTTGAAGCACAGATGTCTGCGGTGGCTGGGAGGGCCTTCGCACAATTAAAACTCATGCACCACCTGCGACCGTACGAACCCAGCCGATCTCTCAGATCATCTGGAGAGACCCTACTCTCATTCTCACCGGCCTCGCAGGCATGGTTGGTGGGGACGAGGGAGAGGGCCTTCTCTGTAGTGGCACCCTGACTCTGGAATGCGCTCCCGAAGGATATCAGACAGGCCCCCACTTTGGCAGTCTTTAGGAGGAGCCTGAAGACATGGCTGTTCCAATGTGCTTCCCTGAATGATGCAATTGAAGCCCTGCTGTGTTCATTCTCTGCAAAAGTCCTTAGAAGCATTTTAATTACCTGTTTTGTGTCTGCCCCCATAGTATCCTTGAAGCCTTCCGGCTATTTGCAAACTACCACTATCTGCACCCAGTGTTTATTTTAAATTTTAACATTCACATTTGGCCCACCCGAAATGGTTTTAAATTGCCTGTTACTGCTTGTGTTGAGTTTTATTGATTGTATTGTTTTTTTTATAATTGCTCTTGTTTTGATGTTGTGTGTTGTTGGACTTGGCCTCATGTAAGCTGCCCCGAATAACCTTGGGGAGATGGGTGCGGGGTAGAAATAAAGTTAATAAATAAATAAATATAAATAAAAGAATGCAGCATTTCCTGCCCTTTTTTCAATCAGTTGCCTGAAGATAACAGTTTTGGTTTTCTTAATTTAATTCAGCTTCAGTGTGGCTGAGACCCTTACACCAGAAACTATTTTTTTCCCATATATATACATTTTCCAGCTCCTGTGACAAAGAAGAATGAGACAGTTTATACGGAAATCAGAAAAGCTGTTAATGGTAAGTCATCATTTAAAAAAAAAATCTAATACATAATAGGACATGTAACATTTTTGTATGTAAATACTTTCTTTAAGAATAGACAAAAGTAGAAACAACTTGTTCATAACAACCAGTTTCCTAATAGTAAGCCCACTTGAAACAGGCATGTAGATGGGGGGGGGGCTTGAGGGGCTTGACCCCCCCCCCGAAATTCTCAGGGTGGTCCGCGAGAAGGCCTTACTGGTAAATTATTTATGTGTATTCATATCATGACCTGATCACCATGCTCAATATATCCCATATGCATGGGGGTATTGGGATAACAGGTTTGCTAGGGTAGACCCTCTCTCACTCAGATTAACCCCCAAATCAAACTCACCCCGAATCGAAATCCTGGCTATGGCCCTGACTTGAAGTTAAGGGGGTTTGTTCTTGAGTGGAGGCACAGAAGCAACAAAGTTTGTGATCATGTATCCACCGACCTGGGAGGGAGACCCACATAAAAAAAGATTTCTTTTTAAACTGGCAAGAATAATCTATACATTGATTTTAGCTTTATTATACCTGAACAAGTCACCCCATCTTTTTCTCATTCTATGCTGTGATTATAATCCCCATCCTGAGTAAATCATTTCTAATTTGGTTTTGTAATCATTTGTGGTTACAAAACTTTCACCGGCACTCTATTTTTGACCCAGCAATATTTTCCATTTTCCCTTTGTTTTGTTTTCCTTTTCTTTCTCTTCTTCCTCTTTTCAGTGCCTATCAGATTGTAGTACTCTCATTTCCATTTAATGGGAACCAAACATGCTTCTCCGCGGCATTGACCCATTCATCTACAACCCCTCAATTTTTTTTGCTTATGTAAGAATGCAATGAAAGGGAAACTACTTATTCTGATTTCAGAAGTTAGCATACATTTTTAGAGTAGTGTGCAAAGAAAGAAAAGGCTGCAAAGGCTTGTACAATGTAATAACTTCTGTGTTATGAACATCATCAATGACATCTTGTACTGAGGACTTGCTTGGTGGTGGAAATGAAATTTGAATTAAAATTTCTGTTACTATCTTAATTGCTGATACTCAATTCTTAGTCCTGCTTAACTGAATGTTGCACATTTTAGTAATGCTTCTGCTTTTGTACTCTGTTCTATTAAGGAAAAACTTGTGAAATTTTCCCCTCCTTTGCACCCCACAAGATTGATAAAAGTCAGAAGGGTTGGCCCTACCATTAGGCAGCAGATCTTCAGTGTCATAATAGGATGGCAAAATGGTTCAGGTTATTGAGATTATTTCTTTAGGAAAGGGGATAGACATGTCTCCAGAATAAATGTCCGCCCTACAATACAATGCATCGTGATGTAGCATATTCCAGGGGACCATTTCCAAGTGGCAAAATGTATTAAAACAAATCTCTCTCGGCATTACTTCGCGAACGAAGATTCTTAGGAAGGACTCATCCCTCATCCCACGTGTTGATGACTAAAAAGGCCAATCTGAGATAGGCAAATCCGGTTGCAGAAAGCACAGCAGAAAGTCTCCTTGGGTGATGTTGTTTCCAAGTTGCGGTTCTTTCTGCGTTGTCATTTCTCTTCAAGACCCATTCGGCGTGTCTTCTCGAAAGAGGCCGCAGCATTGTGGATAGTGCGTCTCCATTCCTCTCGATGTGAGGCCAGGGTGGACCATTGTTGGTGATCAACCTGGCCGAGCCTGAGATGTTGTTTCAGGGAGTCCTTATATCTCTTTTTTGGGGCTGCTTCTCTTGCGCTGACCTGTGGCGAGTTCACCATTGTGTGATTTATTGTGTGATTTTAGCTGTGAGTCGCCCCGAGCCGCTTTGGGAGTGGGAGTGGCGATGCATAAATGCGAATTAATAAATAAATAATAATAAATAAATAGAGTAATATCTTTGGGAGGCAGTGGTCCTCCATCCTAGAGACGTGCCTTGCCCACTGCAGCTGTGTTCTCAATACCATGGCTTCAATGCTGGTGATCCCTGCTTGCTCAAGGACAGCAACATTAGTCACATAGTCAGTCCAGTGTATAGGAAGATGCCTGTTGGCCAACCAGGTAGATGGAGATGAGCTTTCGTTAGGCCACCTTTTCTAGGCCCCTCTCCATATGGAGCAAGCAGTACTCTCCTTAAAAAAAAAGGCTACTTGGTCATTCAGGATGCTGCCGAACAAGACTGTTATCTCCCGAGTCAGTTTCAAGCAACCAAAGTCCTGAACTGCCTGCATGCAGGGTTGGGTCTGCAGCTTCCAGTGCATCTTTACACCTGCCGTTTCATCCCTCGCCTCTCGCTACAGGGCTTTTTCGGAAGTTGGATGTGTCCTTCGAGCCTGTGCAATGGATTTTTCTGGTGGAGCGCAGTGTGCACAGAACTGGCCTCACCCTTTAAACAAAAGACTCGTCTGCCGGGGCCTAGCAAGCTTGGACGGTGGCAGCGAGGTCCTCAGGTCGTAGCAAATCAGGAAGCAAGCATTTCTGTATTAGGTTTTCAAATGGATAGCTTTCAAATTTGGTAACCTTTGGGAAAATCTTTTTACTCCTTTTATCTACTTTAATCAGCCCAAATGAGTTTGATAAGGGCATGTATTATTTAAAATCTGTTTTAATCAATACGATTGTAGGGCAGGAAGTTCAGTGAAATAAGATTCGATTAAAAGTATGGACTGCATTAGACTGACAATAAACAAGCACCCTTAATCTTGCATTCTTTCTCATTCGTTGCTGCACATACCCGACTACGGCTTCAGTTATTTTTGGAATTGTAATAACAGTGTATTGTTCTAATTGCATCAGCTTTTCCTGACTGATACACAGGAAAAGTGTTTCAAAGAGATAAGCCGGGCATCACACAACAGCAAAGTACTTTTGGAGGTTTTATTGCATTACTTAGTGAAATGTAACCATGCTGATGTTTATGGAGATAGCTTTTGATAGTAATGATACTGAAACAACAACATAGAGACATGGTGCTTGGTTTGGAGCAAAAGGGGAAATGCAACAAAAATTGCAGTGGATGAAATTCCTCAAGTCGACGCACCACTTTTCAAACACCTCTAGCCTGCATCCTCCAAAGGTATTTCTTAAATCATTTTGCAATGTTTTGGGAGGAGAATCCAGGGCAGCTTTACACAGTTTAAGAGTCTTCGAGGAACAACAATTGAGCAGAAGAACAGGTTATTCTCTCTGTCCCTGACTGAAGTCCTTCATTTTTATTTCTGCAGATTGTAGCTGGAAAGGCTATTTTTGACCATGTAACTTCTAGAATCCTCTGTTCTGTATAGGTGAAAGTGAAAACCTGTGAATGAAGAAATTATTCTTTTTTTAAACCTGAGAGAATGCCTTTCCAGGAACTTCTACGAGGGTTGAATGAAAAGTAATGCCCCCACCTTCGTAACTCCTCAAAAATGGTATGCAGCAGGTACTTGCTTGTTCAGTAGACTCTCCTCTACAGTTCCATTTTGGCGGACAGCCTTAGCATTGAACAATTGTGTTGTTAAAGTGTGAAGTATAGGACCCTGCAAAGACAGTCGGTCAATGCGACTTAAGCAACGTGCAATCATTGAATTCTTGACAGCAGGAGATTCATCAGAGAATGCAAGCTGTTTATGGTGGTTATGCTGATGTGAGTACTGTATGTCATTTGACGTACAGTTTAAAGATTTTGAGGTGGGAACATCTTACTTGCATGAAAAACAAAGAGTTGAATGTCCTGTGACAGCAACCCCCAAGTTTCATAAGCGAAAGGTTGACAGATTGAGTCAGGACAATTGTCGTATCACTCAGAGAGAAATTTCAAGCTTAATTGACATTTCACAAGAACGTGTGGGTCACATTATTGCTTTGTTTGGCTATCGGAAGATCTGTGCACGATGGGTACAAAGTAGAACTTCAGAGACTGGATCTCACCACCGTAAGGCATCCTCAATACAGTCCAGATTTAGCACCGCCTGACTTCCATCTGTTCCCAATAATGAAAGAAGATCTGCGGGGACATCATTATGCTTCTGATGAAGACGTTGAGAGAACTGTGAGACGCTGTTTGCGGAAACAGAGTGTAGACTTCTTCTGTGATGGCTTCAGAAAACTTGTTCATTGTTGGCAGAAATGTATCCCATTGTCTGGTGATTATGTGGAAAAGTGAATAGTGGTCGTTAAAGAGCACATTCTAAGGATTATTTCTGCATTTGATTTATTAAAATATTCCCATCCAAACCCAAGTAACAAAGGTGGAGGCATTACTTTTCATTCAACCCTCGTAGGTCTTCCTGTACAACTTTATGAACAGCTTCCAGTGTTTCTAGAAATCTCTAGGTCCTCCAGTATGATCAGAGTGAGTTGACCATAGAATCACACTGGAGGAGCTAGAGGTCCCTACAGAGACAATTTTTAATCAAATCCATAAAAATCAAAACCACAAATATGGAGGGATGACTAAGGACCTCATCACATGGATGAGGTCCTATGGGGCGATTCACCAACCCATGTGATGAATCTTCGGGTCAGTGGGGCAATCCCAACTCCCTGTGGCTCACTTCACCCACAGCAACACTTACTCATTAAGCATGGGGAAGCGCTGTCACATGGCTTCCCCTGCACTGGCTCTGTGGTTTTCAACTGAACATGAGAAGCCTCTTGTGTTCCTGGCATAACGTTGTAGGGTGCTTGTGCCTGAATTGAGCCATGAAGCACCACCAGAAGCGAGCCTGCACCGTCTGATGGTCATTGTGGGGCTCTGTGACTCAACTGGGCCAGAGACGTCCTACGATGCTACAAAGGACTCATGTGATGAAGTGGTTATGCTCCCTTCTGTGGAAAAACTATAGAGCTGCACTGCATAATCTGCCTAGTTGCCATGTGCGTGTGTGTCCCCTGTCTTCTAGCCCAGCCACCTGAACCAAGACTATGTTGTTTCCTTCCTTTCCAAAGGCTGTGAGAAATAGGATGTTCTCACCATTTCCTAACCAGCCACATCCAACTTGAGAATCATTTCTCCTGATAACGCTTCCTGTTACTTTCGCTCTACTTAAAGAGTTATTTTATTAGTCACTTAGTTCTGTAGTAATGGAAGGTATGGTGGGTGAAAGGGGTCATTCTCTGTTGTGAAACCTAGAACAGGGCTTGTTTTTTGGTGTGGCAAATATATTTGTAGATTTCGCATCTTTTTTTTCTTCACAATCTCCAGCCACCCTTCAATCATGTCTTACAATCATGTCGGCCAGTTTAGGTTTATCTCTGTGGATATGATGAAACAGGCTCTGGTCCAAGAAAGTTTATGGAATTGTGGAGTCACATCTTTGGATACCTATGAAGACTTTTTATTTTTTTATTTTGGTGGAGCAGGCTAATATGGCTCTGTACCTCTGGGAATTGTTCTAATCAACATGCTTCTCATGGGAAAAATGAGTCAGTTGCTAAGAAACAGCTTGTTGAGAGAGAAAATGCTCAGAATCCCACGATCGACCGCAATATGTTGCGGAAAAACAAATATTCTTCATCAGAAAGAGGCATGAGAAAACTCTGCTTTGTTTCACCCTTTGGAATAAGTTGGTAGAAATGATTCTGTGTCACAGGAAACCTTCTTTGGCAACTTTGGCTTCAAAACATTACAGCTTTTGCGGGTCCCCTCCTTTGGGCTCAGAGACCTTTCTTCATAAAAACCTAAAAACAGGGCAACTTATGCTTGAAGTTTCATAGGTTGGACTGGATATTTTATAAAATGAATAGTCAACAAAATCATTGAATATAGCTAACCCTTATAGCTTATAGCTAACCCTTATAGCTTCTAGCTAACCCTCATGCCTATTCTGTTCTCATTCCCAAACCTTTCTCACGGTCATCTCAAGGCTGGACTACTGTAACACTCTCTACATTGGCCTTCCTTTGTCGGTGATCCGGAAACTCAAGCTGGTGCAGAACGCTGCAGCTTGGCTGCTGGCAGGCGTTCCAACATGCTGCCACATTACTCCCATCTTACGTGAACTGCACTGGCTCCCAGTTGAATTCCGGATTACCTTCAAAGTGCTGGTATTGACCTTTAAGGCCTTGAATGGTCTGGGGCCAGTGTACCTAAGGGACCGCCTCGCCCTATATTGTCCCACTAGACCACTGCGTTCAGAGTCACATAACCTTCTGGTAATCCCTAGCTGTAAGTCCTTCCACTTGACTTCAACATGGAAGCGAGCTTTCCGTATTATTGCACCAACACTTTGGAATGCGCTCCCTCCAGAAGTCCGTGCTCTTCCTAGCTTGCTGGCCTTTCGGAAGGCCTGCAAGACTTTGTTATTCCAACAGGCATTCGGCCTTTAAATTGCAGGCCCTCTGCAATTAGAAACTGCAGGCTCTCTGAGACCTGCTATTATGTGTGTTCAAATTGTTGTATTGTTTTAGGATTTTTTAAATGTATCTTTTAATGTATTTTATATATGCGGTTTTAACCATATTTTACTACGTGTAAATCGCCCCGAGCCGGATAGGAGTGGCGATGGATAAGTCCAAATAAATAAATAAATAAAATTCGAAACTTGTAAGAACCTCTACACTTGCCATGTTTTAAAGATTATCCAACCTGTCCATATGCTTAGATTATACTTGCAAGAATATTTGGCCATGTTACATTTCTTTTCATCGCTAAACAGCCTTCAGAATTTTGTTTTTCAGTCCAGTTTCATTGCCTACCTTCATTCTTTTGAAAACAACACAAGGGATTACAGTGATTACAATATGACTTCTTAGTTGAATAAATAGTTGGAAACCCAATATTCAGAATGAAATGTAGTGTGGGTATTTGCATAAATATTTGATGGTGGCCATATGTAACATTGTCACGATGAAGATTAGTGCAAAGTCACAAACAGTCACGGAAGCTTTTATTACGGTAAGTCCTTGCAGGACCCTATGAGTATGTGTGAAGAAAAACCCATCTTGTGTGTAATTATCCTGTTCAGCTGGTTAAGTAGGTCAACCAGCAATCTTGCACCACACCCAAAGGGCTATAATTGTTTGAATTATTTTCTGTATGTTTGGTGATGCTGTGATGGTGTTGGTGTGTGAGCTGATGCTGGAGTTATAGCAAGAAATGCTGAAGGAGAGATCCTGAAGAAGTGTTGGGCCTGTGGCTTCTGGGGTTGTGGGGGTGTGCAGTGATCTGTGTGATTTTCAGTGCAGGGCCAGGGTGATGAAACTCTGGAAAAGCAGTTAAGGGAATTTAGTTTTTCTGAGAGTCCAGTGGGCGGGAATTGAGACGCCTGGCGTGCTGATTCTAGCCGCAGCTGTTACTTTCCCAGGGAAAAGGGAGGGAAATGTTAGGATGTTGAGATCTTGTTATTAGCCCTGCGAAGGTTGAAATTCAGTTCCTTTCGATTCTACTGCAAGCAGTTCCATGAACTCCTGGTTTCATGATTTTTTGGTCATTCATGACAGAACTTTGAGCTTGCCTTTTTTGGGACTAATCTACTTTTAAGTACTGTTGCTTCTTAGTGGATTTATATTCAGAGACCTTACAATTTAATTAGCCTGAGGCTTTGGGGACATTTCCTGGGATTTTCTCGAATGCTTTTTGCCTTGGCTATTTTCATGTTTACTGTTATTTTTTTGGACATTGTTTACTTCAATAAATAGACTGTTGTTTCCAGCCGTGGTTGTGTGAATATTTAAAGGGCCCTGGTTCACGGCTGGTGTGCGACACTTAGCTCTGGGGAGCAGTTTGGCTATGGTAGAATAGCATTTACTTCAGGTTTATTTTTCATCTCTCATTTGCTATAAAGATGAAGACGTTCTATTTTACGTTTCTTACAACGACTGTGTAAGTTTGTTGCGATGCTTATTTTATATGCAACATTGCCAGTTTTGTTTTTCTCTGCAAAGCAAAGAGAGTAAAGATTTTCTGTTCACTTTTGCTACTGGCCTGACTTTTGCATTTGGACTCTGGGTACTGGGCGTTAGGTTAACACACGTGCTGCGTAATAGCTTTCCCCTCTGACCAAGGAGCGAACTCACACATTTGTCTTTGCGGCAGACTTTATACAGTGGCTGAAAACTGGAATACTTCTCCAGCCTCCTCTCCCAATACTTCCAGATAACTGGAGACTTCTTACTTGCAGCAGGCTGGTTTTGTAGTCCAATTCTTCTTGATGCTCCAACCGTCAGTCTCTCAAAACTCCAACTCCTCAGCAGGGGCGGTCCTACCTGTAGCCAGGATTTTGATTCGGGGGGGGGGGGGGGGCTGAGACCGGGTGGAAGAGGGTCTACCCTAGCAAACCTTTTGTATTGTTACCCCAATAACTTCATGAATGTGGGATATAATGAGCATGGTGATCAGATCATGATATGAATAAGCATAACAGTTTAAATAATGTACCAGTAAGGCCTTCTCACGGACCACCCTGAGAATTTCGGGGGGGGCTGAAGCCCCCTAAGCCCCCCCCTGGATACATGCCTGCCGGTAGGCAAAGGAAGCCGCTGTGTGGGGCGCCATCTGGGTAAAGGGCACATTCCCCCGCCCGCCAGACAGCGTCCGGCCGATGTTCCGCTTTTGGGCCTTGTGCGCTCCGATGCCGCATCATAGCAAACCTCCCTGTATGCCGAATAGGGAGTGCTGTGTTTACAGGCTTCTGCACCTGCGCACAGGAGCTTCTGGACATGCGCGGAGGGGGGGCAAAATAATGTTGGGGGCGCGCCAAAATAATGTTCACTTACCATTTAAAATTACCTTAGACCGCCCCTGCTCCTCAGCAACCTTCCAACTCCTTCGCCTAAACAATTTTGCTCCTTTATTACCCCAGCAGTTACTTCACCCTGGCTGTAATTACACAATTTTGACCAGGTTATTTGGCTCTTACTGCATGCTGCTCTGATCCTTACACTACTTGTTACTTAAGAAATGATTTTAAAAAAACCTCTAATAAACTGACAACTGTTTAATGATTTCAAATCAATATGTGAAAAACAGTCCCTTTCCTCCACCTTGAATACCTGTTTTTCATAGCTCTCTTTTATTTGCCAGGTTACAAAACTGATTACAACTGAGGCCCAAACTGTTAGGACTCACTGGTCAGGTTCTACTCATTTTGAAGTCACTTCTTCCTTCCCTTTCTTTCAATAGTTTACAGTTCTTCTGTATCAAAGATAAAATAATTTTGCCCCAGACAGACTACCATTTCAACATCCTTCTCAGGCTCCAGGTGTTCCTCCAAACACTCAGCCATGCCGAACTGCCATACCAACTGAGCCACTCTGGCTTAGAAGCCTCATTACCTTAAGAGAAATACCGTACCTTAGCCATGGTATAAATCAATTATTGTTGTGCCAAATTACAATGGAATAGCAATTTAGCCAGGATTGAGGATTTGTAATCTTAAATTAGATAGCCAATGATCTTTCTAGCCACTCAGCTCTGAAGTAGCAAAACACAAATTTTCAAGGCAATGTTTTGCTGTGGCCTCTTTAGCAAGAAGCCAAGCTGCCACAATTCACCAGTGAGTTACTCCAAGTAAATGAATAGACCTTCTAAGGCTACTTTGCACATTGTACTTACTTGCTTAGGCAATCCCTCGTAGCTTGAGAATGATGGTCTTCCAGATGTGGTGTCTTGCGGTGGGTCCGTAGGTGGCTGTGGAGCCCTATTCTTGATCCGCATGTTCTCCCACAGTGAGGACATCGGTTTCCAGGTGGAAGGCAGTCCCGGTCAGGGTTGGCTTGATGTGCCTTCCTCTTGGCACGTTTCTCCCTTTTGCCCTTCATTCATGCCTCTTCAAATTTTGCAGCACTGGTGGTCACAGCTCACCTCCAGTTAGAGCGCTCAAGGGCCAGGGCTTCCCAGTTCTTGGGGTCTATGGCACCGTTTTGAGCCAATCTTTAAATCTCTTTTCCTGTCCACCAACATTACATTTCCCATCCTTGAGTTGGGAGTAGAGTAACTGCTTTGGGAGATGGTGATCAGGCATTCGGACAATGTGGCCAGTCCAGCGGAGTTGATGGAGGAGGAGCATCGCTTCAATGCTGGTAGTCTTTGCTTCTTCCAGCATGCTGACATTTATCCACCTGTCTTCCCAAGAGATTTGCAGGATTTTACGGAGGTAATGCTGATGGAATCGTTCCAGGTATTGCGTGTGACATTTGTAGACAGTCCACATTTCGCAGGCATATAGCAGGGTTGGGTGGACACTGGCTTTATAAGCAAGCACCTTGGTCTCCCTGGATGTCCTGGTCCTCAAACACTCTGTGCTTCATTCGGAAAAAGGCTGTACTTGCAGAGCTCAGGCGGTGTTGTATTTCAGTGTCAATGTTGACTTTTGTGGAGAGGTGGCTGCCAAGGCAGTGGAAATGATCAACATTTTCTACTGTTACACTATTAAGCTGTATTTGGGGCATTGCAGAGGGATTGGTTGGTGCCTGCTGGAAGAGCACTTTGGTTTTCTCGATATTCAGTGAGAGGCCAAACTTCTCGTATGCTTCTGCAATGGTGTTTAGAGTGGCTTGTAGGTCTTCTTCTGAATGTGCACAGACTATGTTGTCATCAGCATATTGGAGTTCTATAACAGATGTTTTGACCTTGGTTTTGGTTTTCAGTCTGCTGAAATTAAATAGCTTGCCATCTGTCCAATAGATGATTTTCACTCTTGTGGAAAGCTTCCTATCAACAGCACATTGTACTGTTTCAACAAAAAATGGTTAACCAAAGAGGCAGACTTAGGTTCTGTATAAAAAGTACAATTTTATTGGCCTTTTGCAAATGGGAGTGATCTAGTGTGATCCACACAAATCAGACACACTCAAAGCTATAATAGTCTGCAAAGTACTAATATACCCTGCTGAAGCCATGTTGATGGAAGTGAGAAAATGCCTATTTGGTTAATCAGTTTATGTCAAACTGTGTTACATAATTGTTACCAAAAATCATGCTTAACACTCTGATTGTTGCTGTCTAGCTAAGTAGCTGCTGCCTTTGCACAGCATGCCACAAAGTTGCCTGAACTGCCTCTTTTTCTGATAACTTTCAGGCAGTTGGCAGTTTGCTAGTACCAAAGACTTCTAAAACTTGTCTTGCGATGTCCTTAGCTTGTTATTATGCCCTTCATGCTTTTGATATCGAGGTGACCCCACCCTTTCCCAGGGTTCTGTGAAAGACAGTCAAAAACGCCCTTATGATCTATACATCCCTGCGCCTGGGGGGGGGGGGGGTTGCCTTGTGCTAATCCCAAGGAACCCCACAAAGGCAAGATGGCTTCACCTGGCCCAGGACAGCTCGGGATCTGTAGTTCATTTCTACCTCCAAGGACTCCCCTGAGGCAACAGAACATTGAACTTTTCCCTGCAACTATACTGGACCCACATGGACTCTGTTTTATGAATTTTCCCTTCCTGGACTTTATCTCAAGACTTCTGCCTACATGAATTGAATCCACTGAAGCCCTCTTTCCCCCGCCCCTACTCAAAAGGAACATTTAATCGCTCCCAAAGCCTGGACTTTTCTCCCAATATTCTCCTGGACTCTCTTTATGAAATAACTGGGTAAAATTGGCAAATAAAATGAAAAATAAAACTAGGAGTGATATCCCCTTTCCCCAAGCTTCATTATACCTCCCCCGTATGCCCCTCCTCATGAAATGTATTTTAAAAGATAGCAAAGCTGACCAAAACTGCATGACTCAAACCTGAAATTCCAAAGGACCATTTGCATGAACAATAGGTGGTGATCAGCTCCTTTTCCTGTTCTATCTCAGGGCCACCAAGCTGATTAATCAAAAAGATCCATAGACTCTGATTTCTGAATCGCCTATCAGAGGATTATGGATCACCTGGCAGACTTTTATTATTTATCAAAAAGGGCCATCCCTGTGAGCCTCGGAAACTCAGATATGGCCACAATATCTTTTTATCACCCTCCATGACACTGAAAAGACTCACCCTACAGATCAAGATCTGTAATTACCGGCAGGAAATGACAGATCTTGAATTCTCTGTTGGCACAGCCAAAAAGAAATGTTTGTTGCAAACTTGAGGCAATAGCCAGGGAGGTTTGCAGAATGCCTGGAGTTCTCACCTCAAAACTTCATTAACACATCTAATCTTCAAAACCCTGACCTCATTGTTCCATCCATTTCCCCCTCTCTCTTCCCATTGGCTCAGATCCACAGCCAATTGAGGCAGGCGGGCGGGAGATTTGAATCTAACTGCTCTGGAAAATGTATAAAAATGCTTGAAAGATTGAAATAAAACATGTCAGCATGGCCTATGATTGCTGCTGTCATCCTTTCTCAGCTGGGATAGTACTTTATCGGTGCGCACACTTCCGGATCTTGGTGAGAACCTACTATTGGGACTTAGGGGGCTATTTTGGCATTTCTTTCCGCCCACCATGGTTTTCCATCAAGGACCCTCGCTTTAGAGGAACCTAGGGTCTCAGCCTCTAAGGCAAGACTACCCTAAATTCATATCCTCTATCACTTTACCAACTAACATTATCTTATCTGTGTCTACAGTGTGACACGCCTGAAGATGCAAAACAAGGACACTTCACGCAAACCAGGGAGCTGCATTTCCATTCTATGTAGCGTGGTTATAACATACATCTCGTTTTCAAACGTTTTGAAGCTTTCCAAGTGCAGAATGAAGCACAGGGACTGTAGAAATTATTATTGTTTTTATTTTCAAGCACAACTTGGAAATTAAACAGATTTTGTCACAGGCTGAAAATACCAAGAGAATCTGTTATAGATACAAAATAGATTAGACTTGTTGCTGGCTTTGTAGAATTTAATTTAGGCTCGTAAAGACATAAGCTATCAATGGTTTTTTCAGCCCCACCCACCCCACCAGCCACAGTGTAATTAATAAACATCCCTTCACTTGAAGTTTTGGAAATATACAAAATTTATTATTTCCTCTTTCCTGGTAGTACAATACTTAGCATACCAAAAATGCTTTGAAATAATTTATTTGAAAAGTGTCCCCACCCCCAAAAGCCTTTAATACCATTGCTTTTGGTAAAAGATACTTTATCTAGATCCTGTTATTCAGATAAAGGAATTGAGTCAAGTTCTACTAACTGTGTTTCTCTGCTAGTTTCCCACCAAACAACCAGGCCAGTCCCATATTTTAGCATCCACTTCATCACATTTACTAAATTTCACTGGATGATACACTTAAAATGTGGTAACCCACTGTGTTTATCACATTAGAATGGGTTCAAGTGTGGGGTAGGGTATTCTTTGCGTATTTTAAGTGTGGGGACCAGCATTCTTTTCAAACATTTCAGGAGGTGGTGGGAAAGTGAGTTTTTTTGGAAGTGATCAAGATGTTTGGCCAATTCTGTAATGTGATAGCATTTGTTGCTCTCAGATTTAAAATGAAGCGTTTCCCCAATTTATGGGAGGGGAAATTGTCGGAGGAGCCAAAAGAACCCTTGTTAGGGAAAATCATCTGTTTTATTTCAAAATGGAGGATGACTGAACTCTCTTCTGCCAAATCCTTCCCTGCTTCAGTGTGATGAAGTCCTATGTAGCAGAACCTAACATTAAGGACCAGAGAAAGGAATTCCACATTCAGATCCTTTCCTTTTAATTTTGGAAGACATTCCTATGTCAAAGCAGAAGTAGTGGCTATTGAGACTTATTATTTCATCAAATAGGTGCAGAAAAATAGAAATGTGGTACTTTGTATGAGCATACACTGTGAGATGTTGTTGCAATCTGAGAGAGATGCCTTACAAGGATGTATAAGTCCATAGGCTTTATATATACTATTAAAATTTGTATTTTGGTTAACTGAGTATATGTAAATGATACTAGTAGGACTTGAATGCAGAGGACAATCAACAGTTTAAATTAATATTAAGCTCTTGTCTGCAGCTTTAATTAGAGAGCCCTGTAAACAGGGGCGGATATTAATGTAGGCGAAGTAAGTGGCCGCTTCCGGGCGAAACGTGGCCAAGGGAGCATCCGGCCGCAGCCGCCAGGTTCGGCGCACCATGCCATTGCTGTGGGTGGGCGGAGCGCGGGCGGGAGGCTCCGCCCTGGCTGCAAAATGTTCCCTGGCTTGTCCTTTTCGGCCTCTTGGGAGTGCATTTAGCAACTCTGTCCACCAGAAGCGCTCTGTTTTAATAGCGCATGTCCAAAACTTTCACGCATGCGCCATCGGGTCGGAGCGCTTTTGGTGGACGGAGTTGCTAAACGCACTCTGAAGAGGCCGAAAAGGACGGGAGAACATTTTGCACCTGGAGGCTCCACCCTGGCTGCAAAATGTTCCCCCATCCTTTTCATCCTCTTTGGAGTGCGTTTTGCTACTCCCGCCACCAGAAGCGCTCGGTCCCAATAGCACATGCGTGAAACTAGCTGTTTGTGCATGCGTCTTCCGGCTCGCGAGCATGCGCCATCATCACTAGACTGAAGAGCCAGGGGGTGCCAAAAAAAGGTTCGCTTACTACTATTTTTTACCTTTGTCCAGTCCTGCCTGTAAATTACACTTAGGAGCTCATCACATTGAGGCCTAGAAGCTAGGTAACAGCAGGGGCATTTGTTGGGCAATGGGGCAAATCTGTTGGGCAGCATGGGAACCTGTCACTCTGCACCCCGCATCGCCTCCTTCCCCATCTCACAGAGGGAAGTGTAACTGTCCCTGTTCTATTTAAATGGAGGGGGAGTATATGGCCCGAGAAGCAGAGAAACTGAGGCTTAGACCTACACTACCCTATCTTCCAGGATCTGATCCCAGATTATCTGCTTTGAGCTGGATTATATGAGTCTACACTATCAGATAATCTGGGATAAGAAGATAATCTAGGTTCAACTCCTGGGATATAGGGCAGTGTAGAAACAGCCTGAGTGGCTAAGAGAAACTTTGCTTTTAATGACAAAGGTGGGACTGCTGTACAGCTCTGCTTATCAGCTAGCAAGAGTGTTGGAGGTGCATGTTTGACCATACCTTCCAACTAGCAGAGATAGTCCTAATTAATGTTGTATACAAAGTATTAGGTTATCTTATAAACTGGATTGAGTTTATGTTATTTTATGTTTTGCTTTGATTGTCTATTTGTTTTTGGGCATTGAATGTTTGCCATTTTGTTATTTTTTGAAAACCGCCCTGAGTCCCTTTGGGGAGAGAGAGCGGGTTATAAATAAAGTTTTTATTATTATTCCTCTATTATCTCACTTTTTCTTTTTCTTTCTTTCTTTCTTTAAAATGTTTGTATCCCGACCTTCTCACCTCCGAGGAGGGACTCAGACCGGCTTACAGCAAAATTCAATGCCATACAAATTTAAAACATCTTAAAACAGCATATTAAAATACATAAAAACAGAGATACATAAAACCACATTGCCATTAAAACCACATTCAGCTCGGTCTAAAAAAATGGTCACCCATTTCAGATTGAAATCAATCTCAGTTTATTCTGGGAAGGCCTCGTTCCACATCCAAGTCTTCACCCGCCTCCTGAAGGACAACAGGGAGGGGGCAGATCTAACATCGCTTGGGAGGGAGTTCCACAGCCGAGGGGCCACAACAGAGAAGGCCCTGTCTCTCATCTCCACCAGACGCGCTTGCGAAGATGGCAGGATCAAGAGCAGGGCCTCTCCGGAGGATCTTAATGTCCTTGATGGTTCATAGGGGAGAATTCGTTCGGACAAGCAAACTGGGCCGGAACCGTATAGGGTTTTGTAGGTTAAAACCAGCACTTTGAATTGTGCTCGGAAACTAATTGGCAGCCAGTGGAGCTGGTGTAACAAGGGAGTTGTATGCTCCCTGTACCCCACTCATGTTAGTAACCTGGCTGCCGAGCGTTGGACTAATTGCAGTTTCCGAGCAGTCTTCAGAGGCAACCCCACATAGAGAGCTTTGCAGTAGTCTATTCGAGATGTAACCAGAGCATGGACTACCGTGGCCAAGTCAGACTTTTCATTTCTAATATTATAATAACTCAGTTTGTATCTCTTATCCTTCTCTCCAACGCCCCCCTTGTGTTCTCAGTGTACTTCAGTTGCTGCAAACTGAGTTCAAAATACAAAAGTACTTTGCCCTCACTTAACTCTGACTTGAGAGGAAGAGAGGAAAAGTGGAATATTTCCTATGGGCTCAGGCAAAAGCAAACCACTGCAGGAGTGTTGTAGTTGCGTATTCCTGCATGGCAGGGAATTTGGACTAGATGGCCCATGTGGTCCCTTCTAACTCAAGGTTCTATGATTTCATGGAAAAATTCCATGGTAATTAAAACAGAATCATAGCACTATAATTGTGTCAGTATGAAACATAATTGTGATATCCCAAGAGCAACTCAAGTAACATGAGTTTGCAAATATCTGTTGATATGTGTATATACTTATGTCTTTCTATATTAAATGGAATATTTTTCTGATTTTTGTTCCATTGTCTAAACTTTGCTTTATAATTTTCAGATGCTGGGGAAAACAGACATTCTGTAAGTATGCATTTCTTTTGAGCCATAAAAAGTGAGGACATAGTTGTAAAAGTTGTAGTTTGAGGTGACTAATTTGTCTCAATGTGTATAATCTGTAGCCTATCTCAGCTCTTACAACATATAGCTTTTGATAGTATGCATAATTCACATCAAAAATAATGGAAGAGAGAACTGGTCAAGT
The DNA here is from genome assembly GCA_030556195.1 of Anolis apletophallus. NCBI lineage: Eukaryota > Metazoa > Chordata > Lepidosauria > Squamata > Anolidae > Anolis > Anolis apletophallus. The sequence goes on along the minus strand of JARBWK010000001.1, from coordinate 160,701,896 downwards.
ATAATTCTTTAAATTATTAGACTGATGGATTAAAACCAGAGCTGACTCGCAGTTGGCTTTCAATCCTCTCAAAGGGCACGTTTACACCAATCCATTATCCTGAAGAACAGGTTAATCTGTTCCATGGCATCTTGATGATACACAGAGCTGATTCAGTTTAATGTAGCCTTGAACCATAATAACAGAAGTTGCGGATTGCTTTGAATTCTCCCCAAGAATCTAGAACAGCCCGTAACTGTATAAACCAGGGGTTACCAAACTAAGGCTCACTATCTCATCAGCCAAAAGCAAGTTTATGTTGCTTAAAATTCTTCATCATTTGAAATATTGTATTGTTCTTTCGTGCTTTTTTGCATTACAAATAAGATATGTGCAAAGTGCATAGGAATTAATTTGTGTTTTTTAAAATATATATATATAGTCTCTCCCCACTCCCCCGGGTACCAATAGCTGTGAATTGGCCCTCTGCTTAAAATGTTTGACGACCCCTGAGTCGGAATCAGCTGCAACTGCATATGTGGCTACTATCCCGTATTCCCCACGCTTGAGCAGCTCAGGGATATAGAATGCCCTCACTGTTTTCCTGCCATTCTTATCATCACAGCATGCCTGGTGTTGGTCCTTCGTCACATGGAGTGACATCGGCTGAAGTGCCAGGACAGTCAGAGAAGGGAGGGGGGAAAGAGTCACTCTGCTCCCTCTGGGTGATGTGTAACTGTTGCTTGCCACGTCTCAACCACTGTGATGAGAATGGGAGAGAAGCAGGCAAGGATTACCCATAAGGCCAACCTAGGCCATGGCATAGGGGTGCAAGCTGGGGGGGGGGGGCGCAGATCACACACCAAAAAAAATTGAAACAAATAAAAATGCAACGCACATGGAGATGAGCAAGGAAGGAAACCGGAAGTCCTCCTTTTCGGTGCTGCCCCTTCCTGAATACCAGCTCCTGCCTCTGCTATTGTTGCGCAAACTGCATATGCGCAGGGACTCTTGACACTGACGTCGATGTCGACAGGAGGAACAGTTTATTCCCTCGATGCTGACAGCATCCACTTGCTGGCTCCTTCAGTGCAAGTACAGGAAACTCCATTGCGCAATCTGCGCATGCCCGAACACCATGAAAGCTGGTATTCCTCCTCCAACACAAGGAAGAGACTCCTCCTTACTGGTGAGAGAAGCGCAACTACCGGCTACGGCACATGCACAAACCCCAGTACAGGAGAGAAGCCCAACACGACAAGCCCCGGTATCGGGGAGAAGCACGGCATCGGTACAGCTGCTAACTACAACACATGCGCAATCCCCGATACCGGGTAGGAGCCAAGTGCCTCAAGCCCCGGCATCAGGGAGGAGGCTCCCCCCCCCCCATTCCTGCATCCATAGTGCCTGCCGAGAGGGAAACTCCTGTGGCGGACTTAGTGGGGCCACACTGGGAGAGCTGGATGCAGGGCCTTAAGGGGTACGAGCGGATGAAAGGATGTGAGGGGTGTGTGGTAGAGGTTGGCTTAAAGGGGGCGTAATTCCAAAGTGTGGCCTAGGGCGCAAAAAGGTGTTAATCCGCCCCCCCCCCCCAGTCACTCTGCTCCCTCTGGGTGATGTGTAACTGTCACTACCCTCACTGTGATGAGAATGGGAGGGAAGGGGTGGTAAGGGTGGCCCTTTGACAGAACCAAACTGGGTTCAGTGCCTCTGAACAGTCAGGACTCCCTCCCATATCCACAGGGACCAATGGACTTTAAGTGAAAACCTTCCCAGGACCAATCTGGGATTCGCCACCCTAGACTGGCTCTGGGATAAAGGGTCTGTGAGAAGACCCACCCAGAGTTTGCATTTTTCCTCTGTGGACACAGAGGGCTGGCTGTACTTCACTTCTGAGAGGAGCAAATGTTTGCTACCGTATACCTTCTTCTCTTTCATAAACGAGGACTATGTACCCCCTTTGCACCTGTCAAAGTGCAATGTCAAAAGAATTAAGCAAGAAGAGTTTTTACTGGGCAGTAAATCTAGAGACAGTCCAGAGAAATACTCTGGAGTGGCCCTGGAGGCCCCCATAGGCACCTGTCAAATCCACTGCCATGATGGGCTGGTGGGTTGGGCCATGCTTTGGGATTCTGTATATTTTGTTCATGTCCTTTCTATCCATGAGCAATGGACCTTTAGTAGTTTCCTCCAACTCAAGAAAAAAAGTAGAAACAAAGCTGAAATTTGAAAAAATTCTCATTCTGAGAAATGAGATTTTTCCATTTCCATCTATGCTTTTTCCTTTGCTTGATATGAAAGGCAGCTCCTTATCTCCATCATCCATGAATCAAATCTATCTATGAATGAAATATTTCAAGATTTAATGCCTGAGTGTGTTTGGGAAGTGTGGTGCAGGCAAGTGTGAAATAAATGCATCCATGCTCTTCTGCTGGGGAAAATTCTTAGAGATAATTCCATAGATGCATGCTTTCCACACACCCACATTTCCCTGGATCATGACATTCCTGACACATCCAGATAAAAATCTGCCCTGGAGACCAGGACTCAGCAATGGGTTCAAATGACAAGAAAGGAGATTCCATCAGAACATGAGGAAGAACTTCCTGACCATAAGAGTTGTTCAGCAGTGGAACTCTCTGCCTCAGAGCCTGCTGGAAGCTTCTTCCTTGGAGGCTTTGAAACAGAGGCTTGGATGGCCATCTGTCAGGGATACTTTGATAGCGCTTTTCCTGTATGGCAGGAGGTTGGACCAGATGGTCCATGTGGTCTCTTCCAAGTCTATGATTCTATGACTTCGCCTTATGGTGAACCGAGAAATGAGAGATCTTCAAGTCACTCTGTCATCAACAACCCTGCTCAGGTCTTGCGGACTCAGGGCAACAGTGACTTCCTTGATTTAGTCTATCCACCTGGAATGCAACCTTCGTCTTTTTCTACTACCTTTTACCTTTTCCAACATAATTGTCTTATCTAATGGGGTAATCTTCCCATGATATTTACAAAGTTTCAGGCTGGTTTTTAGGGAGATTTTGGCCTTTATTTGCTCTGGAACCCATTTCTTTGTATTTTGGTATTCACAGTTTTCTACTTCAGCCATATTTAAATGAGGCAAGTTTCATTGTATTGTTGACTGTGACACTTTCAGAATCATATATAAAATTGCAAACACAAAGGAATGGACAACCCTGATATATTAGTATTCAGTAATATACCTTCACATTCCAAAATCTTGTTTGCTTCTCTCATAGCTGCCCTTCCAAGTTCTAATATTTTTCTGATTTCTTGACTGCAGTTTGCATTATGAGTCAAGATATGGAAGATCTTTTACTATTTTGATGACTGCATCATGTACATTAAAGCCATGTAAGTCATCTCTGTTCATTGTTTTCATCTTCTTAATCTTCAACTCTAAATCTTCAATACGCTGATGACGCCCAGCTTCTCTTAAAACTAGAACCTGGAACAACTTCAGTACCAGATAACTTCACCCGGTGTCTTGGAGCGGTAACAAGATGGCTACGTGCCCATAAATTGAAAGTAAATCCAGCAAAAAACTGAAATCTTGTGGCCTGGCCGCCCATCAGAATTGGTTGGTCCATTACCATCTTTTGAAGGGGAACTGTTAGCGCCCTCCCCCACTGTGAAAAGTCTCGGTGTTATCCTGGATTCCTAAATGACGGTGGAAGCCCAGATTGCCTCCACTAGTAAAAGGGCCTTCTTTCATCTACACCAAGCGAGGCAGTTGGCGCCTTATTTACCAACAGAGGCGCTGGCTACGGTAATCCATGCCACGGTTACGTCGAGGCTGGATTACTGCAATGCTTTGTATGTGGGCTTACCTCGAGCAGCAATTAGCAAGATCCAAATTGTGCAAAATGCAGCCGCTAGACTCCTGATAAAACATCAATGAGGTGCCATATAATGCCATCCCTACAGCACTTGCATTGGCTGCCAGTTGAACACAGAGTCCTCTATAAGACTCTGGTCCTAGCATTCAAGGCCTTTCGAGGTCAGGGTCCTCCATATCTAAGAGACCGTTTAATGCCACTCCACCACCAGAGACTGCCACGGTCAGCTCATGAGAATCTCCTCTATGTCCCTGGCCCTAGAGAGGTTCGTTTGGAGCCCACAAGACAGAGATCCTTCTCAGTCGCAGCCCCAATCTTGTGGAACTCCCTACCGCCAGACCAAAGAGCCACTCCTGATCTACATACATTTTTAGGGGCACTTAAGACATGGCTTTTCAGAAGAGCCTATGATTGAGTAACAAGCGGTGACTATGTAACCTGTTTATTTTAAATGTCTGGTGGAGGGCGACTCATAAGAAATAAAGTTAGTTAGTTAGTAAACCTGTTTTTGCACTATCTTCCTTGACTTTCTCAAATAGTGTTTTTCAAGTCTTTGCTATTTTCTGCTAATAGAATGGTGTTATCTGCGTATCTTAAATTTTTGTTCTTTCCTCGACTTTTATGCCTCCTTGTTCTGAGTCTTATCTAGATTTTTGCAAAATACATTTAGCATAAAAGTTAAACAATTTTATTTATTTATTTATATATTTATTTATTTCAAATATTTATAACCCACCCTTCTCTACCCCCGAAGTGTTCTCTTTCTTGGAATGTATGGCATTTCTAATCTGAGGGCCATTGTTTTGTCTTCTGCATTTGTTCACAAATTTTAGTTAGAAAGGAGAGGATTCTGTCACTATAGCTTGAAACAGCTCTATTGGTTAATAATAACAATAACAATAGTAATAGTAATAATTTAGCCAGTCAAGGTGGTCCCAGTGTTGATCGGCATACTGGGTGCAGTGCCTAAAGACCTTAGCCTGCACTTAAACACAATAATCACTGACAAAATTACCATCTGTTAGCTGCAGAAGGCCACCTTACTGGGATCTGCACGCATTATTCGCCGATACATCACATAGTCCTAGACACTTGGGAAGTGTCCGACGTGTGATTCAATACAACAACAACCAGCATAGAGATCTTATTTGCTGTGTACTAATCTTGTTGTGTTTCAAATAATAATAATAATAATAATAAATTTTATTTATTACCTGTCTCTCCTTTTGGCTTGAGGTGAGTCACAACAAAGTCATATACCGTATCTATAAAACCACACATTAAAAAAAGTTAAAATGCAACCATAAAAGCATATATTAAAATATACACATATTAAAATACATGAGACAAAAGTTAAACACAATAAATATAGAATGTGATTTAAGAGTCATAATTAAAACTGACTGCGTAGGCCTGCTGGAAGAGATAGGCCTTCAGTTGTGTTTTAAATACTGACAGCTGATTTAGTTGTCAGATCTCCCCGGAGAGGTAATTTCACAGTCTTCTTGGGGTGTCCAATGAAAGGGTGTTCTGGATGACAGTTGGCAGTCAGGTTCCCGCCGGCTGGAGTAAGCATCCCCCAGAGGACCTCATTGTCTTAAGAGGCAGCAGATTATGTGGGAGAAGGTGATCCTGTAGGTAACTTGGACCCAAGCCATGTAGGGCTTTGAATGTCAAAACCAATTCTTTTTACTTTGCCCAGAAATTATTTTATTTATTTATTTATTTATTATTTGGATTTATTAGTCGCCCCTTCCGAGAGGCTCGGGGCGACTTACACACATATAAAACCATAAAAACACAATAAAACGGACCAGTGTCCACAATTTAAAATTAAGCACATAAATATACATTAAAAGACTCTTAGTTGCCAAATTAATTGGCAACCAGTGGAGTGACTTTAGTATAGAGGTGATACACTTATATTTTTCTGTAACTAGTCTGGCTGACATGTTTCGAACCAACTGGAGTTTCCGAACTTGGCACAGAGGTAGCCAATGTGCAGTGCATTGCAGAAGTCCAACCATGAGGTTCCCAGTGCTACCATCTTTATTTCATCTGTTCCTGGTGATTTATTTTGCCTAAGTTCTTTAAGTGCAGTTTCCACTTCACTTTCTAAAATCATGGGATCATTAGCTGTCATCCATTTATCTCTTTTATGTTTACTTTTTTCATCATATATTTATTTCTTCTTGATCCATATTGTGTTCCCTTGCTAGTTGTATAGCATCCCCATTTTTGGTTTAAATTTTCCTTTGGTTTTCCCCCCAGATCTCATGAAAGAGGTTTCTTCTTGTTGTCTTTTTCTGTATTTCCGCATTGCTTATTCATTATAGGTAATTTTCTTTGCCCTTGTGCACAGGCCACTGAACAGTTAGTTGCACTCAGAAATTTCACCCTACTTCTGGCTCCTTTTCCATTTGCTTCTTGTCTCTCCTTAACAGCGTGAAGAGATCAGTCTGTCATCCAATGAGGCTTTTGTTTTCTTCTTGGCAGCAGATAATGCCTTTTTGCATTTCCCCCTGATTTAGGAAATGAAGCAGCATGTAGTCATTCACAGGAAATGTAGGTGCATACTCGAAATAATTTTTTTACTGTGACAAATCATCTTTATTGTAGAAATTTTACAGTCATGGGAGAAGGGTAAGGTGTATGGGGGGAGGGGGCTGGAGGTGCGGGGATGTTGGCTATGGCTTGTGATTAGGAGGGAAGGAAAAAGGGGAAAAAAGAAGAACAAAACGGGTGGGATAATTAAAAGACTTCCAGTTCATTCCACAGGGAGTTGCTACGAGATTCTTTTTCTTTCTTTTTATCATACCACTTCTTTCTGCTTTTCCTCTCCCTATTTCCAAATTTCATCAATCGGTACTATTTTCATTTCCTTGAGATATCTTATCAATGGTAGCTAGTCCATTTTATTCCCTTTATTTTGGTCGTAGATCAGGGATAGGGTCATCTATCGCCAACACCTATGACTCCTCGAACACTTTTATCAGCGCTGTCTTTGCACAATCCTAAATATACACTGGACCGACTATGTGACTAATGTTGCTGTCCTTGAGCAAGCAGGGATCACCAGCGTTGAGGCCATGCTATTGAGAACACAGCTGCGCTGGGCAGGGCACATCTCTAGGATGGAGGACCATCGCCTCCCAAAGATACTACTCTATGGTGAACTCGCCACGGGTCAGCGCAAGAGATGCGCCCCCAAAAAGAGATATAAGGATTCCCTGAAACAACATTTCAGGCTCGGCCAGATTGATCACCAGATTGGTCCACCCTGGCCTTACATCGGGAGGCATGGAGACGCACTATCCACAATGCTGCGGCCTCTTTCGAGAAGACACACCGAATGGGTCTCGAAGAGAAACGACAACGCAGAAAGAACCACAACTTGGAAACAACATCACCCAAGGAGACTTTCCACTGTGCTTTCTGCAACTAAACTTGCCTATCTCAGATTGGCCTTTTTAATCATCAATGCGCTTGTAAAAAGCGTGGGATGAGTCCTTCCTAAGTATCTTCATTCGCAAAGTAATGCCGAAAGAGATCAGGGATAATAAAGAGCCCTTATTTTGATAATCCATGTATCCCATTCCAGACGTTTCTGGTATAATATCTTTATTAGTTCCTTCTCATTTTTCATTACGATGTCCCGTATTGTCTCTTGTGATACAAAGCCCTTCTTTTTATCCTCCTTAAAACTGCAAGGCGGGACGTAGAGGGAGATGCGTTTGGATAAGTAAGATGGGCCAGAACCCTATAGGGGTTACTATAGTAAGACATGCTAGTCCTTTTTGGGGTGAAAGAATGAGAGCTATAAATGTCTGGCTCAAAATAGCAAGATTTGAAAGATGAAGAGCATACATTCCAGAGAATGTAGCTTGAGGCACGTGCAAAGGATTCGTGTTAGTCAACATTGGCATCCTCATGAGGATAGCAAATAATTATTCGCATTGTTTATATCTGGTTGGCACGAGACGAAGGTCACAGAGTCTGTTACAGTAAACAGATTTGATTGTATGAAGGAACTGGTGGTAACTCATCATAATTCACTGCAAAATAACATCTACCTCTGGATCTCAGAAGAGTTGACCATAGCAAACGTACCCCAAAACAGCATTTTGTGACTTTAATTTACTGTAAAATAAGTGCTAAAATAGGTGTGACCTGTTTTCAAGGGGAAGAAGATCCACAGCAACTGGAAAGCTACCAAGAAGAAGGTCCATTCCAGATTTTGGTGGGCCTTAGGCAGAAAATTGGATGTTTTCACCCTCACCATGTTGTGGTCTTTCTCTGTTTCTCAGTAAAATACTCCCATTAGACTCTTTGCCTCATACAGAATTCTGTCTCAAGCTGGAAACCATCACAAGCAAATGCTGAATTACTCGGAGAGGAACTGGGTGGGGGTTTCCTTCCTGGAATCAGAGCTGGCAATCTTTCTGTGCTATTTAATAGCTACTACCATTTTCTGGAAACATATTAAAAGGAAATATCTTAACAATGAGACAACTACTTCGCCAAAGACTAATTTGGTATTGTGTTTGACTTGCTCCAGCAATAAAGTTTGACTTCATCTGCTACTCCCTCTTCAACTCTTTCCCCTCCATCATCTTGAACGGCCCTTTTCATGTAGTTGGCCTGATAAAAATGTGTTTTAAGTTTAATCAATGCAGTGTACATGCTATATTTTAAATGGCAAGTTAATAAAGGAGTAAAGAATGCCATATTTTAGAATAAATTCTACTATTCGGATATGTCCATGATTTTATTCTGGATAAATTAAAGGAAGAAGTTCTGGGGAAAATATGAAGCTCAACTTCATCTACACTGCACAAAATCTGTAGTTTGACTCCACATTAACTGCCTTTCTTCCATGCTATGGAGTGTTGTAATTTTACAGGGCCTTTTGCCTTCTCTGGTGCCTCACCAAGCTACAAATCCCAGGTTTCCATATCCAAACTCCATTAATTCTGCAGTGGAGATGCACCCTTAGAAGGGGGTGTGGGTGCCTTTGCTAAGTTTCTGGTAATTCGGTATCTTTTATTGGAATGGGGTATTTCAGTAAATAATACAGCAGTTTTAAATATCATAAACAGTATTTTGATGTTAGTGAGTCTGTGAGACATATAGAAACTCCATAAATCCACAGAAGTAAAGTTAGATATGCCTCTTGAGTGACATTTTGCAGCCAGTCCTGCTCAAATGAGCTTACGTTGAAGTTAATGTCTATCTCCTTTCTTGATGCATGATGGCCATGGATAAGGGGATGAAAATATGGATAGTTGCCTGAATCAGGGAAAATTACAAGGGCGGGTCAATAAGTCCGTGACTTTTTTTTAATGAAACACAGGTTTTTGAATTTAAAAAATCATTTTATTTTTCAGCGTATTCTCCTTTGAGCTCTATACACTTTGTCCAATGTTTCTCCAATTTTTTTATCCCTTCCAAAAAATAAGATTTGTTGAGATCATCAAAATAGGTATTTGTTTGTGAGATGATTTCATTGGTGGAGTCGAATCTCCTTCCACCGAGCCATTTTTTCAGGTTTGGAAACAAGAAATAATCACTCGGGGCTAAATCCTGAGAATAGGGTGGATGAGGAGCAATTCGAATCCCAATTCATGGATTGTTGCCATGGCAACTGCACATGTGTGCATGATCGTACAACTAGTGGGTGAGCAAACACTAGATGGGCACCCATCTTGTCTTATGTTCTTATGTTAGCTTTCTCATACCCAAGTGAAACCACTGAGCCATGTGAGATGCTTATGGTTTCCACAATCTCTCGCACTTTCAATCTCCGATCGGCCAACATCATATCGTGATTTTTTTCAATTGTTTCGGGTGTAGAGACCTCAACTGAGTGTCCAAAATGTTTGGCATCTTCCGTGCTTGTACGGCCACAACAAAATTCAGTAAACCACTTTTTTACCATTGAAATGGATGGTGCAGAGTCCCCATAGTATTTATCAAGCTTAGCCTTGGTTTGAGTGATGGTTTTTTTCCGCAAAAAATAATGCTTAATGAGCACACGAAATTCACTTTTTTCCATTTTCTCCTCAAATCACACAGTAGTCTGCTATCAATGGCTGTCAAACACAAACTAAATGACGCAGCTTGTTCAAATTTTGACAGGAGTCAACTGACAGATGCCTGTTGACAGGAGCAGTGTTGCCCTTTCAGTTAAGAGGCGGGGAATTTAAAAAGTCACGGACTTATTGACCTGCGCTCGTATTAATCAATATATGATAAAAGCTGAATCCTGCATGTAGGTGTGGGAACAACAGAATTGGGTAGTTGCAGCCTGGGAACCACTTTCAGATTTCCCCCATCAATGGTCCCTAAATGTTTAAATTGTTATATAAACTGGCTGCCACTATCCATTGAATTTATGGTCAGGTAACAACAGGAAGCCACAGTTGCCAAAACATTCTAGATCCAAAGTATAGTCCTTCAGAAAAAATATTGTTATTCGTTAGTTGTAGATACATATTTTGTAATGTTATTGCAAACCCTTCATTATCAGTGATGGGGTTCCATTGTATTTCCTATATTGGGTGTCCTAGTTCCACACAATCCACCAAGAAGGCAAGCAGCCACACCAAAGGGATTACTAGGCATTGGAGAGTGAAGTCCTGAACAATGATGCACCAGGCTCCTCCCAGCAGTGAAGCATCATGCACAAAGCATTGCAAAGACATCTGCAGGGATTGGACACATTATTGTGCAGCACCCTACTCTCCAGTGACTCAGATCTCCTATAGTTGGTTCATCTGCCTGGGTTTTTGGGTGAGTTTGGGGTTATTCACAGTCATGGAAAGTGTGCTGTGACCATAAATGCGAATTGCAATATTTATGATGTCAGAACGTTGGCTTTCCCCAGCAAATCATGCATCTAAAATATACTTTTCCCCATAGAAAATTATTTGTATTATTAGGATTTTAAAATACTTTAATAATATGTGACTACTTGTTGAAAATCTCTCCCTTTGATACAGAACAAAACAAGGGTTCTTTTAAGAAAGATACAGTGGACTCTTGGTATTCACTGAGGTTCAGTTCCAGGACCTCCCATTGATAACCCAAATCCATAGATGTTCAGGTCCCATTATGTGCAATAGTGTAGTAAAATTACACAAAATAACAAAATCAAGACTTTTGGGGGGATTTTAAAAATATATTCTGGATACAGAGGGCTGATTGTACATCACTTTTGTCACCTATGGCATCCTTTCCCTCGTAAAGGAGGGCAAGCTTCTAGAGAGAGTGGTGGTCTCTCAGCTCCAAAGTTTCTTGGAAGAAACTGGTTATCTGGATTCATTTCAATCTGGTTTCAGACCTGGTTATGAAACTGAAACGGCTTTGGTCGCTTTGGTAGATGATTTCTGAAGAGAGGGGGAGTGTATTGGTTCTCCTGAACCTCTCAGTGGCATTCAATCAGAGGCGGTCTCAGCTATTCCGCCATGTAAGTGCCAGAGCGCCACCGGCTGGGCGGGCGTCACCGGCTGGGAGGGGCGCTGCAGCGCCACCTCGCTCGCGCCCCACCCTGCTGCCGCCGCAGCCGCCACACAGCCAGCCCCATGGGCCGGCTGCAGCACGCCTCCCGAAGCACGGACATTTTCGCGCATGCCCAGAAGCAACTACAGGCGATACAGCGCCGGTAGTTGCTTCTGGGCATGCGCGAATGTCTGCGCATGGGCACTGAGTGAGTCCCCCTGCGGGGGTGAGAAGCTACGGGTTACAAATACCATAAATAAATAAATAAATAAATAAATAAATAACTAAATAACTACTTACTTTTGTACATTGAAATCCAAACCTTTGTATTGCAGCTTTCTCTTCATAATATGGGGTTAAGACTACTGCACAGTATGTAAAAACATCTAAGGATTAAATACCGTGTGTAATTGAATGTCAGTGTTATTTTTTTATTTAAAATATTTGTATTAGTTTTTCAGAGGAAAGTTTAAAATTCAGAGGACTATTGCATTTGTATGTGTGTGTTTTTGTGGAATTAAGTATTTGCAGTATTTTCTGTGGAATCTTACAATATTTTAATCTTATTGCTTGCAGAGAATAGAAAGTTCTCCTGATGGGACTTAGAAAATTCAACAACAAGCGTCAGTAGAAACAAGCAGGAAGATGATCCACATGTTCCACACATTCTGCAGCATTTAGGTGCTTTCAGAAGTCACGTTTTGCTTGAGCTGTTGTGGGTAGCCCCTGTGGGGTGAACCTAACACACAGCATTAGTGCTGCCCAGCCATTGCAACATAGTGATGTACACTCCCAATTTTTGTTCTATATTTTCTTTAGTGTCACTCTAATCAAAGCAAAGTGTGTACATAACGATGAAAGGTTTGCAACCTTTCTTGTTTTCATCCTAGAAGCACTTACAGAAAAAAAGATAAGACTACCAAAGTGTTTATCATTTTTCTTGTTTTCTGTTCTAATCCTTAAAGCAACCACAGAGAAAAGATAAGCCAAAATGTGAAACAACATCTGCTCACTCCCTTGTGCTTCTTGGAGACTGTGGGATGCATCCTGGCAATTTATTGGTGACAGAAATGCTGCTGGTGGCAAAACATAATAGTTCTTTATTATTCCCCGATTTTACACATTTTTTCCATAGAGGAAAAGCCTAAAATTAATGTTAAGTGCCATTAACAGTTAACATTTGATACAATTTTTCATCCTCCATGGAATATTCTGATGCTACTTCTCTGGAGCAGGCAGGAAAAAGTGTTTGTGTATAGACCCATAATCTGTCATCACATTCATCTTTATAAGGTGCACAATAAAGATATCCTTCAAGGAGTTTGGTAAATTTGCCTGCCTCTTTTCTGTTGACATCTAAATTGTAGTACTATCATACTCAACTCAAGTTCAAGTCTCTGCAATGTTCAAAATGTGGGGATTGAAATACATTTGTTTGGGTAGAATTCTTATTTGGAAAGGCCAGTGTCGTCTCCCCCATCATGACAGCTATACCACACATTAATATGCACCCAGAGTTAAAACAGTTAAATATCAATGTTTTATACGCAAACTGTTGTTATTTCTGTGGTTACGTAAAGCATATTAAACCAGAAGGATAAATGTCCATTTGCCAAACTGTGTTTATTCTGACACTCCAAAACAGTGAGCTTTTTGGGCATTCTATAATTAAAAAATCAAAATGCTGCATTGGAAGGTTAAAAGCATACCTTTGAACTGAAAACCAACAACACTAAATAATGGCAGGAACTTTGCAATATGTCTAATGGCAATTGTAGATAGGATAATTTTGATCATGTTTCCATATCCAGATGTTATTACACTGAATCCAACAAGTATTTTATTAAAGAAATTATCCAAATGTCATTTGTGGTGATACTCTTTTTTTTCTTTACTTATAATATTTGCACGTAAAAGGGAGTTAAGAGGTATTGGACTCACACATAAGTTCGGGCTGTGGGCTGTGCTCAGGCATGTAGCCAGGGGGGGGGGGCTAAGGGGGCTTCAGCCCCCGAAATTCTCAGGGTGGTCCGCGAAAAGGCCTTACTGGTACATTGTTTAAACTGTTATGTTTATTCATATCATGATCTGATCACCATGCTCATTATATCCCACATTAATGGGGTTATTGGGATAACAATACAAAAGATTTGCTAGGGTAGACCCTCTTCCACCCAGTCTCAGCACCCCCCGAACCAAACTCAGCCCCCTCCGAAACAAAATCCTGGCTACGGCCCTGGCTGTGCTGAAAAGTTCTGAGAGATGAGGAAAATAAGAACAAGGGAAGTATCAGACATAATTAACTGAAAATGAGTGACATAACCTCTAATGCCCCATGACTCTCATCTAAGGGCATATCCATTAATACTACAATATCAAAAGTGCTATAAGTTGTAGTTCAATGCAGAGCTTGGAATAATTTTTAAGCAATCTATTACTTTTTAGTGTTATTAAAATAACAGATTGACACTGTTTATTATTTGAAGAATTTGGAAGCAATGCATTACAATTAGCATTACTCTGTGATTTTCTTCATATCTTTATGACCTATGGCCTATCTTTGTGAAATACATTTGTACTAATATTACTGTATGTTACAGTACCCAGCCCATGATACAGAGGTACATAAAAGAGTACATGATATTAAGGTACACAGTCATAACATATACTTTAGAAATATCATAAATGTTTTCTCACACAGTCAGCCTAAGGAACCTGAACACCTTTGGAACTTATTTCCCCCTCTCATATTCAGCCGTTCTACACCATTATGAAACTCTTTTTTTCTTATGACTTACAGAATTACTGTTACTGTTTTTATTATTTATTTACTGCATTTGTATACCACCCTTCCTCTCCGTTGGCGCCCCCTTGTTGTGGGGGAGAGGTTTGCGTACCCTAATGAAGTTGTGAGCTATGCTGGCAGTGGCATAATAGCCACCGGTAGGGCCTCCCATGCCAGACAGGTCACAACCGAAGGGTCTGACAAAAAGCGTCAATGGCTAGGATGGGCTCTCTAGCCTTTTGGCAACCATCCTAAGAGAAGGAAAACTCTAAATTCAAACCTGGGCAGATGGTGCTCGTTTCAGGTCTATGAGAAGGAAACCAAACCTACGACCTGAGGACCTTGCTGCCACCATCCTAAGCTAGCTAGGCCCCGGCAAACGAACCTTTGGTGAGGCCAGTTCTGTGCACGTTGCGCTCCACCAGAAAGGTCTCGAAGGACACATCCAACCTCCGAATCATCAACGAGCTTGTAGAAAGCATGGGATGAGTCCTTCCTGAATCTTTGTTCGGTCCAGCTGGAAGTTCTGCGCATGCTCCATTGGTGCGGCGCGAGGCAACTCCAGCTGGACAGAGACGCCAATCACCCTAAGCAAGGCCGAAAAGGAGGAACTTTTTGCAGCCAGGGCGGAGCCTCCCGCCTCAGGCTGCAAGAAGTTCCTCCTTTTCGGCCTCGTTTCGGGTGGTTGCCACCTCGGTCCATCTAGAGTCCCTCTGCAGCAATGGCGCATGCGCGGAACCTGGCAGCCGGATGTGCCCCTGACCACATGGTGCCCTAAGCGGGCGCTTACTTTACTTACCGTTAAATCCGCCCCTGTTTGTAAGAATACTTTTACCAGATGTGATGGTACAGAGAATTATTCTTGTTTGACCAATTTATGCCTGTGTTGCAGCTACACTAACAAAACACAGAGAAGCTGCTAGTTCCCGACTAACAACAAACACAAGGGGAATATATAGTATATATAATATCCACAATTGTTTCCAAAAGTACAATGTTGCAATGAGCCCACGAGGCACGCACAGGCCTTTTTAAAGGGCAATGGCTGCCGTGCCGAAACCCCGCCCCTCCCCACATGGTTTCCCCTAATTGGCTGGAGGCAAGCATCCCAGCATGCAAGCTGCTGCTTGCCTCCAAACGCTGGGTCTTTCCCAATTCACTTCCTGAGTTGGAACAAAGATGGCGATAGTGGCTTCAAAATGGCAAGGATACTTCTGGGTTCCCAAATCGCTTTGAAATCACTTCAAAAAGGAATTTGATCCGAATTTAATCCGAATTACGAAAATTCCAACTGGACTTAGCCATGCCTAACAGAAGGTGCTATATGAGTTGGAATTGATTTGAAGGCATACAACAACAACAAAGTCCCATTGAATTCATTATGGCTTACGTTTCATAAGCATATTTGGAACTGTACTCTTAAAGTTACTGTAGTTAAAATAACTCACCTGGCTTCACTAAAATCAAGGTCAGGGCCTTGCTGAGCTCTTTGGGACATTGTATACTGTGTTCAGAGATTTCCTGGAATATATCTTGGCATAGCGATGCTGCTGGCTTGTGTCAGTCTTTCCACTTGAAAAAGAATCAAAGATAGCATATCACAAAAAAGGTTTACCTTTCTCTTTCCTAAATGGTCACTGGAGTTTCCCTTGTGGAAACGCTCCGAGAATATTTTAGTTTCACTCTTCATCTGGGCATGTTTTTGCAGACTAATTTTCCATATTATATAGTATAAACATACACTGCTTTAGGTGATGTAAAAACATAAAGTCGCTGTATGTTAATCAGATGCCACCAAGGAGAGGGCCCTTGTACCATTAGAAATTGTTTCCTGTCTGGAATTCCCCTGTTTTTAAGAGTTGCTCTTTATTTACTGTCCTGATTTTAGAGTTTTTAAATACTGGTAGCCAGATTTTTTTTAATACTGGTAGCCAGATGTAAGACTGTTGTATGATGTAAAATCAATGCAGCAATATGATATGTTATGGCAAATTCAATCCACCAGTATTTCCACGCTGAGACAGCAAAAGCAACTACATGATAGATAGTGGAGTCTTATCCAAAAAGCCATCTTTCCCAAGCTCTGTCTCTTCTATATTTATTTATTTATTTTATTTACCTCATTTATACCTCGCCCATATCAGCCCGAAGGTGACTCACGGCGGTGAACAATTGGCACAATTCGATGCCATTTAAAAACATACATCAATAGGATAAAACATCTCATTACAATATCTTAAAAACATCAAAAACAATAAAAATATTTTTTTAAAAAAGTGTGTCGTCATATTTAGTCCATTATCCATTTTGTCGTTGTTATCATTTCTAGGTCAATTAAAAGTCAACTAATTAAGCTGAAGCTCCAAATGCTTGCTTGAAGAGCCAAGTTTTCAAAAAAAAATTAAAGGTAAGGAGGGAGGGAGCCGATCTGATATCCCTGGGCAGGGAGTTCCACAGCCTCGGGGCCACTACAGAGAAGGGATTTAAGATCATCAGGGGAGGCCTTGTCCCTTGTCCCCGCAAGACGTGCTTGTGAAGCCAGCGGGATCGAGAGAAGGGCCTCCCCTGATGATCTTAAATCCCTGGAGGGTTCATAGGGAGAGACACGTTCGGATAGATAAGCTGGGCCAGAACCGTCTAAATAAACCATCCTGCATCCCATATGATCATACAGCCTGTGAGACTCCAAGCTGGGGGTTTCCTCACTCAATTCCCAGCCTCACCCATATTATGGACATTATCTGGACATGTGTAACACAATAGCCCAACGGACAGGACAAAATGGCCCATTGCCTTTTCCTGCCCGCCTCGAGGGGAAGTAGCTACTCTTCACAATGCGCCTTTGTGTGTGGGACCTCTCACCACGGAAGGAAACCTGATTGTCTTTTTCTATGTCCCTTTCCTCTGCCATTTGCATGATTGTGCCAATATGTCCTGATTTGGACTTCTATGATCCAGAGCCACTGCGACTGGGTTGGCACCCCGATGGAGCTCTGCCATGACCATCCTGCACACAATAATCTTTTCCTGGGTAGAGCTAAGTACCCTCAATCATTATTATTATTTTTTCCTGTTGAATAAAGGGAAACCCATTCACCGCCACTCAATGCCCTTTGTCTCTTCACAAGCCATCCGCTCAGCCAAGCCCCCTTTCTGTGATTGGTCAGAATTGGGCTTCGCTACAGCTGATGGTGGGAAATTTGAAATTATTGTGTACAAAAGAGGCTGTATTTCTGTATTCCGGTTATTCTAGCTTTTTTGTGAATGCATGACAAGTTAGGATCTTATCTGCAGATAATAAAATCTTCCTTAGCTGAAATTACCTTAATTTAATTGGGGCTGATCTGTGTGCTTGCCACAGCAGGGACTCGCAGAAAAGGGGCAGCTCAGACTTATCACTTGTCTGAGTTTCTGCCAACAGGCTTCTTCCTGGTCTCACTGCCAGGGATTGCCTCCTAAATTGGGGCCAACAGTATGTGTCATATTTTATGTTTTATAAACTTTTGGAGATAGGAAGCCATTGAATCAAGATTCTGGTAACTTTTCACCGGCACCCAGGAATTCCCTCCAGTGTTTTTCCTAGTCATCACCTCAATAATGGACTCAAGCACCCATCATTTCTGGAATCAATCCATCCCTATTGGTTTCCACAAAACTGACTGTACATGGGACGACAGGATTCATATGCTGTGCCGCCTGCCCTTTGTGCAGCCAAAAGGACATTAAAGGACATTAATCACATGGCGCACCTCCAGTATGCCAGGAGGTCCTGCCCCACTTGTCCACAGTGCCATTTCACCTTTTCCCAGGCCAGCTCCCTCTATTCTTTTCAGTATAAAGAGGATTACATTATTTTTATTTGGGATGAAACCTTTTAGCTTGGGGTACTGTGCTCCAGATGGAAAAACTTTTTCTTTACCTAGCAATAAAAAGAGGCACATTTCCAGCAAGAAGCAACACATGAAAGCTCATTTTTATTGGCGGTGGTGGGGATGGGGGACCTGATATACAGAGTAGAAAAGATAACTAGTTAACTTTGACTCATAATAGGAGTCACACTGGAAATGTCTATTGAAAAGACTAAGGGTATATGTTTCTCAAACTGAGGCTGGATCTACACTGCCATTTAATCCAGATTATCAAATCAGATAATCCAGATCATCAAATCAAATAAACCAGATTTTTAAATCAGATAATACAGATTATTTGCTTTGAACTGGATCATTTGAGTCTACACTGCCATATAGTCCAGTTCAAAGAAGATAATTGAACATAGATCCAGCCTGAGTTCCCTCCATTGGAAATATCGGATCAGTTTCTCGTTATCCTGATTTCCATTCCCAGGCCTGTAAGGAAATTTGTTCATTAAAATACCATAGCTAGAATTTGGATTTGTCTGTTATATGAATGCTAAGACACTTCTGACCCCTGGTGGCAAAGCAGTTTTACAGACCATTTGCTGTGCATTGGCTATAGAACAGCACACTCTTTAATCCTGATTAACCAAGATTGCCTGAATGCTAGAGTGTAGGAGACGGGGAGACCAAGGGCCCTTCCACACAGCCCTATATTCCAGAATATCAAGGCAGAAAATCCCACATTATCTGAGCGTGGACTCAGACAACCCATTTCAAAGTGGATATTGTGGGATTTTTTTGCCATGATATTCTGGGATAGAGGGCTGTGTGGAAGGGCCCTAGGAATCTCGGATGCAGAACAATGACTTCAAACTACAGGAAAGGAGATTCCACCTGATCATTAGGGAGAACTTCCTAACGATGAGAACTGTTCAGCAGTGGAACTCTCTGACCCAAAGTGTGGCTCCTTCTTTGGAGGCTTTTAAACAGAGGTTGGGTGGCCATCTACCAGGGGATGCCTTGAATGCAATTTTCCTTCTTATTGACGGGGTCGACTAGATGACCCACGAGGTCTCTTCCAACTCTGTATGATTCTAGGAATAAAGAATGAAGCATGCTTTAACTATGTACACTTATAAGATAACAGAAGCCTGCTAACTTATGCTGTTAGATACTGTTCTGCCTGTTATGCCATGTGCTTCCTTTTGATTTGGAGCAATGTTTTTATGCTATATAGACTGTGTTGTCTTTACTTTGTATGAGATGTTGTTGTATAAGTTTTTGCAACTGATAGGTTGGTAAGGAATATTGTCCGTGTCAGCTGAGCTCCTGCTGCCAGGCAAATGGATTTTGGAGTCCTTCTTCATCCAGAGTTTCGGAGTGCGGTGTCATCTGTACGCAGATGATGCCCAACTCTGTCACTCCTTCCCACCTGCTACTAAGGAGGCTGTTCAAGTCCTGAACCGGTGCTTGGCCGCTGTAACAGACTGGATGAGGGCTAACAGATTGAAACTAAATCCAGACAAGACAGAGGTACTCTTGGTCAGTCGTAAGGCCGAACAGGGTATAGGGTGTGTAAGACGGGGTTACTCTCCCCCTGAAGGCGCAGGTTCGCAGTCTGGGAGTGATCCTGGACTCATCGCTGAGTCTGGATCCCCAGGTCTCGGCGGTGGCCAGGGGAGCTTTTGCACAGCTCAGGCTTGTGCGCCAGCTGCGCCCGTATCTTGGGAAGTCAGACTTGGCCACGGTGGTCCACACTCTGGTTACATCCCGTATAGACTACTGCAACACTCTCTACGTGGGGTTGCCTATGAAGCTGCAATTAGTCCAGCGCGCAGCAGCCAGACTACCAACGGGAGCGGCGTACAGGGAGCGCACAACTCCCCTGTTGCGCCAGCTCCACTGGCTGCCAATTAGCTTCCGAGCACAATTCAAAATGCTGGTGTTGACCTACAAAACCCTGTATGGTTCCGGCCCAGTTTACCAGTCCAAACATATTTTCCCCTATGAACCGTCAAGAGTGCTAAGATCATCTGGAGAGGCCCTGCTCTTGGTCCCACCACCTTCGCAGGCGCGTCTGGTGGGGATGATGCACCTCCGCAGCAACTACATATGTGTGGATTCCACAGGCGACCATTCAAAGAAACCTGGTTACAGGTAAGCAACCATACTTTTTCTTTTGCTCTACCTTGGACAGTTCATAGTTGCAGGAGCAGGGAGGGAAGAGGAGTCACATTTATGCATTTTTTTGTTTGTTTCCATGCTATATCACTTTGGGAGCCCATTTTTCATTAGTAGGAAGAGTGCAGCCGGAACCAGATGCCCTATACATCTTGCCAAAGGGATGTGTTCTGATTGAGGACTGGGGTGTGTGTGTGGTGGGTGGTGGGGGTGAGTTTGATCTTTCTGTGTATTGGCTGGTATGCTTGTGTATCATGTGCTGCACCAATAAACCAGGAAAGAGATGGGCAGCTGGAGGGACTCACCTTGGAGTAGACAGGGAAATCGGGGACATGGAGACGCTTTCCAGGCCTTCTGCAAAATTGGCATTAAAAGGGAGACTCTCTGAGACAGAGGAGGCACAGTTGACTTGTTGTCAGTGGGTTGCCATAAGGCAGGGGTCAGGAACCTTTTTGACTCAGAGAGCCATAAAAGCAAAATATTTGGAAATTTATTTAAGTGAGAGCCATATAATATATTTTGAGACTGAATTCAACTAAATGTGAGTATATACGTACATACTATGAGAAAAGGATTCCCCCGGCCGAATGACGGGACACTTCAGACCTGGCTCTGCAAAAGGCATGTTCAGGGCTCTGGGAAGGAAGAGAAGACTGAAGGAAGGGGGAAAGAAAGAAAGAAAGAAAGAAAGAAAGAGGACATAAAGGAGGGAGGGAGAGAGGAAGAAAGAAAAGAAGAACGAACTATGGAAAAGGAAGAAAAGAAAAGAAATGCAGGAGAGAGACAAGGAAGGGAAAAGAAAGAAGGAAATGGGGAGGAAAGGAAAGAGTGAGGAAAAGAAAGGAAAGAGAGTGAGGAAAAAGTAAAATAATGAAGGGAAAAGAAGAAAAGAAAGAAGGGGAGAGAGAGAAGAAAGTGAAAAGAAAGGAAAGAGACGGAAAGGAAACTTGGGGGAAAAGAATAGAAGAGGAAGGAAGGAAGAGGGGGAAGGAAGAGGGAGGGAGAATGGAGGAAAGAAGGAAGGGGAGAGAGGGAGGGAAAAGGAAGGAGAGAAGGAAATGGTGAAGGGGAGAAAGGAAGGAAGGAAGGAAGGAAGGAAGGAAGGAAGAGGGAGAATGGAGGGAAAGAAGGAAGGGGAGAGAGGGAGGGAAAAGGAAGGAGAGAAGGAAAGAATGGAAGAGGAATGAAGGAACAAAGAGGGAGGGAGGAAAGAAGGTAGGTAGGGAGAGAGGGAAGAAAAAGAATGTAAGAAAAAGAGAGGGAAAAAGAAAGGAAGATAAATGAAGGAAGGAAGAAGGAGGAGGGTGTGGGGCCAAGGCGGACCTTGGTGTTGACGTCGGCGAGGCAGTCCCTCCGGAAGGCGTAGAAGAGACAGAGGCTCTTGAGCTGCCCGACGATGAGGGCGATGAGCTGGGCGTCCCCTGGGGCAGCGAGGCTGGTCCGTGGCGCCAGAGCCAGGCCCACCTCCGCCGCCTCTCACGAGGCCCGTGGCAGAGGACGAAGAGGAAGACAAAGGACGAGACAGTACTCCCAGGCTCCGCCATCCCTGGCGAAGAGGGCGCAGGGCCCTGAGAGGAGTCATTCATTTAATAGGGCTTGCTATTATCTGCACTGATTTAATAGGGTTTGCTATTATCAATGCTTTATTTAATAGGGCTTGCTATTATGTGCGCCTTCCCTTTCCCATGGTGTCCCCCACCATTGCTTGTGCCAAATGCAGTCACATTTACCTCAGGCATTGTCTGGGCACCTCAGGTAAATATGAGGAAGGGCGTGCTTTTTAGGGCCTATCTGGATGGTCCCTCCAAAGGAGTGGGGGCAGGGCTTCCCTGGGCCAGGGCTAGGCAGACTCCTACCCCCTTGGTGCCACTTCCCGTTGGGGCTGTGGCACAGCTGGAGCGGAGTGGAGGTCTTCCTGTCATGCATGAGGAAAGGATGGAGAAAACAGGATTCGGTTCCCTTCCATTGGTACCTCCCTTTGGCCTGAGCTGAAGGAGATCTCAAGGTGGACCCACTTGCTTCCTTCTAAACCCTTTCCCCACCTCCTCCTTCTTCCTCCAATCCTGCGGCCCCCTTGGGCCCTTGGAACCTGACCTTCCTGGATAAATCACAGAGCAGCTATGGTACAACGGGTTTTATTTAGAATAGGTAGGTATAGGAAAGAGCCTGAGGCAATATAAGGCCTCCAGGTAGCAGCAATCAACAGGAACGGTGGCAAGTATATAATCCGCATCAAAGGATTCCAAGCGGAGGGAAAACAGGAACAAGCCGGATCCAATGGAAAGTCTCTTAAGGGATCCCCACCGAAAACAGAGGCAGGGAACAGCTTCTCAATAGCAATAAAGTTCTGTAGCAACAAAGTATTTGCAGGAACAGCACTGGAACAGCACATAGACGTGGCAGTGAGCAAGGAACAAGGCACAATGCAGGAACGAGTCAGCCCGGTGTTAGCTGGCTGGCACAAGCTTGCTGGAAGGCCCGATGCGGCCTTTCTTCCAGTAGTGTCTCCTTAGCGCGGCGTTGGTACGAGATGCCCGCAATGGGCATCCTTTGGCAATTATAATGTTCACTGGCTTTGATCTAGGTACGTCGAGTGTCACCGTTCCATGATTGATGGTCATCTATATGTTATGATACCTCAGTCTTTCAGGAATGCGCAGCTCATTAGCAGCTCACATCTGGACAGAAGGGAGGCAGACTCTCGGCTCCTTCGGAGCGCTTCGCTATCAGGGAGGCTGGTTGGTACAGCCTTGAGCTGCCTATGTTATGCATTCATCCCTAGCTTCTCACGGGAAAGGCCGGGAGGCCCAGGGCAAGGTTTGAGAGTGTAACAAGCTGGCTTGGATAGCTCCTTAATGCCATCACGGCTGCAGTCTCGGCCAAGCAAAAGTGATGCCTGAGGCCCTTGAGGTGTGATAAATCTTTTCCTTCCATTCTACCCTACTTCCTCTCTTACCCTTTCTCTCCCATTCTGTCCCTCTCCCCCTCCTTCTCCCCTTCTCTCCCTTCTTTCCTTCCTTCTTCCTTCCCTCCTTCTCTCCCTCTCCCCCTTGTTTCCTCCCTTCTCCTTCTCTCTTCTCCTCCCTCATTTTTTCATCCTCCCTTTCCTACCCCACCTGTGAAGAAAGGAAGAAGCTACTGCCCTTCTGTGCCCTCAGCCCCTTCCTTCCCTCCCTTCCTCCCACCCTCCTCTCCCTCTTTCAATCCCTATCCCCTCCCTTCCTCCCTTCCTCCCTTCTGTCCCTCTCCCCTTCCTTCTCTCCTTTTCTCACCCCCTTTCCTCCTTCTTTACCTCTCCCTCTCTCCCTTTCTCCCTACCTTTCTCCTTCTCTCCTTCCCTCCTACCTCCCTTTCTTCCTCCCTCCCTCCCTTACCGGTCCATCAGGCAGGTGGGCCCTTGGCGTACTCTGGGGGGTACCTCTCCCACCTGCAGCCTGCCACCAAGCGCCAAAGAGTAGCCTGCAGCTTGTGTCGGGACTGGAAGGTGGAGGCCCTGGCGAGGATGGCCTTGGTCTCCCAGCCAACTCTCCTGACTCCAGGGTCATGGTCGGCAAGGAGGTAGATCAACCCTGGAAGGGAGGTCAGCAGGCAAAGGAAAGCACACAGACTCCCCAGAAGCCTCTCTCCCAAGGTCAAACCCCTCTCAGGCCCACTTACAAGGCTCATAGGTGCAGATATTTATTTCGGTGGAGAGGTTGGCAGCCTTGTGAAGCAGGTGATCTGGAGAGAAGGAAGGCAGCAGAGAAGAGAGGGACCACCTCTCTGAACCAGGCATGTACCTGGGGGGAGGGGGGCTTGGGGGCTGTTATGTGTATTCATATCATGATCTGATCACGATGCATGGGGGTATTGGGATACGAATACAAAAGGTTTGCTAGGGTAGACCCTCTCTCACCCAGACTCAGCCCCGCCCCCAATAAAAATCCTGGGTACGGCTTTGCTCTGAACAAAGAGCATCCTAGAGCTCTCTGACCCCAATGCTAGGCCCAAAGAAGGAGGAAGCCCCAGAGGAGCCAGGCTCACTTTGGGGGCAAGGGGCCCTCCCTCCCTCCTTTGACCCCCTTACTAAGCCACCAGGCCTTATGGGGCCAGCTCTGGGCCTCCCTCTGACCTTGGCCACATCCTCGTTTTCATCCTCCACATGAACAAGAATGCCAGGAGTCTGAGGGGATGTTCCGGGCACCAGGGAAGATGCTGGAAGCATTCTAGGGCTGCCTTCCGGATCTTGTCCACCTCTTAAAGAGGTGAAGGAAAAGGATACTTCCCCCCCTTTCTCCTGCAGCAGGGGCCCAGCTGGCCAGCCAGGAACTCCAGGGCGATGTTGTTATTGGGGGATTGCAGCCCCCCCCCCCCACGGACCCCGCCCAGCAGCTCCTGGAGGCCCATGGTCTGCAAAGAGAGAAAAAGGAGGGTCAAGTCAAAGCGCAGCCATGCCCAAGAGGTCCCCTGCAGAGAACGTCTGACCACAGGCCTCCCTCCTTGTTTGGGGACGGAACCTCCCAGGATTCGCCTTTATGGACCATGTAATCCATGTACAAAGGGAAAGAAGCTGAGAAACTGGTGTATGTCTGTGTTGTTTTGCCTCAAGTTTCAAGAGAAAATAAGATTGAAATAATCAAATTTGATGGGCTGAAGCAATAAATGGGAATCAATAATCTTATTTACAGCCTGCAAATTGCAAAGGCTGGCTCCATCAAGAGTGCAGAGAATGATACCGCCACTTAAATCCCTTTGATTTCAAAGCAACCACACAATTTCAAATAACACTGCATGCTTTGTAATGCTTTCACCATATTTACGTAAATCTAGTTCTCGGGATTTACTATTAATTGGAACCCTTTCAAATGGAAATAAATGGCTGTAAAAAGCAGAGAAGCAATTTCTTTGGGAAACAAAAACTAGTTATTTCCTTTATATCCCAACTCCTGAACAAGCCTGCAATCTTTCCCTGCTTTGTAGGAATATTGAAGTCGGTAACAAAAAAAAGAGCCACGTTTGTCACAAGACTAGGACCTGTAGTAGCCAATAAGTATGGCTTTTTATTTGTTTCGTTTTTATTTTATCACATTTTTCCTGCATTACAATTACACTGTTTGCAAGTTTAGAGAAGCTAGAACCCAACTTACGAAATAAGCAGCTAAACAACCTACAAACCTCAATCTATGGTTCATTGAGTATGATGTAGCAGCTGGTGTTTTGATTGATCACCCCACAGAAAGCCAGAGAAACAAATCAGGGAAAAATAGGGTCTTTCTTTCGCTTATTGAGAGAAAACCAAACCCAAGTCCTGGCTGTGGCAGGGTTTGCTATACCTGCAAACAGCACAGCTCCGCCGGGAAAGCCTCTACTAGCCCTTTTCTCCCTTAATTTTCCTTAAAAAAGGATCCCTGACTTGGCCACGGTAGTCCATGCTCTGGTTACATCTCGAATAGACTACTGTAACGCTATCTATGTGGGGTTGCCTCTGAAGACTGCTTGGAAGCTGCAATTAGTCCAACGCACGGCAGCCAGATTACTAACAGGAATGGGGTACAGGGAGCATACAACCCCCTTGCTGCGCCAGCTCCACTGGCTGCCAATTAGCTTCTGAGCACAATTCAAAGTGCTGGTTTTAACCTACAAAACCCTATATGGTTCCGGTCCTGTTTACCTGTCCGAACGGATTCTTCCCTATGAACCATCAAGGACATTAAGATCCTCCGGTGAGGCCCTGCTCTCGGTCCCGCCTTATTTGCAAGTGTGGCTGGTGGGGATGAGAGACAGGGCCTTCTCTGTGGTGGCCCCTCAGCTGTGGAACTCTCTCCCAAGTGATGTTAGATCTGCCCCCTCCCTGCTGTCCTTCAGGAGGCGGGTGAAGACTTGGATGTGGAACGAAGCTTTCCCATAATAGGCTGTGATTGATTATAGTATGAATTGAGTGACCACCTTTTTAGAGTGAGTTGAATCTGTTTTAAATGGAAATGTATTTGTATGTATGTAATTTGTTGTTAAATTTTCAATAATGTTGTTGTGACAGGTTTTAAATTGTATAGCATTGAATTTTTTCTGTAAGCCGGTCTGAGTCCCTCTATCAAGGTGAGAAGGTCGGGGTACAAAAATTTTAAATAAATAAATAAATATTGCAGAGGTGCACTCTTGATTTGTAAATAATTCCACCTTTCAGTTTTCTCTGTAGATATGTTTGTCTTTGAGATTTGAATAAACCTTCTAATTTGAGGCTTTGTTCTACTAGTTTCCTTCTCTATGATTAGCTCAATTGGATTGCATGACTGCTATAAGAAGCAGAGATCTCGCATGACGTATTACTTGTATTGGACAGAGAGGGAGGGGCGTGAACATAAAGCTTATAGAGTGACTATGGATCTGAGAAAACCCTGTAATTCTGGACATGTTATATAAAAGGATGTTCATTTTAGAAAAAGATATCCTATAATACTGTACTTATTAAGCGAAACCTTAGCTCTCCTGTTTTTGCTGCACCTTCATATATACTGAGTGTTGTATTTACTGCTTTGATTGGATTGGTTAATTTTCACACTCTCCTAAACTCAGTGCATAAATTCCAAGATTTCTATTGCTTGGCATAGTGAGTTCTTCATTAATAACTTTTGCACTTGACCACATTTTTCTTCTTCTTATGGTCTCTCTTTGCTTGATCACACTGATTTAATCACATTTGCATGTTGTTCAGCCACATGTTTACCTGTCTGTGAACTGTTCAAGGGGATGAGCTTGCACATCTTGCTAAACATACCGTAGGCCAAAAACTCTGATTTGTTTAGCAGTTCTTGCTCCAAGTAGTGAAACCAAGCGCCTTAAGGGCGGGGGCCCTATGCTCCTCTAAGGTGAGGGTTGTGATGGAAAAACTTTGGCGAGCGATCCAAAGCGCTTGAAAACCCCAAATCCCCAGGCGATATCTCACCAAGATCTGGAAGTGTGCCAGCGAGAGAGATTCTGTCCCAGCTGAGAAGGATGACAAGCCGCAATTTCCTGATGTTCGCAAAGCTTGACATCCTTCTCAGCTGGGACAGAATCTCTCTCGTTGGCACACTTCCGGATCTTGGTGAGATATCGCTCTGGGGATATGGGGTTTGCCAAGGCGCTTTGGATCGCTCGCCAAGGTTTTTCCATCACAACCCTCGCCTTAGAGGAGCATAGGGTCCCCGCCCTTAAGGCAGGACCCCCCTAAAACGGTGCTCGGTTTCAGCAGTAGTGACTGGAGCCTGGCCCATCCTCAATAAACCAGAGCTCATGGAGAACTCCAATGTATTGTGAGCTCCCAAAATGCTCACTGTGACCAAATATACAGTTACCCAAAGAGTATACGTTTCTTGCTGTATGGAATCCTCCGATTGAACTGCTGCCAAAAGATTGTGATCCAGTAAGTGAATTATGATCCCCCCCCCCCTTGTTGGGATTTGGTGACGATGTAAAAATGCCATTCTCTTATCTGTTAATTAGTCTATATAACCCAAATATGACACCATGGTTGCAGAGTAAGCATGAATAAAAAAAATTAGTCTTCCATGCACAAAATATTCCTTGGCAACATTCCATACCAAGTGATTGCTTTTTCAATTCGATGCCTTGTGAACTAATTCATTTTAACAGAAAGATCCACGGCTCCGGCTTCATAATTGAAATCAATGAAGTGATGCAAAGGGAAGGCAATTCAATTAGACATGAAGGCACGGTGTTATTATACCTCTGCTAGTTTATTCGCAAAAAGTGGGGAAGACAACTAGTTTTAGCCTGTTAACCTTTGGCTTCTAATTGACAGGATCTCTGGGATTTATTTATTTGTTTATTTATTTATTTGTTTATTTATTATTTTGATTTGTATACCGTCCTTTTCACATTGGCTCAGGACGGTTACACTGAGGATGTCATTTACAGGGGCAACCTAACCGATTAGAATCCTGGGAACAAGGCTGGCAAGTCAGGACTTTGATGGCCCCTGATTTTTGCTATATTTCAGCTACATTTTTTTTGCTATAATTTTGTACATTTTTAAATCCAGAATCTGAGACCAATGGAAGACCTTATGTGAGGTCACGGTGGGTGTGTGTTTAGTGATCTTTCAAAAGACAGCCTCAAGGTGATGTAATTAAGCATGATACATTAAGTATCAATCACAGCCAGACAGAGTCTGTTGTTCAATTTACTATTTTTTTTATAAAAAAAAAAACACCAAAACCAAGGCTAACAAATTTGGAATATATGTACACTTTTTTCAAGGCAGCCCTGAGATTCTCCCCTTGACCTGAGGACCAGAGAAGTGTGTCCAGGCCTTAATACCAACAGCCAGGCATGAGGCTGAGATTAATCTGTAGATGTTATTTAACATCTACATGAAACCGCTGGGAGAGATCATTCGGAGTTTCGGAGTAAGGTGTTATCTGTACACAGATGACGTCCAGATCTGTCACTCCTTCCCACCTGTCACTAAGGAGGCTGTCCAGACTTTGAACCGGTGCTTGGCTGCTGTGTCGGACTGGATGAGGGCTAGCAAATTGAAACTTAATCCAGACAAGACAGAGGTCCTCCTGGTCAGTCGCAAGGCCGAACAGGGCATAGGGTTACAGCCTGTGTTGGATGGGGTTACACTCCCCCTGAAGACGCAGGTTCGCAGCTTGGGAGTGATCCTGGATTCATCGCTGGGCCTGGAACCAGGGCCGGACTAAGGTAATTTTAAGTGGTAAGCGAACACTATTTTGGCGCGCCCCCCCAAAATCAATCAAATATATATATATATATATATATATATATATATATATATATGGGGCATAGACAAAATTTGGCCCTCCAGGTATTTTGGACTTTTTATTGGCTGTTTGGAATTGTATGAGTTGAAGTCCAAAACACATGGAGGGTTGAAGTTGGCCCATGCCACACACACACACACACACACATACTTCTTTCTCACCCTTTTCCCTGCTCTATTCCTATTATCTTTGTGTGTGTGTGTATCTATACATATCTCTATATATAGATATTCCCCTTCCTTCCTTCCTCACCCTTTTCCCTGCCCTCTTCCTATTCTCTTTGTGTTTGTGCGCACGCACACACATTTCTATATCTCTATCTATCTGTATCAGGCCTGGGCTAACTTCGGCCCTCCTTCCAGGTGTTTCCTAACAGCCAGAATTGTGGGAGTCGAAGTCAAAAACACCTGGAAGGAGGGCCGAAATTGGCCCAGGCCTGTATGCGTGTGTGTGTGTGTATCATACATTCTCGAGTATAAGCTGACCCAAATATAAGCCGAGGCACCTAATTTTACCACAAAAATTGGGAAAATTTATTGACTCGAGTATAAGCCGAGGGTGGGAAATGCAGCAGCTATGGGTAAATTTCAAAAATAAAAATATATACATTATTATTAATTTATTATTAAAATTACATTAATTGAGGCATCAGTAGGTTACATTTTTAAAAATATTTATCATATTTCAAAGTAAAACAGTAAACTAGCTCTGTAAATGGAAAAGGAGGGTCAACAACAGCAATATGGTATCAACAATAATTCAGGGCGACTTCCAACATAGTAACAGACAAACATTCAATGCCTATATAAACAAAAAACCCCATAAAAATAAACAAAATGCAATAGTAAACATTGTACAATAAGTTAAAATAAACTCTTGCATTAAATAATTATCATTAAAAGCAATTAAAAACCATCTGAGGTAAAGTGTTGTATCAGTTCCCCTTTGCCTTTTCTCAAGCTTCTCCTATTTATTTATTTATTTTTTCACATTTGTCTGTCCCCTTCCCCCTCCAACGGCTCGGGGCGACTTACAACAGTTCGTAAAATACAATTGTCAGATAACTCATAAACCACAGTAATACCATTAAGATGGAATTACAATTAGAACAGTTGAAGCAACGAATGGAGTCGCAGTGGGCTGACAGCTAGGCGGTGCGAGCTACAGTTTAGCTAACTCCGAAGGCTTGTTGGAACAGCAAAACTATTGATGCAGCCTAGAAAGGCATTGGCCTTTTCAGCTGCAGCATCACACTGTTGACTCACGTTCAGCTCCTGGTTGACTAAGACTCCTTTCTTAGAATAGTAGAGTTGGAAGGGGCCTCTAAAGACCATCTAGCTCAACCCTCTTCATTCTGACTTCATGTAGGGAAAGCACAGTCAAAGCACCCCTAGCAGATGGCCATCCAGCCAGAATAATAATAATATTAATAATAATAGAAGTGGAAGGGAACTCTAAAGGTCATTTAAACCAACCCCCTTCATTCTTGCTTCATACAGGAAAAGCACAGTCAAAGCACCCCTGGGAGATGGCCATCCAGCCATCATCATCATCATAGTTGGAAGAGACCTCATGGGCCATCCAGTTCATCCCCATTCTGCCAAGAAGCAGGAAAATCACATTCAAAGCACCCCTGACAGATGGCCATCCAGCCTCTGTTTAAAAGCCCCCAAAGAATAAACCTCCACCACACTCCAGGGAAGAGAGTTCCACTGCTGAAAACATCTCACAGTCATGAAGTTCTTCCTAATGTTCAGATGGAATATCCTTTCTTGTAGTTTGAAGCCATTGTTCCCACGTCTTAGTCTCCAGGGCAGCAGAAAACAAGCCTGCTCCCTCCTCCCTATGACTTCCTCTCACATGTTTATACATGGCCCTCATCATGTCTCCTCTCAGCCTTCTCTTCTTCAGGCTAAACATGCCCAGCTGTTTAAGCCGCTCCGCATATGGCTTGTTCTCCAGACTCTTGAGAACAATGTACACATTATATAAATGTAATATTCATTTGTGAGATTTACATAACTCAAAAACCACTGGAAAAATTACTGCCACAAGACACCTACTAACACCCAAGGAGTGGCCATCACTCAAAAAAATGATTTTGTCATTTGGGGGTTGTAGTTGCTGGGACTTATGGGGGAAATAGACCTTTGCATTTGGGAGTTGCAGTTTCTGGGATTTATAGTTCACCTACAATCAAAGAGCATTCTGAACCCCACCAATGACAGAATTGGGACAAACTTCCCACACAGAACCCCCATGACCAACAGAAAATACTTAATGCCATCCAGTCCAACTCCCTTCACCAGGGCAAGAAAACATCATCAAAGCCCTCCTGACAAAGGGAAAAGAGAGTGAAAGGAGGAGAGAAAGGGAGGGAGTGGGGGAGGGAAGGAAGAACTGGAGGATGAAAGGGAAGCGACGAGAAGAAGGGAGGGAGGGGGGAGGGAAGAGAGAGGGTATGAACGAAGGAAAAAGAGGGAGAGAGGCGGGGGGAGTGAGGGTGGAAAGTGAGGAAGCAAAGGAGGAGGGTGGGAAGGACGGCGAGAAATGGGAAGGAGAGCTCCCTCGGCGTGGGCAAGGCTGCCTTCTCGTGCTTCCAGCTGGGCGCAGAGGGCGTGGGCCTGGAGGGCAGGCAAAGCTTCCTCCTCTCTGGCCTCGTGGCGCTGAGCTGCTCTCGCCTGGCGGGAAACGGAAGAGCCCGCGCCGTCCAAATACACATGTGCAGAGCAGAAGGGAGGCGGTGCGCCTCCAGGCTTGAGCGTGCGATCTGCCGCTCCTCCTCCCCTCTCCTTCCCTCTGCCCAGCCCTCCTTCTCCTCCCTCCCTCCTCAGGCACTAGCACCAGGCCAGCAGCAGCGGGGACAAAGATGCGCCCCGCAGCGCAGCGTCTCAGTCCACCTGGAGTCGCCTCGCGCTGCAACAAAGGCGCATGCGTGGAACCTGGCGGCCAGATGCGCCCCTGGCCACTTGCGCCCTGAGGCGACCGCTTACTTGGCCTCCACTAAGAACTGCCCCTGCCTGGAACCCCAGGTCTCAGCGGTGGCCAGGGGAGCTTTTGCACAGTTAAGACTCGTGCGCCAGCTGCGCCCGTACCTTGGGAAGTCTGATCTGGCTACGGTCATCCACGCTCTGGTCACATCCCGTATAGATTACTACAATGCTCTCTACGTAGGGCTGCCTCTGAAGACAGTTCGGAAATTACAACTAGTCCAACGGGCGGCAGCCAGATTACTAACTGGAGCTACATACAGGGAGCATACCCCCCTGTTGTGTCAGCTCCACTGGCTGCCTGTCCACTTCCGGGCTCAATTCAAAGTGCTGGTTTTGACCTTTAAAGCTCTATACGGTTCTGGCCCAGCTTACTTGTCTGAACGCATCTGCTGCATCTTGTAACTTAAGATCTTCCGGGGAGGCCCTGCTCTCGCTCCCGCCAACTTCGCAAATGCGGTTGGTGGAGAAAAGAGAGAGGGTCTTCTCGGTGGTGGCTCCCTGTCTGTGGAACGCGCTTTCTAGCGACATACGTTCAACTCCATCCCTCCTGGCATTCAGGAAACAAGTGAAATCCTGGCTGTGGGACCAGGCGTTTGCACACTAGCACAAGGCAGCACTTTGGACTGGATTTTAATGGCAAGTTGGTGGATATGGCTCAATGCTCTTTTTATGGACGGAACACTGTTTTTAACTTAAATGAATGTGTATGGTGTGTTAATGTTAATTGTATTTTAATGTATTTTAATGTTGAGTGTTTGGGGGTATTTTATATTGTATTTTACTGTGTTTGTTAGGCCGCTCCGAGTCCCCCCTCAGGGGTTGAGAAGAGTGGGGTAAAAATGCTGGAAATAAATAAATAAATAAATCGACAATATGAGACAGTAGTGTAAAGATATTCTCATTATCTTTGCACCTGTGTTTTCTCGTTAAAATATTATGTCAAGGATGATTAACGTATTATTTTTAGAACATATTTTCAATTAATGTCGTCTCTTCCTGTTGATGCTTATTCCTACTTCCATGTTACAGACTAATTTATATAATAATGAGTCCTCTTGTGGAGAGAAAAAGCGGGGTATAAATAAACATAATCATCATCATCATTTACAGCTGTCTATTGAGTAAAGCAAGGCAGGCTTAATT
This sequence comes from Anolis apletophallus, assembly GCA_030556195.1. Taxonomy (NCBI): domain Eukaryota; kingdom Metazoa; phylum Chordata; class Lepidosauria; order Squamata; family Anolidae; genus Anolis; species Anolis apletophallus. The sequence goes on along the minus strand of JARBWK010000001.1, from coordinate 160,668,842 downwards.
AAATGTCCCTTGAAAAATGAAGGGTATGATTTATCCTTCCTAATTATATGGGATCTCTTTCAGCTCTGTATCATTAATGCATAATTTCAGTCTGTATGAGATTGCTGCTTTTTGGTACTGTGCAGAAGGAGTCAACCACCCACACATTTATGTCTGTTGTTATTGTTGTTTGCTTTAAAGTCATTTATGACTTACGGTGACCCTAAGGGAATATGGTTTTCTTGGCAAGATTTGTTCAGAAGGAGTTTGCCATTATCTTCCACTGAGGCTGAGACGATGTGACTTGTCCAAGGTCACACAATGGCTTTCATGGCCAAGAAGGGATGTGAACCCAGTTCTCCAGATTTATAGGCCAATGTTCAAACTAATGAAGCTAGCTCATGTGATATACTGGTCAGATCACTGATTCAACATGGGCCTTTTCCCTGGCACATAAAATAGAGCCTTATCCTGAAAAGGACATCTGCAGTAAAATCCTAGATGTGTTTAATCAGTATTAAGGTCCCGTGTGTTTGGTGTGCTTGTTGTTTATTCGTGCAGTCGCGTCCGACTCTTGTTAATCTCGTGGACCAGTCCACGCCTGAGCTCCCTGTCGGCTGTGGCCACCTCCAGCTCCTTCAAAATCAAGTCAGTCACTTCAAGGATACCATCCATCCATCTTGCCCTTGGTCGACCCCTCTTCCTTTTTCCTTCCATTTTCCCCAGCATAACCGTCTTCTCTAAGCTTTCCTTTCTTCTCATGATGTGGCCAAAGTACTTCATGTTTGCCTCTACTATACTTCCCTCCAATGAGCAGCCGGGCTTTATTTCCTGGAGTATGGACTGGTTGGATCTTCTCGCAGTCCGAGGCACTCTCAGAAATTTCCTCCAACACCACAGTTCAAAAGCGTCTATCTTCCTTCGTTCAGTCTTCCCTATGGTCCAGCTCTCACATCCACAGGTTACTACGGGGAATACCATTGCTTTAACTACGCGGATCTTTGTTGCCAGTGCGATGTCTCTACTCTTCACTATTTTATCGAGATTAGTCATTGCTCTCCTCCCAAGAAGTAAACGTCTTCTGATTTCCTGGCTGCAGTCTGTGTCTGCAGTCATCTTTGCACCTAGAAATACAAGATAAATGTACAATTTACAATGGTAAATATGACAGTGTAATCTAAACACATTCATCGAGAAGCAGGCCCCATTGAGTTTAGTGGGGCTCACTCCTAGGAAGGTGGATATAGGTTTACAGTATTTCTTACAAGCAAATAAACCCATTAAACTTTGTGAATAAAAAGATTAGGACTGTATTGCATCAAGGTTTTCATCCTTCTTCTATATTTAAAATGTGACTAGAAAAAGAAAAATGTCATCTTGGATTATTTGGATTTCCCCCCAAATTGGTTTCTAGCATGGTTTAGCAAAGGCTTTAAGGGCTTAGGGCCAATGTAAATTTGCGGATAATTCCATATTTGTCGCAGAACCCAGCTACTTCTATTACTGTCTTCTCACATCATTTTTGTTCTTTTCTGCACAGCCTCTTTCTTACTGATTTTAGTAAATCCTTTGGTCATCCATAACCAGATTTACAAACTTTCTGCTGAAATTAAACAATCTTCCACATGGGGTCCTTGTTCTAAAAGGAAAGCCCATTAGCTCTCCACACACTGAATCAATTTCCTGCAGGCATGACCACACCAACTCTGAAATACTGACTGTGTATGAGAACATCACAGAAGGATATGTGTTTTGTGAGACTTTATGTTTATATATCCTTTTCTTACAGCCACTGACTCTAGGCATCTGGCTGTCAACATGTAACCCACAGCTGCTTTCAGAAGGTCTGGCTTACCTATCCAAACGTATCTCTCCTTATGAACCTTTAAGGACGTTAAGATCTTCTGGGGGGGCCCTGCTCTCGCTCCCGTCTTCTTCGCAGATGCGTTCGGCGGGGATTAGAGACAGGGCCTTCTCAGCGGTGGCCCCTCAACTGTGGAACACCCTGCCTAGTGATATTATTTATTTATTTATTTATTATTCGGTTTTATATTCCGCTCCTCCCTGCAGGCTCGGGGGGGGATTACAATAGCAATAAAACACACAATAAAACATACAGTAAAATTCGATAAAACACGCAATACATAGCCAGTAGCCAGCAGATTACAGATCTTAGCTCGGACGCTGATATGCATCTACATTCAGGCTAATCAAACACTAGTCTGAAGAGGGCAGTCTTGCAGGCCCTTCGGAAAGGGCCGAGTTCGTGGATCGTCCGAGCATGACTAGGCAATGAGTTCCAAGTCGTGGGACAACTGAAACACAACTGAAAAGGCCCGCTGTCTTGTACTGGACAAGTGACAGGAGCGGGGTGATGGAATGACCAACAGGTTCTGCTCTTCCGAGCGCAGTGATCTCGGGGGAATATATGGGGTAAGGCGGTCCCTTAGGTACTCAGGCCCTAGACCGTGCAAGGCCTTAAAGGTTAAAACCAACACCTTGAAGGCAATCTGGTACTCAATAGGCAGCCAGTGCAGTTGCCGAAGGATGGGCGTGATATGCTCTCTCACCGGTGCTCCCACCAGCAAGCGAGCAGCAGCATTCTGCACCAGCTTGAGTTTCCGGACTGTCGACAAGGGAAGGCCCACGTAGAGGGTGTTACAGTAGTCCAGCCTCGAGATGACCGTCGCCTGGATCACCGTGGCCAGATCATCCCTGGACAGGTAGGGTGCCAGTCGCCTAGCCTGGCGGAGATGGTAAAACGTCGTTTTGCTGACCATGGTCCTGGGTCTCCATGGTCCAGTGGACACCTAAACTCTTTACGAGGGATGACGGACTGAGCTGCTCGCCATCCAGGGTAGGCAACCGGCACTCATCCAGCCCAGGGCGACCAGGCCACAAGATTTCCGTCTTCGACGGGTTCACCTTCAGCCGGCTGGCACGCAGCCAACCAGTCACGGCTTCAAGGCATAGATGGAAACAATCGGGTACAGTATCCTGCCTGCCGTCCATTCTCAGCAGGAGTGGCTTCACTGCCCCCCCCCCCCGAAATTCTCAAGGTGGTCTGCGAGAAAGCCTTACTGGTACATTATTTAAATTGTTATGTTTATTCATATCATGATCTGATCACCATGCTCAGTATATCCCATATGCATGGGGGTATTGGGATAATGATACAAAATGTTTGCTAGGGTCTCTCACTCAGACTCAGCCCCCCCCCAAATCAAATTTCAGGCTATAATCCTGGCTCCCTCCCTCCTGACTTTTCGAAAAGTGAAAACCTGGCTTTTTGAGCAGGCCTTCTCAAATATGGCATAGCTTAACGGAATTATGGAACTACTCGACAATGCAATGGAATAATGATTTGACATGGAGACACTCATGGCAATGTTTTAAGGCTTTGTACGGTTTTTATATTTTTATATGTTTTATATTATATGTTATTATTTTAATATAATTTCTTGACTTTTTTACTGTTTAATTGTTATGGCATCGAATTGTTGCCAATTTCTGAACAGCTCCGAGTCGCCTCTGGGCTGAGAGGGGCGATATATAAATATAGTAAAGAAATAAATAAAAACCCAGAGAGCTGGGAGAATTGTTCATGGGGCATTAATCACTTTATTATTGATGCAGATGCCAAATAAAGCCAAGCCCAAGTGTTAAAAGGGATAACCAACAGTTTATTGTACAATAAATGGGAATGGGACTAACAAAACACTAGCCTAACCGGCACCCCCCCCCCAAAAACCCAAAAATCACTGAAGAAGGAATCCAAAGAAAACTCAGGGTGTCCTCTGTGACGTTCTTCGAGGGATGAGCCAATACCATAGTCAGTAACCAGTCCGGAGTCGTGGGCAGGAGAATGACGGAGACACGAGGAGACAATCCAAGGTCCATAGGAGCTAAATGTATAGGGACAACACACATCGTAATCCCCATAAAGCATATTGTCAACCTCCCTCCATGTATACAATATCATTCTGGGAGCTTGAAACTCACAGAAAGTCCAGCGGAGTTCAAACCCCGCCACAAGGAACACACGGCTGTAGCTGGGCAGAAAACAGAACATTGAAACCCAAACCCCCTCACCTTTCCCAACTGCAGCAGCAGCATGTCAGACCAAAAAAAGGGCAGAGTAAAACCTCAACTCATGAGTAAACTGGATCAGGAACACGATGCAAGATAACAGGATGCCAAACAGGATACCAAGAACAACTCCTTGCTCGCCGCAAGGAAACTCACCCCAAAAGCCCACATTATATAGCCCTAAAGATCAGACTCGCCCGAAGAGGACAACTCCCCCTGATTAGGCGTTGCAGCTGCTTCTCTCTCTGCAGCTGACACCCATTGTGAGTCCCTCCAAGATCCCCAGCGTCTTTCAAAACTTAGCATATCCCAATCATTCCCTGAGGTTTCAGAGGGCCAGTCTTTATCACTATCAAACCCCATAAAAGTATCACTACTGGTGTCTGTATTATACACATCCCAAACCTCCTGTACCAAAGTCCAATCCAACTCATTATCACTCTCTTCTGACGAGCTTCCTCCATCCCTGGGAAAACCCTCAAAGGACTCAGAGTCAGTAGGGGACATACGTATTTGCCAAATTCTCTTCCTTTGTCCAAACCTTCCCTGCTGGAATCACTTGCAGTCCTCTTTCTGCCTGCTCCAGCGTTTAGGTTGCTCTCAGCTCCACCCAATTCCATACGACACTCAGACGCTGTTGACTCAGCATCCTCCTCAGCCCTACTAGCAGGCAGAGCCGAGGGCTCAATTACAACAATTATACAATAATTAGTTTGTTTTGCATTTCCTAATATAAAGCTGACAAGATATATTTCTCTTTTGGAGAAGGCAGTGGCTCACATTAATGTTTATGGAACAAGGCAAATTGAGGTGTATACGTAAAGAGTAAAGGCTAATGTTGGCTTTGTGTAGAGTCCTCAGCCAAGCCTCCTGCTATGGTGGCAGTGAATGTACACACACACACATTTGACCTACCACTCCGGGAAGTTAGGTGGTCTGAAAATGCAGCCAAAAAGTAACTTTTCCAATATCTGGTAAGTAGAGAGCTGATAACTTTCACCTGCTGTTTTAATCATCCAACAATGAGCTACAACAATCCTGTAGTTAGCATTCCAGGACTCTGAGGGGAATTCAAGTTGGTAAAGCAGACTGCGTTGGCACCAGTGGGTAAAGTTTTGCTTGGGTACTGATACCTGCTAGCTTGCTGCCCATGGGTTCCAGGTATTAGTGACCAGGATAGAGTCAGTGTGACGTATTGCTTGGAGAACTGGCTTTGGGATCTGGGAGTTCCGTGTTCAAATCCCCACAAAACCATGAAGCCTACTTGACTAGTCACTCGCAGTCTGTCCTGTTTCAAAAGGCTGTTGTAAGGATAAATGTAGTGTGTTACTGGCCATGAATGTAGGAACTTCCGTAAAAGCTTATTTGGCTTATAGATCAATCAAGGAAGTTTATTTCAAAGCAGCCTTGGTTAGAATGGGACTAGCAATTAACTATCTCAGGGCTGTCACACAACACTAGGACTAGGGGGCACTCCCTAAAGCTCCAAGGTAGGAAAGTTAGGACTAATAAAGGGAAATATTTCTTCACCCAGAGGGTCATTGGGTTATGGAACTCACTTCCAGAGGAGGTTGTGACAGCTGTCAGCCTGGACAGCTTCAAGGCAGGATTAGACAGATTCATGGATACCAAGGGAATCAGTAGCTACTGAAATGGACATCCAAGTGCCACCTCTGTGTTGATGGAGGCAGGCAGGGTTTTCCCCGGGTACTGGTTGTGGGGGGTTGGGAGCAGGTGAGGGTTCTGCCCTCCTTTCTCCTAGAGATCCCTGTGTACAACTAGTGGGCCACTGTGTGACACAGAATGCTGGACTAGATGGGCTGAGGCCCAATTCAGCATGGCTCTTCTTATGTTCTTATGTTCTTATGTCCAACTGGCGGCCCTGGGGCCGGATCCGGCCCCCCAGCCTGTTGGACACGGCCCCTGCTATGCCCCCAGCCGCCATTTTAATTTTTTTTAAAAAAATTCTAAATATTTTTTTTTAAAAATGGCGGCCGGGAGGAAGGGGAGCGGGGCAGGGAGGAGGAAGAGAGCTAGCTCCTCCTCCCTGCACCGCCCCCTGTCCCTCTCTCCGCGCCGAAAAGGAGGAGTAGGCGGCGCCAAGGGCAGCGCGTCACGCCAGGCCTGTGACGCGCTGCCCTTGGCGCCGCCTTCTCTGCCCGGCGGCTCCCCCGCCCTAGGAAGCTTTGGGAGAGGGCGGGGCCTGGGCTGAGGGGCGGGGCCTCAAGGGCCGAGCGGCCCCGAGGTCATCAGTGACCTCTATTCCAGCCCTGGACCCGGTAGAAGTTGGACAGCCCTGAACTATCTCATATGTCACTGTTTTTCTTAAAGTCAAGGCATCCCTAGCTTTTGATTAAAATAAATAAACTCATGATTTGAAATCATAAGGCTTATATTACAGAAACAAAAGGCCAGTCATTTCCTCTCAGTTTGACTTATATGACAGGCTGATTGTAGGAATATGTATTTGTATCATCCAAGTGGCAACATATTGCCATTGGATATAAGATGTGAAAGTGATTGTTTCTGCATTAGTATGTTTCCATTTGATTAATAATAATATAATTATTATTTATATCCCATCCTATCTCCCTGAGGAGACTCAGAGTGGATTCCAGCATATACAGAGACACAAGCCAAACCTTCAATGCCTCAAAACAATGAAACACAGACACACAGATAAAGGTAAAGGCTTTTCCTTTTGTCTCTGGCTCTGGGGGTGATGCTCATCTCCATTTTTAAGCCAAAGAGCCTGCGTTGTCCTCCTGGTCATGTGGCGAGCATGATTGCATGGAGAACCATTTACCTTCCCGCTAAGGCGGTACTTATTGATCTACTCACATTTACATCTTTTCGAACTGCTAGGTTGGCAGGAGCTGGAGCTAACAGCGGGAGCTCATCCTGTCTCACAAATTTGAACTGCCAAACTTCCACTTAGCAAGTTCAGCAGCTCAACGGTTTAACCCATTGTGCCACTGCGGCCCCATTAAATAACACAATTTCCATGAGGCAACAGGCAGTAGTTCCCAAACTTAGGTCCTCTAGTTGGACTCCAGCTCCAAGAAAGACCAGCCAGCTTGCTCAAAATCAGGGATTTTGGGAGCTAAAGTCCAAAAAACTAAGAAGACCAAATTTGGGAAATATGACTTAGGGTATTTAGATACTTACAGAGGAATTCATCCCATTAAATTCAATGCCCCCTTCACCTGGGCAGCCATAATACATATATCTACACCTGAAGAATTAATTCCCTATATGCTGTCCAATAGGGAAAGAAAGTAATCTAGGGGCTTTGTGTTATTTTCCTATGAGCCCTCATCCATTTGCTGGTAAGCAGATCTGTGATTTCAACTCTCTGGAAGAGCCAGATGAGTAACCTTGTCTGGCCATCCTCCTGTTTGCTATGGAAGCTCCTGGGACTGTCTGGACGGGCCCTCACTGTATCTCTTCTTGGAGCCTGGGAATATTTTTTTTTTGGACTATAGCTCTCCACATAAATCAGCCAGCATAGGATAGTTGTGTAGTCCAAAGTACTGCAGTGTTGAGCAATTTTGGACCAGGAAATACTTGATGCGTGATCAAAATAAGACACCTGTGAGTCCTGGAATTGGTTAGCTAACTTTTAGGTTAGCTTTCACCATTAAGAAGCTGGCCTAAATGTTGGGGAAAATTTTTGTGCACATGCCTTCAAGTAGCATGCCAACTTGTGGCAACTCCATGAATTTCCTAGTGTTTCCTTAGGCAAGGAATACTTAGGGATGGCTTTACCAGTACTTCCTCTGAAATATCCCCTACACCAGGGGTAGGGAACCTATGGTTCGGGAGCCAGATGTGGCTCTTTTCATGATTACATCTGGCTCTTCAGAGCAGCCCGGGCCTCAGTTTCCCAGCATGTAGCAAGAAGGAGTGACGCAAATGCGCCGCGACTGCTGCTTCCGTGTTGCCATTGCCGCCTCTACCTCATTCCCCATTCCCCGCTGCTCTCGGGGCCCTGCGCACTCGCCTTGAGTCCCTTCTGGGGAGAGAAAGGCGGGGTAGAAATTAAATGAATGAATAATTTTTTTCTACCACTTCTTATAAATAAATATATAAAAATAAAATCCCAGTACAGACAGTCCTTAAGTTACGAACAAGATAGGTTCTTGAGCTGAATTTGTATGTAAGTCAGAACAGGTATATTTTTACATTCTAACTTTAGTCATATATATCTATATCTATATCCATATCTATATATCTTTGGATATCATAGGGAAGGGTTAACACCCCTGTGGTATTTGTTTTGCTATCTGTGCTCCTGTTCAGAATATTACGCCTGACTTTCTGTCTCTTGATCACTAGATTTTGAAAAAATTGGCTTGTTGTGGAAACAAGGATTGATGATAAAGCTTCAGTGGAGGTACCTTTTCCCTATGACAACCCTTGACTTCACTTTAATACAAAAACCAGAAGCAAAATCCAGTAGGAAGCTGTCTGTGACATCGCATGGTGTTGTCAAGGATTTCTGGTGGGGGGGAAAAAGCTGAATTGAGAGAGAAGTTATTGTTGTAGCCTTCAGAGCTATTGTATTTTTTCAAGGTTGCATAACAGAGTCCTTGAAAAGCTGGCCCTTCTCTCTGTATAGCTGTCTGCTCTTGAGAAGAGAGGGAGAAGAATTGACTCCTTTATCATGTTCTGGTCCAACCTCAATTATTCAAAACATGGAGGGTGCTTTACTGATCCAGATGATATCAGGATTAGTGACCTTCACCAGTGGTTTCCTGTACTGTGAAGGACACAAGTTCATATTTTCCTTTGGTAGACAAACAGAACAATCAGGGTAAGTTAAACAGTTGTTTGCAGGGCACCTTCCTCCAAAGAAGAATATTTTACAAGATTTGAACCCAGGTTGAAAATAAAAATGTGAACACTTGCAAAAAATCTGAAAAACGTGGGGGGGAACTGATCTCTCTTTATCCCCTAGAACAGTGTTTCCCAACCAGTGTGCCGTGAGCGATCATCAGGTGTGCCGTGGGAAATTGGAACCTCCAATACCCTTTCTTCCCCCTCCTGCCGAACATTTTTTTCTTCTCCACTCGTGCTCCCTTCTTCCCAGCCTCGCTCTGCTCACTTTGCTTCGCTTTGCTCACGCTGCCACTTCTGCAGGAGGGGGGAGGGGGGAAGATGTGACCCGTGCGGGTGCTACTGCGTAGATTCGCCCCACGTCTTCCTCCCTCCCCTCTCCCCTCCTGTACACGCTCATGCTGCCCCCTTGGATCAAAATGGCGGCAGAAGCAGCAGTGTGAGCAAAGTGAGCAAAGTGAGGCTGGGAAGAAGGGAGCCCGAGTGGAGAAGAAAAAGTAAGTGTTCGGCAGGAGGGGGAAGAAAGGGCGCGAAGGGGAAAGGGGAGGAAGTGTTTGGCAGGAGGGGGAAGAAAGGGCGTGAAGGGGAAAGGGAAGAGGTCTCCGTCGAAAGCTGGCATGGGCAAACTTGGACCTTCCAGGTGTTTTGGACTCCAACTCCCTCCATTCCTAGTAGCCCCAGGCTCTTTCCCTTTCCCCCCCTCAGTCACTTAAGCAGGAAAGGGCCTCAGGCTGTTAGGAATGGTGGGAGTTGAAGTCCAAAGCACCCAGAGGGCCAAAGTTTTCCCATGCCTGTTTTAGGGACCTTAAAGTGGTGAGCCTCCTTCCAACATTGTGATACTGGATAGAAAACAAACAAGAACATAACATTGTTTGAGTCCACAGTGCTCTCTGGGTGTAGGTGAACTACAACTTCCAAACTCAAGATCAATTCCCAAGCAAACCCTTTCAGTAATTTCTGTTGGTAATGAGAGTTCAATATGCCAAGTCTGGTTCAATTCCATTGTTGCAAGAGTTCAGGATGCTCTTTGATTGTGTGTTAACTATAAATTCCAGAAACTGTAACTCCCAAATGTCAAGGTCTATTTTCCCCAAACTCCATCTGTGTTCACATTTGGGCATATTGAGTATTCATGCCAAGTTTGGTCCTGATCCAACATTGTTTGAGTCCACAGTGCTCTCTGGATATAGGTGAACTACAACACCAAAACTCAAGGTCAAAGCCCACCAAACTCTTATAGTATTTTCTCTTGGTTATGGGAGTTCTGTGTGGGAAGTTTGGTTCCATTCCATCATTGGTGGAGTTCAGAGTGCTCTTTGATTGCGGGTGAACTATAACTCCCAGCTGTTGAGCAAGACCTTCGTGTGTGTCTTTCTGCCATTCCTGCCAGGATATCTATGTTGTGTTCATCGAAACACGCCCAGGTTTAACACTGAGTGTATAAATACATTTTAAAACATATTAACTATATGTATTACCGTGTTAGGGTGTCATTTTGTGCCATTTTGGTTGGGGGTGTGCCCCAGGATTTTGTAAATGTAAAAAATGTGCCGCGGCTCAAAAAAGGTTGAAAAACACTGTCCTAGAAGATGGTGGGAAATATATGAAGTATTTTATTTTAGAATGGTGAATAAACTCTTCAAGATAAGGTTTTCTTATATTTCTTCCCCAAACATTATTATAAACATGATACAACATGTAAGTATTTGATATATATGAACATCCTGGTCTCCGTTTCCTCTTTTCATATCTTTTTATGAGCATGTGTCCTTTATGTCTCCTTGACGTATGGAGGATTAGAGGTGGTGAAATCATCATCTTTGTTTTGCTAATGTTGACAGTATCTACTGCAGTTCTTTTTTTGCTACCTTCTAATAAAACTGGCAAAAGCAAATATTTATTTACAATATTTATATTCCACTCTTCTCACCCCAAAGAGAACTCAGAGCGGATCACAGAACACGTATATGGCAAACATTCAATGTCATTATATACTGTCAAGACATAGACATAGCACACAGACAGAGGTATATATAGGCCTTTCCATCTTCGGCATCTAGGCTGTGCTCAGTTCTGGCCGCAGGGTAGGGTGGGGTGAGTTCTGTCGCTCCACTTTCCCTGCCGAAGAGCCTTGTTCGTAAACTTCCTCCTTGATAGAATCACCGGCATTTTTCTGGCATTTCCTTATGGGTGCCTTAAATACCTCCCCATCAAGCCCGGATTAAGGCTTGGGGCCGCCCGAGGCCACACCCGGTAAGTGCCGCTCCGGGGGGGGGGCGCCTGAGAGGGGCAAGGCCACCTGAGGGGGGCGGGGGCGGTGCGAGCGAGGAGGGGGGGGAAGTCCCGCCCCATGGCGTCTGACGTGGCTTCCCCCTGACGCCTCCTCGCTCACATGCATGGGCGCCCCTCCCTCCTTCACTGGAAGAAGGAGCGGCGCGCGAGCAAGGAGGCGGCGGGACTTCCTCCCGGCTCCTTCTCTCTCTCACGTGGGTGGGCGTCGCGCTCCTTCTTTCAGTGAAGGAAGGAGCGCGGTGCCCGCCCGCGCGAGGAGCCGGTGGAAAGTCCCGCTGCCCATAGAGCGTCTGACGGGGCTTCCCTCCAGCCGCCTCCCCACTCGCGCGCTGCTCCTTCTTCCAGTGAAGGAGGGAGGGGCGCCCGTGCATGCGAGCGAGGAGGCATCGGGGGGAAGCCACGTCAGACGCCTAGGGGCGGGACTTCCCCCCGGCTCCTTCTCCCTCGCACGGGAAGAGGGAGGAAGGGAGGAAAAAGGCCGGCCTGGAACCCGCCCCCCCCCCCCTCTCCTGGCTCCTCACCTCGGCTCCTCCTCCCGCTCGCTCCCTCCCTCCTCAACAACTGCAACCTAGATGCCGTGGTGACCCGAAGGTCCGGTCACCATTTTTGCCGCCCCCCATGGCCGCCGCCCAAGGCCATGGCCTCGTCTGGCCTTATGGGTAATCCGGGCCTGCTCCTCGCTTAAGCAGTACCTATTTATCTACTCACATTGCTATTTTCAAACTGCTAGGTAGACAGAAGCTGGGCTAAAGGTCAGAAGCTCACCTTGGCCTGGGCTTTGAACTGTCAACCTATTGGTTGGCAAGATTTATTGCAGCTGGCTTATAGTTCAGGGGTTTCTTACAATTCAGAACTTTGTAGCTCTGCTTGTAACAATACAAATAGAAATATTTGTATAAATAGAAATATGTAGTTTTAGTACATCAGGCATGACACTTTTATGCCAAGCTCGGTTAAGCAAAATGTATTTTATGTTCCGAAAGTCGCAAAGTTACTTGCAAATCTGTAAAGGTTGGTAATATTGCATTTTCAATACACTTACATGTTTTTTTCCAGAAAATTTGAGAGTTTTTTTAATGGGTCAAACATTTCTGGAAAATTTGAATCTCTCGATAGGAATTATGTGACACTCCAGATTTCATCAAACTACAATTCCAAGCATCCCTCTTCACTGGCTGTGCTGGTTTAGGATCATAAATTTCCATTTGTAGCTCTGTTAATGAAGTTTATCTGACCCTCCATATTTACAAATTGAATTTTTAAAAAATCCCAAAAGCAAACCCTGATTTTACCTTTTTTATAAGGAACACCATTTTATTACACCATTGTATATGATTTGGGCCTCAGTAAACCAAAAACTGCATACTTGCACAAAATATTTCCTTGAGGGAGTGGAATAATAGCACTTCAACAATTTATTTATTTATTTACTAGCTGTACCCGGCCACGCGCTGCTGTGTCAAAGAACAACAGCAACATCCCTTCTTGTCTTTCGTTCTTGCTCTCCCCCCTGTCTCCCTCATCCTTCAGCTCTTTCCTTCTCTCTGTCCTCCTTCCTTCCGTCTTTTCTTTCCCTCCTTTCCCCCTATTCTTTCCTTTTCTCTATCACTCCTCCTTCCCTTTCTTTCCCTCCCTAAGTTTCCCTTCCTCCCTTTATTTTCTTTATTTTTCTCCTACCCTCACCAACTTCACCCTCCTTTATAGCCTTTTTATTACCTTTGTCTTTGCTTTGTAGTCTCTTCTTCCTTCCTGTGGTACCTTTTTCCTTCCTTCCTCCTCTCCTCTCTTATCTTTCTCCCCCCTTTCCTCTTTAATTCCTTCGCCTTTTCCCTCCCTCCTTTCTTCTTTTCTTCCTTCCTGTCTGTTCGCCTTCCTTCCTTCTTTCCCTCTTTCATGCCTTTCATTTTTGTGTCCTTTTTGGTGTCTCTTTTTCCTTCCTTGGGTATCTCTTTCCTTCTTTCTTCCCTTCCTTCCTTCCCTCCTTCCTTCTTTCCCTCCCTCCTCTCTTACCTTTCTCCCCCCGCCCTTCTTTCATTCCTTCCGTTGTCTTCGCCAAAGCCGGGGCTTTGATTGCTGCCGCGGAGGCCTCTGGAGCCCGGGCCGCGGCAGCAATCGAGGCCCCGGCTTCGCAGAAGACAGCGGGCCTCTCCTCCTTTTAGCTCTTCAGCAGGCAGCGCTGCCGCCAGCCATTCCCCTGCGGCAGCGTTGGCTGCTGAAGAGCTAAAAGGAGGAGGGAGGCCCACTGTCTTCTGTGAAGCCAGGGCTTCGATTGCTGCCACGGAGGCCTCCGGAGTCCGGGCCACGGCAGCAATCAAGGCTCTTTCAGATCTTCAGCAGGCAGCGCCACTGCCAGCCATTCCCCCGCTGGCCACAGGAGACAAGCAAGATGGCGGGCCTTCCTCTTTTCTCCATGCTGGCGGGAAGGGGGTGGAGGAGGGAGAAGGGGTTTGCACGCGCGGTAATGAGTACCGCACGTGCGTCGTCTGTGTTTGCCACGGGGGAGTCTGGGTGTTGTAGTCCCCTTGGGTTTTTTTTGCGTTTTTTAACCTTTTTGTTTTATTTGGGGGGGAGGGGTTGGTGGCAAACATACCTCGTTGTGTGGGGAATTTTGTGGCCTGGTTTGGTGTTTGTGGGTTCAGCGGTTTTGCTGTCTATAGGCTACTCACCACGACAGCACTCATTTTATATAAATATAGATTTATTTCGGCTTGTTAGTCGCCCCTTCGGACAATGTAGTCCTTAGAGTAGAATCCCATTATTTCCTGGGTAGAGCTTTGTTGCATTGTTTACTGCATACATATTGCTGCAGCCCGGCACTGAAAGTGTGTATTTCTTCAACCCTCCTTCACCATCCATCCAATGTCAATGCTAAAAGTGGGGGGCTCTCCCATCTAGACAGAAAAATAAAAAAGGGGAAGGGTAGGCTGGGCTTGTACAAAAGCACCTTGTAAAATGAATTTATTTTTCAGAGGCTTTGTTAACTGAGTTATGCCTGTACTATGAATCACAATAACTGAAAAGTAATAAAATGCATCCCTTGAGCACAAAAGATTTGCAGATGGCTCATAAACAACTAGAACCTGTTACTCCTATGTGGTTTTGAGATGTTATTGTTGCCTTTCGGTAGATTAGCCACTCATGCTCTTGAGTCTACATCACACACTGTTTGTGTGGCACCAAATTGTAGCAAAGCATCCCTGCAGAGACTCACATTGCATCCGATGCCTCCTGAGGAAGACACAGTCAATACAATATTGCCTTTATGTACTTATCCTTGGTGTTCAGAAATAAGAGGAAACAGCAAGGAGAGGGAAAAAAATATGTTTGAGAGACACTTGGCTGTGTTTTGCTATAAACTTCATAGGAGCCCTAGACAATGCAGGCGTAAAAAATCATAGGTGACAGATACTGGGCTGGGTGAGCAACTGGCTCTTGTTCCTGAGTTCCCTGACAATCTCTCTTTCCTGGAGGGTGAAATTTTGAATGCCACGCAGCCTCTCCTAAAGTGGCAGGTTGTCCTCTATGTGTTGAAGGACACAGTTCTACTCCTAGCATTTAAAATGACAGCCCTGCCATCTTCTGTTTGTGGAATGGGGAAATGGGCATCGCCATGTTATACCCTTTACCCTGCAGCACTTAATGTCTCGGGGTGGACCTAATGCTACTAGTTCTCACCATTCAAAGGATTTTTCTCTGCATGTGTGATTAATGATGGTCAGTAGCTGAGATGGTGAGCATGTGTGGACTGTATCCTTGCCTAAAAATCTGTGTGCTGTTGCCTGCAAATCTTTGCTTCCTGACCCGGTGATTGTGACCTTCTCCAACGGTTTCCTTGTGCAATGTGCTGGTTTCAAGATAAAGGTCTAATAAATGTCTATCTAGTTTCACCAAAAGGAACTATTGGTGTCTATATTAGCTGTGACGGCGCGGTGAGCATGGAAAACGTTGAGTTCTAAAGGATTTGGATCAGGGGTGCCCACACTTCTTTCAGCATGCGAGCTACTTATAATAAAACCAAGTCAGAAAGATCTAGTAGACCTCCTCAAGGCTGGGGAGGAGGCGGGGTGGGGAAATGGCCAGAGGGGGCAGAGCCAGGGCGCACCAAGCCCGCCCCTCCCCTCTGGTTTTGGAGCTCCCAGCAGCTTCTCCAGGCTTGAGGATGGTAATGCCAAGCCAGTAGTAACATAGCTATCACAGGGCTGGCTTGGCACTGCCATCCTCAAGCCTGGAGAAGCTGCTGGTAGAGCGGAAGCCAGAGGGGGCAGAGCCAGGCAGCAGCCCCCGCCCCTCCCTCTGGCTTTGGCAGCTCCCAGCAGCTTCTCCAGGCTTGAGGATGGCAGTGCCAAGCCAGTGGTGGCATAGCTAGCACAAAGTTGGCTTGGCCCTGCCCTGCCCTTAAGCCTGAGAGGGCTGCTGGGAGCATCAGCTCAGGGCCTGCCGGGAGGGGCGGGGCTTGGCGCGGCCTGGTCCGCCCTCTGAGTGAAGCACCCCATCCAGCTGGGATCGACCTCCTTCGGTCCCTAGGGGGATTGTTAACTGGTCGATCACGATCGAAAACCTGGGCAGCCCTGGTTTGGATTGTTGAATTGTGTTTTTGCAGCCTGCACAGTTTTGCGAAAGGTTTGGTTGCATTGATTGGTTCTTAGCACCTGCCAGTTATCGTATGCAGAGCCCAGTTGAGTTGGTTCCGCCTCTTTTTTCAGAGATCTGGGGAGTAAGCCATTTTACATTCCAGATCTTTCCAGGACATCTACTGAAAGGACATGTTTAGAGAGTTTGCCAGACCAGGCCCTTGGTCAGGCCATCTTTCAATACTATTAAGCCTGATTTTCCTTGGAATTCAAGCAGAAGGCTCAGCATATTGGAAGGCTGAGTAAATCTGAGGAGTTCCAAGCGCCTCCAAACCAGTCTTTTGCCTCCAGAGGAAGACTTCGTGACTTCAAGTTTCGGCCATCTGACTGGGGCTGCGAGTGTCCCTACCTCAAGGCCATTGAGAGAGAAAAGACTCAGAGAGCTTTTCAGCTGCAGCTTCTTGGACCAAAACAGCAAAGGAACTCTAAGCCAGCTATTATTTTGGGGGGAAACTAAGCAATGTGCCTGAGTGAAGTTAACTCATGTTATGGACAATAAAGTGTTTGAGTTAGCTAAAGTGTCCAGTTTGATCCTTGGAGCCCTGAGCTTTTAAAGGGAGGCAAAAAGCAATCCCCCGGGATAGAGAGACCACGTCCTTGCCCTTCCGCAGGCATCCATACCCCGGGTGCGACTGCACAGTAGCAAACAAGCAACGATCTCTCACTGCAGCCTATATAGCTGGAATCAGTGAGAATAATTTTCCAGGCAAAACATTGAAACAGTTCTACTAGCTGCCATTTTGTTTCTGAGCACAATTCAGAATACTGGTTTTGACTATAAACACCTATTTGGCTCAGGTCCAGCCTTATTTGACAGATCATATCTCCCTTCTTAGAGGCTGCCCCTCCTCAGGGAAGCCAAAATGGCCTCCTCCTTGTTTTCCTTCCAGCAGTATGCCAAAATCTTTTTATTCAGACTGGCTTCTAAAACTGAAATTGGCTGGAGGGTGCTGAATTGTTTTCAACAGCTTTTTAATTTATTTCATAATTGTGTTTTAACTGAATTGTTTTAATAATTGATTTAGTTCAGTGGTTCCCAAACTTTTTTGGCCTACCACCCCTTTTCCAGAAAAAAAAACCTCACCGCCCCCCTAGAAATTAATTTTTTAAAAAAATTGAATAGCAATTAAACAGAAAGATATAAGTAATAATAATTCTACCGTTTTAGTAAAAATATAATAAAGAAAGTTGTAAATTAGAAACATTGAAGTTTGAAATTATGAAACTATTTATTGGACTTAGAATAGAAAGGTAATACAAAAAAAGTTAAAACATTCGAAATCATCTTAATGAGAAGGATGAACCTGGTCTGCGGCTACCAATCTAGTAATCCTCGGCTCTATTTTGGTCAGCAGTAATCTCAAATCATTGCGACTGACTATTTTGCAATCGGTTTTTCTTTTTTTGTTAATAAATTGGTTACCGCACTGAATCCACGTTCTACTAAATATGTTGAAGGACATTATGATTATTGTTATAAGACTCAGCCAGTTGGAAGGGAACCCCAAAGGTATTATTATTATTATCCCTTGCTTGGCGAGAGGAAGAGGAGGGAGTAGGAGGAGGGAAGAAGGAGAGAGAGAGACAGAGACAGAGAGAGACAGAGATGGATGGTAGCCTGTCGCCTAGCTCATGCCACCGCCCCCACCGCCTCCTAACGGGTTCAGCGCCCCCCAAATTCTCCTGGGCCTTCCAGCGCCCCCCTAGATCGCCCCACCGCCCACCAGGGGGTGGTACCGCCCACTTTGGGAACCACTGATTTAGCTAAAAATCCATGTTCTTCTCAAAGAGAATGTATATTTGCATGTTTGTAACTGTCAAATAGTTTAATGAAATTACTACGAGCCTGCTCATTTCCCGGTGTGAAGCATCTTGAGTTTCCAGTACTTAAGAGATCTTCACTAGAATGTTGATACTAACCTTTGTCTCTTTTTCTGTATAAATAGATTTTTGCATCTGTGGAGTAAATCAACCATGGCTCAAAATATTTTTTTAAAAACCTCCGAAAACCAACCTTGATTTTGTCAGTTTGAATAAAGGGGGCGGGGGGGAGATTAAGATACTACAGTTTTGTAATGGTTCAAAACAGGCTTTGAAAAATACTGAAGGCAGTTTGAATCGAATTACAAAAGAAGAAGGGGTGGAAAAGCAACCAGTAAAACTGACACTGTTCTATTAATTTTGCCCCAAATGGAGATAAACAATATCTGGCTACAGAGGTAGAGCAAAGCACAAGCAGATGTTAAACAGAAAAGACCAAGGTGAAATGAATGACAAGAAATAAAGAACAGGACTTAATAGGACACACAGCAAATAGGTAAACTGCAGCAGGTGGCCTGGTAAATACGTAGGAGGACGGGAGCTCAAGTTCAGGGTCATAAACATCCAACTGATTGTAAAGGCAAGGAAAAGGTGTCAGAGAGATAGTGTCATTTATGTTTGTGTTTTACAAAGAAAATTGTAGTGTTTCTTAGAATTATTGGGATGGCAGATGAACATGGAAGTGATTGTGCAAGACAGATTCAGCAAAACCATACACACACTGCACACCACCACTTGCTTTTTAAACGGGAGATAAAGAAGTTCCCCTGTGCTTGCCTGTGGTTAAACAGATGTGAGCCATATGCTAAACTAAAGGAAACACACAGTGCCTTTTGTTTCAGTCCAAAGTCAGTCTGTGCCACATGCAGGGCTATGAAAACAAGATCTTTATCTTCAAACTTTGGAGTCCATTTGGCATCTCCACTTTATAATACAGCGAGTGTACCTAGAAGAACATTTGTCTTGCAAATGATGACGGAGAAAAGGCATACTTAAATGCCAAAGTTCACATCTATGTATCAACCTTTTCTTCTTCAGATAACCTTTTGCCATTATGACAAAAGCAATTACCTGTACTTTTATTTTTTTACATCCCACCTTTACACAAAAAAGATATTCAAGGTGGCTAGTAGTGAGTGGAATAAACAATATGATCCACATTTCCTCAAGCTGTTGTCTTTGGGGGTGTATGTATGTGCTATAGATGTATATTATTTGTAATACTTGCTTTGAGCCTGACAACATTATCTTTTAGGGCTACAGCAGACCTCAAAGAAGAAAACGGCATATATATACGCTATCGTACTGATGGTAGCTTGTTCAACTTAAGCCGTCTGAGGGCTCGCACTAAGACTCTAAACTATCTAGTCCGTGACCTGCTTTTTTGCTGACGATGCTGCCCTTGTCGCCCATTCAGAAGCAGCCCTGCAGCGCCTAACATCCTGCTTTGCAGCAGCTGCAGAGCTGTTTGGGCTGGAAGTCAGCCTGAAGAAAATGGAAGTCCTCTACCAGCACGCACCACAGGAAGAACACCATCATCCCCACATCAGCATAGGCACATCTGTGCTGAAGTCCATTCAGCAGTACCTGGGAAGCATCATCTCTTCAGATGCCAAAATTGACAAATAGATAGATCACAGGTTATCAAAGGCATATAGTGCATTTGGAAGGCTTCACAAAAGAGTCTGGAGCAACAAGCACCTGAGGCAAAGCACCAAAATCAGTGTGTACAGAGCTATCGTACTGTCTATTCTCCTCTATGGGTCTGAAACATGGGTCACCTATCACCAACACCTACGACTCCTCAAATGCTTTCATCAGCGCTGTCTTCGCACAATCCTAAATATACACTGGACTGACTATGTGGCTAATGTTGCTGTCCTTGAGCAAGCAGGGGTCACCAGCATTGAGGCCATGCTATTGAGAACATAGCTGCGCTGGGCAGGGCATGTCTCTAGGATGGAGGACCACCGCCTCCCAAAGATACTACTCTATGGTGAACTCGCCACGGGTCAGCGCAAGAGAGGTGCCCTGAAAAAGAGATATAAGGACTCCCTGTAACAACATCTCAGGCTCGGCCAGATTGATCACCAACAATGGTCCACCCTGACCTCACATCCGGAGGCATGGAGACGCACTATCCACAATGCTGCGGCCTCTTTCGAGAAGACACGCCAAACGGGTCTCGAAGAGAAACGACAACGCAGAAAGAACCGCGATTTGGAAACACCATCACCCAAGGAGACTTTCTGCTGTGCTTTCTGCAACTGAACTTGCCTATCTCAGATTGGCCTTTTTAGTCATCAACGCACTTGTAAAAAGCGTGGGATGAGTCCTTCCTGAATCTTCGTTCGCGAAGTAATGCCGAGAGAGAGAGACATAGGTGCCACCTAGGGACACACACTTCTCCCATCTTTTTAAGCAATCGTAAACATCTCACTTTTAGAAGTCGACAGGTTGCTCCAAAAGCCATGTTGTGACTTCGTAAGCCAGAGTCTCATCATCTGAAAATGCTTGCCCTTCAAAAATAACTTTTTTCTTGGAAAGAGGTGGAAGTCCGACGATTCAGAGTCAGGTGAATAAGGGGGATGCGGTAGACTTTCAAAGCCATGGGGACATGCTTCCATTTGGGCAACATGTGAGTTGTGAACTGGTGCATTGTCTTACAGAGGGCGGACACCTTTGGTGAGAATGCCATGTCTCTTGGTTTTGATGGCCTCCTGCAATTTCTGCAGCAGTGAAGCATAATATGCCCCAGTGATCATGGTACCCTTTGCTAAGAAATCCATCAATACTACTTCATGCTGGTCCCAAAATACAGTGAGTATGACCTTGCTGCCAAGAGTTGGTCACATGCCTTCTTTGGAGGCGGTGAGTCAGGATGCTTCCATTGCATCAATGGACTTTAGTCTCAGGAGCATAGGGATGGACCCAGATTTCATCCTGTGTGATCAGTCTGTTGAAAAAGTCCTCCTGGTTTCCATGGCACATCGTCAATAGAGCCTGAGAGCATTCAATTCTTTCCTGCTTCTGGAAAGTGTGAGCAGCCGGGGGACATGGTCTTGGGTGATTTTTTTTCACAGACCCCACACTAATTGGCCAATGGTTAAGCAGCAGTTTTCCAAAATGGTGACCTCCACTTGCTAGATAGTGTGTTCATCAATAGCAGAGTAGAGTCGCCATGGAATTGAGGCTGTTTGCACCAAAGTCCGACCGCATTTGAATTGACGCTGCCAGTTCTTGACTGCATCATATGATGGGGAATCATCACCATAAACCTCTTTCACCTCATTAAACGTCTCCTTCAGTGTGTGGCCTTTCAAGTGAAGGAACTTGATGACTGCTCTGTATTCCACTGGGTCCATTACCAAACCTCACACCACTTCAGCACCTGTAAAATCAAGACCGTTATCTGTTCTGAGTTTTAACTTGGCATGTAACCTATAGCGACATCTATCAGACATTACATGTGTGCAGTTTAAGTGTTCTGTGATAAATGGAAGTGGGTTAGGGGAAATCTTTAATGAACGCCCCTTGTAGTAGAAGTACAGTGCAAGTAGCTGTCATTTTAGGGACATCTGCAGTTTCAAGGTTGGGTTTTTCTCCCATCCACCTTGTCTCTGAGCCGTTTCACAAGACACAATTATAGCAATAGGATTCCACTTTAACTTCCATGGTAGCATGTGAAATCATGGAGTTTGTCGTTTAAAGCAGTCTTTTTCAACCAGTGTGCCTAGGTACACTCTTGTGCCTTTGCAGAGCTCCAGCTGTGCCTCCAGAAAAACTTTTTGCCCCCCTTCCTTCCCCCTCCTTTTGCCGCCGCTATTATTTTGTCCTCCTCCATGGGAGAAAAAAATCTTCCCTTACCACGTTGGTATTAGGCTTTGTCCGCAGACGCCCCCTGCTGCGAGAGAAAAGCGTTACGCAGCATGCAAAGGAGGAGAGGAGCCCAATGGGCGGCTCCAAAATGACGTTGCGTCATTTTGGAGCCGCCCACTTGTTGTGGATAACTTTTGGAACCTCCCACTTGCGCTCCTCTCCTCCTTCGCATGCTGCTCTCTGTTTGTGGATAACTCCTGTATATTGAACTTCTATATATTGCAGATTATCCAGTACAGAGCCTAATCCAACGCGGTAAGGGAAGATTTTTCCTTTTTCTCCCATGGAGGTGCCAACATCATGTGGGTGCCAAACTGTACTCGGTTTTTCAAATTCACTATGTTGATACATTAACTTTATAAAACTTTTGTAATTGTGCTTATTGCTAGTTTCATTTTATTATTATTATTATTATTTTGCCTACTCTTTGTCCCCTGCATATGCGGCCTGTTGTGAAAAAGAGGTGCCGAAATGCCATAAAACATTTTGTGTCATTTTGGTTGGTGGTGTGCCCCAGGATTTTGTAAATGTAAAAAATGTGCCTCGGGTCAAAAAAGGTTGGGAAACACTGGTTTAAAGGCATTAGAGGAGCTCACCAGCCGAGCTCTAAATACTCCTCCTTAAAGAAGTCCCAGGATTGCATAGGATGTTGCTTTGGCAGTTAAAAGGGAATTGTAGTGCTATAAGTATGTAGTGTGGAAAGATCTAGTCTCCTCTTTTCTCATCTCAAACTCACACTGAACTACCAATGCAGGAAAAGAGGGATCTGTTTCTCCAGTTGCAACACACTTGCGATCTGAGGGTGCCTCTACCAAGTAGAATTGATGTACCTTGACACCACATTAACTACCATGCTCAGTCCTATGGGATCCTGGGATTTATAGCTGGTGAGGCACCCGCACTATTTCAAAGGGAAAACTAAAGACCGTGTACAACTACAATTCCCATGATTTATTTACTCTATTTCTATCCCTTGCAGGGGACTCAGAGTGGTGTACACAACGGCAATATTCAATGCCGCATATTCAGCAACATAAAAAATAATACATCAGTGCAATAAACAAATAAAACATATGAATATCATAAAACTGTTAAAACATACAGTAATACCTAGACCAAAGGTCATCATTTGCGTGCTACATTGTGCTGATTTTATATTGCACTACCCAAACGCCTTCCTTTTTTTCCTGTACACCAGGAGGGAGGGGGCATATCTGATATCATTGGGAAGGGAGTTCCACGACTGAGGGGCCACCACAGTGAAGGCCCTGCCTCTCGTCCCCACCAGTTGCACTTGCAATGACCTATGGTCATTTTATCTAGCTACATCTGACAAAATATGTCTTATTTTGGGATTTCTCAGATCTTACTGCACCATTCTATGGTAATGTCTGGTGGAAGTCACTCATTTTAACAGTTCAGAGTTATCCACAGTTTCCTATTTTCATGGTAAATTCAGGAATATATCCCTAGCAGATACGGTATGTTTGTTGTACTGGACTTTTAAAGAGAGAGGCACAAGATTTAAATGACCATCTAGATTTTGCCTTATCATTTTTAATTTTGTTTATATACTAATTATTATTATTATTTCAATTTGTATACCGTCCTTTCCACATTGGCTCAGGACTGTTTACAGCATATGGAACTATAACAAAAAGCATAAAACAGTAAAAAAAAATTGGTCAATATTCCGCTAAAACCAAAAGGTTAAAGGCTAAATGCCTGGCGGAACAACACCGTTTTGCAAGCTCTCCGGAAAGCCGGCAGTTCGCTAATTTCATGTACTTCAGGTGGTAAATTATTCCATAGATATGGTGCTGCCACAGAGAAGACTCTCTGCCTGGTTGACAACAAGTGGATGGTTCGCAGGGAGGGGATCTGCAGGAGGTTGAGATCCTCAGAGCGAAGAGATCTCTGGGGAACATATGGGAGTAGACGGTCCCTCAAGTACACCGGCCCCAGACCATACAAGGTCTTAAAGGTCAAGACCAACACTTTGAAGATGATCTGGTGCTCGATTGGTAACCAGTGCAGCTGCTGCAGAGTTGGAGTAATATGAGCTCTGGCCGGCACTCCAGCCAAGAGTCTCGCTGCTGCGTTCTGCACCAGTTTGAACTTCCGGATGACTGACAATGGAAGACCAATGTAAAGGGCGTTACAGTAGTCTAACCTCGAGATGACCGTCGCTTGGATTACCATGGCTAGGTCATTTCCGGAGAGATAGGGCGCCAGTCGCCTAGACTGCCGCAGATGGTAGAAAGCAGATCTGCTGACAGCGGAGACCTGAGCCTTCATTGTCAGCAGCGGGTCCAACTGGACTCCCAGACTCTTTATTAAAGGCGACGGGCGTAATGCCTCCCCGTCCAGAGTAGGCAGCCGGAGCTCACACCCACCCAGTGACCCAGCCAAAGGATCTCCGTCTTCAATGGATTCACTCTCAACTGACTGGCTCGTAGCAACCAGTCACAGCTTCAAGGCATTATTGGAAACAATCGGGTACAGAGTCTGGTCGGCCGTCCATCATCAGCACCAGCTGGGTGTCATCAGCGTACTGGTGACACTCCCGACCAAAACTCTGCACGAACTTGGCAAGGGGTCACATGTAGATGTTAAACAATAAAGGGGAGAAAATGGCTCCCTGAGGCACCCCACAACTTAAGGGGAGCCTCTCAGATTCATCATCCTGATTCATCATCCTGGCAGCCATCTTTTGTGTAGATATAACAACTATGAAAAATGTAAACCTCATCCATCATCTTCAGTGCAGTCATATGACTGAACTATATAGGAAGATTTATGTTCCTAGTTTCTCTTTTTAGAAAGTAGTTAATTAGCTAATTCAAATTAAGGCTATGAAAATAGCTTTTAATTGGTTTGTGTTGTAATATGGCAGTGCAATTGTTTATAATAGTGTGTCGTGACTTTATAACTCATTAGCTTGGTTAACTAAAGCATGCCTGTAATTTTAGTTATCTATATAGTTACAAGGCTTGTGTGGCCTCCCTAATTATGTGCGTTGCATATGAGTCTTGTTGTGGAGAGAAAAAGTGGGGTATAACTAAACAAAAGAAGAAGGCCACTGATGTTTTTCACTTTTCAAGCCCCTTATTTCTTTTTGAGCTGAAAGTTATTATTTTTTAAAATGTAGCTATAGGTATAAATGCTAACTAATTTGGAGGAGTGAAGGCAGTAATTTTGGAACCGTAGCTTTGTTAAAAGGTAAACCCAACATACAATAGAAAGGCATGTGGCACCTTAAAGACTAACAGGTTTTATTTGCCGTGTGCTTTGGTGCATTCCTACGCAGTTCATCAGATGTAATTGAGCTGGAGTTCATGACCATTTATGACAAATCACACATGTCAGCCTTTAAGTGCCCCAATGCTTTTGTGTCCTGCAAGAGAATAACATTGCTACCAGCCTGGAAATGTTTAAAATATGTTTAAAACAAAGGATGCTGTTGAGGAGCCAAGGCCGGAACTACATTGCAATCTCGTTATTATGGAGTAGATCTATTACTATGGGTTTACCTTCAGGCTATGGCCAGAGCCTGGAATTTAACCAAAGAATGTTTCATGATTTGAGCTAATTTTTAGAAGATGCAAAAATCTCTCTTAAGCATTTTGTATGGAGAGCCGCTGAAGCTTCGAACTCAGGTGAAGAGAGGTGGCCAATGAAAAGTGTGGAAATAGCATCCTTAAAGAAACCATTTTGAACCACAGAAAAACAGGAATAGGAGGGATCCAAGCATATATCTACACCAGGGGTGCTAATTAGGTCGATCGCGAGCTACTAGTCGATCTTCGGCCCTCATCCAGTCGATCTTCGGGCCTCACCAGCCGGATGGGGCGCTCCTGGCATGCGCGCGCACACCCCACGTGCACGCATGCTCCCGCCGCTGGTCTCCGCTCCCGCGGTGCTTCCGCATTGCAGGAAGGATGCCCAGCGGGAGGAGCCGGCAGCGGGAACGAGGAAGTGTGAGGCGGAGCTTTCAAAGACTCCGCCTCGTGCTCCCTCGCCCTCTGCAATGCCCCGCGGGAGGAGCAGCAGGCGGGAGGAGCGGCGTTGCACGGGAGGAGCGGCACACAGGAGGAGCACATGTGGGACATCTTCACTTTTTTTATTTAAAAAAGTAGCACATATGCTTAAAAAGTGGGGGCACCCCTGATCTACACTGTAGAATTAATGCCGTTTGACACTATTTTAACTGCCATGGTTCAATGCTGAGAGTTATAGTTTGGTGGGGCATCAGCATTTTTGGAAAGGCAGGGGAAAGGTCTTGTAAAACTACAACTCCCACAATCACTTAGCATTAACCTATGATATTAAAAGGGTGTCAAACTATTAATTCTATAATATAGATGTACCCCGAGAGACAGCTAAATGCTGGAGGCATTATGGGGCTCAAAGTTGCTCTCTCTGGGGGAGGAACATGAGATATTGTAGTTACTCCCCCTTCCTTACATTTCATTCCTTCTTTGTATATTTAAACATGAATACAGGCAGTCCTGAAGTTACAAACAAGATATTCCTAAATTCAATTTGTACGTAAATCGGAAGAGGTACATTTTAAAGTATAACTTCAGCCAAATCTGTCTGTCTATCTTTGGATAGCATACGTGAACACCCCTGTGGCATTTGTTTTGCAGTCTGTGCACGTGTTCAGAAGATTTCACCTCATTTTCTGTCCTTGTGACAATTGCATTTTGAAACATTTGGCATGTTGTAGAAACAAGGATTGATGGTGAAGTTTCAGTGGAGACACCTTTTCCCCCTTCCTAGGGGCAGATTTCTCTCACTCCCAATTGTTTCAGCTCTGTTCTAAACTGTGAGTAGATTGTAAATCAGGGATTGCCTGTATTCCAAAAAAACGTTGCAAGTCCCTGTGTTATCTTCTCCGAAAGGAAAGAAACCAAGGCTCCTTCTACACTGCAATATAATCCAGGTTATCAAAGCAGATGATCCACATCAGGGGTGCTCATTAGCTAGATCGTGATCTACTGGTAGATCTTGAAGGGCATCCTGGTAGATCCCAGGCAGATCGCAGGCACAGTGTGTATGGCTCCCATGCCATTTGTGAGGAATGCTCAGGGGCTTATTATACTCACATTTAGTTGAATTCAGTCTTAAAATGTATTATATGGCTCTCACTGAAATAAATTTCCTAATATTTTGCTTTTATGGCTGAGTAGTGGGTAGGTAGATCATTGGGACTTGGTTGTTTCATAAGTAGCTAGCATGCTGGAAAAGTGTGAGCACCCCTGATCCACATTATCTGCTTTGAACTTGATTGAGTCTACACTGTCATATAATCCAGTTCAAAGCAGATAATCTGGATTTTATATGGCAGTATAGAAGAGGCCCTAATGTTATTTTTCTTTGCCTTCTCTTTGCTTAGGGAATGGTAGCTGTATGGCTACATACAGTACATTATGACCCACTCCTCAGAAAAGGTAGACACCTTTCATGAATTTCAGTTTCTGCTGCTGCTGCACTTTATTGTTGCTTTCTGATTATATTGATATTTATGTCTGTATGACTAATCTATTGATATTTTTGCATGTCTTCCTCCAAGTCTTCTTAATGTAAGTTGGTTAAGAAGCACAGTGCAATCTTCATATCCACATGGGACACATTCCTGGAAAGAGGAAAACTATTGATAACAGTGAAACCTATTAAAATGAAAGACTTTGGCCAAACATTACCATAGCGTCACCCTAAAGCAGTGGTTCCCAAACTTTTTTGGCCTACCGCCCCCTTTCCAGAAAAAAATTTACTCACCACCCCCTATAAATTATTTATTTAAAATTTCAATAGCAATTAAACAGATATATGCATATTTCTACCTTTTTCATAAAATATAATAAAGTTGTAAATTAGAAACATTGAAGTTTGAAATTATGAAACTATTTATTGAACTTAGAATAGAAAGATAATACAAAAAAAGTTAAAACATTCAAAATCATCTTAATGAGAAGGATGAACCTGGGATGCTGCTACCAATCTAGTAATCCTCGGCTCTATTTTCGTCAGCAGTAATCTCAAATCATCGCAATTGACTATTTTGCAATCGGTTTCTTTTTTTGTTAATAAATTGGTTACCACACTGAATCCATGTTCCACTAAATATGTTGAAGGACATTATTATTGTTGTTATAAGACTCAACCAGTTGGAAGGGAACCCCAAAGGTATTATTATTATTATCCCTTGCTTGGCGAGAGGAGGAGGAGGGAGCAGGAGGGAAGAAGAGAGACACACACAGAGATGGATGGTAGCCTGTCACCTGGCTCACGCCACCCCCCACCCCCCACCGTCCACTTACAGGGGTTCAGCACCCCTCAACTTCTCCTGGGCCTTCCAGCGCGCCCCTAGATTGCCCCACCGCCCACCAGGGGGGTGGTACCGCCCACTTTGGGAACCACTGCCCTAAAGAATCTAGAAAATTGCTAGAGGATGGCCCATTCTATACATTTGCTAGGTCTCCCAGGAACCTTCTGGCAGAAACATACCATACAATCACCAGGAGGACGTAGACAATTCCTAAAAAGGTCATATTTTGTTGGATATGGGCATGGAGGGGTCATACTGCCTTTTACGCAAACCACTCTTTTTTGCTATTATCTATTTTGGCTGAATCCTTTGCATGCTTGTTTAAAAGTAAGTCCCACTGGGACTTATTCTCGTGATTTCTAACTGTATAGGTTTGCTGTATAGAGTAGAAGCTCACATTATATCTAGATTTGAAAGACATGAAAACAAGATGAGAAAATCAAAGGAGCTGCAAATTCAGAGATCTACGTATCTCTCAGCAGGCAGAAAAACATGACCTGGTTATGAAAAAATAAAACAAATGAATATCTAATTCAGAGGCAGACCTCCTGGTGTCTCAGAATATAATCCCTTCAATACTTACTGGTAAATTCAAAGCATATATTTCTACTGATTAAGAATGTAATGCTTGAATGTAGGTATGACACATTTGTTCCTTTTGATTGTCACAGCAGCTTTCTCTTCTGAAGTATTCAATGTATAGCATTCCACAATGTAAAACCAGCCTAGAAAAATTGTGAAATCCAGTTTCCAGGTAACAATGAGTAAGGTTACTGCTCCTTTTCTCCCCAGCAGGCTACCTGGGCATTTCATACAGAATGTTGTGAAAAAAATGGATTCCCTTGGATCAGAAAGCCAATTATCAATTGTTTCAAATGGTACAAGAGTAAAAGTGATAGTAAACTTTTACTCCTCCTCGCAAGAGGTTGTAATGTTCATATACTTGTTTCAATAGGTAAAGGTATATGCAAAAATTGTTAGTACATAATAAAGTGTAGTATATACAGTGAAACATAAAATTGTTGCATTCACAATATAATGGATATGCTTATTTATTTCTGTAAAGATTAAAATACTCCTCCTCCTCCTCGCAAGAAGTTGTAATGTTCATATATTAAACATATTGTTCTTTCTTGTTAAGGAAACTTCCACTATTTATCTCTTTTAACAGATGAATCTACTCCTCTTCACGCAAACCTGTTGAATTCATACACAAAGAGTGTTCTTATTTCTTGCTGTATGACAAAGGACTTGTGGTCCACAACCCACAAACGGTTTCAACTCCTCACCGAGTCTTCATCTGGTGGTTGGATTCTTAATATTAAGTTCAATAACTGAGGACTGTAATCAATTATGTTTGTTGTTTATCTAGTAGTGTGGAACCTAAAGGACGTAATTGTGGTGGCTAAAAGTAGTTCCATAAATACAAATCTATTTATTTATTTATTTGTGACATTTATATCCCTCCCTTATCACCCGAAGGGGACTCAGAGCAACTTACAAGTTATAAGTACATACAATATATTAAATTATTAGCATAGCACAATATTAGTACTATATATTATTATATTGTACTATACCACTATACTGTAATATTATTAGTAATATTACATGTAATATAAAATATATAATTACTATATTGTATTATTATTAGTATTGTATTATTACTAGTGGAGCCTCTGGTGGTGCAGTGGGTTAAACCGCTGAGCTGCTGAACTTGCTGATTGAAAGGTCGCAGGTTCGAATCTGGAGAGTGGCATGAGCTCCCGCTGTTAGCTCCAGCTTCTGCCAACCTAGCAGTTCGAAAACATGCAAATGTGAGTAGATCAATACTGTTTAATGGGAGTAAAGTGAGGGTATAATCATTGTTTATTAGTTCTGTTGCTTCCGACTCGTCATGACCTCATGGACCATTCTACGCCAGAGCTCTCTATCAGTTGTGGCTACCCCCAGCTCCTTCAAAAGTCAAGCCAGTCCATCTTGGCCTTGGTCGGCCCCTCTTCCTTTTCCCTTCAATTTCCCCCAGTATCATTGTCTTCTCTAAGCTTTTCTGTGTTGTCATTATGTGACCAAAGTACTTAATCTTTGCTTCTAATATCCTTCCCTCGAGTAAACATTGGGCTTTATTTCCTGGAGTATGGACTGGTTTGATCTTCTCGCGGTCCAAGGCACTCCCAGAATTTTCCTCCAGCACCACACTTCAAAAGCGTCTGTCTTCCTTCGCTCAGCCTTCCCAAAGGTCCAGTTCTCACATCCACAGGTTACTACGGGAAATGCCACTACTTTAACTACGCGGATCTTTGTTGCCAGTGTGATGTCTCTACTCTTCACTATTTTATCGGGATTGGTCATTGCTCTCCTCCCAAGAAGGAAACGTCTTCTGATTTCCTGGCTGCAGTCTGCGTCTGCAGTAATCTTTGCGGCTAGAAATACAAAGTCTGTCACAGCCTCCATGTTTTCTCTCTCTATTTGCCAGTTATCAATCAGTCTGGAGAAACTATAAGGTGGTAGATAAAGAGGAACCTGCTATTAACTTAGAACGTATGGTGCTCTTTTCTGCCCTATCGAAACAGAAATCAGAGCCTGTTTAAAAACAAAGACAGTATGTGAGAAATGTTAATGAATTATCAACAACTTGAAAATATAACACTGTACACAACAAACAGTTACGTTGTATGCCTACTTTAATAAACATGAACAAATAAATAAAATGATTATGTATTTGTTTATGTTTCAGTAATATTGTAGACTCTTAAAGTAGAGCTAAACAGAAAATATTTGGTGCGGATAACCCTATGTAAACAATGTAGAAAGTCCATATAGAAATAACCCGATATAGTAACCAGAGTAAATAGGTGAAATTAAAGTCAAAGTCACTCACGAACTTCAATGCCCAAGTGGGTTGTTTTCAATGGAAGTGTCTCCACACTGAAACAACCCACTTGGGCATTGAAGACCTAAGAGTCTTTAGTGTTGTCAGCCCTACCCCTTTGTTTGTATTTCAGTAATATTGTAACCTGTCTCAAGCCGCAAAGAGAGGCGGGCAAAAAGGTTGGTGGTACAAATCCAGGGAGCAGGGTGAGCTCCCGTTGTTAGGCCCAGCTTCTGCCAACCTAGCAATTTGAAAACGTGCCAAATGTAAGTAGATCAATAGGTACCATTTTGGCAGGAAGGTAACAGCGCTCCTTGTAGTCATGCTGGCCACATGACCTTGGAGGCGACTGCGGACAACGCTGGCTCTTCGGCTTAGAAATGGGGATGAGCACTACCCCCCAGAGTTGGACTCTACTAGATTTAATAGGGGAAACCTTTACCTTTATTATTACTCCAGGCCTGCTCCAAGGGCAGCCCTCCAGCTGTTTGGGCCTCCAACTCCCAGAAGCCCTTGCCAGGTGGCTCAATGGCCAGGAATGCTGGGAGTTGGAGGCCCAAGCAGCTGGAAGGCCTCATAATTACACCAGGCCTACTCCAAGGCGGCCCTCCAGCTGTTTGGGCCTCCAACTTCCAGAAGCCCTTGCCAGGTGGCTCAATGGCCAGGAATGCTGGGAGTTGGAGGCCCAAGCAGCTGGAAGGCCTCATAATTACACCAGGCCTACTCCAAGGCGGTCCTCCAGCTGCTTGGGCCTCCAACTCCCAGAAGCCCTTGCCAGCTGGCTCAATGGCCAGGAATGCTGGGAGTTGGAGGCCCAAGCAGCTGGAAGGCCTCATAATTACACCAGGCCTGCTCCAAGAGCAGCCCTCCAGCTGCTTGGGCCTCCAACTCCCAGAAGCCCTTGCCAGCTGGCTGAGTGGCCAGGAATGCTGGGAATTGGAGGGCTGCCTTTGGAGCAGGCCTGGTGTAATTATGAGGCCCTCCAACTCCCAGCATCCCTGGCCATTGAGCCAGCTGGCAGGGGCTTCTGGGAGTTGGAGGCCCAAACAGCTGGAGGGCTGCCTTTGGAGCAGGCCTGGAGTGACAATGAGGCCCTCCAGCTGCTTGGGCCTCCAACTCCCAGAAGCCCTTGCCAGCTGGCTGAGTGGCCAGGAATGCTGGGAATTGGAGGCCCAAGCAGCTGGAGGGCCGCAGGTTGAGGCGGCCTGAGCTTCCTCCCTCCCTCCTCGCCGGTTCTCTTGGCGCTTCCCTCTCGGGCAGGCCCCTGCGCCTTTAACGGGGAGGCCGGCCTTTCCTGCAGGCCCGGCCCATCAGCGGGCGGGGTTGCCAGGCTTGGCCCCCTTCCTCTCGCCGGGCTACTCTCGCTGAGAAGGAAGGAGGGAAGGGCGGAAGGCGAGGAGGAGGAGGAGACGCCCCGCTGAAGGAGTCATGCCATGCTATGAGCTGCGGCTGCTGCTGAGGTAAAAAGGGGCAACAGCGAGGGGAAAGGCGGCAGGGCGCAGGGTGGGTCTGCTTGCCTGCCTGCCTGCCTGAGGGATCAGAGAGCCTCCTCTCCTCGGCCTTCAAGGCTTTCGCGGTGCCCCGTCTCTTGGGCAGACACATGGCGAAGGGGAAGAGGTTTAGACGGGACGGATCTTCCAGAGAGGAAGGAAGTTCCCTTCTCATTCAGGAGGCGAAGAGGGGGACTCTGAGCATGTGCAGAGTACCCATCCCATCCCCTCCCTTCCCACCCCCCCCCTTCCCCACCTCACACTTTCAGGAATATAGAACAAGTACAGCCTGGCACCACTTTGGGCGAGTCCTGGGAGTTGTAGTTTGGCCCCCTGTGGCAGAGAAGACCTTGTGGAAGGACGCTCCCCATGACCCTACTACACCATGCTCAACTAGGGCCCTGCCACACAGCCCTACACCCCAGGATCTAAAGGCAGAAAATCCCCCAATATCTGCTTTGAAGTGGGTTGTCGGAGTCCACACTCAAATAAAGTTAGATTTTCTGCCATGATGTCCCGTGTAGATTTCCTGCCACGATGTCCCGTGTAGATTTCCTGCCATGATGTCCCGTGTAGATTTCCTGCCACGATGTCCCGTGTAGATTTCCTGCCATGATGTCCCGTGTAGATTTCCTGCCATGATGTCCCGTGAAGATTTCCTGCCACGATGTCCCGTGTAGATTTCCTGCCATGATGTCCCGTGTAGATTTCCTGCCATGATGTCCCGTGTAGATTTCCTGCCATGATGTCCCGTGTAGATTTCCTGCCATGATGTCCCGTGTAGATTTCCTGCCATGATGTCCCGTGTAGATTTCCTGCCATGATGTCCCGTGTAGAAGGGCCCCAGGGCTCCTCAGACCTTTTGATACTGAGGGCTAGTTCATGGTCCTGCAGACAGTTCCATAGGGGGGGGACGGGACAATTCCTATGCACACTGGATAGATCTTATTTAAAAGGCATGAAAGAATGCAATATTGAAAAGGAAAAACTATTAGTACCAACATAAACTTCCTAGTATTTCAGTTGGAAAAAATGCATATGTCTAATGAGAGTCAAGTTAGTTTAGGATTGTTGTTGTTGTGTGCCTCCAAGGCGCTTCAGACTTACGGAGATCCTAAATCTATACCATTTAGGTTGGGGGCTGTGTAAATAGCCTTGAAGGTCCGCATCCGGCCCACGGGCCTTAGTTTGGGGACCCTTGCCTAAATGCCCAGGATTGAGAGACACGTTCAGCTCAGTCCCCACACATAAATATTTCACCCTTCTCACCCTGCAGGAGACTCAGGGTGGATCATAATGCACATATACAGGTAAACATTCAATGCCATAGACATACAACATATATAGACAGACAACGAGCTACACAATTGGTCGAGAGTTCACCCCGACCCAGGCAGGCCTCGAACTTCATAGTATCATCACCATTGCATGACATGTCATCTAGGACACAGAGTACATTCAGAGAAAGACCACCATTGAAGCAACATTGCTCAGACCTCACAACCTCCTGAGGATGCCTGCCACAGATGCAAAAACCTGGGGAGAAAGTGGGAACATGGCCATACAGCCCAGAAAACACACAACAACCCAACATTCATTTTGTAAAATTTATTTATTTATTTACAGTATTTATATTCCGCCCTTCTCATCCAGAGTGAATGTGCGGATGCTAATGTAGTTGTATTTAAGGCAAACATTCAATGCCATAGACATGCAACATATATAGACATGTGGGCAGCTACACAATTGGTCGAGAGCTCACCCCGAGTCCCCAGGCAGGCCTCGAACTCATGACCTTCTGGTAAAGTAGAGAATAAATAAATAAATAAATTGCGCCACATTTACGGTGCTTTCCCCAGGAAGCGCATCTACCTACTTTGTAGAAGGGGCACTGTTTGACACTACATTCACAGCCCCCACTCAATGCTGCTCAATCTGGGAGTTGTTGTTTTGCAAGGCCTTTAACTGTCCAAAGGGCACAGGTGCCTCTCCAAACTACAACTTTCACCAGTCAATAGCATTGGGCTATGGCGATTTAAGTGATACCAAACTGTATTCATTCTACAGTGTGGGTGAGGTCTTTTGAGTTGTTTGGTTTTGTATGTGAGCCTGTGTTTCAGTTTGGGGCCGTCCGTGGAGGTCTGGGAGACGTGGCCTTTCCCCCCACCAAAGGATGCCACATCTGGGTTATTTGAACCTGTTGGAAAGGAGCCTCTGCCGAGAGAGAGAGAGAGAGAGAGAGAGAGAGAGAGAGAGAGAGAGAGAGAGAGAGAGAGAGAGAGAGAGAGAGAGCAGGCTCTGAGGAGTTTCCCGGCAGCCAGCCCCAGTCAGGTGTCAGAGGAAGTAGAAACAGGCCGAAGGGTGGGACCGGCCTCCAGGGTTTGAGTTGTGGAGCCTGTTTTTAGAAACTGTTCTAGATCAAGATTTTCAGTAGTGGGGCCTGATTGGGTTGTCTCAATGCATCTCCACTGTAGAATGAATGCAGTTTTACACCACTTTAATTGTCATGGCTCAAGGTTATGGGATCATTGGCATTATCATTTGGTGAGCCATCAGCAGTCTTTTGCAGAGAAGGTGAAAGGCCTTGTAAAACTGCAACATCAAAGACTCCATAGCACTGGGCCATGGCAGCTAAAGTGGTGTCAAACTGCATTAATTCTGCAGTGTGCATGCATTCTGGTGAGGTCTTTGGATATACAGGTTGAGCATCCCTTATCCAGAATGACAAAATCCTTCACAATTGTCCCTGTAGGTGGCTGAGATAGCAACACATTTGCTTTCTGATAGTTCTATGTACACAAACCTAGTTTCATGCACAGTGTTGCCTTATTACAAGCATTGTGTCTAAAATTAACTTCAGACTATGTGTGTAAGGTGTATATAAAACACAAATGAATGTTTTTAGACTTGGCAAATATAGTCAGCCCTCCACATTCACTTCATGAAACCCCCATTAATGGGGAAAAACCATTAACCAAAAAAACCCAAACATTTTAACACCTGAGATAATACCAGGGCCCCCCTGGTGGTGCAGCAGATTAAACCGCGGAGCTGCTGAACTTACCAGCCAAAAGGTTGGCTGTTCAGATCTGGAGAGCAGGGTGAGCTCCTGCTGTTAGGCCCAGCTTCTGCCAATCTAGCATTTTGAGAAATGGAAATGTGAGTAGGTCACATTTTCTGTAGACTAATGCCAAAAGGTAAGGCTGGAATGAGGTTACAGATCATGCGGGAAAGTAACGGCACTCCAGGCAGTCATGCTGGCCACATGACCTAGGAGATGTCTACGGACAATGCCGGCACTTTGGCTTAGAAATGGAGGTGAGCACCACCCCCCAGAGTTGGACACAACCTGACTTAATGTCAGGGGAAACCTTTAACACCTCTCTAGGATAATCTCTAAATCTTTCAGCATACACTATGACCAATTTCCATACAATTGCGCTGGAGGATCTAGATCAGTGTTCCCAAATCTCTTACATTCTCCAGCATGACTGGGTGGTCAATTTTCAGAGGGAACTGACTGTAGAGTTGTGCTGGAAGACCTAGACGTTTCCAGAGAGAACATAAATAGTCAAATTCACAAATGTGAACATATTCCAAACTCCAAAATAAAGTAAAAATCCTGAACATTTTTGTCCCCAGCCTTTTGAATAAGGGATAGTCAACCTATATAGGGCAGTGGTGGTCAAACAGGAATGTTCCAGCGACAATTGAGCTGCAGCTCCCATCATTACTCACCATTGGCCATGCTGCCTGGGATTTCTAAGAACTCAAATTCAGCAACAGCTAGAAACTCATCTCACTTCCACCCCAACCCCCAATTTGTGATCAATTTGTAAGGTGTTTACAGGGGGTTAGTAGATAGTGTGATCAAGCAACAAGGGTTTGGTAAAATCAGGCAGCACTATGTGCAGAAGGAACAATTTCTCTGTGATCTGAGCAGGTGAATTGAATTCACAAAGCAAGTTATAGCTGTTAGAGCATGATCTGTAACCTCATTCCAGCCTTACCTTTTGGCATTAGTCTACAGAAATTGCTTTAATGGTGAGTCTGTGAACTCAGGTTATATGCTTTATATTTGCCTCTGTAATGATTTGGTAAATTTAAACATAGGAAACACTGGCAAATACCTAATTCTAATTTTTCCGATTTGTTGGATTGCTCTTTTCTGTCATTGAGTCGTAGCATTGCTGTCTCTACACACTACAACTAAGACCAGCCTGTAAGGTGTGTATGAAACGTAAATGAATGGTATTTTAAACGGCTCCATTATGTGTACATATATGCAAATACTATACCGTCAATCTATGAATGCATTACATGAAGGGTTATAATTTGGAAGGTTGGCTCATCACAACTGTAGATGTTGCAGTTTCCAATTTTCCCAGCAGTTGGGGTTGTGTATTCAGTGGTACCTGATTTATACCTGTGTGAACAAGATTAGGTTTGGGCCTCCTAAATTTGTAGATCATAGAAATTTATCTACTTCAAACACCCACGCCCCAAGTTGATTACACAAAGCGAGAAAAAGCGAAAGCAAATTTTGTGTTTTGTTGAAAAGGCTATGAAGTTTCTGTTTTCAAACTTTCACATTTCTATTCTGGACATTTTTCTTTGCTGCCTTTTTCTGGCAGCATTTTAACTTCAATGGGAAAAAAATCATAATATTAAGGCAACTTTGTTAATGCAAACTGTCATTGGAACATAATTCCGGATAAAGCATTGCAACTATCTGATTGTGACATCTCAAAATGAGTCAATTGTAGCTACAGGTTTTGGATCTTCTAGACAGAAATAATACATTTTATTCCAGATCCTTGTAGAAATCCTTACATAAATCTTGCTGATTGGTTAGTCACATTTTCTGGGATTTGTTAATAATAAACTAATCCAACTACCTCTCATTATATTTTCTGCTGTCATGACGTCAATAAGATTATAATATATCTCTTCTTGAACATTTTCTACTGTTCTTTCATTATATATGCATTCCAGCTCTATGCCTACTTTCATAGGAGATAGTTTGGTTAATTTTAGAATTCCTCATTTGCAGTTAACAGTACAGTACTAGTCTTGTTCAATGATTACATTTGTGCACACATGTAACCTTGTCATATGTAAAGTTGGATATCCTTAAACCTACTGATTATATAGGTCTTAAACATGTTGGGTTCTTCTACTCATGCTTGTGCCACTAGAAATGTCATATAGTACTTTGTAGAGGAAACACAGAATCAATCCTGGAGGGCTCCTGGCTTTTACTAATTGCCCATGTGTTCCAGATTTATAGGAGCACCTTGATATTTGTTCACAAGATTAATAAAGATTAGAAGTATCATCTGACTTAGAATGGCTAGGCATTTTCCCTCCCATATTCATTGTTTTCATAGATTTGGCTTTTCTGTTTATAGTATTGAACAAAATGGATTTTGTTCAATACTATAAACAGAAAAGCACCGGGAATGTGGCGAAGCTGGCTGGGAGTTAGCTGCATAAGATCTCTACTGACCAGAAGGTCATGAGTTCGAGGCCTGCCTGGGTCAGGGTGAGCTCTCGACCAATTGTGTAGCTTGTTGTCTGTCTATATATGTTGTATGTCTATGGCATTGAATGTTTGCCTGTATATGTGCATTGTGATCCGCCCCGAGTCCCCTGCGGGATGAGAAGGGTGGAAAATAAATGATGTAAATAAATAAATAAATTTTACAAAATGAATGTTGGGTTGTTGTGTGTTTTCTGGGCTGTATGGCCATGTTCCAGAAGCTTTCTCCCCTGACGTTTCGCCTGCATCTGTGGCAGGCATCCTCAGAGGTTGTGAGGTCTGAGCAATGTTGCTTCAATGGTGGTCTTTCTCTGAATGTACTCTGTGTCCTAGATGACATGTCATGCAATGGTGATGATATGACGTCCTATAGGTATACTGAAAGAGAAAAACGTTGAGATGAAGGTTAGTTCTGGGCAGAACTAAGTTTGCTGTGAAAGGTATGGTAAAGTTCAAGCTGAAGCTAGTTAGGCATGTGAAAAAGTAAACCACTTCAGCAATCCTCTGTCAGTAGATTATTTGGGCAAGAAATACTCAGAAGTAACTTGTCATTGCCTTCTCTGAAATCAAGCGTGCATCTCCATTGTTGAATTGCCGTAATGCAATTTGACACTACTTGATCTGCAATGGCTTAATGCTATAGAATTATTGGAGTTTTACAAGTTCCTTGGCCTTCTCTGCCAAGGAGTACTGATGCCTCACAAAACTACAACTCCCAGGATTTCATAGCCTTGAACCATGGCAGTTAAAGTGATGTCAACCCCCATGAAGTGTACAGTGTATGCACTCGTAACTACAGCACCTGATAATCCCTGATGGTCTCTTTTTCAAGCGGAAACCTGATCTGACCCTGCTTAGCCCCCAAGATCTTGTAGGATCTGGTATTTCAGGGTATTTAGGCCTGTATTTAGGTATAGATAGTGATGCTTTTGACAATAGCAATGGCCCTGAAACAATGTTAGATGCAGTGCCAAACCATTTTGACCTTGATGTGTTGCTGTTCTCATAAGAAACTAGATAATTCTACCAAGGAAGTGTGAAAAAAGTGGATTGTATTATAATGGATTATTGCGAGGTTTGTTGGATTGTAAGGTTACTATCTTGTACTTGAGAGGAAGTGTTCTCTTTCACAATTCTAAAAAGGCACCTCTTGTGAAGCATGCTATTGTAAGAGTAAGAATAAATGAAGACTGAAACTTGTTAAAAAATCAGTTAAGATTCCTCATTGATACTACAAAGAGGAAGGAACAATAGAAGTGTAGTTTTCATTACTCTTGAGCTGATGTTCTTGCAGAGAGAAAGTACAAAAGGTCACTGGGTGGGGAAGATGTGTAGTGGAGATTACAGTTCCACGTGATCTATGTGGATCATTAAACATCTTCCTCAGACATCTTCTTTGCTGAGCTATTTTAAATGAGTACATGACAAAGAGAAATGCAACGAGTGTCATTTGTATGGAAGATATTACAAACTTGCAATTATTTTTCAGGATCTGGCTTAGCCAATCTGTCTGGATTGCTGATTATGGCCATCATAATTTCTCCTTCAATCCAGTCCCTTAACAAGTGAGACCTTGCAACATAGTGGTGCCAGCCAGCAATTTTAGATTGTGTCAGACTTACTGGGTACATCAGCTCTTTGTTCTGGAAAGTGTATCTGTTCTTTGTTCAGGAGTAAGCACACTCCTTTCTAGCATGTTTTACTCGGAAGAGCACTCGTCGTAGGACAGAAAGTTTTGCTTGTTAATAAAAATTACATATACAGTGTTACTAATCAGAAGCAACAAAGCTGGCAAGAGGTATATTTTGTGTAAAACAGAGGAGTCGATATGAATAAAAATGATAGTTTTGTCACTAAGACCTGAGAGAATATGCAATATCTTATTCTATTGCAACATGAAGCAGCTTTGCAAACAGCTCTGAGAAGTTTGCTTTGAAAAATGAGAGATAAATATTTAAAATACGTCCACAGAAATTCTTTGTCTGCATTACTACAGGTTGAGTATCTCTTTTTCAAAATGCTTGGGGCCACAGATATTTTGGATTTTTAAGATTTTGGAATAGCTGCATTTGCATATACAAACGTAATGAGATGTCTTGGAGGAGAGATTCAAGTCTAGATACAGAATTCATTTATGTGGCATAAACAAATTATAGTTCTAGTCTGAAGTTCTTTTTATAAGGTATGTTAAATAATTTTGTGCATGATACAAAGGTTATGCTTACAGAACCATTATAAAGCAAGCATGTCAGTATCTCAGTTACCTATGAGGATGTTTTTAGAATATTTTCTATTTTGGATAAGGAATTATCAACATCTACTTACTAATTTGCCTTCCTGTAACAGAGTTAAGCAAATAACTTTTGACAGTGACATCAGCAATTCCAGACAAATAGCAAACCTCTTGAATGTTCAATGGGTCCTTTGCTTAGTTTTCCAGAAGCAGTTCTTACTTGCCATAGGCTGATGGCAGAGGTGGGCAATATAGAGAG
Organism: Anolis apletophallus; assembly: GCA_030556195.1. Taxonomy (NCBI): domain Eukaryota; kingdom Metazoa; phylum Chordata; class Lepidosauria; order Squamata; family Anolidae; genus Anolis; species Anolis apletophallus. The sequence continues at coordinate 160,628,582 of JARBWK010000001.1, read as the reverse complement.
CACATATGCTGACATGCCTTCTTTAAGGAGCAAGTCCAGAGGAACCCAAATTACTGGTGTTCATAGAAGCATTAATTCAGTAAATCAAGTACAAACAAAACATCTGAGCTTCAAAGTCTGACTTATTTATATTTCATAATATTAAAGAATATAAAATTTCCTTAATGTGTATCAGTGTTACTGCAGAGTATTTGTGGGATTATGTAGCACAGGGGTGCTCATTAGGTAGATCGCAATCGACTTGTCGATCCCAAGGTCATCTGGAGTCGATCCCAGCCTGATGCGGCGCTTCTAGAGTGGGCGGAGCCATGCCACATCAAGCCCCGCCCCTTCCCCAGCTTCTGCAGGGTAGAGAAGGATACTGCCAAGTCAGTGGTGGCTAGTTATGCCACCACTGGCTTGGCAGTACCCTCCTCTACCCTGCAGAAGCTGTGGTAGAGCTCAAGCCAGAGGGGGAGGGGGCTGAGCCAGGCCGTGCCAAGCCCCGCCCCCTCCCCGCCTCCGCCCTGCTTCTCTCTCGGTAGATCTTTCTGACTTGCTTTTATTATAAGTAGCTCGCATGCTGAAAAAGTGTGAGCACCCCTGATCTAGCACCTTCTGAAAAATGTTCAGAGTGAGGATTTGGGCATTTTATATGACTAACTGGCGTATTTGAACCTTAGCTGTGTCATGTAAAATGTAAGATTTTAAATCTTGATTGTGAACTTTTCAATGCCCTTATCCAGGCAGATGGGACTGTTAGTCCCTCAGTTGGCTTTTGTTGCAGAATTCACACAAAATAACACACAAGGCCTATTTTACAATTATAACATTGTCACCTGAAGAGTTGTAAACAATGTTCAGTCATTTGCTGTTTATGGTTAAACAGATGAAAATAATAGCACTTCGAAGACAAATTGTGATTCATTCTTCATTTCTTTCTTTTTTCCTGGTAAAGGAAGGCTGATAGCTATTTAAAATATACATTCTGCCTCATATGAACATGGATTTTCAGATTTTTGTTACAGTAATGTTGTGAAAGTACCCTTGATTCTGCCTATTTTCCTATGAAAATAGAAAATAGTTATAGTATGAAATACATTTCAATTCTAATTGGGATCGGAATATGTTTTGAATTAAGCTGCTTCATCCAGGCTATTTTTATCTGCCTGAATGAGGGTGAGAGTCACATTATGGAGTTGTTTGTTCAGTAGGCTCATTCCTCTTTTATTGTGTATTTAAGGGTTTTTTTTAACATCCCACCCCTATACAACAATCTAGCATACTGATATTGAGAAAACATAATCAAATTAATTGTTATTTACACAGAGATGTTTCTCACTGAGTGTGTTTAAATATCCTAAAGACACTAGATCTCATCTAATCATAAAAAGTCAACAGGGTCAGTCCTGGTTAGTACTTGGATGGTAGACAACCAACAAATACTAAGTGATGTATGTAATAGTTTAGAAAAAGGAAAAGCAGACTCACCTCTGAATACTCATTTTCTATGAAAACACAGTGAAATCCATAGATTTACCATAAAATCTGCACGTGGCTTTGAACACACATGTACAGAATGGGTCAAAAGTCACAAAGGCATCTGATGTTTTAATAACACATAATGTAATTTCCTATAAATGTTGTGTGTGATGCTATGATATTATAACTTAAAAACAAAAAAAATATTAAATACTGAAACCACTTTGTGACTTTCAGCTTACCCTATATATACAACCGCATCTAAGTGTGTCTTTAATTCAGACATTCTTCCAAGTCAATATGCATACTGTGTCTGGGTTTGTAGACGGAGTCAGTTTTTGAGTAGAGAGCAGCTGCTTCTCAGAAGTTACAGCACATTCCTTCACATGAAATAGTTTTGATTCTTCCTTGGGAATGGCAATGGGCAAGATTACGAAAAAATGTAAGAATTCCTCTTAAAATGAGGAATTCTGCTGGAAGACCTATAGGTAAATAAAACTGGTCAGCTTAAAATCAGGCAAAGGTTGTTGAATTTAACAGTAGCGTGTTGAGCAACATTTAGGTCAAGTGTCTAAAGTTTAGACTTTAAATAGCTGCTTGCCTGATCGTTAGTGATGAGTAATTGCCTCAGAGTAGTGTCTAGCAGTGACCTTTTGCAAACTGTTCCTTCTGTTTGTTTGTTTTCTTTGACACCCAAAGTGGGAATTGTGTCATCTTCCAGCTGTTGTTGTACTGGAACTTCCAGTCCCCTCATCACTCGTTAATGCTGGCTGAGGATTCAAGGAACTACAGTCCTAAAATATCTGGATGGCATAATAATTCCTGCTTCTGTTTTACACCATAAAAATCCAGTATATGTCTCAGGATATAGGTGGACGTGCTTCTTGTAGGAACTTATCTATGTAGAGATGGAAGCCAGTGGCCTTTTAGATGGTGATGGATTCAATTTCCTATAACTCCCAGATAATGTAGATAATGATAAGACTACTGGTTAATCACTACCTGGAGGGCCAAAAAATCTCCAAATTAGCACCTTGTTACCTCTTCTGGACAACATTTGTCCTGTTTGTATAAATCTCCTTTCTTAATACCAAGGCAAGGAGTTACAATCCTGTCCTGAATTGGCAAAACAAGAAATAGTGCCTTAAAGTCCCACTGAATGAAATAGGGGTTGATTTCACAGTTTATGCTATTTCTACAATTTGTGCAATCTCAAAATATGTACTCTAAATCTGTGTGTATTATCTACATGTGGCATTGTCTTCTGACTTGGAGGTGGGGTAGTCCTTGTGGTGTAAATCAGTGGTTCTCAACCTTAGGTCCTCCAGGTGTTTTGGACTGTAGCTTCCACAATTCATAAATGCTGATAAGCTGGCTGGGATTTCTGGGAGTTGATGTCCAATACATTTATTTATTTATTTACGATATTTATAGCCCGCCTTTCTCAGCCATACGGCGACTCAAGACAGGTTACAGATTGGCACAATTCGATGCCAGACATTCATAAAAAATGCAATTTAAAAAATCAACATGACAATATAAAAAAAATATAAAAACCATTAAAATATCTGGAGGATCACAGGTTGAGAACCATTGGTGTGGGTCTATCTAAATGAATATGATTTCAAAATGTTGGTGTTCTTTATGTTCTCTCATATAGAAGATATAGAAAACATAGAATGCTTTACACCAACTGAGGTTAGGCCTATGTGGGTGGTGGTTTGAAATAGGAGCTGGAGGAAAACCTTTATTGTTTCCCTTAATTTGATTATAATGTGGGTTAGCTTGCTTTCATCAATAACTTTTCTGCTTTTTCCTGTGTCTGCAAATATAAACTTATATTCCTGGAAGCTGGATCAATGGATTTGAAGCAATATCATTTTTTGTAAGGGAGAAATACTACAGATTTGCTTCCAAATGAATTAATTTTATCAACACAATCTCATGTGGGTTATGATCATTCTGTTTGACCTAAGGAACATCTGCTTCTTGGAGCCTTCCCTTTTTACTCCCCCAACTCCCCGTGTAGCAACTGAAAGTAAAATAAAAAATACAACTTCCATTTACTATAAAATGTATGATTTGAAGTAAGTGATGTTTAATAGAATATAATTCATATCTTCAATACCCATTTAAAAGAAACTACATACAATTATTCAAAACAGAAAAAGCATTAGAAATGCCAGATTTTTTGTTGACATTAATCAGCTTTATTTTTAAAGTACTACTTCTAAAGTTGTTTCCAGAAGCAATAACAAGAGTAAGTTTATGTTTGTGTTTTTGCAAATAACTTTCTATATATCTTGTGATTTACTTGTGGGAGGAATATCGTTTGGTTACTTGAAAAAATATAATGATGACAATTCTTAATATAAAGCTAACAGCTCCTGAACTGCAGAAATAAGTGGCCACTTGTTCTGCAAATGCCAGCATTAGAGCTTTTAGAGTTTGTCTAGACAGGGACACTTCTGAAGCTGTGGCTTGTTGTAATGTTTTAGGATTTTGAAAAGCTGTTTTCACTGAAACGCAAGTACACAATCGCTTAGCATAATGAAGCACCAGTACTCTTGATTGGCAATCTCTGTTCTAACTAAATCTCATTTTTGCAAGGAGCCTTCGAACTGCTTTTGAGATAGTTGGTTGTGGAAATAGACTTGAGAAAACTCCATCTAAACAAGGTCTTTTGATAACCTGGAGAGATAAGAGTGATAACATTCCACTTCCTGAATTGCTCCAAATGGTTTTATAGGCCCAAGTTCATGAAATCTCTTCTCTCTGTCTCACTACTCTTGGCTTTTTGTTGTGATTGTTTGGGCAACGCACATTGAGATAATGTTGAGGTGAACCTAACTCCAGGTCGAATGGTTGGAGTTGGATGCCCAAACGTTAGTTACTTAATAGACAAAAAAAATCTTTCAACTTGCCCTGATAATTCATTTCTCTGCCTCGTAACCTGGCAATTAATGTAACTCTTTATACTGTGCCTAGAGATTTGGTAACCCTTAGCTCCCAGAAGTTGTAGAACTAGTTAATCTATTTGTCCAGCTGGGTGCAATTAATGCAAACTACTTGCAGTTTGCCCATCAGCTGTTGTCTGATATTGCTCACGCGTGCTAAGGATTAAAGCTTTTGCAGGACTTTGACCTTCTGTTGTTACCTCATTGGGTGGAGTGGATAAACTAGAAATGCAAAATGACATTTACATTTTGGAACTTCAGTTCTAGGGATTTTTCCAGAGCAATAACAGTTCTAGGAGAATGGGCAGATGTCAACAAGATAATATCAATTGCTCCAATATGCTAAAGGGTATCAAGTCTTATTTTTTCATTGTCTCTCATCTCATCCCAACTAATTGTAATAACTGGTAGGAATGAGTGAGGTTTGAAATATATATTTGGAATTGTGTAGCAACTACATAAAAAAGGAATTCACACTTGGACCACAGTTCTTACTAATCCCTCTCCAGCATAGCCAGTAGTGGAGGATCATAGGAATTGCCGTCCAATAAAATTCAGACAGCTACATTCTGCTCATTCCAGCTCTTAAGTGCATGATCCATTTGTTGCTTTAATTACAGAGGCATTTAAAGAGAAAAGTGGTTCTGTGTATGCAGTGAAAAAATATTCTGAGAAACAGAACTTCTTAAATTTGTTGATTTTTAGAAGAGCTGACTCTCCCAAGGATGGATTAACAAAGCATAATAAACATTGGTGTTATTGTCTGGTAGCTAGCAAGGATGGCCTCTTCCACATGTTGAACTATCTGGGTAGCTTACTCTTTTGATAACTTTATTTTTGTCTGTAGTTGCAAAATGTGCTGTGTAAGCTGTTTTTACTCTTAGGGGAACCCCCCCCCCCCAAAAAAAAATCTGTTGAGCTTTACGGCTGTTTCAATGATATCTTCCTTTTTGTCTTCTTTCTGTGGAGGACAGACTCTTCTCCAATGAAATAAAAATGAATTGATAAGTCATGCTGATAGCTCATTTGTACCTGCAGAAGTTGGTACTCATTAATTGCCTCAGTGGTGGGACATAGTTATAGATATGCAGTAACTTCCAAACTGACACTAAGTGTGAATGTACTCTATCATATGTATTGATGCTACTGGTTTTAGTGTTGAAAATTACAAACTGAAGGTTTTTTAAAAATAAATAAATACACGAATCTGAAACAGCTCTGTGGCCTCCTCTTAATTGAGCTCCACGTGGTCTACAAGTACTATTGGGTGGGGATGTTGCATTTTAAGGCAATACCCCAAAGTTAAGGGCTGGTATAGTAATCTTTAAGAAAAAGATATACTGCCAATAAGAAGAGACATGTGAGACATTTAACTTCAGCCATTATCATTACAGCAGGATAGTTATGTCAGAGTTGGGCCAACCCGTATCTTTCCCTTGTGAAATACCACTGCACTTCCTCAACACTCAGTAGTAGTGCTCTCACCCCATTTTGTGAAAGTCATGGTTCACCAGTCAGGTTATGGTAGGAGAGTGCTGGCCATGCCATCCTGTTTCATCAATGACTGTTGGGAAGTATACATTGAAGTGTACATAAATAAATTGCACAATCTGCTTCAGCACTGAATGATTGATCATACTATTATACTTTAAAAACTTTGAGCTTTCAGCCTATGAAAAGACTGCCACAAGCACAAAATGATGGTTTGGAAAATAATATACATTTTTTCACAATATTTTTTATTGTTGTTACAATACCTTGCTTATACTTCGTTTCCATTGGTGCTCATACTTATACACACTTCAGTTTCATATAACTTTTTTTTGTTTGCACCTACTTTTTTAATGCATCTTTCTCCTCAATAACATTTTAATTGTTAACACCCCTCATCCCCAACCTCATCACACTTCCCCTTGATCACATATTTACCCTATATCTTTAACCATACAAACAATTTGCTTGGAAAAGGATATATTGATTTCTAACATACACGCTACCCCTTGAAAATAGCTACTTGACAAAGTGAAGATTTTGGCATAGAAGTCTAAACATGTGAGCTCCTTGAGTCAATTTTAAATGGTGAGCAATAGCCCCTTATCTTTGTTTTAAAGTACAGAGATCTTGGCTGGGACCTAGAGGAGTACTTTAGGGCAGGGCTGTCCAACTTCTACCGGACCTGTGGCCGGAATTCCAGTTACTGATGACCTGGGGGGCCGAAGGGTCTGCCTCCGCCCCGGCTCCGCCCCCTCCCGGCTCCACCCCAGCTCCGCCCTCCCAGGCTCCGCCCAGGCTCCGCCCCTCCCTGGCTCCACCCTGCCCCGCCCCTCCCCGGCTCCGCCCCTCCCGCCTTGAGGTGTCTGTGGAGGACACCGGGGCTTTGACTTGGAGATAGAGATGAACACCAAAATCCCAGTCTCAAGTCCCAGTCCCTGCTTTGAACTGGATTATATTGCAGTGTGGACTCAGGGCCCTTCACACAGCCATATAACGCAGAATATCCAGGCAGGAAACCCCACAAAACCTGCTTTGAACTGGATTATATTGCAGTGTGGATTCTGGGCCCTTCCACACAGCCATATAACCCAGAATACCTGCTTTGAACTGGATTATCGGAGTCCACACTCATATAATCTGGTTTAAAGCAAATAACATGGGATTTTATTCAGATGTGTGGAAAGGAAGTCAAATAAGAAGCCAGGGCCCTTCCACACAGGCCTATAACCCTGAATGATAAGGCATAATATTCATTCTGCCTCTGCTAATAATAACAACAACAACAACAACAACAGGTTCCTGGAGTAGGAGACCTCCAAGGGCCATCCAGTCCAATCTCCTTCTGCCATAAGGGGAAAACACAATCAAAGCATTCCTCACAGATGGCCATTCAGCCTCTGATGATAATTAATAATAATAATAATAATTACAATGGGTTCCTAGAATAGGAGACCTCCAAGGGCCATCCAGTCCAATCTCCTTCTGCCATAAGGGGAAAACACAATCAAAGCATTCCTCACAGATGGCCATTCAGCCTCTGATGATGATGATGATAATAATAATAATAATAATAATTACAATGGGTTCCTAGAATAGGAGACCTCCAAGGGCCATCCAGTCCAATCTCTTTCTGTCATAAGGGGAAAACACAATCAAAGCATTCCTCACAGATGGCCATTCAGCCTCTGATGATAATAATAATAATAATAATAATAATAATAATTACAATGGGTTCCTAGAATAGGAGACCTCCAAGGGCCATCCAGTCCAATCTCCTTCTGCCATAAGGGGAAAACACAATCAAAGCATTCCTCACAGATGGCCATTCAGCCTCTGATGATGATGATGATAATAATAATAATAATAATAATTACAATGGGTTCCTAGAATAGGAGACCTCCAAGGGCCATCCAGTCCAATCTCTTTCTGTCATAAGGGGAAAACACAATCAAAGCATTCCTCACAGATGGCCATTCAGCCTCTGATGATAATAATAATAATAATAATAATAATAATAATTACAATGGGTTCCTAGAATAGGAGACCTCCAAGGGCCATCCAGTCCAATCTCCTTCTGCCATAAGGGGAAAACACAATCAAAGCATTCCTCACAGATGGCCATTCAGCCTCTGATGATGATAATAATAATAATAATAATAATAATTACAATAGGTTCCTAGAATAGGAGACCTCCAAGGGCCATCCAGTCCAATCTCCTTCTGCCATAAGGGGAAAACACAATCAAAGCATTCCTCACAGATGGCCATTCAGCCTCTGATGATAATAATAATAATAGTAATAATAATAATTACAATGGGTTCCTAGAATAGGAGACCTCCAAGGGCCATCCAGTCCAATCTCCTTCTGCCATAAGGGGAAAACACAACCAAAGCATTCCTCATAGATGGCCATTCAGCCTCTGATGATAATAATAATAATAATAATAATTACAATGGGTTCCTAGAATAGGAGACCTCCAAGGGCCATCCAGTCCAATCTCTTTCTGTCATAAGGGGAAAACACAATCAAAGCATTCCTCACAGATGGCCATTCAGCCTCTGATGATAATAATAATAATAATAATAATAATAATTACAATGGGTTCCTAGAATAGGAGACCTCCAAGGGCCATCCAGTCCAATCTCCTTCTGCCATAAGGGGGAAGACACAATCAAAGCATTCCTCAGCCATGTTGAATCAAACCTAAACTCTCCTGAGAGCAACAGAAAGTACTGAACCTTGAGTTTGGGAGTTGTAGTTCTCCTCCATCCAGAGAGCACTGTGGACTCAAATAATGATGGATCAGGACCAAACTTGGCCTCAGGAGAGGAGGAAGCCGGAAAGGGAATGGGTGAGCACCCCCCCGTGCTCCGAACTCGGCCCCACCCCTTTTTCACTCTGGCCACGCCCCTCTCACTCATGCACTCTCTCTCTCCTTCCCTCTTTCCTTCAGGTGGTGGAAGGGGAAGGAATGAAAGGGGAAAGAGAGAAAGAAGGAGGGAGGGAGAGAGGGGGGGGGAGGAGGAGGGAGGAGGAGGAGGAAGAGGAAGAGAGCCTGCTCCTCCTCCCTGCCCCGCCCCTCACCCCCCGCTCGAAAAAAATAAATAAAAAATATTCGAAAAATATTCCAAAAATATTTTAAAAAAAAATATTTTAATTTTTTTAAATCTTAAAAGGCAGATATATTGCAGGAGGGTAGGGGGCCGTGGGGAAGGGGCTGGGGGCCATATACGGCCCGGGGGCCGCCAGTTGGACAGCCCTGCTTTAGGGCATCAAATTGTTGCCTGTATGTAAAGCTGCCTTGAGTCCCCTCCGGGGTGAGAAATGTTGTAAATGTTGTAAATAAATAAATATTTCTAAATTACTCATGCTCTTATATTTGGAGTGCCTATTCAGGTAGAGAATCCTGGAACTTGGTAAACTGCTAATCTGGAATTGTCTGCCTTTTGTTTCACACAACTGCCTTTTCTTCAGTAAGTCGAGCATAAAAGGGTATATGAGATTAAAACAAGCAAGCATCTTTGATTGTGCTTTAAAATGAGAAGTTGAGACTCATGAGTCATAAATGTTCTGCTCTTTTCTTTTTAGTTTGTTTTTTTAGTATTGTGCCCTGATCCTATTAATTCCTCCTTCCTAAATTCTTTCTCTACTTTATCTTCTAAAGTCTTATTAATTCCTACTGTAGAATGAAAGCAAGGTCCCACAGCAGGAACTAAATGTGTTTAATAGTGAATGAAGAAAGTATCTCATGGCTTTATTAGAAAATTTGAAGCCTAGAATAAGATGACAAAATGGTCATTGCAGGTTGTAGCTGCGAATGCAAAAATCTCCACAATACTTGGCCTTTCGGATACTCCACATATAAAATAATTATCAAGTACTGTACTGTTGTCCCTCTACATTTGTGGTTTTGACTTTTGCAGATTTGAGTATTCACTAGTCTGATTAAAAGTATTTTCTTTAGGAATTTCTAGGCCCTCAAATGCAATTTGGTGGTCAGTTTCCAGTCGAGTTATACAAGAACAACTAGGAATTCCCTGAGTGATGTTCTCAGATAAAGTAAAACCAATTTTTATTTGCTGTTTTTCACCTTTACTGAGAGCCTATGCCCATAATGCTAGTGAATGTGCAGGTATGACCGTATTGAAGAAAGATGATCTAGGTCAGCAGTTCATGCAGTTCTAATCCTTGAGTTGTTCTGGGATGATGGATGATAAAAATGCATAAAAAATGTAAACCACCTTGCCCCCGCATACCTGCAGCCGTGAGCGGTACAATCTGTTCTGTCACCACAAACTTCTGTCTGTTTTCTGTTTGCGCAACCCAGTTCTGACCAGATAATGAGGACATCTGAAAGATTCTTAAGGTGCCATAGTATAGGATTCTAAAATGCATCTGAACACATCTGAACACATCCACATGTGTTGAAGGTGTATTCCTCTTATACAACCAAAGCAATGATGGATCTGTTGTAATTCTTTCCCATTGAGTGTCCAATCAAAATTCCTAAGAGCGGCTCTACAGGCTCCCAGATGTGTCCCTAACGCTACCCTGCGATTGGAGACAGGCTTCGTGAAAGTGGAAGCGAGAATATGGACAGCTATTCTCAATTACTGGCTACACCTATGCTTCTCCCCATGTGGTCTTGCCCCCCTCATCATGAGAGACGACTTCCAGTCCACATGGATTAAAACAGTCTCAGCAAAGATCGCAACGCTAGGTTTTTCCCAAGGACAATTGCTAAGCATGAGATGGGACCAAGCCAAGGATCTCATTAAGCAACGGATCCTGGACATAGAGCGCCAATCCGACCTAGCCTGTTCCCCAGCCTTCATTGTTAGTGAAGCCACTAGATACCTCACTGCCCCCATGGCATACCTAACAGACCTGGAGGTGCCCAAACACCGAAGGGCTTTTACCCTGGCAAGATGCCATGCCCTCCCATCAGCTGTATTGGAGGGGAGGTATCAGAAGACCCCCTTCAAGCAGAGACTATGCCCCTGTAGGTCTGGTGATGTGGAAACAACTGAGCATGTGCTTCTTCAATGCATGTTCTACAGAGATCTTAGATCCAATCTCATTGGACCATGGCTTTTAAAGTACCCGGGGCGCAGTGAATCCGTTGCTTAATAAGATGCTATTCCACCCTGCTGCTTTCGGACTCTAACACTGCAATGACTTACAGTGTTGCTAAGTTCTGTGCTGCTGCCCTTAATATCAGACGGAGGATGATTGACACCGTAAGGCAACAATATCCTGTCTCTTAAAATATATTTCTATATTGACTTCTAGTCTGATTTTAAATAACTGTTTACTGGGGAGTTGTCCTTCTCCTCTTAGGGCGCTTGTGCCCGCTTTGTGCTGGTCTGTGACCGTAATAAAGTTTTGATTGAGTGTAATGAAGATGTTGATAAATGCATCTGCATTGATTGTAATATGCTGACTGCGAATTACTTAAAATACATTCTTGTGGCTTGATTCTGTCAGTATTGTGCCTTGTTGATGAAGCTCAAGTATTTCTGGATCAAACCTGTTTGGCATCTACCATAAATATTCACAGCTGAGTTAACTTTTAAGTACCAATGGTAAATGTCCTGGTTTCCTTGTGGTGATCATCTGGTTTTCTGCCTGGGGTGTATTTTTAAATAAGTGTAGTTATACACTACAGGAAATGGAGTTAACTATGCTTAATAATAAAATATCAAGTGTAGTTAATGTGTGTGTGTGTGTGTGTACTTCATTTCACGTTGCCTGTTGATTAAAGGCAACCGCATTAATTTCAGAGGGAATTCTTAGGCAAGGAATACTCAGAAGAGACTTGGCCAGTTCTTTAGTCTATATACAGCATGTGATATACTCCCATCCAAGTAGTAACCAGGGCCGATCCTATTTAATTTCCAAGATCTATACAGAATCTGGTGTCTTTATGATATTTAGATAGTAGATTCTGTTGCAATTCAAAACGAATTAAGTGAGACAAAGTATTTCTGTCGGGATACTTTTTGGCCATCCTGGTACCATGCAGTGTACGTTAGTCCCATTTGTTGCAGATAAGTTTTATGCACAGAAACTCTATCAAGAGTTGAACTATGATTGTCTAAGGCAGGGCTGTCAAACAGGCGGCCCGCGGGCCGTACACGGCCCCCGAGCCCCTTGCCCGCGGCCCCCCTCTCCGTTAAAAAAAATTTCCCGGAAAAAATTCAAAAAAAGTGCGCATGCGCGCGGTTTCTCCTGCTTCTGACGCTGGCATGACGCTTTGGGAGGGAGGGCGGAGCCATGGGGGAGCACCCAGTGGCTCCCCCTTTCTCCCAACGCGTTACGGCAGCCGCTGAAGCTGGCGAAACCGCCGGCTTCCGCGGCTGCCGTGATGCCTTGGAAGTCAGAACAGAGGGGGTCCCCGTGGCGCTCCCTCTCTCCCAAAGTGTCAGAACAGCTGTTCTGATGCTTTGGGAGAGGGGCGGATGGCATGGCCGCGTGGCCGGGGCATGGCCGGGGCATGGCCGAGGCATGGCCGGGTGGCCCCCCAGGTGATCACTCACCAGAAGTCCGGCCCTTGAGCCGGCAGAAGTTGGACTGCCCTGGTCTAAGGTACTGCTTCTTAAACTGTGGATCCTGACCCCAAATGGAGTCCCCTTAGCTCAAAGTTAGAATCCCTAAAAATATGTTCTGAATGTCACCTAGTGGCTGTTTTAGGCATTTACACAAATCTTGTTCAGTGTTTGTTTACAGTGAACTGTGCATATGTTTCAGCTAGACTTCATATAAAGGAAAATCGGCCTGCTGAGCAAACCTCCCAGATGCTGATTTTTTATTAGTAAATGTTTAAATATTTATACCTATTTTATATAACTCTATACTTGGGGTCATGAAGAAATTCACAGGCCAAAAGGGGTCCCGAGTGGAAAAGTTGTAAGAAGCCCTGGTATAAGGAACAGGTCCTAGTTAGGCAGAAACATTTGCTCCAAGGAGCATAATAACTAAGTGAAATTCATTTTAGACTATTTACATGACCCTGCTATAATGGAGTAGAAATAGAGCACCCCACAGACAGTGTTGATTTGTCACTCCCATTAACACAAGTCATCATATTAGTCATGAAGGATAATGAGAGTGGCCCACCAACATTTAGATAATTATAGCGAGCTTTCCTCAGTCTAACTCAGTGGTTCCCAACCTTTTTTTGACCAGGGACCACTTCAACCAGGGACCACTTTGACTAGGGACCACTCTCCAACATTAGCACCAAAAGGGTTACGATTTTTGGTCAACTTTAGATTTGGTTTGGTTATTTGACGTGCTGATTCAGGAAATTGAATTGGATAGACCACATCAGCTCTAGTTTCTGATACAAAACATATGCCATCCAGTAGTCACCATCTGCTTGCCCACGGAAAACCCTATTTAATAATCTAGAACTGATGTGGTCTAACCAAGGGGGTCAGGTCTGGTCAGCAACAGGTAAGGAGTGGCAGGAAACACTAAAGGAGTGAAAATAATAAAGAGGAAGGAGGCTTGCGGATCAGATTTTCATCCTCACGGCCCACTGGTGGTCCCCATCCCACAGGTCAAGAACCACTGGTCTAAGTGGTGTGAAAAGGATTGAAGATAGCTCAAGAAGCAGGTTTTACATAATTGTGACAGAAACTGATCCAAACCTAACTTTTAGAGAGGTGGATTATGAAAGAATCCAGGCTTTTTACTCTGGATCTTTATAGTTCATAGGCAGTTTGGATTAAAAAGTTATGGACTAGCCTCATATTGTTTACTTGTAAACTGGAGAAGCAAAATCTCAATTTTCTTTCTATAGTATACTCTTTCTGGTGTAATCTGATATGTTCTTTATGTTAGACTGAAATAGACTTTAGGTCCAATTGCCTATGAAGCCAAAGTATTATTAGGGAAAATGAGTAGTATTAGTTAGTGTCTGAATTTCTCTGTTTGCCCATGGAAGAATATCCTGAGGTGCAAAATTGAGCCTAGAGCTATGAAATATTAACTTTTTGGACTACATGTCCCATAATAATTGAATTTGCATGGATAATGATCCTGTGCTTTGAAGTAATTTCTGGTTTATGGAGACCTAAGCAAACCTGTTGTGTAATTTTCTTGGCAACACTTATTCACAGGTGGATTTGCCTTTTGCTTCTTCAGCAGCTGAGAGAATACGACTTGCCCAAGCTCACCGATCCATGGCCAGTCAGGGATACAAGCCTGGCTTCTAAAACCATAGTCATATGCTAAAATCACTGTGCCAAACAGAGATGATTAAAGAATAATATGTTCTCCCTATTTTAACTTGATTCAGCCACTGCTTTACTATCTTTAGATAAAAAGTTTAAACTAAGATAAATAGTAAGAAGAAAATATAAATCCTAATAGGATTTATTTTGTAAAACATGCTCGCTAACTATAGGGATAATTACTGAGTTTCTTTTCCAGTAAGCATAAGGTTTAGCATTATAAGGTTTAGCATTAGCCTTCAAATCGCCTGATGACCCCATGGATTTTACATAGGGTTTTCTTAGAAAAGAATATTCAGAGGTGGTTTTGCCAGTTCCTTCCTCTGAAATATTGTCAGCAGCACCTGGTATTTGTTGGCAATCTCCCATACAGGTACTAAACAGAGCTGGCTCTGATTGGCTTTCAAAATCAGGCAGGATCCCGTGTCTTTGGGTATTAGTGCTGGATAATTTTGGTGTTTTTATTTTTGTATTAAGGATGCCCATGAGTTATCAGGCTTCCCAGTACTGTATAGTTAGGGGACATGCAATCCTCCAAATGGTTTTGTACCTCCATATCCACTAGTCTTAGCCAGCATAGCCAAAGATGGGGGATGTTCATTAGTTTTAGTTAGCCCAGCCGGTAGTGAGGGATGACGAGAGCTGTATTTCATCACATGAATTGGGGCATAGTTTCCCATGCTATTCTTTGTGCACCATATTTACAGGTATTTAATAGATAAGTGCATGTATTACTACTCCATACAAGCTACTTGATTAAGAAATAGTAGAAGAAAAGAGTTTTAGAGCTACATTGTTTGTAGTTTACACAGAACTATCTATTATATAAATGGGTTCACGTCATGTGATGTATACCTCAAACAAAGAAACCATACAACGCAGAAACACAATACTTGCCAACAGAAATAGGCCTCAAGCAAGGTACGTTTGTAGCAAAGAAACTTTCCCCCCCAAAACCTAAAAGGCCCCCAAAACAACGAGTAAAAATAAAACTACATTTACCAGCATCCTCCAGGGCAGCCAAAGACTCACTCAGCCTCTACATTCTGAACAACATGATTGGCTGCCAATAAGGGCGGATTTGCATAACTGCTGCACTGGCCAGCCAACATGAAAATTCCGATCCATAATAAACTGCCAAAACAGAATAAGGAAAAGGCCTGAGCCAATCCCCAACACAAACACCCAAATCACTTCCAACCGAAATTTTACACCCCAAAAATCACAGACCACGCCCAAAATTGACAGTAAGGCTTCATTAACTTGATTTCCCTAACTAGCCCTCACTTACTGGGAAGCTGTTTACGCTCTAAATTGACAAACTAGGCCTCAGCTCATTGGACATTGTGTATGGCCTGAATTGACAGTAAGGCTTCATTAACTTGCTGTTCCTAACTAGGCCTCAGCTCATGGGACATGTATGGCCTGAATTTACAGTAACCTACCTTGGCACACAGAGCCCCGACCATGCATGATGGGACTTGAAGTACCACCATGGAAAATGGGATCTGTAGTACTTCAAAACCCATCATTCCCCACAGACCACTGCGGCCCAGAACCAAGACCCATAAAGACCCAACTTGGCACACCATGCCCCCATGACCCAGACTCCATCCAACTGCAGTTTAGAGGAGGGCACACCGTGGATGATTGGACTTTTCGCATCTCCTAAAAGGGCACAGCAACGCGTGCCGGGTACAGCTAGTTCTAGTATAAGGGCATAGTGACATTTATATACAATTGTACTCATAAGATGAATTTCCAGTTCTACCTAAACTATTATAAATTGGAGTCCTCTAGTTGCATATACCGTATTTTTCGCACCATAAGACGCACTTTTTTTCCTCCCAAAGTGGGAGGAAAAATCAGCCGCGTCTTATGGTGCGAATATGCAGGCGGGGGAGGCGCTGGAGCAGAGGGAGGCGCGATATACTCACCCTGTCGCCGCCTCTCCTCTTCTCTGGTCCGTTGCGGCGGCGGAGGGCGCTGGTTCGCTCGCCATCTGCCTCCTTTTTTTGCTTCCCCCACCTTTGCTTCCCTCAAGGAAAGGCGGAGGAAGCAAAAGGGAGGCAGAGGGCGGAGCGAACCGCGTCCCGTCACAGCTGACGCGACGCGGTTCGCTCTCCCTCCGCCTCCTTTTGCTTCTCCCGCCCTCAAGGAAAGGGAGGAGGGAAGCAAAAGCAGGCGGAGTCGGAGCGAACCCCTCGCGTCACAGCTGCGACGCGTTCGCTCCCTCCGCCTCCTTTTTGCTTCTCCCGCCCTCAGGGAAGGGAGGAGGGAAGCAAAAGCAGGCGGAGGCGGAGCGAACCGCTCGCGTCACAGCTGGCGCGGCAGCGGTTCGCTCTCCCTCCGCCTCCCTTTGCTTCTCCCCGCCCTCAAGGAAAGGGCGGAGGGAAGCAAAAGGAGCGGAGGCGGAGCAGGAACCGCATCGCGTCAGAGCTGACGCGACAGCGGTTCGCTCCGCCCTCTGCCTCCTTTTCCTTCCCCCATCTTTTCTTCCCTCAAGGAAAGGGTGGGGAAGGAAAAAGGAGGCAGAGGCGAGCGAACCAGCGACCCTCTGAGAAGATGCACCTGCTGATAAGACTTACCTAGATTTTTAGGGGGAGCGAAAATTTTTTTTTCCTATTTTCCCCCTCTAAAATCTAGGTGCGTCTTATCATCCGGTGCGTCTTATGGTGCGAAAAATACGGGTAGTTAAAAAACTATCAATTAGCAAAACATTTTTATGCAATTGTGAAAGATATACTAGAACGTGGCTTCATTTATTTTGTTAACCTTGCTCTCTGTTCTTTTAATTATAGAGCTGCTCAGAATAAATATTGAAAGCGAAGAAAATGTAATAACCAAAAGCTATGGGCATAGTTTATTTTCCTGTATAGTTCTTAGAACTACAATTCCCCTGTGTGTTTTGGGTTGAAATATTTATTTTGAATAAATGAACGTTTTTGAAAAGTTGTGGGAAGCCTCAGAGGACGTGCTCTTGGTCTGTATGAATCTGCTGGGAACAGCTACCAGAATTAGTTGAATTCATTTTTTCACATTTATGTACCAAATCCAATCTGCAAGAACGAAGACACACATCAGGCTGCATCAGACTTTTATTTCTGTTACAATCTGTTTGTATTTAGATAGGCCAGTGGCTGCTAAGTGTGGTAGAATAACTTCCTTTAAGGATTTTGATTTGTGACAATATGCTATGTAACTGCTTATTTCTGCTTTCTGATTGGGCTGGTTCAGATGTTAGCACCAACCATGATTTCTTTTGTTTAATTCTAGCATGAAATCTTGAATTAAGTGTAGCAATTTCACATCTTTATTAGACCAAACATTTTTTAAACTGATTTTAAAGATATTATTTGGAACCAACAAACTATAGCATGAAAACATGAATTAAGTGTAGCAATTTCATGAATCTTTATTAGAGCTCTTCCAAAGCATTTTTTTAAAAGGGATTATCTCTGTACAGTGGGTCCTTGGTATCTACTAGAGATTGTTTCCAAGACCAATATGCATGGATGCTGAAGTCCCATTATATGCAATGGCATGGTAATACGGTGTCCCTTATATAAAATCAAAGAATCTGTATGGTTGAATCTGTAGATATAGATTCTGTGTATAAGGAAGAGCAACTGCATCTTTTACAGGGCTTTTCCTGTGGATATTAATAGGATGTGTTTCTTTCCCATATGAAAAATTGCTCATTACTCTTTAGGAAAATGATTGTGTAAATAAAGCAGAAAAGAGGCGCTGCTACCCAAAACACTGAGCAGTCTTGCTAACTAGAAGTAGAGACAGCTGGGTTGCAAGATGGTTTTTCTTTCTCTGTGGTATTTAAGTAAACTATTTTCACAAAAATATGTCCCCAGTGAAGCCATTATAGCTTGTTAGTGTGATACTGGAGAAAATTGCCAACTTAATCTGTGAAATATTAAAGCAGATAATTGCAGATGTATACAAGATAGCTTTTGCGAGGTTTTACACCAAGATAGGATTTTAATAAAACTATCTTGACTTATCTTTCACTGTTTCACTTTTCCCAGACAATGGCTAAGAACACTTAACAATGTTTCCCCATAATATTTACTTGTTTTAAGCAAAACATATAACTAAAGATCCTATTGGGTTGTGGAGGATAAAATAAAACAAAATCAGTTGAAGACAGCGTAAAACAAAAAACATCTGAGCAGGCTAAAAATATATTTAACCATTTTAAAAGTTAAAAGAAGGTAGATTGAGAGGGGGGAAAGAAACAATCATAGTAATGATTTGTATTTGATCTTGATTAGACATGTAATTTCTGCTGTATGATTATAAAAACAAAAACCTTTGAATCCCCCCCCCAAATAAAAAATAAGAAAAAATAAGGCAGTTTAAACCAGTTAAAGTACATTAAAACAATTTAAAACCACACACATGGATCTGCAGAAAACAAGTTAGTATCTGAGTAAGTAACCATGTTTTAGTTTAGCACTCAAAGGACTTCAGAGTAAGTGCTAAGTGGGCCTCTAAGGGAAAGGTATTGCATAACATAGAATAATAGAATAATGGCATTGGAAGAGACCACACTGGCCATCTAGTCCAACCCCCTATAAGCAGGAAAAGCACAATCAAAGTACCCCTGGCAGATGGCCATTCAGCTTCCGTTTAAAAGCTTCCAAGGTAGGTGCTTATCCAGCTCAACATATCATTCCGTCTTTCCATTGTTCCATCTATCTCCAGAAGCAGGTACACCATAAAAATGTCCAGGTGGCTATCTATGAAACATCAGGTCCAAGGGCCAACTGTCTGGGTCCTGGGGTCCTCCAAGGGCCATGGACACCGCCAAATAATTCCATCACATGTCAACGCTGAATGCACATTTCTGGTTTTGAAAATAATAATAAACTATGCCTTGGGAGCTACAACTGTTTGAGGATAAGTTGCGATTTTCCGGGAAAAGCATTTGACCAGAAAGGGGGAAATTTGAAGAGGCTGGATAGTTTAATTGGTGTAAAACTAGTTTTGGTGGGCACTTGTGCTCTCATGATTACTCTTGGTTCACACTCTGCACCAAACCATGCCTTATCTGTACTTTGGTAGCATGGTTCTATCATTTAGAACTGCAGTGCTCAGCTACATTTTAGCATAATTTAATAACAACGTAAATTTATTACATCGATCCAGGATGGATATTGGATAAAACTCATCTCTTTCAATATAGCAGAGGTAATACTTATTATTTTCCCCCATTGAACAGGAATATTCTATAGTCCCTTAAACTCCTTTGCTTCTTTGCATTGATCAAGGATGGGCATTGGATAGAGTTCACCTCTTTCAATATAGCAGGGAGAATATTGCCTTTCCCCCTTGAACAGGAGTATTCAGTAGTCTCTAAAAACACCTTGGCTCAAAGTCACTTAGCAATAATGTCTGAGAAAAAAACACAGACAAAATTGTTGAAGCATCAGCATTGCAACTCCAGAGCAATGTTGAACATTGTGTAATCGAGTAGAGGTGTGGTGATTTTTTTTTACCATTGAGATAAGAGTGTTATATTACTGTTAAACTGTGCTTTGTACTACTTTCCACCCCTTCCCTCCTCCACAGAGTACAAAGTTATACTAAAGGCTATACTAAAGTGATTGGTACCACAAAAAGTAGAATATCCCCACCTATCACCTATTCTGATAGAAAGTTAAGGATTTAATGTTGGTTTTGATGGTCGTACTTTATTTTCAAACATTGTAGCTATCCTGCTTTACAAGAAGGCTAATACATTGTGGCCCTTATTGATTGGCCTTCTTCAGGGAGTTACACATGCCGTCTAATAACTGCAGAAAAGTTGCTAAAAATCTCTCTCTAACTCAGTGGTTTCCAGTCTTTGGTCCTCCAGGTGTTTTGGACTTCAGCTTCCACAATTCCTAACAGTTGGTAAAACGGTTGGGATTTCTTGGAGTTTAAGTCCAAAACACCTGGAGGACATCTGTTTTTAATTGAGTAGCTCTACTCAGCTTTGTGACAGCTTTCATATCCTTATCTGTATTTTGCGTTGTTTGTCTCATTCTAAAGAATCTGATCATTACAACACACACATGCAGTCGCCATTAACTCAGTTCCATTTTATTTTTGATTACATACATGTTCAGAAATCATCAAGATGCACCTGGTGAGCAAATCCTTTTTTATGTGTTTGTATGTGCTTTTTTAAGCCAACGTGATAGGAAGGAAAGGTGAGTCTGAAACAATAGGCGTTCACCTTGCTAGCACTGTGATTACAATCTGTCATGCAAGCATCTGTTAGACACATGACACCTAGTTCATTTAAAAGTAATGACCTGCCGTGTGAGAGTTACAGAAGTAGTTAAGTACAGCATAGAGTTTCCTAAAGCTGGTATTTGAAGATTTCTAAGATTCAGTTGCATAATGATGTATCTGTTTGGTCTTCTAATATCCTCTTGTTCCCCCTCATCCTATTTTTACCCTGTGTTTCCCATAAAATTTGGACAGAGCAGTTTGCAATTTGAAACAAATCAAACAAGTAGAAATGAAATTAAGTAATAGCTTTCTGTCTTACACACTTTGGGGCGCTTTATGGGTTAGTTTTAAAATTGATTTAAGGGGTTCCACTAGTTTGCGCCACTTTTGTTGGAGTCCCCGGTGGCACAATGGGTGTTGGCAGGACCGCTGACCGAAAGGTTGGTAGTTTGTATCTGGGGAGTGGGGTGAGGTCCTGCCTGTCAGCTCCAGCTTCCATGTGGGGACATGAGAGAAACATCCCACGGGATGGTAAAACATCCAGGTGTCCCCTGGGCAACGTCCTTACAGATGGCCAGTTCTCTCACACCAGAAGGAACTTGCAATTTCTCAAGTCGCTCCTGACATGAAAAAACCCTCCAGCTTTATTAATACCTAATTAGGTTTTGAGACAAGTAAACTTGATCTAAGGCAACCTTTTTCAACCTTTCTAACACCGTGACCCCTAAATATGGTTCCTCATGTTGTGGTGACCCCAAACCATAAAATTAATTTCATTGCTCCGTTATAACTGTAATTTTGCTACTGTTACAAATTGTAATGTAAATATCTGATATGCAGGAGTGTTTTCATTGTTACAAATTCAACATAATTAAAGCATTGTGATTGATCAGAAAAAAATATGTTTGGGGGAGTATGGAAAAGAGATGATGGGATTTGCAGTACCTTCAACCGATTCAGCTCTGACTTCCACAGACCATTGAGACCTCCACACAGAACCCCCATGTCAAACAAAAAATACTGGAGGGTTTTGGGAGGAATTGACAGTGATTTAGGGGAGATGTGGTTCACCCACACCTGGAGAGCATTGTGAACCCAAACAACCTTCGATTTGGACCAAAAGTGGCACGAATAGTCAATATGCCCAAATTTGAACACTGGTGGAGTTTGGGGGAAATAGACCCCAACATTTGGGAGTTGCAGTTGCTTGGAAATATAGTTCCCTGTCATTAAAGAGCATTCTTAACTCCAACAGTCATGGATTTGATCCAGACCTGGTATACAGAACTCCCATGACCAACATAAAATACTGGAGAAGTTTGGGAAAATATACATACCTTGACATTTGGGAGTTGCTGTTGCTTGGTGCATTCTGGAGGAGTCTGGGCTCAGATCCGACAGGGAGGCTCGTGCCTCCGGCAGGTCCGACAGAAAGCGAGAGCCGGGCGTGGGAAGATCCATCATGGAGCCAGCTGCCGGCTGGCGCGAAGGAGCCCTTGCCAAACAGGCGAGAGAGGCGACGGAGGCGTCGCAAAAGGCCAAGCCTTGTGCGAAGGCGCCTTCGCCTACCTTGTGCCCTTGCCAACTGGCAGGAGCGCGAGGGAGGCGACGCAGACAGCCGGGCCTTGTGCGAAGGGGCCTTTGCCTCCCTCGTTCCTTGCCGGCTGGCGGGAGCGCGAGAGAGGCGAGGGAGGCATCGCAAAAGGCCGGGCCTTGTGCGAAGGCGCCTTCACCTATCTTGCGCCCTTGCCAGCCGGCGGGAGTGTGAGGGAGGCGATGCAGAAGGCCGGGCCTTGTGCGAAGGGGCCTTCACCTACCTTGCGTCCTTGCCAGCCGGCGGGAGCGTGAGGGAGGCGACACAGAAGGCCGGGCCTTGTGTGAAGGGGCCTTCACCTACCATGCACCCTTGCCAGCCGGCGGGAGCATGAGGGAGGTCGATGCACAGGGCCTTGTGCGAAGGAGCCTTGCTGAGCTCGACAGGGACGAGGGCCTTTGCTTCTAAGCTCCTCCTCCTCCTGACTCCCTGCAGCTCTGTGGGAACAGGAGGTGGAGGAGCTGAGTTGGAATGCCTGGCTGTTTCATTGGCACAGGGGCCGGCAGCCATTTTGAGGAGGCAGGGGCGGGGCCAACCGAGGCACCTTCGCGACCCCCAGAAAATGGCCCCGCGACCCCTCTGGGGGTCGTGACCCCCAGGTTGAGAACCGCTCATCTAAGGGGTGCTGTACTGTTTTAACTGAACTGTTTTATTCGTTTGCTCAGAAGTGAATTTCCTCAGTACTGTACATTTTTAAATTCCACCTCAATACTTATTTTTTGTATGGTTTTATTTTTATTTATTTTTATTTTTTATTTCACATTTGTCTGTCCCCCCCCCCCCCAACAGCTCGGGGCGACTTACAACAGTTCGTAAAATACAATTGTCAGATAACTCATAAACCACAGTAATACCATTAAGATGGAATTACAATTAGAACAGTTGAAACAACAAATAGAGTCGCAGTGGGCTGACAGCTAGGCGGTGCGAGCTAAAGTTTAGCTAACTCCGAAGGCTTGTTGGAACAGCAATGTCTTAACTGCTCTCCTGAATGGGAGGAGGCCCTGGGTGGCACGGATGCCGGCGGGCAGTGCGTTCCACATGGTAGGGGCTGCAACAGAGAAAGCCCGGCGGCGGGTTGCGGACAGATGGTAGGTCCTCACAGGACCAGGAGGTTTAGCTCTTCGGAGCGCAGTGATCTGGTGGGATGATATGGGACAAGGCGGTCCCGCAGGTACACTGGCCCCAGACCATGTAAGGCCTTAAAAGTCAGGACTAACACTTTGAAGGCAATCCGGCATTCAATTGGGAGCCAGTGCAGTTCATGCAGGATTGGCGTGATGTGATGGCCAATCGGGACCCCCGCCAGGAGTCGCGCTGCAGCGTTCTGCACCAGCTTGAGTCTCCGGATTACCGACAGAGGAAGGCCAATGTAAAGGTTTAAATTCTATTGTTCTTTTGTGAGTTATTTTGAGTCCCAGTTTGTGGAGGTAAAGGGAGATATAAAACATAATCTAAAATGGCCCATCTCTGCTCTGAAATAAGGATGCTTTTCTCATCTAAGGAAAAGTGTGTTGTCACTTAGCATGCTGTGCAAGAAGTAACTGCACGGATCAGTCTTAAAATTTAAAGGAATTGAAACTGCTATAGGCTTTCTTATGGAGGCTGACATTTCAAGAAGTCTAGTTGAATTTGAATAGATGTCTAGAGATCACTGTATGTCTCTAATACAGTGATTCCCAACCTTTTTCGAGTTGTGACCCCATTTTATAGAGGCAAAGTGACCCACAACCCTGATACATTAAATATAGGGTTTTTTTGATAGGGTAAACAAAAACACATCAAGATAGATTTTTCAGTATAATATAATTTGAACTAATGTTAACTTACAACAAGAAGAACAGAGCATGGTACAATGATTTGAGTGTTGGGCTATGACGCTGGAGCCCAGAATTCCTGTCTGTCTGTGAAAACTCACTGAGTTAACCTGGACAAGCTGCACACTTTCAGCCACAGGGTTGGAAATGACTTGAAAGTCACACAACAACAAACTAACAAAATAATAAGTATTATTTTATTTGAAATGTGTAAGTTTTGTGTAAGTTTTTTTTTCATGTCAGGAGCGACTTGAGAAACTGCAAGTCGCTTCTGGTGTGAGAGAATTGGCCGTCTGCAAGGATGTTGCCCAGAGGACACCCTGATGTTTTCTGATGTTTTACCATCCTTATGGGATGCTTCTCTCATGTCCCTGCATGGGGAGCTGGAGCTGACAGAGAGAGCTCAACTTGCTCCCCCTGGATAAGTAAGTAAGTAGTGTGGTTCCTTGCTTTCTCTTCCAAAGTATTTGAGAGGAAACTGTTGCATGTAAAACAACTTCTTTGTATTTCTGGGAAGATCTGCTTTTGAGTATGTTTATGCAAGCTCTTTTAAGTCTTACTCTAAAGGAATTGAGAGTATTTGACAGGCTTTAAGAGAATTTGACAGGAATCTTGGAAGCTAGGCAGGGTCAGCCCTGGAGGGGAGGTCACCAATGAAACAAAGTGCTATAGGCTATATTTCAGAGGAATGCACTGGTAAAATTACCTTTGAGTATTTTTTGTCTATAAAAATCAAAAACAAGCCCCTTGGAGATATGTTTGCACTCACACACACACACACACACACACACACAGGAATGCATGTTGTGTCCTTTGTTTCTTCTAATCTAACATAATATAATTTTCTAACTACAGACCTCTATTTGACTTTAATTGATGTTTGATTATAAATATTGTAAATAAATGTAAAAACAATAAAATTTACAGCTGATTAATTAAAATATTTAGGTTTCATATATTGTCCCTTTCCTGATGGTGATAATGGATGCTGTGCACATTTCCTTTTTTTGGATCAAAAATATGAGCCCCCCATCCCGGTTAGATTTATTTAGCCTCCTTCATTTCCCCCCAAATCCATTCTGGATGTGTATATTGTGTGTGTGTACAGTATGTATGTGTATATTGTCTGTCTGTGAGAAAGATTGTAGACAAAAGGGAATCTGCTCCTCTGGTGGTTGTCATTCAGTAAAATAGAGGGACACGTTGAGCAATAGATTTTTGTGGATCTTTCTTAATCCTCTTGAACCTTAGAACTGGACTTCGCTCGTTCTTGCTCTCTGCTGATTGCTGAATATAAGTGATTAATGCAGACTCTCAAACTCAATGCATATCTGGGATTATTCTTGTCGAGGCAAAAAAGGACAGTTGAGTTTGAATGGAGTATTGCTATTATTATTTTTTGCTAAGTCATTATTGCTGGGGTTTCTTTGTTCATTTTCCATTTTTGGTGCTAGATGCTTCTCAGATTTCATACTCTGAAATTCTGGCTTACTGAGCTGATAAATATTATGCCATGCAACACTGGCAATAGGGGATGCTCTATGATTGCTGTCTCCCATCTCCCAGATTAATGTTAATCTCCAGGTTTTGGATAAAGTTTCAGCAAATAGTATGGAAGCAGTTAAGCTGAAAGGGCATTCAGTAATGCTATGTTAAATAGAAATTGCTGGAGTCTTAGTGCTTTAATTTGTTTGGGAGGAACATGATGCTTTGTGCGCATGGCTAGTTCAAGTTGCTTCTAGTGTGAGAGCCAGTTTATTTTAGAATGAGCTTTACTGAACAGCAGTAAGAAAATCTTGTGTTGTTTGCTTCCAACATGGCGGCATTGGGAACTTCCGCTTTCATTCTGGAATGGGACCTGATGCCTTTTTTACAGATTGAGTGGAATTGTTTTAATGGCGATGTGGTTTTATGCTGGGTTTTTATGTATCTTAATATATTGTTCTAGTTATTTTTAAATTGTATAGCATTGAATCTTTGCTGTTATGCCGGTCTAAGTACCTCGATAGAGGTGAGAAGGTCAGGGTACAAAAGTTTTAAATAAATAATAAATAAATGGTGTGGGTGTATATTATATGCAGATATGCATTATTTAGTTTATGAAGTGCATTCATGACCTTTTGTGTGTTTATGTATTTCAGCAGAAGCCAAATTTCACACTGATAGATGTGGATATGTGTATGGAAGTGTGCATTTATATGAGTGTGAAGCCATGCTGTAGAGACATTACAAAGGCTGTTTGGTGCTTCTTCAAAACAAAAGGTATCAATTCCCCCCTTTATTGGAGGAGATCACTTTCCAGGAGTAACCCCCACCCCCCACCCCCCCACCCCCGGAATATTAAACATTATTTATAACAGTATGTTGCTTTATAAGCATGTTAAAAGGGTATTTCATATCAATACAATGAGGAGAAGCAAATTAAAACACATAAATCAAGAAAACATTAAAACCAAAAACTAGATAAGACAAGGTTACAACAAAAACAGATTATAAGGCATGGGGAATTTACATGGTTTATTTGTTTAAAATATTTATTTAAAAGTATAAAAGCACTGAATGAAAGCTGTGTATTCAGCAAATGTTTTAGTGCCGTGCCATGACTCACTTTCACCACCCTTGAGTGAGGATCTGGAGAACCCTTTTTATGCAGCTGCATCTTACGCAGAAAGGTGTTTTATCACCTTGCTCACTGTTTCTGACCTCTGGGGCCTTGAGAATGTCACCTTCCAGCGTGTGCTCCTATTTTGTAAAATGAGAACACAGAGAAGAGGGAATGGCCACATGGGTTGTCTCCTTCCAGGATCAGAAAAGGTGCATCACAAGATAACAGCCTGTATGTCTACTGCAAGAAAGCCAAGCTCTTCCCCTCATGAGCAGTGTAGGATGTGTTATATTCCATATTTAATCACCTATAGCATTAGAAATAGCATGGCACCTCTCTTGAATTCTTAATTTACCAACTGGCTTCCTGTAGTACAATTTCTTTAATAAGCTGCGTCATTGAGGGTGAATCTTAGTTCTTTAAAACTACTGCGGGTTACAAGTGCCTCAGTTTGGGCTCTGCCTCAGAAGAATTCATGTGTACACTTCAGACTGCTTCCCATCATATTATGGAAAATCAAAAAGATATTGACATTTCAGAGGTACAGAAGATATGTTTTGATGTATCTACAGCATGGCTTCACACTCATATAAATGCACACTTCCACACACATATCCACATCTAGCATTTGCTTATCACAAAAGCCTCAAGGCAGCTGGGGTCTTATCATGACTTTGGACAATGCTTGATCATTTATCTAGCCAGTTTCCATCCAGAAATTATTTGTTGTAGGAGGAGAGGAAGACTCAGGAATAGATGGGTTGAGTCAGGCAAGGAACCCTGGTCCTGTGTTTGTAAGACCTGAGCAGGACAGTTGATGCCTGGGATTCTTAAGAGGTCTCTCATTCATAGCATCAGCATAAGTGAAAGTCAATTTGATGGCAAATAACAACAATGACAAATGCTTACATACAGTTAACCACCCCTCAAACATGTGTTACAAAAAGTGAAAGAAATACAAAGTCAAGAAAAGTATAGCAGCAGAAAGGGAGTGGGGACCTTTAAAAGATTCAGCAACATAGAAATAGCAATAATTCAGAATCCGGCTCAATCTCAAGGCAATACTTTATAAGCAAAAGCTAAATTTCTGGCTACACTCTTGCAGAAGTTTATGTGCCACCACTGAAAACACTCAGATGCAGGTAGATTCCTAGAAATGTTTAGGTAGTGAGTGCCTTATGAAAGGTGTTTGGTATTACTTAAGGCTGTTTGAGGCTCAGCAAACTTATTTATTTATTTATTATTTACATCATTTCTACCCCGCTCTTCTCAACCCCCAAGGGGGGACTCAGAGCAGCCTAACAAAAGGCAACATTCGATGCTGAACACAATAAATACAATATAAACCGTAAACATTCAGGATTAAAATACAATTAACATTATCACATAATACACATACACTTAAGTTAAAAACAAAGCTCCGTCCACCACATAAGCATTGAGCCATAACCATCAACTTACCGATTACAATTACAATTCAAAGTGCTGTATTGTGCTACTGTGCAAAAGCCTAGTCGCAGAGCCACGATTTCACTTTTTTCCTGAATGCCAGGAGGGATGGGGTTGATCGTATGTCGCTAGGAAGCGCATTCCACAGACGGGGAGCCACCACCGAGAAGGCCCTCTCTCTCGTCCCCACCAACCGCATTTGAGAAGTTGGCGGGAGCAAGAGCAGGGCCTCCCCAGCTGATCTTAGATTACAAGGTGGGACATAGCGGCAGATGCGTTCGGACAAGTAAACTGGGCCAGAACTGTATAGAGCTTTAAAGGTCAAAACCAGCACTTTGAATTGAGCTCGGAAGTGGACAGGCAGCCAGTGGAGCTGACACAACAGGGGGGTTGTATGCTCCCTGTATGTAGCACCAGTTAATAATCTGAATGCCGCGGGTTGGACTAGTTGCAATTTCCGAACTGTCTTCAAAGGCAGCCCCACGTAGAGTGCGTTGCAGTAATCTATTTGGGATGTGACCCGTGCGCGGACGACCGTCTGGCATTTTGCAGGAAGATAATTCTTGGTCATACTCAGTTGTGATTTTTTTTAGTGACTGCTGTGTCACAGGGAGCAATCCAAAAACTTGTATTGCACGCATGGCTTTGCCAGATTGATTTTTTTGGCTTGCTTGGTGTCTTGGTTCATTTTTCCCTTTCAGAAGAAAGAGAGAAATCTTACTGATGCATTGTGTATGAAGCAAAATGCTGGCTTCCATTGTGGCAAAGCCCCCTTCAAAGTATATATTTGACCCATTTGAATATATGATATTTCAAACACTGTCATCTAAGAGTGTTTGAATGCCTTTAACTCTTATGAGCAATGCATGTTGCATACCTATTTGGTTCCATGAGAGCTTGAAAACTTACTTAGAAGCTTCTTGTCCCATGAAGCCCATTCAACATCATACCTGCACGTTACAACAGTTCTTACCATGGAACAAATGGATTGGACGGAGTCTAAGGAACATCCACTTGAGTGCTTATTTATCTGAACAGTTCTGTATATTGGAACTCACTTACCAACCCCCCGCCCTTTCCCTTTCCCTGGGTGAAAGTGTTGGGATATAAAGATCTTCTATCCTTCGCTCTTATGCTGTCACTCACTAAATTGTGCTTGGCAGGGTGAACACAGAGCAATTTCCTGAGATGTATAAGGCCTCCACTTCTTATCGGCTTGGGTTTTTTTTCTCCCTCAAGGCTCACATGGCCTTTTCAGAAGGCAGCTGGAATACTCAGTAGATTTCCTTCTTGACCGTAGGACTTTTACACAGTGGTATTAATCAGTTAAGATTGTGCACAGGGTAACAGATTTGCTCCCAAAGAGGCAGCGATTAAGGCAAAATCTTATTTTCTGTGTGCTTTTCTCACAGCCATTTGCAAGAGCTCTCTAATTCTTTCCTGCTTTGAAAGTAAGAAAGCCCTGTTGATCAGCAAATTAATACGGTGTGGCTACCTCCTCCGTACTTATTTAAATCAGTTGACTACTGTCTCTAACAAAGCACTTAGTTCATCTTTATGAGCACTGCTGTTTGCAACTGTGCCTTCTGTTGTAGATGCTGTGAGCCCTCCTAGGCAGAGGGAGTCTTGCCATTGTTATCCATGCTTGGGTAACCTGCCTTTAACTATTGCAGTGCTTTTTTGTATGGGGTGGGGAGAGCTTTGAAGAGTAACCAAGAATTTCCATCCATTCAGAATACCGCTGCTAGGCTATCGGTGACAAATTAGAGACACATTGTGGGTTTTTTTTAAAATAAAGAAAACTAACAAAATATATACATTTCTGATGTACAGTTCAAAGTGTTTATCTTAATCTTTTAATATCTAGTAGTTTTAATCTTAAAATCTCAAAAGGGCTGGGAATTTGACTAAAAGTCTCAGGAGCCCTAGCACTGTAGCTAATTCGAGGAATATTGTGAATTGCAATGTATCAGTGTCTGAGCGCTAATGATTCCATTCATATTCTCAAAGGGTTGCAGTGTCTCTTGTTATTGAGTACCTTCAAGTCTTCTCTGAGAAACCTAAAACAACTTTTTGTCCAGGGCAGAAGAGAATCTTTACTAATTTTTTCCACCCAACTTCTGTTCCTGCTTTCACTTTTAACGACAGCCTGGAAGATTCAGATGAACTGGCAACTTTAGATTGTTTTGCTTAATGAAAGGCTGCCTGTTGATGGCTTGTTTTGAAGCATTTGCTACTTCTGGTTAAGAGTCCCTTATTTAATTTAAGCTGTGACAAAGGACAACACATACAAAGTGCCCTTTGCTCACTCACCAAGTCAGCAGCTGCAGTCACAGACTCCCACAGAGAGACAACAAGTGCCAGAATCAGCTGACTACTTTTATTATAACATGTTTCAGGAAAATTCGGTTTGCCTGCCCTTCACATGGTACTATGGCTGGAGAAGTACGACTAGTTGATGCCTGCTACTTTGTCTGCTGCCGCCATCGTCATCACTATGTCTACTTTAGGAAGGGAAGAAATGTATTCTCAAATGATAAGCGGGGAGGACTAGGGATTCACATTAAGGTCCTGAAAGGATGGCTGACTACAATTTCTCTGGGTGATGTGTGTGTGTGTGTGTGTGTGTGTGTGTGTGTGGAGAGACTAACTGTAGAGAAGTCAAAGATGTATGCCCAAAGGAGGAGGAAATGAGAACTTCAGATTAGCCTCATTTAGTGAAAGACATACCACTTCATCACATTCATTAAATACTACAGAGCCACCCACTTAAGAAATGGCAATCTATTGTGTGCATCACAAGATGTAGGCTTTAAGTGTAGGGTAGAAATATCTTTGGGTTAAAAAAGCGTTGCAAAGGCTTATCTTTTCAGACACTTTCTAACCTGGTTAGCAAGTGACTTTCTTCGATTTATCTGGATAGAGATGTGCAAAATGATCAATTCTGTCATGTGATGGTATTAGTTGTTTTAAGCTTTAAAATAATACAGTTAGGCAATTTGTGGAAGGAGCTGAAATGCCCTTTGAGAAAAACCTCCACTATTTCTGGGGCCTCCTGTCCTTCCTTCCTTCCTTCCTTCCTTCCTTCCTTCCTTCCTTCCTTCCTTCCTTCCTTCCTTCCTTCCTTCTGTGTGTTGTGTGTGCCATGTGTTACCCAGACACCCTTTTTGTGTCAGTATAATAATAAAGAAAATTTATTCCTGGTTTGCAAGTGTTATTTCCTGTTTAATTCTGTAGTCCTTACTTTGAAAGTAGTAGTTGTGCTCCAGAAACTTTGTTTTTGTGTCCACAATCTACGTTAAATTGGCGGAGACTCTAAGATATACAATCATTTAGAAACTAGAGCAAAATGTGCTATAGCAGGATGTCCCTCCTGCAAATATAAAGTTTTTTTCTGTTTAATAAACGTTCCCCATGTGTTTATGATAGAACCAATTAGAAAATGCCATTTATAACCCAGGAACAAAAATCAGTCCAGGAGAGGTGTTTCTTTTCACAAAGAAAATGGGGGCGGGACAGTGGGCTGGAACAATTCTCTACAATGTGATGGCAAATCAACTGAGAACTCCTGAATAAAACTGATAGTTTGCTAGTGTGTGGATGGAGGTAGGCAAATCATCCATTTAATTTCAAAACGGAGCATGCCTGAGCTGTATAGTAATCTACTCTTCCAAACACTTGACATGTTCAATGGGCTGAAGTATTTAGGAGACCTTGCACTCAGGCAGGGCCCTTTATGACCCCTTGCTCTCTTCTTCTTGCTGGTGCCACGGCCTCTCCAAGGGGGCAGTTCTATTTCTTTTCCTGTGTAAACTGCCAAGCAGGGAGGCTATTGATAGACTGTGAAAATGGCAACCTTCTGGCAAAATAAAAAGGCGTATACCAAAAAAATTGGCTGAATTTTCTGTATTGTATCAGAGGCTGAGTTGTTGTGAAGAACACAGAGCTGCACGCAGTCCGCTGCCACTCATACCCACAGATAGAAAGCCTTTTAAAATAAAGTTTGCAGCCAGAGTGGAAATGTTACATTAAAGTGTTTCTCACAACACTGTGTTCTACCAAGCAGAGCCATAGACTCCTTAGGAATACTTTAAGCAGAGTGCTTAAAACCTGGCTCCAGTTTTCACCATATTAGCAATCACTGCAAGGCAACAAGGATAAAAGACTTCTGTGTTCTTTGCGTATAAATTAGAATTCAGTTAGACACAAATTTCCTATGGGATTTTAACTATGAGTTAGCATACACAAGTAAAGAGAAGCTTTACATTTGGGCAAAGTTGGCAAAATTAGATATTGTAGACAATACATATTTTCAATTATGCACGTGTTGACTATCATGCCAAGCAAAAAAAAGGAAAACTGAAAAAGGAGGAATTATTAAAAATATTTTGACTTCAGATGCTATAACAATAGAGAAGACCTTTGACAAGTCCACTCAGGGTCAATTAATAGATAGATAGATTTGAGTTTCTAATCATTAGAGATTACAAGAAAAAAAATCCTATTAAATTAATGGCTCTTAATTATTTTCAGCTAGTTTCCACACTTGCATGGTGCCCACAGCAATTAACTTCAAACGACTCCCAAACTCCCTGTGTACATTCAAATTCAGCACCAAATATATAAAGTTCATTATTAGGTTCATAGTTTACAAAGGCACATGAGCTCTTTTTCTATTAATTAGAATATTAAGACTTTGGGGAAAGAGGCTGGAAAATGAGTCTTGGGAATTCACAAATTAAGGGAAACAAGCCATCTTCGACATTGATCCTAGCTTCTTAAATTGTTGTTGGACTACAACTCTCAGCAGGCCTATTCATTATAGCCAGCAGTGAGGAATGCTGGGAGTTGCAGTTCAGCAACATTCGGAGGACAACATGACTCCCACCCTTACTCTAAAATCAACTTTACAACATTTACCATATTTTAGTTCAGACACATATGAGCAAAGTTCTTGCAAAGAAGAGGCAGTTTGACCACATAGTAAAATATAGCCAAATCCAAAATCCAAAAAACAGTGGTACCTTTATTAAGCAAAGTAAAAAGGCACAAAATACATCATCCAGGCTTTCAATGCTTTACTCGCTTCTACATCAGGAAAGATGTCAAGACAGGAGAAGAAAAGTGACAGTGTTAAGAGTCACAAGCCTACATTTTGTCTCAGATGTTATTACTTTTATCACTCACAGGCCCTTTTTCCTCAAGAATTTTTTACATGACTCCAGGTATATAAGTATATAAAATAGGCATAAAAATAAAACATTTATTGATAAGCATTTGCAAGGCTCGCTAAACAGGCTGATTTTGTGTACAGCCAAAGCATTTTTTGCAGAGTCCAGTGAACATTGCTAACAGATTTGTGTAAATGTCTAGGGCAGTGTTTTTCAACCTTTTTTGAGCCGCTGCACATTTTTGACATTTACAAAATCCTGGGGCACACCACCAACCAAAATGACAAAATGACACTCTAACACAGTAATACATATAGTTAATATGTTTTTAAATGTATTTATACACTCACTTAGTTTCTGGGAGTTATAGTTCACCCGCAATCAAAGAGCATTATGAACTCCACCAATGATGAAATGGAATCAAACTTTCCACACAGCACTCCCATAACCAAGAGAAAATGCTATAAGAGTTTGGTGGGCATTGACATTGAGTTTTGGAGTTGTCACCTATATCCAGAGAGCACTGTGGACTCAAACAATGTTGGATCAGGACCAAACTTGGCATGAATACTCAATATGCCCAAATGTGAACACAGATGGAGTTTGGGGAAAATAGACCTTGACATTTGGGAGTTACAGTTTCTGGAGGGGGGGGCCTCGAAAGACCAGCAGTCTCCCTCTCACTTAGGTTGCCCTCTTCCTCCCCGCCAGGCTTGAATTGGGGTTGTGGGGAGCAGGAACCTCACTCACCACCTGCGCAGCTCCTCGGGGGTCAGCGGGGCGGCCCGGGTGGGCATCTCGGGGCTGGCGAAGCAGGCAGGAAGGAAGGCGGCGGCGGCGGGCAGGGAGCCGGAGGGAGGCTGAGAGCGGTTTCGCACGCACCGGGGCGGAGGGGGAGGAGGGTGGGTCGGGGCCGGCGCTGGACTGAACCATCCGGCATTAGGCCCGTGGGAGGGGGGCAAGAGGAGGTCTCTACTTGGGGAAAGTGAGGCGGGCCTTCCCAATGCATGGAGAAGGAGAGACCAAGTAGAAAACGGGTAGGGAGGGGGGTGTTTGTAATTTTGTGCCTTTATCGAGGTAGGTTTCTTAGGGTTTTTATACTTCAACACACTAGACTCTCCCCCCTCCCCTCCTGGAGGTTCCAATTTCCCACGGCACACCTGATGATCGCTCACGGCACACTAGTGTGCCCCGGCACACTGGTTGGGAAACACTGGTCTAGGGGGCTTCAGAAAACTTTCACTGTTGCCAATTTTGGTGACCCCCAATATTGAACTAAGGGGACCCTATTTGGGATCAAGACCCACAGTAATCTAGACTCTAGGATCTTAGTACAGACAGGGACCATCCCCCTTCTTGGTCATGTGGACACTGAGGACAAAGGACTCTGTTTACTGGGACATAATAAGAAAACTAGCCAATGTTGTTGGTGAGTAAAGAATTGCAACCAGAATAACTCTTTTCTGAAACAGAACACATGTTTTGACATGAGAACACAACAGATTTTCCTCCTGTTAGGAGCACAGGCATGGGCAGAAGGTGGACTGGGTTTTGCTGCTTATTCTCTCCAGAATGAGCCTTTCATCAATAGAGGTTTTTGACTCCTGATTATTTAACTATGGCAGGAACAAAACAATTCCTCAGTTTGCAGTTTAGTATTGGATTCTGGATTTGTGGGATGCAGTAAGTAGGGTTGCCATATGAATAAGGGACAGGCACCTAAAATAGGGAAATTTTCAGAAAAATAAGGAACACTTCATAAAAACTTGAAAATCACCATTTGTTTTCAAGTATTTATGTAGTGTCCCTTCTTTGTGAAAATTTCCCTATTTTTTAGATGCCTGTTTCATATGGCAATTCTGAAAAGTTCTCCGCTCCTCAGAGACACCGTTCTGTTTCTGATTCTGGTTGGCTGACTTCCAGGTTCTGGTTTTTTAAAAAAGTGGACCCAGCAAGCCTAAAATCTGCCCAGATTTGAAGGGAGTCTAGAAGGTGATACATATTTTCTGTGTAGTTTATAAGGCATGGGGTGGGCCATTGTACTGCGTTTGAAGAGCAATTTTCCACTGGGAGACACTTAGAGGATTGCCAAAATTGCCCAAGAGGCAACTGGAAAAAGTTACTAAGGCTCAACTTCTGGTTTTGAAGAATAGGATTTTTTAAAAAGTATGTTTGTTTGGAGAGAAAAAATCCAATCTGTTTATAAGGTAAATTGTTATTCAGGTTATTTAAAGTGGTGAATGAGAAGCAAAACCAGCTTTCGGATGCAGTTTTCCTGTCTCTGTTTTAAGATACTGTACCTTTACTGTGTGAAATTAGAATGCATATGATTGAGCAATACATACATACATTGAGCAATAAAGCAAATTCTGAAAATTACTCCAACATAGGTTGATCTCATGCGGGTCTTGTGTATTGATGAATACAATCCAAGCAAGTACTATCCATCTTTCCATTTCAGTATTGTAAAAATCTCCCTCTGTGTGTATTATGCTCATTTGCTTCTGAAATCCTGAAAAATTAGCTGGACGTGAGCTTTACTAAACACAGAAACATGAGCTATAGCTTATTCTTGTGGATAGCAGCTCTGTTGGCATAATGTAAGCCTAACTTTATTTCCTGGAAGGAAGGAGAGAGAGCAATCTGTCAAACACAATAGCCAATTGTGGATGTCAAAAGACAGAAGCACATAAATGGTGGAGAAGCAAAATATTCCTATTGATATAATCATGAAATAGTTTACTTTAGTGTTGTATTATCAAGGAAGCTGAAATTGTTAATGACTAGTCATGATAACTTTTTTTCTGTTTCAGAAACAGCGTGTTTCTGCATACCAGATGCTGGGGAACAAAAGCAATACTGTGCGCTTGTCTGTTTTGGGGATTCCCCAAGTCAGCTGGTTAGCCAGTCTGTGTTTGTGTGTTGTAATAAATTGGTCTGATTCAGGGTTCTTCTGTCTTTCACCCCACAAAACCATTATGTTTCATTTAAAACTGGAACAGTGACAGCTGAAGGGATTTTGAAGCCTTTTTCAGGTTGTTATAATTTGTTTGTGTCTGTGCAGATTGAGATGGAATCAGCCCCATGGCAGTATCCCCAGATACTAAGGCCTAACCAACTCTCAAGGTGAGCTGATGCTTATCAGTGGAAAAGTCCAAGGCTGACTGAAGACTCCTAGCTAAGCTCAGTGCTGCTTCATTTCTTCATGTTATATCTCAATTGACAAAAGCCAGGCGTCTTGGATTATACAGGTTATAGACCTGTTTTTGTTTGTTTTCATATTAGAAGCAAATTGAATATATACTGCAAGTCACTTCTGGTGTGACTGTCTGAAAGGACGTTTCCCAGGGAATGCCTGGATGCAGGCCCGTAGTCAGGATTTTGATTCAAGGGGATGGGCTGAGTTTTGAGTGAGACCTTTTGTATTGTTATCCCAATTCCCTCATGCATATGGGATATATTGAGCATGGTAATCAGATCATGATATGAATAAGCGTAACAGTTTAAATAATAAATGTTATTTATTTACTTTCATTAACAAAATGTTTAGAATACTTTTTGACTTTTAAAAAACTTTACAGCAACAGTCTTCTTCTCCCCGACCATTTTGTCAATTACTTTTTCTGGTTTGATTACTAATCCACTAAGTCTCTGGTCTGTCATTAAACTTCTAGATATACTTTTCACTCTCGTCATTGTTGAAAACAATCTTTCCACACTGCATGTCGTTACTGGTAGAGTAGCTAACACAGTCAAAAGGAAATTTATTGACCGATAGATTTTGTCACACAGTTCCAACACTCAGTATCTTTCTTAATTAATGATGTAATATTACACCACATTATGCCTGCCTGGATGTGTTACCATCCTGTGGGAGGCTTCTCTCATGTCCCCACATGGGAATCTGGGGCAGTGCAATTGGCAGAAGGGTTTAACCCATTGTGTCACCGTGGCTCCTGTAAAAGCCTTATGAGTTTTAATAGCTTCACAGTGGGAAGCAGGCTCACCATACAAGGAATAACATCTATTGCTGTGGGTAGGGTACATGTTATAATGTTTTTATATCACGAGCTGAATTGTCATCAAATCCAGCTCCTCATCCCATCTCCTTTATTTGGTGTTACCTTTAGATGAAAAGTCCCAGAACAAGCACTGCCTTATTGTACATCTTTGTTGATTGTTCTGAGAGCCCTTCTGGCAAAAGAGCCGAAGGAACTACTTAAAATAAATACACAGTGTATTTAAAAAGCACATTTCTAACGTTAATAGGTAAAGCTAAAAGTTTTCCCCGGACACTAAGTCCAGTTATGTCCGACTTGGAGGATTGTTACTCATCTCCATTTCTAAGCTGAAGAGATGGTATTGTCCGTAGACACCTCCAAGGTCATGTGGCCGGCATGACTGCATGGAGTGCCATTACCTTCCCGCTGGAGTGGTATCAATTGATCTACTTACATTTGTATGTTTTCGAACTGCTAGGTTGGCAGAAGCTGGGACTAAGAGCGAGAGCTCATCCTGCTCTCCAGATTTGAACCACCGACCTTTCGGTCAGCAAGTTCAGCAGCTCAGCGGTTTAACTCACTGCACCACTGGGGGTTCCTCTAACACCAATAGCAGTGAGGAAAGACAGAACATATTCATTAGAACCATTCATAGGTCAGACTGGTTTTTCAACATGGGAGGGAAATCTGGAAAAGTGGTTTATTTTCATGTGTGCCTTTTGCCTGAAAGGCTTGAGTCTTCTTCCCTGGTTTCAGAAATTAAATAAATGTATACTTTTAATTACTTGGGAAGCAAAGCTGGCACTGTTTTCTTGCATTACAGCTTCTATTCTATTCTAGTAAGTCGGCAGTCATATGCCAAAAATGACTTCAGCCTAGCTGAGTAATCACAGTGAAATTAATCATTACAGATATTATTGGCCGAAGTATAGTTTATTAGGTATCTGGAACAAAAAAGTTTTTAAGTGGCCCACTTTTGATTCAGATTAGCTTGCAGTAACAAAGGAAGGAGCTATGACAGCTGGTGTTGTGTATGACTGAACCTTTAACCTCTAAAGCAGTGTTTCCCACAATTCCTAGCAGCTAGTAAGCTGGCTGGGATTTCTAGGAGCTGAAGTCCAAAACACCTGGTGGAGCACAGTTTGAGAAACACTGTTCTAAAGTCTTGACATGATGGAAATTTAAGACTTTGAACAATGTATGAACTTAAGAGCATCTCACACATAACAATATAAAAAGTACCTAGGAAATATATGAATAGTACTATTCGTTGTGAACTATTGAATATTGCAGGCACATGTTGTTGGATTACAACTCATAAGAACATAAGAAGAGCCATGCTGAATCGGGCCTCAGCCCATCTAGTCTAGCATTCTGTGTCACACAGTGGCCCACTAGTTGTACACAGGGATCTCTAGCAGAAAGGAGGGCAAATCCCTCACCTGCTCCCGACCCCCCACAACCAGTACCCAGGGAAATCCTGCCTGCCTCCATCAACACAGAGGTGGCACTTGGATGTCCATTTCAGTAACTAACTCCCAACACTCCTCATCATTTTATGGCTGAGTATTAAAATATAAAGCGTGAGTATGTTCTTGCACTCTGATCATTACAATCTGGTAAGTCTTTGTCCATGCTGACGTTTCTCAGCAGCCACCCTCTCGTCCCAGCATGTTTGGAACCCGATCTCTATTTTTGCCAGATTCCATATGGTTGGACTCATGGGACAGGTTGGCCCTAGGAATTTTACCCACATTGTTCCCTGCAGAGTTTGCTGTGCTTGTAGCTAGAACTGGCCTTCTGAAGCCCTGCCAGCATCAGCAGCTGACTTGATTTAAAACACACCAAACGGAGGAGTTGCAAAACCATGTGGGCTGAGAATGCTCCTTGCGCTTGTGACAGCTTTAACACAAATGAATCATAGGAAGCCCTAAGTAGTATGAGGTAAAATTAAAGCCATAGGCTTGTCTACCTGCTTAGGAGCCAGATACTTCAGAGGTTGAATCATTTTGCTTCACAACTTCAGAAAAGAACCCTTCCCTATTTTTTAAGAACTGCGCTGACTTATATGCTATTTATTCTATATCATATGCACATGCCCCTATGCCACATGGAGGAAAGAGTGGAAGTACTTTTTTTGGAAAAGCATCCACTCAGGGCTAGCGCCAATTTTGAGTGGTGGAGGCGCCCCTGGGCACAGAGCTCTTTGGATATGCTGTGCTCATTGGTCTCATTGTCTTCAGATTGATGGATAATGACTAGTATGTAGAGACTGTAGTTGTGGCATGGAAAGGTGTCACCTGCTTTGTACTTGGGGCAGGAAGAGGAGCCAGCATTTAAGGTGAAAAGTCTAGAAATCAGGCAGTTCTCTAATGAAACCTATTACATTGTGCCTCTAACAAAGAAGACAAGTGACAAGAGCCAACTGGTCTCTTTGGTAGGTATCCCATAAATACCTATCTCTGCCTGTGCTTGATTTTGTTACTCCTTTT
This sequence comes from Anolis apletophallus, assembly GCA_030556195.1. Taxonomy (NCBI): domain Eukaryota; kingdom Metazoa; phylum Chordata; class Lepidosauria; order Squamata; family Anolidae; genus Anolis; species Anolis apletophallus. Next base: position 160,589,067 of record JARBWK010000001.1, on the reverse strand, counting down.
GATTTTTTTGTCTCTATGCTAATGCCAGTCTTGGCACTTATAAATTACTCTACCCTATTTCTTCAATTCTAAGATATACCCTCCCCTATTAACATCTCAAAAAGTGATGTGCATCTTAGACTCACCTTTAAAAATAAATATAAACCTTCCCCCCCCTATTGTTGGTTCTAAAATGAGTGTGCGTCTTACAATCGTTGGAATCTTAGAATTGAAGATATATGTTATTCCTCATAAAATTAAGTTTATTATTCAGTGTTCTGCCTTCACTGACATCTAATATTTTTATTTAAGCCTGTTTTAATACTTATAGATTGTTCCTATGGTGTGGATTTTTTGCCTCTGCAGTTAAATTTGAAGTCTTTGCAGAAGGCTTTGAGAGGCCCTATTACTAGGGGTGGTTGATTCATTAAAATGTTGATTCTAAACTCGGTTGGGGGGGGGGGATTTCCCTGTGTGGGTCGTTATAGAAATTAATCCGAACATTTTAAAATAAATTTCGTGATTGAAACGTAATTAATAACGAATTTTCGTTATTATTCCTTACGCCAGCTGGGAGGGAAGAATGATGCCTCTCAGCTGGCAGAGCAGGGAGGGAGGAATGGAGAGCAAGCCTTTGCTTGTCAGCTGGCGAGAGGAGGGTGGAAGGCAGCATCTCCTCTCGCCAGATGACACCCAAACACGGGTTAAAAATAACACCCAGTTAGATCTCGGTTGGCGAGAGGAGGGTGCCAGGCTGCACCCGCCACCCTCCTGTCGCCATCTGACACGTTGGTTAAAAGGAACGCCCGTTGGTTTCTGGGCTGACAGAGGGGAAGAGAGGCATAGATGCCTCCCTTCCCCCCGCCAGCCCAGAATCCAACCCACATTCCCCTTAACCCGGGTTGGATTCTGGGCTCACAGGGGCAAAGGGTGGCATGGATGCCTCCCTTCCCCCTGCCAGGTCAGGTCTTAACCCAACCCAAGGGTGGTGTTCCTTCCCTGCCTCAACCCGGGTTGGATTCTCAGCTCGCAGGGGCAAAGGGTGGCATGGATGCCTCCCTTCCCCCCTGCCAGGTCACAATCCAACCCGTGTTCCCCTTAACACGGGTTGGATTCTGAGCTCACAGGGGCAAAGGGTGGCATGGATGCCTCCCTTCCCCCCTACGAGGTCACAATCCAACCCGTATTCCCCTTAACACGGGTTGGATTGCTTCTTTCTTAGCAGGCAAAGAGGTGTGGATGCTCCAGTCCACACCTCTTTCCCTGCTAAGAAATACCTCCCTTAAGCCTTGAGGTGGGTTATTTCTTAGCAGGGATAGGAGGTGCCCGCACGAGCAGGAGGTGCCCCTGTGAGCTGAGAATCCAAGCAAATATGGAGGGCTGACTGTATAACATGTGTGTGGTTTAAAGGTGATATGCCTTTAAAAGGGAATGTTGGTGGTTTAAGGTTCCTTTAGGAATGGAGATGACCGTTTGTTTTGCTCTGAGCAGCCTATTCTCCAGAAAGAATGGAGGAGAAAGGAGCCAGTGAATTAGAAAAGTTCATGAAAAAGTTGGGACAAAGGAGACAGAAAAAAGCTTTGCAGAGCCACTAGCAGAACGGTACAGAAGTCATGCTGGTAAAATGCTGTCTTGGCCATGCACTTAACCATTGTTTTAAAGATTATCTAGGAACAGCTCAAATAATAAATAAGGGATGTACATTGTTGGCAACCCCAACATTATGTCACTTACCCAGGGTTTGAAAGAGTTTTACAACTCTAGTCTAGGAAGACAGGAGAAGTTGCTGTCAGAAAAACTTTGTGTGATGGTTGTTGCCTGCAGGTCTACAGGAATAGTAAAGCACACTAACAGAGTGATGATAGAGGGAAATCCTAGCTCATGGATCTTGTATTCAGAGCTGTAGTAGTGTTGGAGGATATTGAAGGGGTGAGAAAGGAGACATATTAATTGTTTTTAATGTTCATATTTTTAATGCATTTCCCATGCGTTTTGTATAGTTTTAATCTTTTAATTATTCAGAAGTCCACTTGAATCTCGTTATTGGGGAAGGATAAAATAATAACAATAGTAGTAGTAGAAAAAGATAGAATAGATGTTGAGTGTAAATAGATGTAGCCAGTTTCAGCTAAGCTTTGTTTCATTGGAGGGCCCACTAACATAGCAAGGTTCTTTGAAAGTGTATATAGACCCCCAAATGCCCCCGTTTTTGGCAAGACCTCTTCCCCCCCTATGTGATCCTTTATGTGTTGACACTACTCCTGTTATCTCCCCCGAGTTTTTAAACATTTTATATGTACATGTGGCTTTCCTTCTCGTTTTTGTTTTAGATTCACCCATGTTGCTGTTTTTTCATAGATGTATTTTTATTGTGTTTATTGTTTTCTGATGTTTGTGATTTTTTTTTTGTGATTTGTTGTTCGGGCACGGTCCCATGTAAGGTGCTCTGAGTCCCCTTTGGGGAGATGGATGCGGGTTAGAAATAAAGTATTATTATTATTATTACTACATATCAGCTGATTATTTCTACTTTGGGTGCATTTACACTGTAGAATTATTGCAGTTTGACACAATTTTAACTACCATGACTCAGTGTTATGAAAGTATGGGTGTTGCAGTTTTACAAGGTCTTTAGCCTTCTCTGCCAAAGAGAGCTGGTACCTCACCAAACACAGAAATTACAGAATTCCATTGCATTGAGCCATGGCAGTTCAAGTCTTGTCAAACTGCATCCATTCAGTCTTTGTCTTCCTGAAATTTTCTGAGAGGTGTCTGACCACCGAGTTCAGGAGTCATTGAATAAGAGGAGACATTTTATGGATTTGAAACTGCCTAAAGAGTTGGACACAAAATATAGGAATCACACTAAAAGGAAGTGAGCAGTTGTGCCTCCTAGAGATCTCCATTAGTACTGGCACGTTTTAAAGTGTTCATAAATGACCTGAAGCTAGCGGGGAAGAGTAAAGTGATCAGATTTGCTAACAAAATAAAATTATTTATGGTTGTGAGAGCAAAAATGGATCAAAAAGAACAAAAATAGATTTTAAAGTTTCTCTGCAAACTAGACAGCTATGCAAGGTATAAATCTGTAAACTGTGTACAATCAACAATTAAAATTATTGGTTGTATGAAGAAAGGTTAGACTATTTAGGGCTGCTTAACTTAGGAATACATGATGAAGGGGATATCGGATGGGCGTATATAAAAATGCTTGTGTACATGCAGGTAAATAACTCTGTTCTCCCAAAGTGGGAATCACAATGCTTGCCTCATGATTTGTATGTCCACTCTGCCCCAGAAGCTTAAAGCTGTTATTTGCAGGATGTTTTTAGGCAGAGCTCAAGGGCAACAAAATAACCCTCTGTGTACTATCCAGAAAGGAACAAGTGCACATCAAAGCAAGAGTAAAGAGAGGAGAGATATCACCGGATGTATGGGGAAGAATGCTTTGCCCCATGAAGTTGAAGTACTTTGACTCTCCTTCAAAGAGGCTCTTTCAGCCACTGAGCAACTAGAACCGTTTCCTACATGATCACAAAATCATGTTGTTTTGAAGTGGTATGAAAAATGGGTTGGGCTACAATACACACTTGGAGTGATTTCAATTTAATTCTTTGAGGCATTTTCATGAGTAGACATGCATGGTGTGCACAATTTCAGGTTCTTGAAATAAAAAGAATAATTTGCCCTGAGGAAGATGGTCAGATCACAGCTGGACCATTAATTACCATCACTTCAGATTTTGAGACATCTCTCCTTTCTGTATCTGTGATTCTCTTGACTTTTTGGATGTGTATCATAGGACAAAGAGGAACCCCATACCAACTTCAAGTCTTGACCAAGTGTTGAGGTTCCAGACTGTTTAAGCTTTCTATATAATCAAACTGGAAGTGCAGATTTTGCAATTACTTTAAAGCTTGTCTTACAAGTTTTCTATATCATAACCATATCTAACCAAGCTTAGACCCTGCAATTCCTGCCAAGTATCGACCAGTCTCTAACCTTCCCTTCTTGGGTAAGGTGATTGAGCGGGCAGCATTTGGGCAACTACAACAGTTTATAGATGACACTGCTGCCCTGGATCCCTTTCAATCTGGCTTCCGCCTTGGCCATGGGACAGAGACAGTGCTAGTCACCACCAGCTTAACAGGGGGGGGGGGTCTGCGCTGCTAGTACTCCTCAATCTCACAGCAGCGTTTGACACTGTGGACTATGATCTACTGATCCACCGTCTTGCCATGCCTGGAGTCCGCGGCCTGGTCCTTAAATGGCTTGACTCATTCCTCCGAAATCAGAAACAACATGTGGAGTATTTGGACCAAGCTTCTGAAAGCTCCTCCCTTGTGTGTGGAGTTCCTCAGGGTGCAATTCTTTCACCCTTACTTTTTAACATCTACGTTTGACCGCTGGCCAATCTGATAAGGAGTTTCAGGCTGGAGTGCTACCAGTACGCCGATGACACCCAGTTACTTCTGCACCTGGAGCCTGGGGTCTCTGAAATACCAGATAACTTCATCTTATGTTGCGCGCTAGCAGGCTTAAAGTAAATCCAGCAAAGACCGAGATCTTGTAGCCGGGCTGCCCGACAGGAGTAATGTACCCTCTGCCCTACTTTGACGGCGAACCCCTATCTCTATCTACCTCCGTCAAGAGCCTGGGCGTTGTTCTAGCCTCATCCCTGTCAATGGAGATCCAGGTTGCCACTGTTAGCAAACAGGCCTTCTTTCATCCCCGCCAGATGAAGCAGCTAGCACCATACCTCACAAGGGAGGCCTTGGCGACAGTCATTCATCTTCGGCGATGTGTATTTATGTCAAAGCGGATAGGCAACAGAAATATAGAAGTTTAATTCCCCATCGGCCTAAAAACTCCAGTCTCTGTTCGAGTGAATAATGAAACTCTCATTCAATTCACAAGATAAATATATAACTTTGTATTGAATTGTATTTAACAATAACTGGCAAAACATCGAAAAACAACAGCCATCACAGCTACCTTTCTAAACATCCTTTCCTCACAGATATTAAATCCCAACTGACAGATCCCAACTGTCACTTTGTAACTGACATTCCTCAAGGTTCCATTTAGCAGTCTTGAGACAGCGCCATCTGGTGTCAAACATGACACACTGCAGGTCATCTCAAACTGCGAAAATATATCTTGTGCTGACTCATGAATTGCTATTCAAAATGCAATAATCTGACAATTCATACCACGGTGACATCTAGACTGGACTATTGCAATGCATTATACACTGGCCTTCCCAGGTCTGTGACTCGGAAGATTCGCATTGTCCAGAACGCAGCAGCTAGGCTGCTTACACTAACACCCTTGAAATGCCGTATAGCGCTAGCTCTTCAACAGTTGCATTGACTGCCAACAGAATATCGGAGTTTTTATAAGACACTGGTCCTGACATTTAAGGCCCTGTATGGCTATGGTCCGATATATCTCAGAGACTTCCTTTCTTCTTATGGCCATCAGTGGTCACTTAGACCCTCCCAACGCAATCTGTTTTACATTCCAGGCCCAAGAGAAGCATGTCTTACTAATACGAGGCATAGAGCCTTTTCCATCTCTGCCCCAGCACTGTGGAACTCATTGCCTCCGTATATGAGAGCGATTCGCGATCTGCGCCCTTTCACGCAAGCTCTCAAGACATGGCTTTTCAGTAAAGCATTTGATATGTAACTTTAACTTTTATTTTCATGACCCGTGTATGTTTTATCTGGTTTTACTGTTTATGTGTAAATCGCCTGGAGCATCTTGATGGAGGGCGATTAGTAAGAAATAAATTGATGATGATGATGATGATCTGTATGGTTCCTGTCAGAAATCTCTCTTCTATGTATTGAAATCGGAAGTCACCATGTTCTCCATCCATCTCTCTAAATGTTTTGAGAGTCAGCGTCAAGGCAACCCTGTGATGTATGCATCGCAGCAACCCAGCCAAGAAGTTGGTTCTGTGGATTTCCTTCAGTGCCTGGAGTTTGTGCTAGATGACCATTGAACCCCTTCTAGTTCTATACTTTTGTGATTCCTCAGCATTCTTTTGAGCTCATCTGAAAATAGAGAGCTTTGGGCAATTTCATACTATACGAGAGACATAGCATCAGTGATGCAATGTTTTGATATGCAAATGCACTCTTCTGCATTTCATTTCTCTGCTTACATCACATTAAGTATGCCTCAATATTTTCCCATTTAGTCCATTAATAGGAGTTCCCATCTATTTTTCAAGTAATTAGCACTTCATATATTAGCACTGAATGTTCTGAAAACTAGACAGCCAAAACCACAAGTATCTGTTGAGAGTAACTGGTGCAAAGGATGTGTCTGAGCAGTCGATTTCATACTAGGCAAAATAATGTGTGAAAATAAAAAATTTGGACATACACCCAAGGGCTGGAAAATCGTTACAATTGTCAGCTCTTATAAGTCTAAAATGTCTAAATGTTCTGCAGTTGGAGAACCAAAATGCTGAAGGATAATACAAAGGGCATTATCGCTGCAATGTTCCCCTTGGTTTCCAAAGTGGATTGAAAGAGCTAATGTCTGGCAGTTCCGTTTTTATAATGTCCCATTGTGTGTTGCAAATATCCTTTATGCCAGCTTCCTTTTCAAAACAGCTAGGGCTCTGTTGATGGGACTTAGGCTGCAAAGTCGTGATTCTACTTGCCTAGCCTGTGCTCCCCATTGTAATGGCTAGCATATAAATAACAAAAACTTGGGAGGGAGGCATTAAATATTGAAGCTGCTTTAATTGTTTTTTGGTTCATTCTCTGGGAGATGTTTTACAAGATTATTTATGGGTGGTAACTACTTTTTTTTTCTCCAGCAGTTGAAATTTCAAATGGGACAAATGTCTCCATTTGTAAGACATAACTGAGAAATGTGTGCCCTCCAAATACTGCTAGATTGCTGCTCCTATAATCCCCCATTATTTGTTATGCTGGCAAAGGCATTTTGAAACATGTAGAGGTTCCCTAATTATTACCCCTGGTGTAAGACAATGGTAAGTTCCTTAAAATGAATGATGAGTTTGTATGTGAGAACCCCCATCTTCACCCAGTGATGTCCCAAGATTGGTCCAAGTTGGTTATTTCTCTTGCTCACTCTAATCCCTAATGTTACCAGGTTCACACACCACTGGGGTGCTTGTTTTGGGTAACCGTGTGTAACACTAGTCAGGCGAAAGGGCCCACTTAACTATGCATAGGGAGCAACAATAGATGAAGACTACAAATATTGCTGAAAGCTCAGCAAATATGTGCATCTGCTTATAGCTCGGATCAGAGGAGATCATGATGTTGCCCATCAAAGCTGGTTCGAGTGCGACATCCATCAGTCCTAGCCATTATAGCCCATGCTAAGGGATTACTGAAATTGGAAGTCACCATGTTCTCCATCCATTTATCGAAATGTTTTGCTGGTATTATTCTTTCTCCTCCTCCTGCTCCTTCTAGTAAAAGTCCTTGAAAGAGAATATCTTCATCATCAATACAATCAACTGAGTCAGAAGTATCCTTTTGCCTCTGGGATTGTGCCACACCCTAACATGGATTGATTGCATTTATATGCCACCTTTCTCCTGATGTGGAATCCACACTCTAGTGCAGTGATTCCCAACCTTTTTTTGACCAGGGACCATTCTCCAACATTAGCACGAAAACTATTAGAAATCAGTTTTTGGTCAATTTTAGATTTGGTTTGGTTATTTGGGGTGCTGGTTCAGAAATTTTCATTGGCCAGACCACATCAGCTCTAGTTTATGATACAGAATATTTGCCATCCAGTAATCACCATCTGCTAGCCCACAGAAAATCATCTTTAATAAGCCTCGGCACTATAAGAGGGTTTTGCGAGACCAGTCGCTCTTGTTGCAACAATATAGTAACAGTGAGGCCGCGGACCATATTTTAGTTCTTGCGGACCACTGGTGGTCCACAGACCACAGCTTGGAAACCATTGCACTAGTTGGTTTGCAAGGCTTGTGTCATTGAAATACAAATTTGATGTTATTCTTTTCATTATTGCAGGGCTGTCCAACTGGCGGCCCTGGGGCCGTACACGGCCCCCCAGCCTGTTGGCTCCGGCCCCAGCTATGCCCCCGGCCGCCATTTTTATTTTTATTTTTTTTAAAAAAAATTAAATGGCGGCCGGGGGGGGAGGCGGGGCAGGAAGGAGGAAGTGAGCCAGCTCCTCCTCCTCCCTGCACCGCCTCTTTTCCCTCTCTCACCGGCGCCGATGCAAACCGGTTTGCATCGGCGCCCGGCGAGAGAGGACAGGGGCGGTGCAGGGAGGAGGAAGAGAGCTAGCTCCTCCCTCCCTGCACCGCCCTCTTCTTCCCCTCTCCGGAGCCGATGCCTTGGAGGGGAGGGGGGTCCCCCGCGGCGCCTCCCTCCCTTCCAAGCTCGCTTCCCCCGCGAGCCTTCCAGGTTTGGGGAAGGGTTTTCACCCGACACTCGAGACGCGAGTGCCGGGCGAAAACCCTTCCCCAAACCTGAAGGCTGGCGGGGAGCGAGTGGCGCTCTCGCTTCTCCCACCAGGCATCCAGGCTTGCGGGGGAGTTCTCGCCCAGCTCCCGTGTCCCTCTGCTCAGAGGGACACAGGAGCCGGGCAAACCCCTCCCCGAAGCCTGGAAGGCTCGCGGAGGAAGCGAGCGCGGCTTCTCGCTTCCCGGCAGCCTTCCAGGCTTGCGGGAGTTCTCGCCAGCTCCCGTGTCCCTCTGCTCAGAGGGACACAGGAGCCGGGCAAACCCTCTCGAAGCCTGGAAGGCTCGCGGAGGAAGCGAGCGCCGCTCGCTTCCCCGGCAGCCATCCAGGCTTGCGGAGGGTTTCCCTGGGTGACGTTAGGCTGGGTGACGTCAGGCGTCACCCAGCCTAACGTCACCCAGGGAAACCCTCCTGAAAATGGGCGGGCCGCGCAGGAGGCTGGCCACGCCCCCGGGAGTGGCCTCGCCCCCGGGAGTGGCCACGCCCTCCGCTCACTGCGGCCCCCCAGGTGATCAGTGACACTTCTTCCGGCCCTTGGGCCGGAAGAAGTTGGACAGCACTGTATTATTGCATTGAGAGGTGTGTCTCAAACCAGTTTGTATGAGTATATATACTTTCTCTCTCTCTCTCTCTCTCTCTCTCTCTCTCTCTCTCTCTCTCTCTATATATATATATATATACTAGCTGACCCGGCCACGCTTCGCTGTGGCTTTTTCCTTCCTTTGTGGTTTATTTGTCTTCCCCCTCCTTCCATCTATTTTTTTATCTCTCTCTGTCCTCCTTCCTTCCTTTTTTCTTCCTTTCTTCTCCCCTTCCATCCTTCTACTCTTTCCTTTCCCGCTCCTTACTTGTTCTTCTCTGTCTTCTCCTGGACCCGGGCCATGCGGTGTCTCTCTCTGTCTGTGTGTGTGGGAAGGAGGTGGAGGAGGTGGCGGAAGAGGTGGGCACGACGTTGTTGTGCTCCCGGTAGCACTCCGTGGGCCTCTGTGTGGCCGCGCGAGGCCAGCGCCCCCAACCTCCTTTCTATTTCTCCTCCATACTGTGGAGGGCATCCAGGCGGCGAGGAGGCTCCGCTCTCCCAGTGGAGAGCAGCTGTAGGCTCTGGTCTCCGGCCACACTCCGGAGCCCTCCACACAGTTGCTGGTGCTTCCTGGCGGCCGCCATCTTGAGTTGGAGGTCTTCTGGCCGGAAGGGGGGGGGACTTCCATTTCCCGTCGGCTATTTTGTGTTGTCCGCGTTTCCAGGCGGACCGCTTTCTTGGTGGTCCAAGTTCCGCGGAGCCTTTTGGGCGGACCGGAAGTGTTCCGCCGCCATTTCATTTGTAGTTTTTTGGGTACAAATGAAAGGGGGGCTTAGCTTTGTTGATGGCGGCGCCGTGGCCGCCGCCTCCGTCGTCTCCTTGGCCTTCTCTGCCGCCTCTCAGGTGCTCCTGGATGCGGTCCGCGCGGTCTCTCTGTCTCTCCCTCTAGGTGTGTGTGTGTCTAAGGTCCGGAGCTTACCTTATTTCTGGCGCGGACGGCGCAACCGTGGGGGGGGGGCACGCCGGAGGGCGGAAGGCAGGGCCGGAGATCGGTGCTCCGGTTCTTGCGTCGCCGGTGTGGCTGCAGAGGTCCCGGTGAGTGGGGAGAGAGGGTGACGGGATGGGTTGGGGTCTATTGGGGGGGTAGCTGTGCGCATGCGCGGTTGTTCTCCCTGTCTGTTGCGCTGGCGGGCAGCGCAGAACGGGAGTCAATGGGCGGTTTTTGGGGGCTGTTTTTGGGGGTTGCAAGTTAGTGAGGTGGGTTTTTTTGTGTTATGTCTGTACCTCGTGGTCTGGGGGAATGTGTGTCGTGGGATTTGTGTTTGGGGGGGGTTATGGTTTGGCCGTGCATATCAATCTTTGCACGACCACGTCTCCTTTATATATATAGATATATATATATATATAGAGAGAGAGAGAGAGAGAGAGAGAGAGAGCTGTTAATTTTAGAAATCTTCATTGAAAATTTTGTAATACCAGTTTTGATTTTGAGAAAGAAACCTTCCAGCCCACTCTGTCTCAACCAGATGCCTTCTAGCTATATTTGACTAGAATTTGCATTACCCCCAACCAGGGTCCAATTAGCATAATGAGTGAGGGTATAGTCCACCTCATGTGAAATGCACCAGGCTATAGAAGGCTGTGCTAATGGTTCTGGATAGAAAATATTGTTGTTATTCACAATAGCACCTAGCCAGTGTTTAGGAATGCTAGGTGTTGTGGTCCACCAATATGGGAGGGCTGCATGAGTCTCTCTTCTCTTTTAGATAATGTATTACATCTGTCATAATCATGGGGCTGCCTCTTCCACTTTGGTAGTAGGTTTTGCTTGCCTTTCTACATTAGGAATGAGTAAGGTGCTGTTGGACCTCAACTCCCATCAGCCCTACCTAACATAACCAGTGGTGAGGAATGATGAGTTTGCCGCCTACAATTTGCCCAATCTTGTTATATTCCATTTGGGATAAAATGCTGGGATAGTTAAAAAGCATGTTTATAAATAAACAGGGCTTTGTGTGTAAAGCTAAGGATGGAAAAATCCAAACATTGCAGAGTAGGCAAAGAAGGAGGTCAGTACACAGATGGATGTAGCCCTCAGACACCTCACCTAATTTTTAACTTAACAATTTTCATATCATCTCTCCCCCCCTTTCATTTTATTCATGGTTATCAATACATTTTGGCATGAATCTTGTTGGTTAGCCCAAAGTAGAGCAAACCCATTGAATCAACTGAGTGGTGAGTCTGCTTGTCATTCTGGAATGTATGTGGGAGAAAAAGGCTGCTGATGGTTAGACCAGAGTTGTTTTGTTGTAGGATCTTTAGCAGGCCAATGTGAACAGGAATGACTTAATTTAAGGCTGAAATCAATAGATAGAGATGCAAATTAAAATGGAAAGTACATTAGTGAATTACACCTATTTTATGAAGGCAAAGCATTTATTGTAAATGTTTTCAGCATAAAAGAAGAAGCTTGCATGCACAATCTTCACTCTGGACTTCAGAGGCTGGTGGTTGTATTTGAGACACTCCTAGCCATTCAGTAGCACTCATTAAGTAGTAATAACCAGGATAACAACTAACCCTGGGTCATATAAAGTTGTTGTAATGGTAGAATATGAGAAACTAATTGACAGGTTATTGAAAAATGTGTAATAATGGGTTACCTGTTAAATAGTGTATAATGCTATACATGTCTGTTGTTCTTACTGTGTGCTTTCAAGTAATTTCTGGCTTATGGTGAACCTATTACAGGATTTTCCCAGCAAGATTTGTTCAAAGAGGAGGTTGTTTTTAGGCAAGAGTGTGACTAGCCCAAGGTCACCCAGTGGGTTTCCATGTCCAAATAGAAATTCAAGCCCTGGACCAGAGTCCAGTGCTCAAACCACTACTACACAATTCTGGCTTTCCATGCAAGTCTGTTCTGAAATTGTTGTCACGTGCCTTCAAGTCATTTCTAAGTGATGGCAACCATAAGACAACACTGTTATGGGACTTTATTGACAAGATTTGTTCAGAGATGGTCTTGCCACTTCTCTGAGGCTGAGAAAGGGTGATTTATCCAAGGTGACACAATAGATTTCCGTGTCCAAGGAGGGATTCAAACCCTGGTCCCCAGAGTTGCAATCCAACACTCAAAACTACTACACCATGCTGGTTCTCCGACGCTGAAATAAATCCCAATCAATTTGATGAATATTACTCTCAGGTATCTATAGAAATGTAGTATCAACAAATAAAGAATTTTAGCCAAGATCATGCTTTCTTTGGAAGAGTTGGCCATTGCGTCTGAGTATTATTGTCCTAATCAATACTGTTTGCCTCTTATTCATAGTAAGTAATAGCACTGTTGCATTTACAAAAAACAGTTTTGAGAATTGGGGGATTAAGTTTTCTGATATAATAATAATATTTCCTATCCCCTCTCCCCACTGCTCGAGGTGGGTCACAATACAGTTAAAAGCACACAAATAGTACGTAAAAATTCTACAAACACATTAAAATTAAGTTCATAAAAGATACTGATCAAAACATTTCTGTAAAATACACATTAATCACACAAGACAGAGACCAAAACACATGACACGAGTTTAAAATTCATGCTTTTAACTTGCTGGGTATAGAAGTTGCGTTGAACTTCAGCAAGTGTTTTCAGACTAGCACTTGGTCTCAAGTGTTGATATTCTACATTTACTTCTATATCCAGGATGTATTCATACTGTGTTCCAGGATATCCTACTGTTTTGGTTAATGTTAACTTGCCCTAATTGCATCCTCTGTTTTACTGGATAGGAATGCAATTATGTGGCACTCCTGTTGTGCTTTCTGGAAGTCCCACTTAAAGTTAGATCTGTACAAAAAAACCCCCTTAATTCCAAATAGTAAAATGTTTCAAGACTCAGCAGAAAAATGAGTATATAATGTAGAAATGATTTACAAAAATAGCCCGAAGTCTGTTTTCCACCAGAATAGGCCCACTATGATTTTCATGATGCCTGTCAGCAGCTGGTGAGATGATGATTCGCTCAGATTCATTAATGTTTGTATTGTTAAATAGAAAGCAGGAATAAATGTAAAAATATTGTTACCAGGTGTTTTGTATTGATTTAAAGTAAAGAATGGGTCAGTCGTATCCTGGGGAGCACCCTGATTAGGCAACAGCGCCTTTGCTATTTTGGTTTTTTTGAGGGGAAGGGGATGATAAAGATAGTTTTCTAGATTAATGCTATGCTTAAGGAGTTCTTATAAATTCTGCTTTTGACAGTTTGATTATGGCACCACTCACTGCTCCTGAAAATAATGTAGTTTCTAAGGTGACAAATCTGTTGTCTTGACAATCGAATGTAATCTCGGGTTTGCTCCCTCCCCACAATTTCCCCTCAGGCAGGGCCGTAGCCAGGATTTTGATTCGGGGGGGGGGGCTGAGTTTGGTTCAGGGGGGCTGAGACTGGGTGGAAGAGGGTCTACCCTAGCAAACCTTTTGTATTGTTATCCCAATAACCCCATTAATGTGAGATATAATGAGCATGGTGATCAGATCATGATATGAATAAACATAACAGTTTAAATAATGTACCAGTAAGGCCTTTTCGCGGACCACCCTGAGAATTTCGGGGGGGGGGGCTGAAGCCCCCTTAGCCCCCCCCCCCTGGCTACATGCCTGCCCTCAGGCAATGCTTTATTACTTTCTCTAAACTATTGCAAAAGGGCTGGGTTTCTTGAACATCTTTACTGGTTTTCTGGTAGGAGCAGGAAGAATTTCCTTATCTTTATGGCTTAACCTATTGTGAGGTAATGTGATCCTCACGTATAGGGTATCGACTGTGTGCTCATGGCCCTTAAAAGAACCTGCAAGCAGTATGTCATACCTAAAACCCATGTGCAGCAGCAGATAATGCATATCTGGCTAATGATAGGTTGGAAGCAGGTTTGTCTACACTTCCCATCCACCCACATAGTAGTACTGCTGTTGAATTTCTTTGGGGATGTGTGTGATGGAGTTCTCAAGTCTGTTCCCCACCCCGCAGGTTTTATGCAGTTCTTTCCTGTGTGAGGGGCTCTGCTGATTTAGACCAAGGATTCACTGTTCTGTCTTCAGTAGTAAGCAGATAAGACTTGCATCTTGATATGTCACCCAAACAGCTGCATCTCAACAAAGGGAGGGCATCAGGAAAGGGATAAAGTAGGGGTCCCAAAACTTTTTAAGTTAAGGGCCAGCTCATGGTCCCTCAGACTGTTGTGGGGACAGACTATAGTTTGGAAAAAAACCCAACAAATTCCTATGCACACTGCACATATCTTATTTGTAGTGCAAAAAAAATAAATACAGAACAATACAATATTTAAAACGAAGAATAATTTAAGCAACATCAATGTACCAGTATTTCAATCCTTTTGGCGGATGAGGCAGTCAAATATGATTATGATTATATTTATTTATACCTCACTTTTTCTCTCCACAAGGAGATTTAAAACGGCATGTTAATTAGGATTATTGTTGTTGTGTGCCTTCAAGTTGTTTACACCATGGGTTGTGTAAATGACCTGGGAGGGTTCCATCTGGCCCGCTGGCCTTAGTTTGGAAACCGATGGGATAGAGAGTTTGGTTTTTGGACTAGAACACCTAGAAATGCCAGTGCTAGCTGAAGAATTCAGGGAGTTATAGTACAAATCATAATATTATTGGGCTGGGAAGCAACATAGAGTACAAGGGTAAGGTCCTCTGCTGATGGTGTTTCAGCCACTGTAGCGAAATGTCAAAGATTAGTACCTGTGAGTACCTGCAGTTTCACCCACCTGTATCTGACAAAAGATGTCACCTTTAGGAATTTTCTAGGTCTTCCCAACTATTTTCTGGATTTCTTGCATCTGAAGTTGCCATAGAGTTGCCCTGGAGAACCAAGCAAATTCCTAAAGAAGATACCAATTGTGGTAATTGTGGTAATTTCCTATGGAAGGTGTTCATTTCCATATGGTTTCCTGTTTTCACAATAACTTCAGGAACGTATCTTCAGGGAGATAAGCTCCTGAGTGAGAAAGTGAATGCTAAGTTATTTCTTTTTCTGCCTCTTCTGTCATCATGTAATTTAATATATTAATCACCAGTTGGAGCTGAAACACAGATACAGCAAAGGTAGCTAAATCTTACCACTGTAACACTTTTAAGAACTTTTAAGTATATGAGCTAAATTCTAGGAGAGAAAGACTTGAAGAAAGTTGCAGTTTTAGGAACTCTCAACCAGCCTCCAGTGACTGAAGCAAACCCTAGCTAGGAATTTTGACTAAATCCTCATCTTGAAAAGGAATTTAAAAATCCTCACTGGGTAAGCTGTGCACGGGAGATTGGTATCGAACAGAATTTGGGGGTCTTGCCATGAAGGCAGACCAGCTAGACCCACCAAAGAGGATCCGATATAGCCCTGGCGAGATAGGAAGCAGCCAATCCCCTTTTCTCTGAATTTCCCAATAAAGATCTCACCAAGTTGAAGAAATGCCACCGAGTTGTCTTTATTCAATCCAGCTGGAAAGGATGTCTAACCGCAATCATTCGCCCATGCTGACATAAAGCATACATGCAATACATACGTTTTAAAAAGAAAAACAGAACTGCCCAGGTTCAAACTCCCCCCCCCCTCTGCTAGCTTCCAGCTGATTGGATGGAGTCATCAGCTGGCTGGGAGGTGCTTCTGGTTTGGCCACGCCTCAACCAATCAGGAAGCCAGCACCGTCCAATGGGAACGAAGGAGGTGGTCCGAGCAAGGAGAGATTTGGGTGGATTATGGCTCAAATATTTGTCAAAGGGGCCAGCGATTCCCCAGGGGGGCCTTCAAGCTGCCCTGGTATTGTCTTTGTGTGAGTCAATAAACATCTGTGTCTGGCCTGGAGATGCCCGGTCCGGTAAACTATAATCCGTGTTATTGTCAAGTTGATGCCTATCCTGAGTTGAGTTTCAGTCTTAAGGGAATGTAGACATAGGTTGAGCCAGATTGCGACATTCTTAGCTTTCCGAAGGCAAAAATGTCACTCAGTGGATAATGGGGGAGAACCAGAGACAAAAGCTGACTAGATGGGGTGCTCCGATGTCTTGATCGCTTATGGCAATAGAAGATATCTGCCCCTGAGGGGTCTTTCTCCAAAGCTCAGGAGGGATATCTGCACTTCTTTGCCCATGCAAGAAAGATTTTGATTTAACCTAATATTTGGGATATTTCCTGGCCCAAAGAGATGAGTTCCCTTTGGCCAGTGTGTTTGCTGGTTTATGAAATGGGTGGCATTTCAATTTTATATTCCGGTAATAGGGAAATAGGAACCATATTTCATACCAGCCCATCCCCCGAGTAGCCAGAAATCATAAGAAAAGTCCATGGGGCTTAAAAAGGGAGAAAAATGTTTTCAAAAAGTTCCTGAAAGTCCTTAAAGTATGGGTTACAGGAGCATTTCCATGTGGGGCCATGGAAAAGCCTGAGGTTCCCACATGGGGGAGAGATAGGGGATTATGGTATCACTCCAGCCTGGTGTCCTTGGTAAAACTATGAATCCCTTGGTTTTGAACTGTCTTTTACAGAACCCTTGGGGGGGGGGGTCACCTTTGATATCAAGATGACTAGGTAGCAGACCAAGCCAGTGAAAATCCATTTATAAGCACAGAGTGTATCTTAACTTACAGTTAAAGTTTTAGTTACTTGCAGCAAAGCCTTTAAGTTACCAGTTGTTAGGTCATGATCTCAGTCCAATTTTAAAAGATTAGCCTTTTGTTTTTCTGCTATGAGTCATACTTATCATTAGCCAGACCTTTGCATTTGAAAAGAGGTTCTAAAAACAGCTTTTCCTTTGTTTTCTACCATAGGACACTCCTCGCATTGATTTTTTTTAAAAGTCACAATTATTAGGAATTCAACTGATGTGGTTTTCTAGTTACTGGAGTTTGGTGCAACAAAATAGCTGACTTCTCTGTCTCTTTCCCTCACACACATTTGTGGTATGATTTTGTAAAAAAGGAGACTCTTAATTTAATCAACTGTCTTACAGATGCAGGAAGCTATAAAAGTGGGACAGATTTCACTGGTGCGTAAGCAAGGCAAGTCTTCCCTTCATAGATCGTATACCCTTAAGTCTCCAAGTAGACGATGCTAAGAAAAAAGAACAGATACAGGCTGTGGGTGCTATCTAGTTTGATGTTTCACAATGTCACATTTAGAATTGTTGTGCCTGACGGACAGGAGTGCAGTTTTGTCAAACCTGTGGTCCTCCAGTTGTGTCAAACCTGTGGTCCTCCAGTTGTGTCAAACCTGTGGTCCTCCAGTTGTGTCAAACCTGTGGTCCTCCAGTTGTGTCAAACCTGTGGTCCTGTGGTCCTCCAGTTGTGTCAAACCTGGCTAGGGCTTCTGAGAGTTGGAGGCCCAAACATCTGGAAGGCCATAGGTTTGGCACCTATGAGTTAAACAGTGGTTCCCACAGCTCCCACAGTTCCTAACAGTTGGTAAACTGGCTGGTCTTTCTGGTAGTTGAAATCCAAAAACAACTGGAGGATCAAAAGTTAGGAACCACTGAGTTAAAGGCATGTGCCAAGAGCTGTAATTTTCTTGGTTGTCAGAGAACATACTCATTAATGGTGGGAGCAAGATACCTGATCTTGAAAAGCTGAGAGAGGAAAGAGTGGATAAGGCCTTTACATAATACCTCGCTCCCATAGTGACAGCTTCTTTGCTGTCACTATGTTCTGCTTGCAGACTTGCTGTAGAGCCCCTTGTTGACTGCTGGGCAAACAGAATGTGGGCATGTAGCTCTTTTGTTTTGATCAAGCATTTTACATTTGACTCTTTACATTTTCCTGGGTTCATCAGTTAAGAAAAAGATACTGTCACTCACTAGATCCCAGTTGGGCAATTGCCATGAAAAACCTTTTATGCCACAACTTGATTCGAAATACCCTTTCCTTTTTAATATTATTTCAACATTGCAACATCTTGCTTGCACTTAGTTTCCGTTGGTGCCCATACTCAGACACACTTCATTTCCATGGAACTTTACTGCACCTTCTCCTTTTATACACCCTTCTCTTTAAAAAAAACAAAAACAAAAGGGAAAGGGGGAAAGGGAAAGATAGACGATAGATGAAATTCCCTTTCCTAATGTGGTCAGCATTCTGAAATGAATCTGTCCTCATGGAAAGCATATAGCTGTCTGCACTTGCTTGAGGTTGTCAAAAAGCATTCTTGGTATGTGATCTGTGGTCTTAATTGTGTGCAGAAATATTTTATGAATAGAATATATACATAAACTATATAGAATACATCAATAAACCTCTGAGTCATTTTTTTAAGGGTTGAATGTTCACTTGGAAGGGACTAAATAGCCTTAATTGGTTTCTGGCAATGGCAAGAGGTGCATTTTACCTTCACATTAATTATCATTGATGACTAACATTTCAGAAATCACACCTCATACAGTTCTCACTGTTCATAATGGGCTAACCTGGTTCATGATAGTATTGTTATTTGTCTGGAAATGCTTTAGTACCTCTGCAACAGGGGTGCTCACACTTTTTCAGCATGTGAGCTACTTATAAACAACCAAGACAAAATGATCTACCTACGCACTACAAAAATGTGAAACAAATAACATAATATCTGCTTTGAACTGGGTTTTCTGAGTCCACACTGCCATATAATCTGATTCAAAGCAGATAACATGGGATTTTATTCAATTGTGTGGAAAGGACCTCAGATAACCCAGGGCCTTTCCACACATCCTATTTTACAATTGACACACACTGTCCTCCCACCCTGCCTGTGATCTACCAGGACGCTCTACGCGATCTACCAGTAGATCGCGATCTACCTAATGAGCACCCCTGCTCTGCAGAATAAACCAGGAAGTTGTTCAAACCCTGCCTAGGTGTTTTTTTGTTAGTTTTTGCCCCATCTCTTCTTGGTTAAAAGCCCTGAATGGGCAAATGCCATAATGCAGAGATCTACTTCAGGCTGTGTGTAATGGAGCTTTGAGCTAAACATAAATCTTGAGCAAGAGCTTCATATTCATTTATTGCATGTACCATGTCTGTTCTCATCTTTTTAGTCCCCCCAAATGGCTCAATGTTGGAAATATTAAGTATTCTGGGTTTTGGCTTTAGTGATAGTGATGTAGCTAAGGAAATTGTCGTTTAATAGCAGACAGTACATTGAGATGTGCAAGCTTGGGGTCTGTGGATTTAACTGTTTGTGGACTTACACTGATTAGGAAAAATAGCAATAGTAGCAGAGGCTGTGATGGCAAGGGCTGGGTGCCAGGCACATATCTTTCCTGCTTCGGCTACAGCATTTCCGCTCTTCTAATAGCAGCAGTGGTGCCTGGTATGCTCCAAGCAGAAAGAAGTGCGCTCAGCTCTCAGGTTTTAATGACACAACCTTCCCCTATCTTGTGTACATAGAAGTAAATCTTAGGATGCTACAGATGAGGCAAGCTCTTGATTTCTGAGTTTATTCCTGCTATCTCCCCTTCTCCTTTGTACATGGAAGTCAAGGCCAGGATATTGGTGAACTCAACCTCTGTCTTCCTTGCTCTAATCTATGCTTGGCTTTTTCCTTACAGACCCTGTGACGTGCAATGACAAGCCTGAACAGTAGCCATGCAGAGAAAACTGGGGAAATGTCTTCAAAGCAGCCAGCACCAAAAGTTCAGGTTCAGCGATCTTCATCCCGAGAAACCATCACCATTCATTTCTCGGCATTTGGGACGGAGGAAGAGGAGGAGGAAGAAGAGTTCAAGGAGTCACCCCCTGAGACACTGGATGACCAAAGCATTGTAACAGCACTGGAAGCTAAGGAGGACCTCTGCTTTGATCTTGGTGACCATGACTCTTCTGGTTCCACTACCTCGCGTAAAATGGCTGCATCTCTGCTCACCTCATCTCCCGCAACCATGCCAACTGTAAAGCAGTTGGAGCCCCAAGTATTCAGTGCAGCGGTGCCATCAGCTATGTCACCCTCCTCACCTTCGTGTCATGTCTCTGCCTCATCAGGTGCTGCTTTGCCTTCAGAACTGAGAACCACCCTGTCGTCTTCTCCATTGACCTCTCCTTCCAAGTCGCTTGTCACATCTAGCACACCCTCCTCTGTTACTAACTCAAAGCCTTTCATGAGTTTAGTTAAGTCCCTTTCAACAGACATTGAACCAAAAGAGCCCACTCCACCCACAAGACATAGGCAATTAATGAAATCCCTGGTGAAGTCTCTGTCCACAGACACTTCTAAACAGGAGTCTGAAACAGTGTCATACAAATCACCTGACTCTAAACTGAACTTGCACTTGTTCAAGCAGTTCACTCAGCCTCGGAGCACAGGTGGTGATTCCAAAACGGCTCCCTCATCCCCCCTAACATCTCCTTCAGATACTCGTTCCTTTTTTAAAGTACCCGAAATGGAAGCCAAAATTGAAGACACAAAAAGGCGCCTTTCAGAAGTGATTTATGAGCCTTTTCAGCTCCTCAGTAAAATAATGGGCGATGAGAGCAGTAGCCACAGGCCCAAAGCCTTATCTTCAAGTGCTTCAGAACTGTCAAATCTTTCCAGCTTGAACGGCCATTTGGAAAGCAATAACAATTATAGCATTAAGGAAGAAGAATGTGACTCTGAGGGGGACTTCTACGGAAGTGACTCCAGTATAAATAAGAGTACTAAACAACCCCAGATAGCCGAAGAGCATGCAAAGGAGGCTGAAAGTAGAAGTTCCCCATCATTAAGCACAAAGGATGCCAATTTAAAGGGGTCACTGGTACTTGAAAGATGTTCTTTGTCTGCCTTGGCAAGCAAAGAAGACGAGGAGTTCTGTGAACTGTATTCTGAGGATTTCTGTTTGATAGAGGATGACAAAGCTGAGAAACATTGCGAAGATTTGTTGAAGTTGGAGGTGCCTGAGGAAAGCCCTACACCTTTCAGCAGCGAGGGTGACATTGAACTTCATGTGCAACCGCCTAAACTTCCAATGAAGACATTGTACTTTCTCACAATGCTGATCTATGCTTATCTTATACTCCCCCTACCTGTTTACTTCAGTGGACTCTTCTTGGGAGTTGCCATTGGGTTTATGATTGCTGTCTGTGCAATTTGGCTTTTTACACCAAGTGCCAGGTATAGCAGGCTGCATGCACGTTGGAACAAGCAACTGCATACAGAACCTCTGGACATTAGAGAACCTGAGATATTGAAGGTAAGTAGATGCTTTGCTTTTGAAAAGCACATTCATCAATGCAGACATGCTTCGAGCCATATTTGGGGTTTATGTTGCTCGTCTGTGTGCAAGGGCATTGAATTTAGTGCTTAGTACCTGGCTGATGCCAATTTCCAAAACGATTGATGCATGATAATTGTTTCATCAGTTGCTTAGATCTCCAATCAGCGTATGTTGAGTTAATTGTTCTTCTCCCACAGAGTTTTTTTGTACATTTATCTTGGGAACTAATTGAGAAGGTGAATAATATGGGCAGATAATTGATTTACTCCAGTTGTGCAATCCTCCAAATGTGGTTAGACTTCCACTCCCAGCATTCCTCTGCACTTAGTTGTGCTAAATCTGGCAAAATCTGGAAATCTTTCCTCTGTGTCTGATGCTGGAGAGATGAGATTGTGAATCAACCCCTCAAGTTGGTTGTAATGGACTGAAGCAATTCAACGGTTTATAATTCAGTTTTAGCACATGTATTAGAATTAAGATATGAGAAATAAAGAATATCGCTTCACATAAAAATATTGGATCAATCCGAAGGTCTCTGTACTTCAACATCCAGATGCCCATTGGAAGTCATAAGTAGGACATGACGACAATAGCTTGTTCACCTCAGTAACTGATATTGAGAAGATTAATCTGATAGTTTGAGAATACAATCATTTGAAGAATCTCCCACTTCCACCAATATATTTTCTGAAAGAGTATTCCTCTATGTCTGACACTCTATCTCTGTTATGACTAAGGTCCTCTGACATTGTGGAACAAGGGGAAAAGCTGGAATTCCACAATAAATTTATAAAGTGCTTTCAGTCTGATCTTGCTGTTTCTGAATATCTAAGTTCTCCTTGTAGTTTTCTTTGCAGAAAGACTTATCAGTAGTATTCCTGCTGATAGTTTATCGGCCATCTTCCTGATTGTGACCTTTTCTCCTCTAGTACTTTTCCACAGAGCAGTGTTTATCATAACTGCTTCTCTTTTCAATCCCTGATCCCACCCGTGTTGGTCTTCGTGCACTCTGTGAGCTGTGGACAACTTTATTGTTTACTAGCTTGGGGACCCGGCCCTGCCCGGGTCATTTGAGAAGTGCAGCAGGATGTAGAGTGGGTCATGGGGGCTCTGTGTGCCAAGTTTAGTCTTGATCCATCATTATTGGGAGTTGCAGTGGTATCATGAAATTACTGAAGGTAGTGCAAGTCCCATAATCTCTGTGTGTCCTGTCCCCCCCAAAGTGTAGTAGGATGTAGATTGGGTCATGGGGGCTCTGTGTGCTAAGTTTGGTCTGTATTGGTGAATGGATGAGGGATGCATTGTTTTTCGGAAGTGAGTGAAGGTACTTCAAGTCCCATCATCCGTGGTCCGTCTCACAGTAAACTGCACCAGGCTGTAGAGTGGGTCATGAGGGCTCTGTGTGCCAGATTTGGTGTTGATCAGTCATTGGATTAGGTTTGTAGCAGGATTGGGAAGTGAGGGAAGGTACTGCAAGTCCCATCATCCATGTTCTGTCCCCCTCCAAACTTCAGTAGGCTGTAGAGTGGGTCACTGGGGCTCTGTGTGCCAAGTGTGGACTTTCTCGGTGTTTGTTGGGGGCCACAGTGGTCTGTGGGAACAGAGGGGTGTAAAAGTACTACAAATCCCATCATCCATTGTCAGTCCTCCCCAAACCTCACCAGGACGTGAAGGCAGTCATGGGGGTTATGTATGCCAAGTTTGGTCTCGATCAGTGATTGGATGAGGGTTGCAGCGGACTTGGGAAGTGAGTAGAGGCACTTCAAGTCCCATCATCCATGGCCCACCCTCCGAACTGCACCAGGACGTAGAGTGGGTCATGGGGGCTGTGTGTGCTGAGTGTGGTCTTTATTGGTCCTTTTTGGTGGCCTCAGTGGTCTGTGGGAACCAAAGTCTTGGAAAGTACTACAAATCCCATAATACGTGAGTCATGTCATAGGGGGGGGTTATGTGTACCAAGTTTGGTGCAGGTCCATCACCCGCGCTGGTCGCTGTGGCCTGTGAAAGTGGCTGCCACATATCCGCCCTGGCCTGTGAAAGTGGCTGCCACATATCCGCCCTGGCCTGTGAAAGTATACTGGTGTAAAACAGAAAGGAGTAAAAAAAATGGAAAAGGCCTGCATGGAATTAGCAGTAAGGTCCAATGAGGCTGGGTGAGGGGGCTTTGGGCCAGAATTATTTATATAAGCATTAAAAGGCATTAGAGAAAGGTATTTATTGTTTTCTCTTGTGTCTTTTGAGTGAAGTAGGGCCTTACCTTGTAGAGTGACAGTGCCTGTTCTAAAGATCCTGTCAGAAGCTGCCTTTCTCTGACACTGTGTTGAAGAGGGAAGATGGATGCCTCTTTTGGGCCTATCTGGGAGAAGGGGATTTGTAGGGGCTACAATGTTTTCTGGGAAGTGAATTGGGATGCAAATCCCATCATTCGTCGGCCATCCTGCCCTACACTCTATTTTGGGGCCTGTAATGTTATGGCCTGCTATTGGTAACTTTAAAAGGGCGAATGGCAGGCAGCCGTTTTCTAAAAGCTGAGGGGGAGGAGAATACAGGAATCCATTTTGTTTTCACAGAGCCAAGTGGGGAGGGAATGTTGATGGTGCATTTTTTCCCCTCAGTGGGAAGAAATCCTGTTGTTTGAATGTAGAGGCCTGGATTCTGGGTTGCTGGCTTTTTTCCCTCAGTGGGAAGAAATCCTGTTGTTTGAATGTAGAGGCCTGGATTCTGGGTTGCTGGCTTTTTCCCTCAGTGGGAAGAAATCCTGTTGTTTGAATGTAGAGGCCTGATTCTGGGTTGCTGGCTTTTTTCCCTCAGTGGGAAGAAATCCTGTTGTTTGAATGTAGAGGCCTGGATTCTGGGATGCTGGCTTTTTTCCCCTCAGTGGGAAGAAATCCTGTTGTTTGAATGTAGAGGCCTGGATTCTGGGTTGCTGGCTTTTTTCCCCTCAGTGGGAAGAAATCCTGTTGTTTGAATGTAGAGGCCTGGATTCTGGGTTGCTGGCTTTTTTCCCTCAGTGGGAAGAAATCCTGTTGTTTGAATGTAGAGGCCTGGATTCTGGGTTGCTGGCTTTTTTCCCCTCAGTGGGAAGAAATCCTGTTGTTTGAATGTAGAGGCCTGGATTCTGGGATGCTGGCTAATCAGTGGCTAGCAATGCCCTCTGTCTGGTGCCTTAGAATTTTGGAGTGGCGAGGCTGTCCAATCAAAGGACTTTATGCAAATAGCTGCCACATATCCGTCCTTCCGCCCTCCGCATACACACATACACACAAACATTCCGTTTTATAAAGGTATACAGATATACAGATGGCAGTGGTTCCCAATCTTTTTTTGACCAGGGATCACTCTCCAACATTAGTACCAAAAGGGTTATACATCAGTTTCCAGTCAACTTTAGATTAGGTTTGTGGTGCTGATTCAGAAAATTGCATTAGATAGACGATATCAGTTCTGGTTACAGAACATATGCCATGGTCAGTGACAGGGAAGGAGTGAACAGGCAGCGTGAAAGGAGCGGAAATAAAATAAAGAGGTAGGTAGCTTGCAGGCCAGATTTTCATCCACAAGTTAAGAACCACTGGTTTATGGAGATGGTGCAAGTGTGCAACACATAATCGCATCCATTATAAGCAGGGACAGATAAGCCAAATCATGGTTCTTCTACCTGTGGTTTGTTTACCATGGTTTGCAGACCTGGCCCTTTGACCTGTCTCTGCCTTGATAAGCTTCATAGAGTAGTGAGTATCTGTTTGTTCCAGTTTCCCTTCTCTTCTTTTTGTGACTTCTGATGTCTTCCTGTCCATCTGCAGATCAGGACAGAAAGAGAATGTCAGGTCAAGCCAAACAGCTTAATATGTGCAAAGTCCACATTGTATTCATCTGTATTCATCTGAATAGTCTCCAAAAAAAGGACCATCTTAGGATATTGCTTGGGCTACTGCCAGAGCTTGGGAGTAGCAGGCTCCTTATATCTAATCCTCCCCTCCTAATAAAGAAGGTATAACTTAGGAGTAAATATGCTTTAGGAGTATAAGGAATAACACAACTTTTCTTGTGTTACTGGGAGACGGAAATGCTGAAGGGGGGTACAGTGTTCCCTCGCTACTTCGCGGTTCACTTATTGCGGACTCACTGTTTCACCAATTTCAACAAATATTAATTTAAAATATATATCATGGTATTTTCGCTGTTTTGTGGGGTTTTGCCATCGCCGCTCTCCATGGCGCTTTCCCTCCTCAGTCCTCCCTCCCGCCAGCCTTGAAGGGCCTTTCTTTCCTTCACTTTATTTTATGTTTATAAAGACTTAAAATAGTGTAGAACTACTAAAATAATGTATAAATATTAAAATAAATAGAGCATCCCTATATCCCAATTTTTCACTTATTGTGGGAGGTCCTGGAACTTCACCCCAGCAGTAAGTGAGAGAAAACTGTATTACAGAGTTCAACCACTGATTCATGCTCTGCTTTCTCTTGTAGTTTCATATTGTGTTGTGGGTACTGGAAAGGTGATGAAGAGTATGTTGTTTGTATCATAGTTTTTCACATTATTTTTTAAAAAGAAAAATAACTAAAAGCAGCCATTTGAGTTTCTCTCAAGAGTTTTTAAAAATCTCAGCTGTAACTGGAGAAAGGAGACATGACACTATAACTGCAGTAATTACTTTGGAAGGGTAACTTTTTGAATTTTCTTCCTCATAACCTGTGTATCTTTTTTCAATTCACAATTTTTAATTGAATTATTTGCTTTCTAAGGCTTCATTTCAAGGATGTTTTTCAATGTTCCCTTCTTTGTTACAAATTCTTATACCAACTGCACTTCTCTGTGTGGATAAACAGGATGCGATGCATAGTGAATGGAAAAATGATAAGCCTCTTAACAACTTAGATACATGCCGCAAAGTAAAATGGACTTCTAAAATATCTGTTTCCAGATCTTCAACAAGAATGACATAGAAAAGTTTGGAAGACAGCAGTAAAGGGTTTCAGTTAAGAGACAATGAAAGGTTTGTGTAGAATGTTGAAGTCCAACAACATCAAGTAAAATTGAATGGTAAACCTATAGAGTCAGGGACTGTGTGGACTTTAGTGATACCCACACATTCGTAGTGATAGGATGAATTTCCCTTCGTAAAAGAATTTGCTAAAAAGCACCTTCCATAAATACTGTACTTTAATACAGTACTGCTAAAGGATTGTGCAGGCACAGGGATGAGCTTATTTGTATACTGAACTGAAAGGCTGGGGTTCTTAACTTATGAACAGGCTTAATGCTTTTTTGTGTGTGTTAGAGGAAATTTTGTAGTGCTGCCAGGGATTTGATTTTTAAGACTGTTTCTTGCAGCAGAAATATCTGGCAATCACACAATGTAGAGCATTGTTCAGTTTGCCATATGCTTATGTGATAAGGGTGGCAGCTTAAATTTGCTGCAGTTGCCATGCAAAATGTGGGGTCCACAGATTTTTCTCCTTAACAGCATTTGAGAAGCATAGCTTTTAAAATAATGGTTGGTGGTGTTGTTGGATCTGATGTGTATTAATCATTGGGGATATTCTCATGCTTGGGTAATTGCTTTAGGTTTTCTGAACAGATTTTTGCCAGACATCTTGCCGCTGTAAGGAGAAAAGGCCAGGCATTTAACAGGATCTGCCCTGCTATTAGGTAGAGCAAGGCAGTGCCTTATGTTGGCAGAGGTAGTGGGAAGACATTGGAAAACAACACTGCCATGTGGCTTCCCTGACTCTTTTGTGTTAGTTTGCTGCCCTAGAATCATAGAGTTGGAAGAGACCACAAGGACCACCCAGCACAAGGGTCATCTAGTCCAATCCCCCTGCCGTGCAGGAAAAACACAAAGCAGCATCAACAGATGGCTATCGAGCTTCTGCTTAAAAACTTCCAGAGAAGGAGATTCCACCATACTACGAGGAGACAGCATATTCCACTACTGAACAGCTTCTACTGCTAGGAAGTTCTTCCTAATGTCTAGGCGGACTCCTTTCCTGCAATTTGAATCCATTGCTCTGTATTCTAGTCTACAGGGCAGCAAAAAAATCAAACAAACAAAAAACAAGCTTGCCCCTTCTTTAATATGACAACCTTTCAAGTATTTAAACATGTCTCTTCTCAGCCACCTTTTCTTCAAGCTAAACATGTCCAGTTCCATTTCTCATAGGGCTTGGTTTCCAAACGGTTGATTATTTTGGTCCTACTTCTCTGGGCACGTTCTAGCAGGTAAATCCCCTTTTTCCAGTTTTGAAGCCGTAATCAGCAGACAGTCTGGCTAGCTTCTCGGTAGGTAAATGACAGAAACTGCAATCCTTTCAGAAAATTTTGGGGTACAAATCCCGTAACTCCTCAGCATAAGCCAAAAATAACTAGTAGACTAGTTGCCTCATCTTGGTATAAAGAATGGGGCTCTGTTTTGTCCCTTGATTCAAGTAATGTTATGCCTTGAGACTATTCTTCCTCATAATATGTTATTGATCCTTTATTTCGTTTTTTTTCTGTGCCTCATATATGCAGAATCTCTAATTTTATAAAGGTTGCAAAAAATCATAGTATTGCATGTTTCCAAATCCCTTTGATGGACTTTGGTTACAGGCATTTGGTGGTTTCTTGGGAGAAACAGGGTGCTGGAAAAAATAGGTCTCAGACCTGATCTGCAAGACCTGCACTTAAGAACAGGAGTAGA
Source organism: Anolis apletophallus (assembly GCA_030556195.1). Lineage (NCBI taxonomy): Eukaryota > Metazoa > Chordata > Lepidosauria > Squamata > Anolidae > Anolis > Anolis apletophallus. Next base: position 160,561,157 of record JARBWK010000001.1, on the reverse strand, counting down.
CAATTAAGTGCCTTCCAGATGCTTAAGACTATAGCTTATGCAAGTCCCAGACATTATGGCCAATAACTACAAATGTTGGAAAGCAGGTAATGCCAAACCTTTCAGGTGTTTTAGCCTCTATAACTTCTTTATGTGCACTTTAGCATATTAAAATTTGGCTCTTACCCTCTGTTCATCTGAAGAGGACAGATATGAAAATAAATCTCCAGTGGCTCGTTTTGGAGCTTAGATCGCATTTAATGCTGGATATACGTTGTGAGATGTCTGTCACTTATTATCTTGTTTGGATTTGCATGATGTGCTTGCTATCTCCTTGAGCAGGTTTATCAGGGGTGCATGTTTCACTCAGAATAATTCATATATTTGAGTATCCATGGATAGCAATCCTCCCACATTAGGACAGAATACTTACCAATAGGACCAGTACTTTCACATTTATGCTGGCTTGAAACCTCAGAGAAACACAATAGTACTACAAATTAAACTGTTTAAATCACAACTTCAGACCTCTCCTTTTCCAGTAGATAATTTAATCTGTGAACTTTTCTCTTTCTCTTATTCTTCCTGACCATACGGCCACACTCAATTTCCCCCTAAATTTATTGACATCAGCCTTCTTCAAGTCTAAAGTGCGTGAAGCCTCCTGAGACTCTGGAAATTGCTCACATTTGGTGTAGATCAGGGTTGAGGCTCATGCCACTTTCCAGGTTGGAGTCCAGAGATTGTTGACCTCAAATCCCATCAGCTCTACACAGCATAGCATAGTACTGATTTACATATAGGAGCAAATGACATTCTGTGTTCCAAGCTTTTCACCTTACAAACCACTTTTAAAAATCACTCATACACAGTGTTAGAAGATTCCTTCAGAACTCGGATGAATCTAGTAGCCCTTTTTATTCCAATGCCAAAAAGGAAATTATACTTTGCAAACACCCCAGGAGTAGTCCTTCCTGAAACAATTACAATGGATGCACCAAAATCTTGGGTTGTGAAATGTGAACTTCACATTAAACCAGAAACAGCATTTTAGACTTAGTTTGGATAAGCAGTGAGTCAGTTCAGATAAACAGTCACCCTCCACATAGGGTTATTTACTGTTCGCTACCACTTCTGATTTGCTCTAATTGTGCATGTTCTCAGAGCAGCTTTTGTCACTCAGGTATGGCAGTTACTCTGTTTGAAAACAGTCACCTCCCCAAATATTTCTTCTGTAGGAAAGGAGCGAAGGGCACAATCCAAACCACTGAAATAATCCCTATCATCCCCTTTAAAGGGAGCTATCAGAGTCTACCATTTGGTTCTTCAAATGACTTGTCAAAAAGACTTAAACCTTCTTCATCATGATTATGCACTACAGGTGGAAGGAGCTGCCCTTTACCTTGTATGAGCAAACCACAGCCTCAAACCTGAATGAAACGATTAGTGAGGACCTTCCTTGATGGTTGCAGGGTGGAGGAGCTTGGGTGACTCCACCTAGCAGTGTTTTAGCCAGCTTGCTCCCCACACAATTTTCCCTTAATACATATTGGGATGGGGTTTCCTTGGTGGAATGGCTAGCAAAACAAGTTACAGACTCCTGTCTGAAGTGTGTGGTTTTCCATTAGATTCTGGGCTGGTGTACATCTTTTAACACTCCTCCAAATCAAGATACATTGGAGGAAATGCTTAGTCTTCTTGCTTAGTCTTCTTGCTGGCTTCCAATAGATTCTGTACTGAAAACCAAGGGGAACAATTCAGATACATGGCTCAGGAAGAGTTTGTCACAAACTTCTGGTTTCACAAATTTCATAAAAAGGAAGATTTTTAGCCAATTATTCAAAACTCTTGTTCAGTGTACAAAGCTGAAAGTAACTGAATGCCTTTGCTTAAATATCTCCAACAAGGAATAACCTTGTATTATATTCCACTGTATGTATCAAAGACACTTTTCCTTAAATTTACCCAAAATCTTGTTCCTTGCCATTTCCACTTATTGCTCCTAGCCCTTCGCATTGGAGCAGCAGAGAACAGATCTGATCCATTTTTAGCATGATAGCCCTTTGTTTATAAAAGCTGTTCTCATGTGTCCATCCCCTTGTATATTATATTGTATTTATATAAGAGGTTGTGGAGTGGTCTCAGTGCAAGCTAGCATTGATCACAAATTCGACACATTAATAATGCAGGGAAAACGGAAAAATGTCCCTTTGTTCTTTGCAAGATTAAGTGTCAGTAAAGAACCAAGCTTGGTGCCCTGAAAGGGTCTGATTTTCCTTCCCCACATCCCCCTCCACCCACCTGGACTCCATATTGGGTACTGATTAAAACAGTGGTTCCCAAACCTTTTTGGCCTACCGCCCCCTTTCTAGAAAAAAAAATTACTCACCGCCCCCCTAGATATTAATTTTTAAATTTTTTAATAGCAAATAAACAAAAAGATATATGTATTAATGTTTCTACCTTTTTCGTAAAATATAGTAAAGGTGTAAATTACAAACATTGAATTCCAGAAATAATCACAAAAACAATATGTTTGGGGGAGTATGAGCAACAGATGATAGGATTTGGGGAAGGGAGTCTTGCAGCCCTCGGTCTTGCTGGGCCCAGTGCAGGGCGGGCAGGAGGCACTTTTCAAGGTGGGCCTCACTCACCCAGCACCGGTCCCTTCTTTATTCTGCTGCGCGAGCCTTCCCGTCTGTTTGCTGGGTGGGCGTACAGACAGGGGTCGTCTGAAAGGCAGCTTTAATCAACAAACACCTTTCACACGACCTCGCCTGCACGCCCACCCGCCAAACAGGGAGGAAGGTGTCCCGCGGCTGTGGCAGAAAAAACAAGGGGCCAGCGCTGGGTGAGCAAGTCCTGCCTTGAAATGTGCCTCCCACCCGCCTTCTGCCAGGCTCCCTTCCAGCAAGAGAAGGTGAGGCCTGGCGAGCGGCACCCGCATGGAACAATCACCCGCCAGCCTCGCTAGGAAAAGGGGTCCCTGCTCGGTGGGGCCGAGAAAGGGTCCCAACAGGGGACCCTTTATTTTCTTTTTCTTTCTCTCTTCTTCCTCCTCCTCATTTCTCCCTCTCTTCTCTCTCCTTATGTTTTTTCTTTTTTCCTTCCTATCTCCGCCATCACCACTGCCTCTTTGCCTTCCCCTCAGCCCGCACATCCACGCCTCCCCCCTTCTCTCTTCCTTCCTCCCCTCCTGCACAGTCACATGATGCCACTTTTACGCCCGAGCTCACTCAAGCGCAGGCCCCCTCCCTCGCAGCCCCGTGACGCAATGCCTTTGCATAGGCAGCCTGTCTGGGGATTATGGACACGAGCACACACTCAATGCCCCCTTACAGATATTCAGTGCCCCCCCCCAAATTCGTCGGAGGCTCTCAGTGCCCCCCTGGAGCTCCCCACCTCCCATTAGGGGGCGGTACCGCCCACTTTGAGAAACAGTGGATTAAAACATAGGTATGAAATGCACCCATGAAATGGAGGTGCTGTTTTCCCCTGCTGGTGAAGTAAACAAAGGAGTGAAATGGAGTTCTAGTGTGATCAGGCTGGCAGAACTTAATCCTGTTATTTTAACCATAAAACCTGAGCCATCAGGTGTGAAATGAATCAGTAGAACAGCATGTGGTTCTTCTAATTCCATTATCCAGTTAAAGGGAAAGAAAGGCCAGGAAAACTGGAAAGAAAAAGAGGGTGAGAGCAGCTGGAACCTGGAATGAATTGTATTTATGTGTAGCTGTATCAAATGAAGTAGGTTTTAGCAAAATATAAATCTGCTACTCATTTCATTTCCTGCTGTATCTGGGTGTCTGTTATTATGTACCTTCAATCTGGTGCCATTTTGTTGTGCTGCAATCGGATTCTAGCCAACGACCCATGCAAAAGACACACAGGCAAGAGGGAAAATGAACAGAATAAGGCATCTTCATCTTCATTGTAAGAAACAGAATAAGGCATCTTCATTTTCAATCACATGAGAGAGCAAAACATAAACCTTGAGTAAATAGCTATTTCACCATAGCCTCCTTCAGAGTAGCTTCTCCAAACTGCTCCCCATAGCAAAGCCTTTGAGCATAGAGCTCCTCAGAGCTCTATATTGTATTCTAAAACCCATACAGTTATACCCCACCGGGTGTGGCCCAAATATGCTGTCTGACCTACATTTACCAGCTGCACATGATCATTAACATAAGGGTTTTTTTTTGGCCCACTTACACACATTTATGGTGACCCTATCATAGTTATCTCTTAGCAAGATTCTGTTGTAGGGAGGTTGCCATTGTATTTGTCTTACACTGAAAAAGTGTGACAACCCGGGATGGTTTCAATGGCTTAGCCAGGATTTGAATCCTGATATCTACTGGAATCCTAGGGCAATATTCAAACTGCCTGCCACACAGACGTTTTGAGCTTGCTTTTATGGAACCTTGTCTGTTGCGAAGTATCATTATATTAGACAGGTTTTGTACTCTAAGGATTCCAGCTTATGGAAGAACCCGTACATCCAGGGACTGGCTTTCTCCCAACTATAATTAGGCAGAGACATGAACTTTTGCGAAGTGAGCGGTCCCCATGATTTTGTGCAGCAGTCGTCAGTTCTTTGAATACCACAGATGTCATCCTTGCATATATGTGGCTCCGTCTGTACAACAGTGTGCTGCTGAGCTTTGCTATGTAGCATAGCTGAAAAGAAATTTTGGCAGGGAAGAACATGAATCCCCAAATACCATTGGATCTGTAACTCTCATGACCTCCCACCTTTAGCTAAACAGGTAGGAGTCCAGGGGGATGTTGGAAGACCACTTATTCCCTACCTCAGCTTTTTAGAAATGTCAGAGTTATAGGTTCCCATTGTAAGGAAAGTATGCCATTCACAGGTGTATCCTGAAAAGGTAATAAGGGGAAGAAAATACGTAAATGGAGCTAGATTCCTGGATGTGTGGCTTTCACTGTTTTGTCAGAAAATTCCTGAAGTGGAGGGGAAATCTCACCTTATCCAGTTCACCCAGTTGTTCCTGTGCTCTTGCTGGGACGCACCCTAATTTATCTTCAGAGTTTAGCAAGCAAGAACCCCAGTGTGTTGTTTACTTTCCTTTTTCATCTTCCATATTCTTCTAGTTTTGGGGTAAACTAATCATCTCAGCCCCCTCCCCTCTCTTCTGTCACCCCTCCACCCTCAGTTTTGTATTACTTAGTACAGGAGTGAGCAACATCTACTTATCCCGTGCCATCAAACACTATGCTTAATTTGTTTTACATCAAAAGGGCCCCTGGGGAATACCTTTTCTACACCAGTGTTTCCCAACCTTTTTTGAGCTGCGGTACACTTTTAACATTAAAAAAAATCCGGGGGCACACTACCAACCAAAATGACACAAAATGACACTCTAACACAGTAATAGATATAGTTAATTGGCCTTGAGTTTTGGAGTTGTAGTTGACCTACATCCAGAGAGCACTGTGGACTCAAACAATGATGGATCTGGACCAAACTTGGCAAGCGGGCCCCTCAGGCAATAGAGCAGGCCAAGGGCCGCCACCAAGCCCAGGCTCTAGCCCAGGGTCCCGCCACCAGCCTCAGCCGCTTTCGCCTGTGAGCCCCTTTCGGCTGTGAGCACGGGTAGCGGCTCACAGGCGAAAGGGGCGGTAGGGGAGAGGGAGAAGGTGGCAATTCCCCGTCCCCGGAGGAGGAGCATGAGTGGTGGATGGGCTTCAGCCCCGCCCACTGAAGACCGTCCACCGCTCATGCTCCTCCTCCTCCGTGCGGCCTCAGCGAGCGAGGGACCGGAGTCATGGCGGATAGCGGCGCCGGGGATGGGGGCCGCTCCCAGCCATGACTCCCGCCATGGCTCAATCAGGCCGACAGCAAACAGTAGAGGACTATGAATAGAATGCACTATGATTGTACTGTATGTACATGTACATGTATTTACATTCTACCTATGTATGCTGATATGGGACAAAGTTAGGATGATGTTTCTGCTCTATTGACTCATTACAATTTATATTTGTTAATTTTTTGGTCTTATTGCATAGACAGTGTTACCTTTTTCAATCAGGCACAAGCAAGCTTCTGCTGCTGGGAAGGGGGCGGGACCCGAGCGACGTCACCCTTCCCTCCTCCCTCTCTCGATTGGAGGCTGGCTGGGGAAACGGCCGAAGGAGGCAGTGCCCCGGCCCCTTCTTCTTTTTCTTCGCCGCCGCCCAGCCCTTCCTCCTCCTCCTCCTCCTCCCCTAAGCATCAGGAGTTCGGCAGGAGGGGGAGAAAGGGGGGGGGACTTTTTTGCGGCACACCAGATGATCCGTCACGGATCAGTAGTGTACCGCAGCACAGCGGTTGGGAAACACTGTTCTACACATTTGGGGGCTATGGTACTATGAGGACTACAAAAAGGACTGCATATAGACTGTTGTTGTGTACCTTTCTGGCGTTTACAACTCAGAGTGGCCCTGTGGCAAATCTATCAAGGGTTTTCCAGGGCTGCAGATGTGTGACTCACCCAGTAGCACCTGGTGGGGTTCCATGTCTGAGTGTCGTCATCCAACATGCAAACCTCAAACCCTGCTGGCCACTGCCTTTAAAGCAGTCCACTTTTAATTAGTCCCTTTGGGTTTCTTCCAGATTCTAGTTCCTACCTAACTATTATTCTTCTCTAACCTTCTCTGATTTCACATGTTTTGTAGCAGATGATATTCTGCACATGGTTTGTGGCTGTTATTTCTAATTTGATTTAGGAGTCATTATTAACAGATAATTGTCTTTGTTTTTCTTTAGGGCTGGATGAATGAGATCTATAACTATGATCCAGAAACCTATCATGCTACATTGACTCACTCGGTCTTTGTAAGGCTAGAAGGAAGCACTCTGAGACTTTCAAAACCCAACAAAAATATTTCCAGAAGGGCTATTTACAATGAAGCCAAGCCTGAAGTCATGTATGTTAGCCAGAAAATTTACGACCTTACAGACAGCAAGGTGAGCTCTACTGAAACTTGATTGGTGATTCCCTTTGGCAGTGAAATGTAGTTTGTGTTTTGTTTTGTTTTTTTGGTCAGTTACAGAGTTTTCATCCAAAAGCAGATGAGGCTATTTTGAATGACATGGATTGCAGCCAAGTAGAAAATCTCATGTGTCTGTCACAATATCTAGTCTTCCCCTTGTGTTTTTTTAATGCTGCTTTCCTTCCCCTTCTTGCTACACATATGTAAAAAGGACTAAAATCTCACTATATTTTCATAAATGTTCATTTCTCTCCTCATTTCTCTTAATAGCTTTGGTAATTATGTTTTGATCACAAATCAGCACTTGGGGTTGTGTTGTCCTCTTGTGTGACCTCGGAGGACAACCCTTTCACCATAAGATTTTTCAAAAATACTTTTTAATTTTATTTTTAAAAATTAAAATACCTAAGACATACCCACTGAGACATCTAAGCACCAGTGTTGTAAATCAAGGCTGTTAGTAAATCAAGAAGCAATGCAAAACTTGAAGATAAACCAGATCATAAGTTTGTGTTTGTTTTTTTTGTAAAAATATGCTCAAAAACTCTTAATAGTTGCCTAAGGGCCTAAGAAGGGAGATATATGCAGCCTGTGGGGCCTCTCTTTATCCAGCATGGAGATGTTTTATACCTGAGTGAAATGGACTTAAGAATTAAAAGCAAAAAAGTGGGATATTTCAGAACATTAAAGTTGCATGCTTCAGTGAATGAGTTACGAGTTCTAGGTTAATCAATAGAATATAATTAATTGAGAATAGCATATCCACACATACTATTCCCATATGTGATATCAGACTTCTTATCCTAAGCAGAATTTCATTTGGGGTATGGAATTAGCCTCCTTGAGTAAAGAGGAAGGCAAGATAAATATAAAATTATTTTTTAAAAAATATTGGATTTCTTTGGAGGATTTTGGTCTTCTTCTCAGCTAAATAATGCTTCCAGCGTAGTTCATAAAGATCAGTAATAATATAGTCTGTATCTTTGGATTTAATAATCTAATACATGACAAAAAAGGAAAGTGGATTGACTGGGAAGAAGAAAAAAGATAATTGAGACCCCTTCTACACAGGTGAATAAAATCCCACATTATCTGCTTGGAACTGGGATATATGGCAGTGTAGACTCAGATATTGTGGGATTTTCTGTCTTGATATTCTGGGTTATATGGCTGTGTGAAATCACCTTTTCTTAGTTACACAATTGTCATGAAGAGCCCAAGGAGTGGAAAAGCCAAACATTGCTTCTCTTACCACTGACCTTATCTCCTTTCTTATTGTACTTTCAAAATTAAAACCAAACAGTTTTGCTTCTCAGAACTACTTTGTATGGCTTTCCTGTGAAACATTAAACAAGTATTACTCTTTGTATTTGAAGAAGACGGCTCTTGTTTACAAAAGCTTATGTCATAATTAAAATGTTCGTTAAGGAGCCGCATGACTCTTTATCAAACAAAACTAGAACAGTCCAAATAAAATGGGCAAGTTGTCTGCAGCTTGGTTTGTGTGCCAAGTATACTGAGAGCATGTAACTTTAGAGGCTATTGTGTGTTTGGCGTAGTAACAGAAGTTTGGCGATTCAAATTTTAGTCTGTTTGATTCCTGAGGTTCAAGTGCACAGAAGCCAGTTCTAACTAGCTTTTACTAAATAGAGATGGATGCTTAAGAGTATTTGGAAAGTTTGAAGTAAATAATGAATTGAGGACACTTGATATTACAGTGAGACTTTGTTCGGACTGTTTGTAATTAGGGAGTGTGCCAGATTTCAGAAATTAGTGGTCAGAGAGAACTAGAAAAAATGGATTTAAATTCCAGAATCTCCTATCCAGCATAGCAGGGAGCTCCCTCTCCCATTAGAGAAGGAATCCATGTCATTGCAAGATGAGCCAATACCTGTCTCATGAAATATGGCCTCATTCAGCATTTCCTGCTTCCTTCCTTCCTTCCTTCTGCTGCTTTCACTACTTACGTCATTGTGAGGGAGAGAAACTAGCAGCATCGTGATGCTCAATCTGAAGTTAGCAGAGAGATCACATTAGCTCTTCTGTGTCTGTTCTTTCCCAACTCTGAAAGAAAAGATGAGTTTTCTCTAGGGAGGGAACTCAGAAAAAGCAATACTTCTTTCAAACTGTTATGGCTGAGAGTAACCTTTTCTATATGTGCAACATATTATATATTCGATCACCTCACCTTCATGGTAAAGTGAACTCTGAAACTGTCTCACAACTCCTCTTCCAGATCCACCTTGTCCCTCAAAGTTTGGCTCGGAAACGAATTTGGAATAAAAAGTATCCTATATGCCTTGAGCTTGCAAGACAAGATGACTTCATGGCTAAAGCCCAGTCTGATAAGGAAACCTCAGAAGAGAAACCGGCTGCCGAAAAAGTAGACCTAGCCAGCGAGGAACCCAAGAAACTCTCTCAGGATGGTACAAAGTCTGTTACTCAGAAGGACCAAATGCTTTATCTTTTTGGAAGGACTGGTAGGGAGAAGGAGGAGTGGTTTAGGAGATTCCTTCTGGCTTCCAAATTGAAATCTGAAGGAAAAAAGCCAATATCTGTGTGTGGAAACAAGCCAGGTAAGGTTTTCTCCCTCTCAAAATATCAGCTTATTAAAGGATAATTGGACTGCATGCTCCAGAAGGTACCGTATATTGAATATTCAGTATGGTGCATTTCTGGACTGAGATCTGAATGCCATTGCCATTTAACATCCGGAAGGCTGTCTTTTGTTTTAAGAATACACATTTTTATAACTTTCCAAAATAGTTTCCTGCATTGAGAGGAAATGAATCTTAAGTGCATTGGTTTTCACTGCAGTTTTTTAAAAAAAACATTCTTGAAGGTAAAATATGAAGTAGTGTTTGATTTTTAGAGTATTGTATGGATGTTTGTAGTGCTTAAACAAATTTAGGTTAGTCGCAACCCTCCCCCCCCCAAAAATCTATTGAAAAAATTGTAAATCACAGGACTTGGAAAATCTTGTGCATTTTTTTTTGAAGACTTACACTTGCTTCTCGGGAGGGTTTGTGTTTGAGATCTTGTGAAATTTTAGATTGGTGTTTTGGGATGATTTGAAAAATATTGTGAAAAAACCGTAGCCCAGTTGAAGGCATGCTAAGGACATGCATCTATAAATCTTCTAGTTACATTAGACTTGAAGCCTAAGTTCTAGGATTTGCTATCTAAATGTGACGAGCAGCCATTAATTTTTAATAAATCCTTTTCTCTCATCTTCTGTTACATTTCGTTCCTCCCTATTTAAAAGGTTTGTGGAACAATATGCTTTTGAAGGGTTGTGTCCTATCAGGGTACTTAGGTTTGTTTTGGCACTACAGAAATTGAGCTGTAAGTGAACTTTCCAGCAGAGGTTCAGGTATGGCAATAATATAAAATTGCCATGGCGTATATGGAGTCAGTTTATGCTAAGCATTTAGCGACAACAAGAAAGCAGTTGTCCCTCTACATTTCTGGTTTTGGCTTTTGTGGATTTGATTGTTCATAGATTTGATTAAAATGTTTTAATAGGCCCTCCAGTGTGATTCTATTGTCAATTTTCTGTAATCATGATGAAGGATCATTAAAGAGATTCTATAGAGAAAATATTTCTAGGAATCTCCAGGTTTTCCAGTGCAATTCTTTCAAGTGGAAGGTCACCACAGAGTCATACTGGAAGAACTTAGAAATTCCTAGAGATGTGTACTCCAAGGTAAAATATAGTAAGTTCTTTAATTGCAGTTGTCACTTTCACTGTGGTCCTGGGCCCATGACCCCATTGAATATGGAGTGTTGACTGTTTTAGTAACACCTCGATTGTATAAAAAGATGATTCCTTATCTTTACTGTATATCTTGCTGTTGTTGAAAGCCGTCTTTTCCATTATTTGTGGGGCAGAATGCTTGTTTTGGTGTGTAGGATAGTAACATAAATACAGATTTTTGCCTGTTTGCATAACTTACTTAAATAATTCTTCTGTCTCAAGATCCAAACATGGACAATTTGAAATGTTTCTTCTCGGAGCTTTAAACGCCTTTTTTTGGACTGTGACTCCCAGTCTTCTCTAGCCATACTGCCTGTAATTCATCGCATAATAGTTTCACCCCTCTTTTTTTGGGTCCTGGTTATTCCTCACATAATAGTTGCACCTTTAGCTCAGAGGTGTGACTATTTGTCTTTTTTAAAAAATATAGTCTTTATTAGGTTTCAATAAAATTACACAAATATGAAAGAAAAAAAGAAATAGAACATCAAAACATACTTGTAAAGAATAAGATCATTTTACATTTCTTTCGTTGAGGACAGAAAGAGGTGCGACTATTTTTCAATGGAGCTCTCACCGGTAGAGATATGGGAGGGTGAAGGCTCACACACTCGTCTCTCCCCTCAGAGCTATAGAGTCTCTGCTAATAGCCTTATAGTCATTGCATATCACTGCAGAATTAGCATCTTAAACTTCAGAGTTTTATGGTCACTGGGTTTTGTATTTAACTTTGACTTTCTCTCTTCCAACCCCTGTTGCATTTAGGATTCTTGCCAACACACAGTAGATCCAATAGCCAGTCTGGAGTTCTTACACACAGCCGTAGCAGCAGCAAAGGAAGTGTAGAAGAAATCCTTTCTCAGCCAAAACAGAAGGAGCTGGCAGCTAGCGCAAGACAAAAAATGTTGTTGGATTATAATTTCTACATGGCAAAGTGTATTCCACAAGAACACACAAGCCCTGTAGCTAGTCCAGTTCAGAGTGCCGAGAGCAGCCCTTCAGTTGTGAAGAAGGTGAGATATATGGTTAAAGTGTTCTTCCTTGAACTGAAGTGTCCACTGTTAACACGTCTTCCACACAATAGCATTGCACTGAGTTGTGTATTGCTGGGAAAGGCTTGATTTTCCAGGCATTCTGCCCATTTGAGTATGTTTTCTGGTTATACCACGTCACACCATTTACTGATTTCTATATATTCTAAGTAATAGTTACATTTAAGGTGCTAGCCATTATGTTATGGGTAAGTTGAAATTTAGTAAAAAAATGAACCTAGAAAATCTGGGTCAACTTAACCATGAAAATCTGGGCCCTGAGCAGGGGCGGTCTATCAAGCTGAAACAATAAATAAATAAATAAGTTATGTAAGTACTATACCTTAACTGTACTGGATTATCCCCTTTTCTTAGAACAGTGGTTCTCAACCTGTGGGTCCCCAGGTGTTTTGGCCTACAACTCCCTGAAATCCCAGACAGTTTACCAGCTGTTAGGATTTCTTGGAGTTGATGGCCAAAACATCTGTGGAGCCACAGGTTGAGAGGCACTGTCTTAGAAGAATGGTGAAAGGTGAGACCTTGGTCTGTCCTGGGAGGACCTAAAAGAAGCATTGGCCCTCCCTTATTCTCTTTGTATAGTGCCGTTTCTGGCCTTTTTTACTGCCTGGGCGGGGAAATGACAGTGGTAGCCGCCCTGGCTGAGGTATTGCAGGTGCTTTTTGCTCTCTGCAGCAGAATGACCCTCAGCTTATACATGAGTGTACCATATTCTATAAATGCCTTGCAGAGTAAAAATCAATGGAGACCCAATACTGAAAAGGAACATGAAATCACAAAATTTTCCTTCCTAGTGGAGAAATAAATCAAACAAATAACAGCTCAGTTTTGAAAATGATAGTAAAACTAAAAGAGTGAGAACCTTAAATCTATTTAAAACACACGTTGTTTAAAACACATGTTGTTTAAAATATCTGAGTGAGTGAAAAGACTCTGAGGCAGAGAGTTCCACTGCTGAACAGCTCAGTTCTTCCTAATGTTGAGGTGGAATCTCCTTACCTGTAATTTGAAACCTTTGGAAACAGAGAGGGATTGTCTCCATACAGACCAAGGCCAGCTCTCAGTCTGCCCCTCAAGCTGGACCTCCCAACCAGAAGATATATCAAGGTGATATTTGTAACCCTTCCTTTTCCCATCCAGACACAATACTTGTTATGAAATTGACTGAACTTTCTCTTTAATAATGTTGTGAAGATTGCTAAAAGTGGAATATTCTTTTTTTAAACTAGTTGCCAGATACATGTTGTGATGAAGAGGAACAGGAAGCATGGGTCAATGCTTTGTTTGGAAGAATCTTTTGGGATTTCTTGGGAGAAAAGTACTGGTCTGACATCGTTTCCAAGAAGATACAAATGAAGCTTAGCAAAATAAAGGTACGGACACTTGCTGCCCTTCCATCATAAAGACGATGTTGTTTAGCAGGAGGACGTTTCCTTGCCCTCTTGTGCCAGGGCAACAACCTGTTTTCCTCTGAACTATGGGAAAGCTTGTGTAGCTTGTTTGACCACAACTCAACCTGGGAGGTTTGCCAGCTTCAAGCCTTCTTTTCAGGAGTCTAAAACAGCCTTCAGGAAGTTTTACATTTCTGTTTCAGTCTTCCTTTCACATTTCTGGGAGGACTTTATTTGATTGTTTGTTCAAAGCATTTTTATTTTTCCTGTTCAGCTGGAAAAAGCTGCCAGAGAAACTTTACTACTGTATGCCTTCAAGTCATTTCTGATTTATGGTGATCCTAAGGCAAAACCTATCAGGGATTTTCTTGGCAAGATTTGTCCAGAGGGGGTTTGCCTTTGCCTTCTTCTGAGGCTGTCAGAGAGTGACTTGGCCAAGGTCACATTATGAGCAGGAACCAGAGTTACAATAAAACACTCAAACCACTACACCATCCTGGCTCCAGAAAGACAACAAAATCATTAATAGGATAGTCCAGGCCAAATGCTGACTATAGGGCTTGGTCTGAAAGCCAATTTTATGCCTTTGGCACAAAGGGAGGGCCCGTGGACTGCCAAAAATGCCATATACACCCAAAATGAGAAAGTTGCTAGATGTCCAGCTCCTCTTTTGAAAAACAGAAGAGGGGGGTTACTGCAGAAAGCAGATGGCCACTCCTGGGGGTTTCCAGAACATACAATTCATGTTTCCTTTGACCAGGTAAAGTCTTGGACATCTGTAGGATGTTGGGAAATGCAAAAACAGTACCCACGGGGGTGTACTTTTTCTATGTCTGGAGTAGACCAGAAAGAGAATAATTCTACATGGAAGTTCCAGTCTGATAGAAAAGCATACGTAGTATGTAGGTGTATGTATATAAATTTACTGTTGGTATTTAACTGATTATATAGAAGTTGGCCATTTCTTCTTTAAAAGGACCCTGCCTTCCTAATTCCCGACTTCCCTTCTACTTTCTAGTTGCCCTACTTCATGAATGAGCTAACACTAACGGAGCTGGACATGGGGATTGCTGTGCCGAAGATTCTTCAAGCCTACAAACCTGCCATTGATTATAAAGGTAACATCTTGGGTTTTTAATTTTCAAGACTACCTGAGATCTGCCTTATGATGTAATGTTGTTTCTAGATAACATTTTAAGGGTGTCGTTGGGCTCTGAATGTGATGCTTATGTATTTATAATCTACTAGCTGTACCTGGCACGCATTGCTGTGCCCTATTTTGGAGATGCGAGGAAGTCTGAGTATGTAAGGGTTGGAGTTGTTGTTAGTTATGGTGTTGTTGGGGTCATGGCTGTGTTGTTGTGGGTTGTTTTGGTGGGTGGGATGTTGGAGTCCTGTGGAGTTGTTGTTGTGTGGTGTTGCTGGCGTTCTGCATAGCTTGTGGATATACAATGTTTTTTGTCTTTCCGTCTGCTGTGTTGATGTAGAGATTGATGCGTGTGTGGGTGGGGCACTTTGGAAGTGAGTGGAGGTACTTGAAATCCCATTATCCACGGTGTGTCCTCCTCTAATCTGCAGTCGGATTGAGTGTGGGTCATGGGGTGCATTGTTTGCCAAGTTTGGTCTTTATCAGTCTTGGTTCTGGGCCACAGTGGTGGGTTTTTAAGTACTACAAATCCCATTATCCATGGAGGTACTTCAAGTCCCATAATCCAAGTTAATGAAGCCTTACTGTCAATTCAGGCCATACACAATGTCCAATGAGCTGAGGGCTAGTCGGGAGAATCAAGTTAATGAAACCTTATTGTCAATTCAGAGCGTAAACAGCATTCCATTAAGTGAGGCCTAGTCAGGGAAATTAAGTTAATGAAGCCTTACTGTCAATTTTGGGCGTGGTCTGTGATTTGTAGGGGTGTAAATTTTCTGTGGGAAGTGAATTGGGTGTTTGTGTTTGTGCCTCAGCCCTTTGCCTTATCCTCCTCTGACAGTTTATTATGGGTTGGAATGTTCATGTTGGCTGGCCAGTACAGGAGTTATGCAAATCCGCCCTTATTGGCAGCCAATCATGTTGTCAGAATGTAGAGGCTGGGAGAGTCGTTGGCAGCCCCGGAGGATGCTGGAAATGTAGTTTTTTTACTCGTAGTTTTGGGGGCCTTTTAGGTTTTGGGGGGGAAAGTTTCTTTGCTACAAACCTACCTTGTTTGAGGCCTATTTCTGTTGGCAAGTTTGGTGTCTCTGCGTTGTAAGGTTTCTCTGTTTGGGACGGTCGTTCCATGACGACTCTTCCTTTATAGATATAGATAATTGCAAAGCTGCCCATATATGTAAATGTTTGTCTTTATTCCCTTAGTATGACAGTTCATTTTTTCATTTACACTATATTATACACAAATAGAAAAAATGGGTTTCTGGATTTGAAGGGATTTAGGCCTTTTAATTTGGAAAGATTTTTTCCATCCAGAAATAGAGCAAAAAGAAAGGGGAAAGTGGGAGAGAAAATAAGGTATTTCACTATTTAAGGGGGAATATTTAAAAGTTACATATGGACTATCCTTCAGGTTTTTCCTCTAGTTAGGAATGTGACGTGAATATCATTTTTATAAATAGATAAAACCTTGTGTCCTAAATTTTGAGCCAAAAGGTGAAGCTGGAGAGCATTCCTGTGTCACAGGGATTGAGAGGAGAATTGTCAGTGTAGACCAGGGCTGCCCAGGAAGTCGATCACGATCGACCAGTCTTTCCCGGGACCGAAGGACGTTGATTCCAGCCGGATGGGGCGCTTCTCAGAGGGGGGCGGAGCCAAACCGCACCAAGCCCCGCCCCCTCCCTGGCTTCGGCACTCCCAGCAGCTTCTCCAGGCTTGAGGATGGCAATGCCAAGCCAGTGGTGGCATAGCTAGCACAAGGCTGGCTTGCCATTGCCGTCCTCAAGCCTGGAAAAGCTGCTGGTAGAGCGGAAGCCAGAGGGGGCGGAGCCAGGCCATGACAAGCCCCACCCCCTCCCCTCTGGCTTTGGAGCTTCCAGCAGCTTCTCCAGGCTTGAGGATGTCAATGCCAAGCCAGCCTTGTGCTAGCTATGCCACCACTGGCTTGGCATTGCCATCCTCAAGCCTGGAGAAGCTGCTGGGAGTGCCGAAGCCAGAGGGGAGGGGGCAGGGCTTGGCGCCAAGCCTCACCCCTGCCCCTTCCCACTCCAGCCTTGAGGAGGTAGGTAGATCTTTCTGACTTGGTTTTATTATAAGTAGCTCGCATGCTGAAAAAGTGTAGGCACCCCTGGTGTAGACCTTGTACTGCCCGTTAACCATACTCAGACTCCTGTGGTACAGTATATGTTCTCTCATATTGCATTTTAACATTCTGGACATCAGCAGCCAATTTCTTTAATCATGACCCCAGGATATAAAAACATTATAGATTTGGATTGAGGGGGAAACCCACCCTTCCATCTTGCCTTACTTTACTAATAGATAGCCAGACTCCAAGACGGTATCGAGCTGAATACTTAATTCACAAATCTGCTGTTATATCTAGGTATCCTGTTATGTTTTGTTTTCAAGTGAATCAAAATATTTAAAACACAGAATGAAACCAAATCTGACTAGGAGACATAGGACAGAAGAAGTGAGTCTATACTCTATGGAAAACACTGGCTGTCAACCTACTCTCAACTCTTTAAAAACCATTTTCAATGTTGTGCCAGTTATTGTATTGTTCTATTTTTATAAGGGAACACAGTAACACTTGTGTATGCTGCACAGCACACTTGCTTTTTTTATCCTGTGCTGATAGATTTATCTGCTATAGTGGAAAATTCAGATCAGAATGCCCCCTTTCAATTATTTGACTAAATGGTTTCCTTTGACTAATATGTTGCATTGTTTTAAATAATTGTTGATATTTAGAATGTTCTGGCTCATGGATCACATAATAAATCGTGAGTTTTAGGCTACAGATACTTGTGAAATCTGACTTGTTTCTGGTGCCCTTTTATTTCATTACTGAAATCAGAAAAATATTCTGTATTTCGAGCTGTTGAGTTCTATACTCACTTTGGGGAATATTATAAAATGGGCCCATTAGATGATCCAATGGCATTTTTATTTGCAGTCAGCAGGTTTGATTGTTCATAAAAACCTATCTCCTTTCCCAGCAGTATCTGAAAACAGGGGAAATGCATGATATAGACTCTTGCTGATTATTATGAAGAACCATCTTGCTTTGAACTCTTTGGAGAAATCAGTATTTTTCTCAAAACAGAAACTTTTTCCATTCAGAGAAAATATTATTATCATTATGTGCCCTCATAACATTAAGCTACTCTTTCCAGCAGAAATCGCCTGACTGACCTTAAATGGGTTAGATTATTGTTGCCTAGGGACCTTGCCACAAAGACACCCTTTGCATACAAGCCCCTATGGATATGAGCATATAATTCACTGCCCATTTTGTCTGTTGCCTTTAGGGACTCATATGCAAAGAGTATCTAGTCAGTAGCTTTTTCAAGATGGATTCCCGAATCATATTCACTGGTAGCTTTTTTTCTCAGTACATGTCAAAGGCACAGCCTTTGGTGTGTGATCGTCCTCCCATCTGCATCCAATCAGTTGTGCCAATGACGAGTCCCTGGGGGGTGTTTTGGGGGCAGTGTTTTTCTTTGTTGAATCAGCTTGCACTACTCTTCCACTGACAGTGAAAGACCCTGAGTAGAGCCATTCATGTTTTCTACTTTCACATTATTGTTTCCCTTTTTTGTTTAAATGTCAGAACTGCACAGTTCCATACAAATAGGAAAATGTTTTTTCTGCTTCCCCATCACAATGGAGATTGTGAACCTGCGCAGAAGCACAAGGTTGGCCAAAGAAAAGAAAAGAAAAAAAAAGGAAGGCAGTGAAGTTGAGCAGGGCTTCTTAAGGTTATTTGGCTTTTTACATATGATAGTTTTAAGGGAAGGCAGGGAGACAGGTGGCGCTCGGGAGTGGAGGTGCAGGGTCAGCTATGGCTACCTCATTTGAAGTCTCTACTCAGAAACTGTGACATTGGGGAACATCGGACGGATTTGGGATAATCATCCGTCAGAAGCCACGGATTGCCAACAGAAAAGGCATTTCTCGCTTTGGGTGGGATAACGTCCTAGATCTTCTCTTCTTTTTTTTTTGTTAAATTTTTTATTGACACCGGTACAGTACATCACATCAAACTTCATTCTTAAATATTATGTTACATTATATATACATATCACTTATTACTTCTTAGTAATCTTATGCTACCTCCCTTTACCTTGCCCTTATGTCAAATACGAAGTTTTTTCCCCTCCCCTCTCCCCATCCCCCTCCCTCAGGGAACAGTAATTATCTTATTTCAACTATTAGTTTAATTGAGCAATCGTACAAAGAGAATGATTCAGCACTATATACCGTATTTTTCGGACCATAAGATGCAGTTTTTTTCCTCCCAAAGTAGGAAGAAAAATTAGCTGCGTCTTATGGGGCGAATACATTAACATGGAGGGGCGCTGGGCAGAGGGGGCGCGCGATGTACTTACGCTATATTCGCGCCCCTCCGGCGGCTCCCGCGGCTCCTGCCCATGCCCATTCTCTCGCCGCCGTGTCGCTGCATCCAGCCGGCGCGCGCGGAACGAGGGGGCGGAAGACGGGACTCGTGGGGCGGCCTCGCCACTCACGAACCCGAGGAGGAGGGGGAGGCCACGGGCGCCCCCACGCGACGCAGCGGCAGCCGTAGCAGCAGCCGCAGCAGCAGCAGCGGAGCGCCTCTGCCGAGGAGAGGGGGGAGGCCGCGCGCTGTAGAACGCCCAAAGAGAGGCCGCAGGGAGGGAGGGAAGGAGGAAGAGTTCCCTCCCTCCCTCCGGCCTCTCTTTAGGGCCTCCTACAGCGCGGCCTTACCCCTTCCTCCTCGTCAGGAGGCGCGACGAGCGGCGTCAGTTCGTCGCGCCTCTGGCGAGGGGAGGAAGCCCTCGCCCGGCTGTGCGCTAAGAATGCTTACAGCGTTCTTGGCGCACAGCCGGTGAGGGCTTCCTCTCGTCAGAGGCGCTGACGAACTGACGTCAGTTCGTCGTGCCTCTGACGAGGGGGAAGCCCTCGCCGACTGCGCTTACAGCGTTCTTAGCGCACAGCCGGCGAGGGCTTCCTCCTCGTCAGAGGCGCGACGAACTGGCGTCAGTTCGTCGGCGCCTCTGACGAAGGGAAGCCCTCGCCCGCTGCTGGCGCTACAGCGTTCTTAGCGCACAGCCGGCGAGGGCTTCCTCCTCGTCAGAGGTGCGGCGAACTGACGTCAGTTCGTCGCGCCTCTGGCGAGGAAGCCTCGCCCGCTCTTTACAGCATTCTTAGCGCACAGGCGGCGAGGGCTTCCTCCTCGTCAGGCGCGACGAACTGACGTCAGTTCGTCGCGCCTGTGCCGAGGAGGAGAGCAGCGCCGCGCTGTAAGGAGGCCCTAAAGAGAGGCCGGAGGGAGGGAGGGAACTCTTCCTCCTTCCCTCCCTCCTGCGGCCTCTCTTTGGGGCGTTCTTACAGCGCGCCCTCCTCCCTTCCTCCTCGGCAGGCGCTCGCTGCTGCTGCTGCTGCTGCTGCTGCTGCTACGGCTGCCACTGCATCGCCATGGGGGCCGCCCTCGTGGCCTCCCCCTCCTCCTCGGGTTCGTGAGTGGCGAGGCCGCCCACGAGTCCCGTCTTCCGCCCCGTTCCTCCGCGCCGCCCGGCTGGATGCAGCGACACGGCGGCGAGAATGGGCATGGGCAGGAGCCGCCGGGAGCCGCCGGGGGGCGCGAATATAAGCGTAAGTACATCGCGGGCCCCCCTCTGCTCCAGCGCCTCCCCTCCATGTTAATGTAGCCAGCCCCCATTTTTTTTTCCAATTTTGTCCCTCAAAAATCAAGGCGTCTTATCATCAGGTGCGCCTTATGGTGCGAAAAATACGGTATATCTCTTTTCCTTCTACCTTTTCTATCAGTCTTTCCCATTTCTGAATCCAGGTCTTCTTAAATCGGCCTGCTGTAAATTTGATTCTTCTTTCATAAATATAATCCTGAAGCATATATTCTGCTATATACTCATACCATTTTTCAGCCTTCCACTTCCCATGGTCCTTCCAGCCCAAAGCCACCGTTGCTTGGGCAGCTACTACTATATATTTTATAATTTCTCTCCAGGCTGTGATATTTTCTTTTTTATCTAATTTCTGTGTGAAAAATTCTATTTTATTCAAAGATAATTTATCTCCTATTATTTCTTCCATTCCTAGATCTAACATTGTTCAGAAGGTAATATAGGCAGTAGCATATAGCCCTCAGGTGGTTTATTAAAACCTCCACCTAAACTCTTTGTCCCCCCTCTGAAAGTTTGTCAACACCACCCCATTTTTCAGTATAAATTCACTCTCTTGGACCAGTTTTATTATTTATTATTTGTTTGTTTAGAGCATTTGTTTGTATCCCATCCTTCTCAACCCCCGAGGGGAGACTTAGGGTGGCTTACAACTGGTTTTATATCCCAGAAACATTTCTTGGAACAGCAAGGCATCCCTGAAGCATTTCTTTAAAAGTCATCAAATGACCCCGATCACAGCTAAGAGTCTCTTCCAGTCATACAAAATGATAGTGGTGCATTTTGGCCCATGCAGAGTTTGCAGGTGCCAGCAATTGTCCTTTGTCCTCCAGTGGTGCACTCACTGCCGGCAACGTATGACTGAAGGAAGCCGTTCAAAGAAATGTAGAGTCAGAAGTTTAAAAAAAACTGGTTCCAAGTGTAATCATACTGACAAAATTGCTTTTACCTGATGAAAATTCCTAAGGGGATGTTACACTTTTTGACCTTTTTGCTACTACTCCCTCTTTAAGACCCATCTATTCAAGCGGGCTTTTGATTAGTGATTGTGACCTTTTAAACTTCTTTTAAATTTCTTTGCTTTTATAATGTTTTATCCATCCTATCTTACATGTAAACTGCCCCGAGCCTCCAGGAGTGGCGGTCAAAAGTCGAAATAAATAAATAAATGTGGGAGAACATCAGTGATTATGTGCTTGTTCCAGGCCATGAAAAGGCATATTCTTTTTTCCTTAATGGGGTTTTCAAATCAGTTGGCTCTTGAAAAAGGAAGCTGGACTTGAAAAGTAAAAAGGTAGTTTATTTATTTATTTCCAACATTTCTAGCTCGCTCTTCTCAGCCCCCGAAGGGGGACTCAGAGCGGCCTAACAAAGGCAACAATTTGATGCCAAAACACAGTATAAATACAGTATAAAATCAAAACATTAAGCATTAAATTACATTAAAATACAATTAACATTAATACATCATATACATTCACTATGTTAAAAACAGTGTTCCGTCCATAATAGGAGCATTGGGCCATATCCATCGACTTGCCATTACAAACAATCCAAAGTGCTGCCTTGTGCTAATGTGCAAACGCCTGGTCCCATAGCCAAGATTTCACTTTTTTCCTAAATGCCAGGAAGGATAGTTGTTGGTGTGATAGTCTCAGTCAGTTAAAAAAATTACTTTATCAACTAAGAATAACCTCCTTAAAAAATACTAGAATAAAAGCCACGGCTAAGCATATAATCTGACAAGACCATATTGCTGTTGTTTGGCCAGTCTTCATTTAGTGCTTATCTCCAAACCCTTTACAGGTGGTTTATAAAATAAAATCATTCTGGTTCTTAGGCTTTCATTCCTCCTACTGTTTATTAAGTAATTTATTGCCACTGTTGAGTATGCGAGTTAGGCCCAGACAGAGCATGAAATAAATACAGAAATAAATTTAAAATCCCCTGTAACCGTAGCTTCTAACTGTCCAGAACATATTTTAAAAACAATTCTGCTGCCGTCATTGAATGGGTAGAGCACGCCCTGACCTTTTGAGGTCTTCATTGTCAGCTCCTGCCAAAAAACATATTTCTTCCAGATGCATTGTGAACACTACAGAAGCTCTGAGATATTATTTCTTTTCATTTCCTGTCTTCATTAGCAAGAGCGAAACAATGGTTTGAATCTGCTAAGTGGCCGTTTATCTCTCTCACACACAGATGTTTTCTTAAAGCTTTCTTCTTCCTAATTGTTGAATATCGGACAAAATAAAATAGAAACAGTACTTTTGCAGGCAGCTCCGCCCATCTTGTATCTTGAATTCAGCATCTGTCTGAAATTAATGGGGCAGATAAGCGATTTGAGATCTTTTAGTATTGTGACCTGTTTAGATCTGATGATGCAGCTGTTTGACACTGTACTATAACTGTCTCTGTCTTCTTCAACCTGACCTGCTGTTCCAGGAAGAGGGGGTCTTTGTGAGAGCAGTATTTACTGCCATTAGGGGTACATCTGTATAGAATTAATGCAGATTGATGCCATTTTAACTGCCATGGCTTAATGCTATGGGAACCTGGGATTTGTAGTTTGGTGAGGTGCCAGCACACTTTGGCAAAGGAGGTTCTCAGCCTTGTAAAATGACTACTTCCACAAGTCCATAGCACTGAGCCATGGCAGTTTAGGTGGTATCAAACTGCATTCATTCTGCAGTGTATATGCACCTTATGCTGGGTCACCTGAGACAAGTCTTTCAGAAAGCCCATTGCAGTAGCCTCCCAACTATTCCACTTGAACTCCCATGCTGGTTTCTCCTGCCATGCAAGGTGCCTGGACCTCACCCCCCCCCCCCCAAACTAACTTTATTTCTCCCGCTTACTGAATTATGCTCTCCCGTTTCCAAGGCTGACGTAACTTTCAACCAGCAGCTTCTGTACATAGAGCGGGGAAAGAGCAAAATGTATTGAGCTGGCCTTAACAGCAAACTGCAGTTCAGCCAGGACAAAAGAGTCAAGATCTGGGTGCCTCACTCTGGGTCCATCCTAATAATATTTACTTAATTTTAATTAAATACCTGGAATTGAGGCCTTAAGGTACACCTGTACTACAGTTTGATGCCACTTCCATTGCCATGGCTCAATGCTATGGGTTCAAAGGAGTTGTAGTTTGGTGGAAAATGAGCACCTTCGTATTTTTATGGAGGCTTGTAAAAATAGAACTCCCATGATTCCACAATATTGAACAATGGGAATTATAGTAGTATCAAACTGCATTAATCTGACTTTGTAGATGCTCCTCCTGTATTAAAAAGTATGGCAGTTGTAATTAAACCAGTGGCAGCCATTATTTTTGGGAGAAAATATCCACAGAAACCAATCCACATATGTGAGTGAACCTTCGTTGGCTCCTGTAAATTAATATGGATGTTTGATGTTTTTATGTTTGCCACCAGTGGTCACCACGGCTCCTCCAACTAAACATACTGTATGTTCCAGGCCCCAGGGAAGTACGTCTCGAGAGCACAAGACGTAGGGCCTTCTCCATCTCTGTCCCTGTCTTGTGGAACTCCTTGCCTCCCCACTTGAGGGCCATGCATGACTTGCGACCCTTTGCTCAGGCACTCAAGACCTGGCTTTTTAGCAGAGCTTTTAATGTTTAATGCCGTCTATTTGGTATTGTGTATTTTTTAATGCAATTGTTTTATGTAAATCGCCTGGAGCATTTTAATGGAGGGCGTTTAACAAATGAGAAACTGATGATGATGATGATATATATTTAGATCGGTCATGTTATATATTATTGTTACATGTGGGATTATTTTGAGATATTGTGTCTATATTATTGTACTGAGCCATTGAATGTTTGCCTTTTTTTTGTCTGTTGGAATCCACCCTGAGTCCCCTTGGGGAGATAGGGCGGAATATAAATAAAGTATTATTATTATTATTAATAAAGTGTAATTGATAGTTTGTTGCTGCAATGTGTAGTGCAATCCGTACCTTTGCCACCATGCCTTTTGAGTTGTTTTACCTTATAGGCTGCTTAGCAGAGAAGCAGCTGGCAAGACTGTAATGTTGACTATATGGCTGATATAGGTTCAGACAGCCTCTTGCTGTTGTCTATGAAGTTATTGTGCAATTACCCCCTTTCTTACCTGACCGGAGGCAGCAGTGTTGCAGTTCCCTAGCAGCGGGTTTTATCATTTGAGCAGGCGCATGTGACAGGAAAAAAAAAATCAGTCTTCAGAATATCTTGAGGTGACAAAAAACCTTTCTGGACTGCAGTATTTTTTTCTTCTAAGTTGGGCCTAGCACTCTCCATTTTCAAGCATAACTAATCAAGTAAAATATAGCTGTCTTGTTCAAAAAACGGCATGTCGCATACCATCTGTCCTGTTACAACACTGAAACTTCTAGACTTGCCTCCGCATTATGTTAGTGTTTGCACATTTTGAAATCCTCCTGTTTAGTCATAATAGCCTTGGCTCGCCATGTTGCAAGTCATCTGTTGCGAGTGGGGTCGAGATCAAATCTGACAATATAAAAGAAAATATCTGCCGGCAATGTTTCCTGGGCAATTTATCATGTTACCAGCAATATTTTGAAATGCTGTTTCCCAATTATTCTAGGGCTCTGGATTGACTTGGAAATTTCCTACAATGGATCTTTTCTAATGACTCTCGAGACCAAAATGAATTTGACCAAACTTGGGAAAGAGCCTCTTAGTGAAGCACTCAAAGTTGGAGACATTGGTAAAGAAGGGTAAGTCTCAATTCTGCTACTGTTAATGTTTTTTATTAGTACCAGTTTGATACAGTAATTGCAGATCTGTTCCTTGAATGAACTAATGAGTCTTATATTCTTACTTGGTAATCAGGGATTTCTGTTGCGGTTATGTGGAAGTATTGTTCTTTTTCAATTAAAAGTGACCTCAAAGTACATTAAAGCATGCTTGATGACTTTTGTATGTTTCTGGGACAGCTTGCAAATCATTGCTCAGATGAATGACTAGACGCCTGCCTCATTTTTAGCTTTGGCATATAGTGATTCACTTAAGCAACAGTTCACTGAGCAGGGGTTAATACTATTTCCCATTCTCTTTTAATTTCTAACTCCCTGTCACAAGTATTATTGGGTGGGGACAGTGTATGTAATACTTTTATTGCCAATAAATATAAAGAGAAAAAATGAAAAAAATACCTTTGGCTGTGCAGAGCAGCAGATTATGCAATTCTTATTTAAATCATGAAAAGACCACAACAGGCAGCAATCTTCCCTCTCTTCTTTTCTCTCCACCTAATGTTTTATTGTAGGTTTAGAGTTTGTGAGGTTTTTCCCCTTGTGCTGGAGGATGCACTTGTCCACACTGCCAGAGAGTAGGCAGACAGCAGTAAGGCTCTCTTCCTAGATCCATTACATAGAGACTGAACATTGCACTTTTGGCAAAGTAGCTCAAGCTGCATGGGGAATATTGGGTTAGAACAAAATGTAGCTGAAGAGCACAGCACATCCATTATGCATGCTAAATCGGGGGTACATGTCTCCAGTTCTTCAGTGAAAGCTGAGAGGGAGAGTTCATCATTCTGGTAAAGTCCCTGGGATTTTCCTCTTTAGCCATTCCCTTTCCCTGTTGTTGAGTTATGGCTGGTTAGTCTCTCCTATCCTCATGCACAAGACTATATGGGTCTTCTTTTCTCCCAAAAATACTGCTTATAAACTCTCACGTAACTCCCTATTATTAAGAATTAATATATCAGTACATCTGATACTGTGCCATGGCTTAAGAATATGTATTTTAAAATAAATAAGAGCTTTGTTTAAGTGTCAGCTAGCTTGTTAAGTTCTCCCCTTGTTGGCCCAATAAAGACACTCCTACAAAAAGTAGGCAGAAATGTAACATACTATGTCTTTGCTAACTTACCATTGTTTTTTTTTTCATTTTCCTTCTTCATTTTCTTTCCTTTTAAATTATATTTGGATTCATCAATCTGTGGATGTTTTCTCTGGTGAGTGGTATTTGTCACGTCATCTCATTCCACATGAAGCATTGATTCTGTTAGTGCTGAGACCATCCAGAGGGTTTGCTTTATTGAAAATAAGAGGTGGTTTTAATTCATGTTCCCCCTTCTGCTGCTGAAGTGTAGTAATGTACAGAGTCCAGTTGTTAAGATGATATTCTTTGGAACCAGCATTTGGAAAATTTACAGTTTTGTCCTAGATAATATTGACGTGGTAAGGTGAAGTTGGGAAGAAAGAAGAACTTCACTTATTAATGTATAAAGCCTGGCAGCATGGTACAGATTGGTAATTTTTGTTGGAGTTGCCTGATGTCTGTTGTCACATCTTGCCATATGCTGTGTGTGGTGCTTGTTGGCGTGGGGAAAAACATGATAGAGCAGGACTTGCCAACTTTTTGCCTCTAAAAGGCTTATGGGTCTGGTTGCATTTCATTGTAGATTACATAAAGCTGGCCAACAGAGAAGTCAGTCATGGGTTTTGTGCAAAAATCCTTTCTTTCCTTAACAGCGCTCTCAGCCCAGTTTAGCACACAATGTGTTTTTCAGCCCCTTTTCTGCCTATATCAACACTTCAAAGTACATTCCTCCATCCATTTTGTGAATACATTTCATTCTATGTCAGACGCCAAACAAATACAAGTATGCTGTAATAACATACACACATATGTATCCTCTATACACATACACACAACATATACCATGCAGCCCTAGCTTTGAAGAAGTGCCACAATAAAATATTTTGAGTGCATTACAATAGATGAGAGGTGCTGTACATTAAAGAAACCTGTGAGCATTATATCTTTATTCTACATTGTGAGCATGCCAGCAAAACTTTGAATCCAAGATCATAACATTTCAGCACTTCTTGACCACCTCCTGCTAGCAACCATTGCGATAGGGAGATGTGCCTTAACTTGTTCAAGGGATAGTAAAAAGTCTGTCTATAGATCTGAAAGGCATGAAATTTCTTCTGGTGGTGACACACAACACTGACAAAATCAATCCTCATTGTTTCATGCAGAGAAATCCATTTGGAGCTCCTAGGTCAACGGTCTATCCATCATATTTGATATTATCTGGCTTTCTGCACTCTTGTTGAATGGTTCCTCAAAGTTATTTATGAAGAAGATGCCATTTTTGACGTCTTTGAACCATTTCATTTTCCATTTGACTGCATGCAGGATTCCCACACTTGTTATGCTTTTAAGGAATGTTTGATATAGCTGTGTTGAAGAGAAGGACAGTAGAAGTAAAATTGAATCATGCTATGTCTAAGCCTCAGTGCATGTTTTGATTTTTTTTAAACGGTAAAGTCCTGGAGAGACGCAAGGGGACATCTGACCCACACAAATGAAGCTTTATGTCCACACTGAAATGTGTCTTTTCCTTCCCATACCCTTCTCAGTGTCAGACCAAGGGCATATTGCCTTGCAGACAGTGATGAGGAATCTTCTAGTGCAGGCTCCTCTGAGGAAGATGATCCTCCAGAAGCAACAGGGAGTGAGAAACCTTTTGTACCAGGAGCAGAAGGGTGAGTATTTTTGTTTTACTGCCACAAGCTGGACATTGTTTTCTTTGTGTCTTGTTGCTTTCTGGGTGTTACCACAAATAGTGCACCAGGTATTCATTCCCTATTGAAAACCTCCTAAACTGCTCAAATTCTTTGTGTATACATGATATTATTTAGAAATGTGTGGTGTCTGATAACCGTCTCATAGAATCATAGAGTTGGAAGAGACCTCATGGGCCATCCAGTCCAACCCCCTGCCAAATAGCAGGAAAATCGCATTCAAAGCACGACTGACAGATGGCCATTCAGCCTCTGTTTAAAAACCTCCAAAGAAGGAGCCTCCACCACACTCCAGGGCAGATAGTCCCACTACTGGACAGCTCTCACCGTTAGGAAGTTTTTCCTCATGTTCAGGGGGAATCTCCTTTCCTGTAGTTTGAAGCCATCGTTCGACGTCCTAGTCTCCAGGCCAGCAGAAAACAAGCCTGCTTCCTCCTCTCTATGACTTCCCCTCACATATTCATACATGGCTCTCATTATGTCTCTTCTCAGACTTCTCTTCTGCAGGCTAAACATGCCCAGCTCTTGAAGCCGCTCCTCATAGGACTTGTTTCTCCTGACTCTAGATAGTTGCCCTTCTCTGGACACATTTCAACCGGTCAACATCTCCCTTGACTGGCTGGAATGTGTCCAAAGAAGGACGACTAAAATAGTGACCAGAAAGGTCTTGACTTAATGCAGTGAAATACTCTGTGCTTTTCAAATGTGATTGCTTTTGAGCAAGTTGAAGATGATTAAGGGCTTTTGAAATAGGGCTGACAGAATAAACAAGTGACTCCATTTTTTTCTTCAGTCAGATGCAGCCAACCTGGGTCTGTGCTTGTTTTCTTGGATCCAAGAAACCTTGCAAACAACTAATATGTGCCCCCAAACAGTGAAATATGTTCGCCTTTTAATTAGTATGATCTTCAGCTGCTGCAAATTAGTTGTGTACATCAGCACATAATTTATCCCATATGCTTGTACACAGAAGGGGTAGTGAGGAGATGGCATTTCAGACTGCTAGCAAGCTTAGTGTACTATCTATGCGCCCTTCCACACAGCCCTGTATCCCAGAATATCAAGGCAGGAAATCCCACCTCAGTTCAAAACAGATATTGTGCGATCTTCTGCCTTGATATTCTGGGATATAGGGTTGTGTGGAAGGGCCCTATGCCACAGCTTTCTAAACTGTGTGTCTTGACACATTAGTGTGTTGGCTGCAATGTGTAGGTGTGTCATAAGAAAGTAGCAAGAACCTTCTGAGTGTATGTGAAATAAACCATTTATATTTTCCAATGTGAATTGAAGATTTTCATGATATATGTTATTTTCCCATACATTTGTCTGTATCCCATAATATCCAGTTTGCCAGTAACACTGAATTACTGTCTCGTGAAATGATGTGTGTCTGAAAAGTGTACGAATGCACAGAGTATGGGTTTCGAACCAACTAGAATAATACACAGCACAAGGTAATTAACAAAATATCAAAATAGTATATGTATTTAGCAAACAAGGTCGCATTCATCAAACATAGATACACACCGTATATAAACACCAAAGTGTCAATTCCAAGTAATACATTAGTACATACAAATCATATTGAAACTCTTTGATATGGTGGTACACAATATACACATCATTCCTATATTTGCAAAGTCCTAAACACAAACAATCGAAAAGGACATGAGGTGAAGTCCAGAAAATGACTCCAAAATGAGTAGATTTAGGCCGAAGGGCTGGCGATGCCAAAAATCTACTCATTTTGGAGTCTTTTTCTGGACTTCACCTCATGTCCTTTTGATTGTTTGTGTTTAGGACTTTGCAAATATAGGAATGATGTGTATATTGTGTACCACCATATCATCAAAGAGTTTCAATATGATTTGTATGTACTAATGTATTACTTGGAATTGACACTTTGGTGTTTATATACGGTGTGTATCTATGTTTGATGAATGCAACCTTGTTTGCTAAATACATATACTATTTTGATATTTTGTTAATTACCTTGTGCTGTGTATTATTCTAGTTTGTCTGAAAAGTGTGTCACCAATATGAAATGTTTGGAAATCTCTGATCTGTGCAGGGAACTACATGTATATATCATGCAAAATAATAAAAAACCAGTATAGCAAAGATGCATTGTTGTGGGCCTGAACAGAGTAAGATCTCCACAGCCTCTGGTGGCATTGATCTATCTTCTCTGTTGTCACTGCTGGGCACTTAGAGCATGTTTAGACTACCTTGTACATGGTGAGGCCATTAGTCTACCTTGCTCAGGAATGTAATTGGACCACTGTAGCTACAGAGAAAGAGAACATGGAGGCATGGCTCCATCATACCTAGGCCCAGCAGCTGGAAAAAGCCCTCCCCCCATCCCAGTTGTCATTTGAAAAGAAAGATGGGACAACAGCCAGCACCTGCTGGATGTAATTCCCTCCCAAAGTGCTATCCCCCTTTTCTTGTGTAGCCTGTCTTTTTAGATTGTAAGCCCGAAACCAGGGAACTGTCAAATTAATCATTGTAAACTGCCTTTGCAAAGTGCGTTGTACACTGATGGTGGTGTGTAGTAAACAAATAATAGTGATAACATAATGACAGAGGCAGAAGAAAGGATTCGATCTACGTCGCTTCAGAACTAATTCCAGAGTCAATGCCTGTAATTGTCTCCTGGAGGATAAGAAGGCAAAGAATGTGGTGAATAAATTGCCATCTATTATGCCAATTCGTGTTGCAAGAAACACATTTGCTGGTTAAAAATAGCCAACTGTCACACTGCCAGCGCCATCTGGAAAGGAGAAGTGTTTGGGCCAAAAGAAAAATCGGTTGCTAATCACTTGTAAACATACCAGGGTTTCTCTTAGTGTTTTGATAATACTACCCATCTGGATGCAGTTGTATACCTACCGTTTTGTTGTTGACAAACACATAGATCAGTGTAGCATCTCTAAAAAAGTCAAATGATTTCGCAAATTGTAACTGATGATGGGAATATTAAAAAGGGGCTGTCTGTATTGCTGTAGTGCCTACAGGGCTAAATTCTGCACTATTTTGAGAATGTTTTTTCTCTCCCAACTTGGTGATGTGTTTGATGAAGTGACCCCCTGCATAAATTCTATGGACAACTGTTTTTCAGGCTTCTCAGATATATAAACTAGGTGTTTCTCTTAGTCGAGCTCCAGTCATTTATACCTTAAAAATAGATTAGATTTTATTAGATTGATTGATATTCTGCAATGTCACGAACACCGACTTAGGACTGCCCCTTTAACACACACACGGAGACGTAGCAAAGGCTAACTATTTTTATTGAATATAAAAAGTCCAAAAGGCAATTCTCTTGAAGAGATCAAAGAATAACGCAAACAGCAAAGCTGTAGTCCAAGGGCCGTTTTAATCCTTCTTCGGCCGGCCCCTCGACGATCTAGGGCCCGGCGTCTCCAGTCTCTACTTTCCGAACGGTGACGGTCTAGGGACAGATGCCAGCTCCTCCTGCCCTGCTCTATGTCCCTGCGTCTGTTATGGGAACGGCCCCGCTCTTCCAGTTCAGTATCGCTATCTCCTTGAGAAGCAGCCTCCCGAACTTTCCCAGCCGCTGGCCTCCATCTGCTGCTCGGCCAGGTCCTGGGAACCTCGGCCGTTTGGGAATTCATAACTATCTCCGCTATCTGCTTCGCTGCCTCCCATCTCCACCTGGTCCGCTCCTTCCCCGGGAGAATGCTCCCACTCGAGATCCCATGCTAAACTCTCTACAGGTGAACTGGGCAAAGGCACTGCTGACCAATCTTGCTCTGGGCCTTCCAACTCGTCCTCCGAGTCCCCTTCAGCCTGTGCGGGTCCCAATGGCATCGGGACCCCGGCGCCTCACCCTCCCAGTGGCACGAACGAACCCATGGGTGCTACACTATCCCCCCTCAGGGCCCCCTGGGCCGCCCCCGGGCTTGGGCTTGTCAGGATACTTGCGGTGGAACCGGCCACCAACTCCGGCGCGTGGACATCTCGAGCCTTGACCCAAGCACGCTCTTCCGGGCCAAAACCTTTCCAGTCAATGAAATACTCCAACTTCCGGTACCGGATGCGAGCATCCAAAATGTCCTGCACTTCGACCTCCTCCCCGCCCTCTCGCATCACAGGGGGAGGAGGCGGCTGTGTCACATCAGGCCGCACCCCCTTCGCCGGGCGGAGCAAGGAGCGATGAAACACCGGGTGGAGTTTCATGTCCGCAGGGAGCTGGAGCTTGAAAGAGACAGGCCCCACCCGCTCCAAAACTTTGTAGGGCCCCAAAAACCGGGCATCCAACTTGCGGCTGGGGCGTTGCGTGGGCAGATTCTTGGTGGACAGCCAAACTTTATCCCCCACCAGAATTGCAGGACCCTCCTGGCGCCGCCGATCAGCCATCCGCTTGCTTGGTCTGCTTGGGGGTCACATAGTGAATGCGGAAATTGAATCGCTCAAAGAACAGGGACCATCTCTGTTGCCTCTGGTTCAATTTGCGCTGGGACTTCAGATGCTCCAAGTTCCGGTGGTCGGTGTGAACCTCCACCGGGAACTTGGCCCTTCCAGCAGGTGTCTCCAGACTTCAAACGCCACCTTGATGGCCAAAAGTTCCTTCTCCCAAATGGTATAGTTCTTTTCCGGAGCCGTCAGCTGCCGGGAATAATAGGCACAGGGCAACAAGTCCGTCCCCTGAGGCTGTAGCAGGATCGCCCCCACCGCCACATCCGAAGCATCGGCCTGGACGATGAAAGGGGTGCGGGGGTTGGGGTGCTGCAAAAGCGGCTGAGTGGTGAACAGCTGTTTCAACTTGCGGAACCCCACACCACCGGAACGGCACCTTTCCCCGCAAACACTGGGTGATCGGATCAGCCCACTTGGCAAAGTCAGGAATGAACTTTCTGTAGTAGTTGGCAAAGCCCAGGAATCTTTGAATTTATTTTTGCTATCAGGAGGTGCCCAGTCGACCACTGCTTGGACCTTGGTGTCATCCATGGCAATGCCCGTAGGAGAGATCGGTAGCCCAGAAAGTCCACTTCACGCAAGTCGAAAGCACATTTCTCCAGCTTGGCATAGAGCCGTGGGCCCTCAGTCGCAGGAGCACCTCTTTGACATGGCGATCATGGGTCGCCTGATCCGGAGAAAAATCAGCAGGTCGTCAAGGTAGACCGCCAGATAGCGGTCCAAAGGTCTCGGAAAATGTCATTCATGAAATGTTGGAAACATGCTGGGGCGTTGCACAAACCGAATCCCATCACCAGGTATTCGAAACTGCCCCACTTGGTCTGGAAGGCCGTCTTCCATTCATCACCCTGGCGAATCCGGACAAGGTTGTAAGCCCCCCTCCAAGAGCTCGGGGATCAAGGGCAGGGGATAGCGATTCCGGATCGTGTTCTTGTTAAGTTCCCTGTAGTCATTGCAAAGGCGCAACTCCCCGATTTCTTCTTGACGAAAAAGAATCGGAGCCCCGGCCGGGGATTGGGAGGGCCGAATGAACCCCTTCCGCAGGTTCTCATCCAGGAAGTCTCGGAGAGCCTGTTGCTCTGGGTCCGAGAGCGGGTAGAGGCGCCCCCGCGGAATGGGGGCCCCCGGCTGCAAATCAATGGCACAGTCATAGGGCCGGTGCGGAGGCAAACGTTCCGCCTCCTTCTCACTGAAGACATCCCAAAATCCGGCATACTTCTTGGGCAGGGTGGCCACATTCTCCACCTCTTGAGCCTGGCACGCCCGGGCCGTCATGCAGTGGCCCTGGCAATGATCGGAAGAAAAAATTAGCTGTCTCTTAGCCCAGGAAATCTGGGGTCATGGAGCGCGAGCCACACAATGCCCAGGACAATGGGGAAATCGGGGAGCTTGGTTACAAGAAAAGAAATGTCCTCTTTATGAGAGCTAGTCCACATCCTGGTAGGAGCTGTATATTGAGTTACAGCCCCGGTTTTCAACACTCTCCCATCGATGGTCTGGACACCCTTGGGCTCTTGGAGGTCAAGAAATTTTAATCCCGCAGACTTGGCATAGTCTGCATCAATGAAGTTGTTGGTCGCTCCCGAGTCAATCATGGCATGGACCATCATCGGCCCCTTCTCGGGCGACCACAAGCTGACCATGACAAGGAACAATTGTCCAGTCTTGGGTTCAGGGGGAGGGGTGGCGACGTCGGCCGAGTGAGCGAACCCTCTTACACTCGGCCGTACCCTTCCCCCGCCGCCTGGAGGGCTTCCTCAGGCTCCGGAGGGCTGGCCACCGCTGCGGAAGCCCGAGGGGTCCTCCCACGCGGTTTCTGGGGGCAATCACGAGAAAAATGACCCGGGCCCCCCGCAGTACCAACAAAGGTTGAGTCTTTGACGCCGAGCCTTCTCGGCAGCATCTACTTTGGGCCGCACCGTACCCAGTTGCATCGGTTCGGAGTCATCCACAACAGGGGTGGGGGCAGGGATCTGGCGGGGCACAAATTGGCGGTCCCGGCCTCCCGCCTGGTCGGTGGTTTCTCGGCCGTGCCGACCCCCACCTTCTCTTGTGTTGTATGGCCGCCTCCGCCCGCAAACTCGAGGCGATGGCCCCTCCAGGTCGGCCGGCCGGGGCAATTGTAACATCTGTTGCTGAATCTCGGGCGAGAGTCCCGCTAGATACGTATAGCGCAGGGGTGGTCCTTCCCACTTGGTCTGGCTGGCCAACACTCGGAAACGGGAAATATACTGAGACAAAGTCATGTCCTTCATGGTCAGCCGTGCTAAATCCCGTTCCGCCAGGTCCTCATTGACGGGGGTCCCCAGGTCGCCCGGATCGCATCTAGAAAGCGTTCAAAGTCGCCGCATGCGGGGACGCGCCATTGATGAGGGAGTTGCCCACGTCGCTGCCATCCCTTCCATACAGTTGAACACGAACCCCACCTGGGCTCGGGGTGGCAAATTCATTGGGCGCAACTCCAGGTACATCCGAACCTGGGCAATGAAAACTTCCACCATCGCGGATTTCCATTGAAACGAGCCGGGGCATTCACCGACGGGTGCCGCCCCGCTCGGGTTCGCAGCTCCGCCACCTCCTGTTGCAACGCCGCCACTTGCGGACCCGTCAAGTTCGCCATGGCGGCCGTAGAGACAATGGGGGCCTTGGTGCGCAGCCGGCGGTTTGGTACGTCCCGTGCTCCAAAATAGGGGTTCGAGGAGTTCTCCGGCCAACTGTCACGAACACCGACTTACACCTGCCACTTTAACACACACACGGAGAAGTAGCAAAGGCTAACTATTTTTATTGAATATAAAAGTCCAAAAGGCAATTCTCTTGAAGAGATCAAAGAATAACGCAAACAGCAAAGCTGTAGTCCAATTACGAAAGCAAAGTTCCAATAGATCAGTCCAAAAGCACACGTGGCAAAAACTTGGCAAGTTCCCGGATTGCCTCGGAACAAAGCAGGGTGTCCGCAGCAATGCGAATCAATAACAAGGCAAGGTCTTGGTCCAAACGAGCCAGACTAGGCTCCGTGATTCACTCCGCTTTCACGCCCTTCAGATCAGACGTGGCGGAGAACTGAGGATCAGTTCCCACGGGGCCGTTCTTAATCCTTCGGCCGGGCCCCTCGACGATCTAGGGCCCGGCGTCTCCAGTCTCTACTTTCCGAACGGTGACGGTCTAGGGACAGATGCCAGCTCCTCCTGCCCTGCTCTATGTCCCTCGTCTGTTATGGGAACGGCCCCGCTCTTCCAGTTCAGTATCGCTATCTCCTTGAGAAGCAGCCTCCCGAACTTTCCCAGCCGCTGGCCTCCATCTGCTGCTCGGCCAGGTCCTGGGAACCTCGGCCGTTTGGGAATTCATAACTATCTCCGCTATCTGCTTCGCTGCCTCCCATCTCCACCTGGTCCGCTCCTTCCCCGGGAGAATGCTCCCACTCGAGATCCCATGCTAAACTCTCTACAGGTGAACTGGGCAAAGGCACTGCTGACCAATCTTGCTCTGGGCCTTCCAACTCGTCCTCCGAGTCCCCTTCAGCCTGTGCGGGTCCCAATGGCATCGGGACCCCCGGCGCCTCACCCCCTCCCAGTGGCACGAACGAACCCATGGGTGCTACAGCAATAGAAGTTCAAAGCAACTGACAAACATGAAACTTCTGCAAAAATCATAACAAAGTTTCTAGTATGAAGTTAAGAACAATGGGATATGAAACAAAAGTCCATAACATTGTCAAAGATACTTCAAATATCAACCACTCCTTTTATTTATTTATTTATTTACTTCATTTATGTTCCGCTCTTCTCACCCCGAAGGGGACTCAGAGCGGATTAAAGTACATATACTTGCAGACAATCCCTGCAGTTCAACATATACATATATTGACGAACATAGATGAACAAAGACGAACAAAGAGGCAAACTTCTGGCCACCAGGGGGAGCTGACACACTCCTCATCTCTCTCAGCGTTTTCCAGCTTCCCTTGTTGTTCTTCCACATTCCTTCAGCGATTCCTGGAGTTCTTTAATGGCCTCATAAATCAGTCAAAATTCACCTCTGCACTTAATGTGGTACCTTTATCTCCTACTTGACAAATGAACTGTCTTTCGGGCTGCACAGGTCGACAGCAGGCTACACTTAAGGTTGGGCACCCACCCCGACCCGAGCAGGCCTCGAACTCATGACCTACAGGTCAGAGAGATCTTATACAGCTGACACTTAGCCAGCTGTGCCACTTCCCTTTAACAAGCAAGTATCTTCCAGTTTTTTTGTGTTCCCAACTTCTCCACATCTGTAAAATGCGCCTTCAATTTTTTGTGGTTCTAAAAATAAATGTGTTTATGCACACGTGTTATGTAAAGAGAAAATAGAAATGGAAGCAGGCCGATTCTTCTGCACTTTTCCTTTTTAAAAAGCTCTCTTGGCAACTGTATTACTACTTATATTGCACAGGACTTTGTGAATAGTTTATAAAGCCAGAATTTTTAAAACATTAAGGGAACAGGGAAGGGATACTAAAACGTTTGGATCACCTCTGGATAGTTCATAGAAGAGCTTCCAAACCTATCCTCCCAGAGGTGGACTTGAATTCCTTTCAGCTCCTACCACATATCCAGCAGCAGTTGATGATGGCAGTAGTAGTCATCAACATCTGACCTGTATCAGTACAAGTTGAGTATCCCTCATCTGAAATGTTTGGGTCCATATTTCTGATTTTTTCTCAATATATTGGAATATATTATAGGTGACTTTGTATAGAATTGTGGAGGTGGCAGTAAGTTCTAGCCACAAGGCACACATTTTTCAAGTTTCCCTGCCTCCAAGGAAAGGAGAGAGAGGGAAGGAGGAAGGGACATGACACAGCCAAGTTTCTAGCCAAACTTTGCACAAGCAGGAATTGTGGGGATAGCTGCTCTGCATTACTACCTGCAGTTGAAGTGAACTCTAGAATGGAACATGACAGTATCGGCAGCCTTGTCCCAGAGGAGATACCCATGCAAAAAAGCAAAACCCTGCCTTCCTACTCACAGCTGTAGTCTCCCCCAGCCCTGTTTGGAAACCACCACCATAAAAGCCTACAGATCCTAGATCTACAAAATGGTGGGAATTCACCTTTATATAGATGTGAGCCCAGTCAATCTGCGATGATTCATAAACAGCCCTAGTAATAACCAGTTTTTTGGTTGCCCTTTTTTTTGCAAAGTGGAGATGCAAGTTAAGTACTTATTGCAGACTAAAGGACTTTGGGCCTCAATTCTATTGATTTTCATAGTACTGTAGGAGGGCAAGTGTAAAGGTCCAACTTCCTATGCAGGCCATTTGTGGAGTTTGTTTTCAAAAGGTACCTAATTTAAAAAAAACACTTGAAAGATTAGTTGTAGGTGGCAGTATGTTGTTGGCTAGGAGTAGAATATTATGTATGTAAAAACCATCAAATTGCTTTGGTATAGAACTTGAAATTAGCATTTTATGGCAAAATAATGCATATCCCCAACATGTTTTTTTCAGTTCCTGTAGTTTGTTCAGGTGGATTTAGTACGTTTTGGAAACAAGCTCCACATTTGGTGTTTTGAATAGCAACTATTACCATCTCTTACCCTTAGCTGTGTTGGATGGCTAAAACAAAAATATGTGGAAAGCACTCTTGCTCTATGCTGTATTTAGGCAGATGGTCCTTTCTGCTCTTCTTTAGGAGTGCCATGAATCCTTGCCACTTACGTCCTTATGGCAGCAGAGAGGCTAGCTGCGGCCTCCAGCTTTATTTATTTATTTATTTATTATTCGGGCTTCTATGCCACCGACTCCCGGAGGCTCGCGGCGGCTCACAGGAGCCAAAGGCACAATAAAATACAGAGCAATAAAAACAATTAAAAACAACAGTAACACAATAAAAAGCAATGACACAATTCCAGGATGAGCGGGACCTACCTTTTCCATAGCTATCGCCGCAGAATAGTACAAAACATAAAGAACCCCTATTTTGTTGAGATTAATACAAATTGACATTGAAGTCTTCCTTATTCTCTCTCCCTAAGGTACGTGGGAGGACATCGAACTAGCAAAATCATGAGGTTTGTGGATAAAATTACCAAGTCAAAATATTTCCAGAAAGCAACTGAGACCGAGTTCATCAAGAAAAAGATTGAGGAGGTCTCCAACACCCCACTGCTGCTGACGGTTGAGGTTCAGGAGTGTAAAGGAACCCTAGCAGTAAACATTCCACCACCACCTACTGATAGAATATGGTAGGTATCAAAAAGGAAACATCTAATTCCCCTGATTTCAAAGCTATCACCCTTGGGAGCTGTAACATTTTGTCATTTGTTCTCTTGAAACTGTCATAAGTTTGATTTATTATTTGTGCGCATACTGTGAATGATTTCACTGTAAAATATTTTAAAAACATAAAAATGTAGGTTGTACTGTCTGGGATTTCACGATTCGTTCCTGACAACAAATGTCTCTTAAGCCTAATACTCATTTGGTGGAAGTTCAGTATGCCACTTCAGACTACAGCTAAGGCTTTACATGGCCGAATTGTTACAGTGTCTTAAGTCCAAAATGTTCATCTTAATTAAATTTCTTCTTTTGTAGACTTGTGGGATCTACAAAGTGGGCTAGAACTATTTTAATGTGACCAGAGAACTGGATAAAGCTTCTAAAACCACAAAGTCACTTCAGAAAAGAAGATTAGGGTTTTTTCTGTTTGAAATATTGTGAAACGGCTTTGCCGTTTAGGACAGTGGATTGATTGCAGAGGATGAGTATCATGGGCAAGAACAAATACTAGTCTTATTTTGGATGTTGGAAGTAGATCAAAAGCAAAAGTGTTCATCTGGAGCTTATTGGCAATCTGAGGGAAATATACCAACGAATTTATGGTAGCAGCCTAAATCCACTTACTAGGGCATGAGATTCCACAGCACAGTAGAACTTTCTTCGAAGTACTATTTTTTGAGAAAGTGCAATGTTGGATTCCATTGTGATTCAGGAATCTTCCGTTAATAATGTTAAAGTCACAGGAAATACAGCTTTAACCACTAGTACATTTAAGGCAAGTCCCACCAGAGATAAAATGATGGTTACTAATTCCCAGTATATAATTTAATACATGAATGTATTGGAACCTTGAGGAATTATTATTATTATTATTATTAATGGTATTTTACCCCGGCGCTTCTCAATGCCAAAGGGGGACTCAGCACGGCTTACACTGCAGCACTACAGGCCGCTACACCATAATACAGAAATATAATCCATACAACAATATAGTCCACATCAAATATAAACATTAAAACCATGACATAGGGAGACATAGTCATTAAAATAAGTATATACATCGTTAGTTAAAGCCATAAAACAAAACGCAGTATCATCTACCATTATGCCAATCCAGTCAATGTCCAAAAGTGCAAGTTACATCTGCTGCCCAAAGGCCTGGTCCCAGAACCACAACTTTAACTTTTTTCGGAAAGCCAGGAGAGATGGAGTCGATCTTATCTTGTTTGGGAGGGTGGTCCATAGGCGAGCGGCCACTGCCGAAAAGACCCTATCTTTCGTCCCCACCAACCACATTTGTGATGCTAGCGGGAGCGAGAGCAGGGCCTCCCCAGATGATCTTAGGCTGCGAGATGGAACGTAGAAGCAGATGCGTTCGGACAAGTAAGCTGGGCCAGAACCGTATAGAGCTTTATAGGTCAATACCAGCACTTTGAATTGGGCTCGGAGATGGACAGGCAGCCAGTGGAGCTGACACAACAGGGGGGTGGTCTGTTCCCAGTTAACATTCTGGCTGCCGCTTATTGGAGCAGCTGTAATTTCTGAGCCATCTTCAAAGGCAGCCCCACGTAGAGCGCATTGCAGTAATCTATTTGGGATGTAACTAGAGCGTGGACCACCGTGGCCAGATCAGACTTCCCAAGGTACGGGCGCAGCTGGCGCACAAGTTTTAACTGTGTAAAGGCTCTCCCGGCCACCGCTGAGACCTGGGGATCCAGGCTCAGCGATGAATCCAGGATCACTCCCAAGCTGCAAACCTGCGTCTTCAGAGGGAGTGCAACCCCATCCAATACAGACTGTAATCCTATGCCCTTTTCGGCCTTTTGACTGACCAGGAGGACCTCTGTCTTGTCTGGATTCAATTTCAATTTGCTAGCCCTTATCCAGTCCGACACAGCGACCAAGCACCGATTCAAGGTCTGGACAGCCTCCTTAGTAACAGGTGGGAAGGAGTGACAGATTTGGACGTCATCTGCGTACAGATAACACCTTACTCCGAAACTCCGGATGATCTCCCCGAGCAGCCTCATGTAGCTATTAAATAACATCGGGGACAGTACTGAACCCTGAGGGACTCCACAAGACAATGGTTGCGGGGTCGAACAGGTGTCACCCAATAACACCCTCTGGGACCGACCCTCCAGGAAGAATTGGAGCCACTGGAAAGCAGTACCTCCAAGTCCCATTTCTGTGAGGCGTCCCAGAAGGATACCATGGTCAACGGTATCGAAGGCCACTGAGAGGTCCAGCAGAACCAACAGGGACATATTCCCCCTGTCAAGCTCCCGGCGAAGATAATTACTAAGGCGACCAAGGCTGTTTCAGTACCAT
The DNA here is from genome assembly GCA_030556195.1 of Anolis apletophallus. Classification (NCBI taxonomy): domain Eukaryota; kingdom Metazoa; phylum Chordata; class Lepidosauria; order Squamata; family Anolidae; genus Anolis; species Anolis apletophallus. The sequence goes on along the minus strand of JARBWK010000001.1, from coordinate 160,520,547 downwards.
GTCCCGGTCTAAAGACGTAATTTTCCATCATGATGTACTTTGAGAGAAACTCATTATGTAGTATTGTTTTCAGGGAGATAGCTGTAAGTCTTATTTTGGCTTAAGGAAAGGCCAGGGGATGGATATAGCCGCACCTTTGAGGCTAATCAATATTTCAGCATAGGCTTACATCTGATAAGGTGGGCTGGAGTCTGGGAAACCTTATGGTGAAGTATTTTACTCCCAAAGATGTTGCCAGATTCCCATTTTTTTTCTTAATATAAAGTGCTGTAATGTTGTGCTTACTAGTGATCAGATTACATAGCATATTTAAGATCACAAATTCAAACAGTGGAGGTGCATTAAAGTAACTATTTAGCTCTGTTTAGTACTGGATCTAATGTAAGTGCAGCTAGAGCAGGAGTTTGTAATATTTTTTGTTCCATGGACCCCTTCACAGAACGTAGCAGCAGATAGTTATACAACACCCAACATACACATGTCTTTACATTACTTTTTAAGATTATTCAGTTACAGTTTACCACTTCCACAGAATTTCAATACCTGACCTGATAACTAAACATGGTGCAATATCTGTTCAAACTGTCATTTTTGGTACACATTTAGAAATTCAAATTTTCCCACTGTGTCATGAAACCATTTCTGCTATCCTTACCAACCTTTCTGCAGGCAGTTATCCACTGCACCCAGAATGTTGCCAGATAGTTGACCAACTACGTTGCACAATAGTTTCTACATAGCAAAACTGTGATCACGTGTAATCTAGTGTTGGGTCTAACAACTACTGTAATCTCAAAGTGTGGATGAGTGTAAGCAATTTTTTGAGATCTGCAACATCTGTAGTGTGATATGAAATGAATACTACTATGTTTGTTTATGTTACTAAACTATCTGGATTAAAGTATGTGAAGCCTTGTTGACTATTATTCAACATAATATCCTCTAAAATTGTATTGGCTCAGTATTAGAAGTTAGCAGCATGCTCATGTGTTAGTAAGGTTCTGATCACAATATGACTTGTAAAAATTGATCAATTAAAGATAAGGTGTAACTAAAGGCACTAGATCAGGGGTGCTCACACTTTTTCAGCATGCGAGCTACTTATAAAACAACCAAGTCAAAATGATCTACCTACCCACTACTCAGAGAGCCATAAAAGCAAAATATTTCAAAATTTATTTCAGTGAGAGCCACATAATATATTTTAAGACTAAATGTGAGTATAAGCCCCTGAATTTATACATCATAATAATTATGATATTCATTCAGCTTCTGCTACTACTACTAATAATAGTAACAAAAAAAATCAAAACATTCCTCATAGATGGCCATTCAGCCTCTGATAATAATAACAAAGGGGTCCTAGAATAGGAGGAGACCTCCAAGGCCATCCAGTCCAACCTCCTTCTGCACCTGGGTGGCATAGGGAGCCTGCGAGGTGGGACTGAGCCTTCCTCCCGCCCTGCCTGCGATCTACCAGGACACCCTACGCAATCTACCAGTAGATTGTGATCTACCTAATGAGCACCCCTGCACTAGATATTTCCTGATCTGAAGCTAAGCAGGGATAGTCCTGGATAGGACTTGAATGGGAGACCATAAATCAGGCATCCTCAAACTGCAGTCCTCCACTGTTTGGGCCTCCAAGTTGCAGAATTCCTGACCTCTGAACAAGCTGTCAAGGGCTTCTGGGGGTTTCAGGCCCAAACAGCTGAAGGGCCGGAGTTTGAAGATGCCTGCCATAAATGCAAACTGGTGCTGAAGACGCTATTTCAGAGGAAGGATCTGGCAAAACCAGTTCTAAGCACTCCTTGCCTAAGAAAACCTCCTGAAATGTATGGGATCTCCATAAGTCAATGGGCATTTTAAAGCTGTACAGACACGTAAACATATCCACCATCTCAGAACTGGAAACAAATATTTTATGTCGTTTAGAACAGCGCTCTTCTCATGCATACATATACACACATACTGCAGAGACTGTGCATCAGTGATATATTGTGAAATCCCTGATTAAGCACAGAATAGTTAATGAAGAAGCCATGTGTGTCAGCCTTTCTGATTTGAAAAAGAAGTGACTGGAGGAAAAAGCGACATTGGGTAAGATCAGGATAGAGATCTGATTAGTAAGGTAATGTAATCGTTCGTTATCTCTTCTTTTCAGGTACGGTTTCAGAAAACCACCTTACTTGGAGCTAAAAGCTCGACCAAAGCTTGGTGAAAGAGAAGTGACTTTAGTTCATGTGACGGAGTGGATAGAAAAAAAAAATTGGATCAAGAATTCCAGGTGTGTTTCTTCAGAGCTCTTTTTCATTTCACCTTTCTCAGAAGTATTGCCTTTCCTTTTAACTTTTCCCCATTTTGTTATTTTGCAACTTGGAACAGGGATAGATTTAATTGGCATCGCTGTCACTTTATTCATACAGTATACTGAACACTGGGATGTTGCAAAATATTCTTGTGATGGCACAAATATTAAGTAAACAAAAGCAAACTGGTATTTGTTATTTAGGTTTGCCCCAAGACATTACTTTGTAAAAACGCCTTGGGCTGTAGGTCTTTTTGAGTTCACTTTTTAAAACTAGACACTCAGATTATCTTTAGACAGCTTTTAGGAGATACGTTTTTTTATCTTGGTAATTGCTTTAATTGCTCAGGATCCCTTGACATTTGGAAGGTGATAAAAAAATACTTTATTAAATAAAAATAAAAACAAATATTAGAAAACTGGTCAAAATTAAAATAAGCAATATATAAGAACATATTCCAGAGATTTCACATTGACTTTATGCCTGCTACAGTGCTTCTGTAAGATACTGATTCTGCCTTAGTGGTACTCGAATATCATGTGTTCCCAGATTTGGGGAACAGAAGCTTGCTTTCAGTTTTCATTGGTAAGGTATAATAAGGCACATAGAGGTATTGTGCGTTGAGTGTCCAGATTATTTTTTTCAGACAAAAAGCTTATTTCTGCCCAGAAGTGAATGAATGGGCATATTGACTTATTGCGCATTTTAATACAATGCAAGAGATGTCTTTTAATACAATGCAAGATATGGTCCCAAATAAATAGTTAGGTAGGTAGGTTCATTTACAGAAATTCTCCATGGGGCAATTCTGTCCAAAGATCAAATTGGTGCTGTCATCTGCACCAAGGGTTTTATTTTGGTTTTTTTTAATTTTTCAATAAGGTCAGTCAATTCATTGAAGGACCAACATACTTAGATATTTATTTATTTCATGTCAAAACCATTGCATGAATAAGTATAAAATTGATAAAAATAGAGGAAACACAAGTAGTTAAATAACTTTTGACCAAAACTGAGCAACAGCAACCACATTGTCTCTAGCTTTAAACATTTCTTCTTCTGTGCGTGAGGTAGGGCGTTGTGGATAAGCATACATCTGCGGAGTTGTTTGTTCTGCTCCACAGTCGCACAAGGTGGATTTTTCTAGGTAGTGCCATTTTGTCAGGTTGTCTTTTAGTGATGGCCCTTTGTATTGTGCTCTAATACATTTTTACATCTTGCAGAAAATCTTTGTCATGCCAAACATGGACGATGTCTATATTCCCCTGATGCACTCAGCCATGGATACACGCTCATCTATGTGCCCTCTTAAAGAGTCTGACACAGATGCTATTGATCAGCCATGAAATGTGAAGACTGCAGTTTACAGTATTAACAAGTTTTGTTTTTATTGTTTTTAAAATGAAACTGTCTGGATATAGATATATTTTGTGTCTGTGCCATGTTTTGTTTTGCTTTTTGAAGAGGATTGCTTAATGCCAATTGTTGCTCCAGTTGTCCAGGTATTGCTCCTATGTACTTGAGTCACTTGAGCATTAATTCAATCTCTAAACTGGTCTGTATCTTTGCAGTTGTTGCTGCTGCTGGGCTTTCCACTTAGCAGTTAATGCGTAATATTTTGCAGTAAAGGGTTAGGGGAGCTTCCACCAGTTGCAATTGATCCAGGAGCTTTGACACCTATGGTGTTGTTGTTTGGCACGTGATGTTGGCAATGTACCAAGGCATGTATCACGCAGCCACATGAAATCTGTCCCCTGCCAAGGAACAAATCCGTGTAACTGGAAAGCCTCTTTCCCAACCTTTCTCTCTCAGGCAGTTGGAGGTGGTGGAAAATGAACTTCCCTGTTCCTTCACTTCTGCAGTCCGATAGCTTGTGTCAAGCAATTTCGAAAGAATTTTCCAGAGTTAAGAATGTAAAATGGATGTACAGAAGAGAATTGTGGATCACTTCATGTGGATTATGCATAGTAACTTATTTTTTCATATGAAATTGTGTTTTTTGGAAACAAGTAGCCATATAATACACAAACACACATAATTGGTTGGAGAAGGATTCTACAGAGCATGGAGGAAAATTCTTTTGGGGAGTTTTAGTTCCCAAAATTTAATGTTTCCAAGCTCTGAGTGAAGGAGACAAAAATGAGGCAAAGCCATGAAGACCAAACCATAGCCAGCCTTTTCTTTAGTGAGGTACAATCACCGTGGCTTATGATTTCACAATGAATGTTAAGACATGCACACATGGAAACGTCTAACGCTCTGTGTGCACGCATACATGTGTGCCCTAAAAATTAGTCTAGAAAAATGAACTCATTCAACTTGACTAAATGGATGCTTTTCCTCTTGCATTCACTTTTTGTGGGCAAGAGACTGAAGCCACTCCTTTTGGCCACCTTTCTAAAGAGGTGCTGATATTGACTGTGATTAGTTTGTCATCTTTTAATCTGTGTGCACCTCTTATTTGGTCTTCGTATGGAAAGTGGAAGCGCAATAGAACTCCAAAGCACTACTAAGGATTATGGCAAACTTTCTGGAGAAACTGCCTTGCTGTTACTTTTCTGTATGGACATTTCAGCTAAACATGCACATTAGATCAGCAACTCTTTTGAACACTAAATACATATAAAATGATCAACACCAGTAATGAGTGTTTCTTGATACTCACTATTGCCAACTTATGTCAAGAGAATGTTAATTTAGTTTACAAGCAGGTGAGCGATCACGTTCACCCATCTAATAGCGTACTGCTTAGTGATTTTTAAATCTTTTTTGTATATTGTGTTGTTACTGTGTGTAAAATTTCTCATGATTTGCCATCTCAAATTGGAGCAAATACAAGGTTGTTTTTTTTAAAAAAAGAACAACAAATGCACCTTGCCTGAAACACCTTTAAAGAAAATTAATATATTTAAACATTTCTCTATTATTTGGGCACCTATTTTTGTTATCTCCGACTTCTGTGACCATTCCATTTTGTGTGCTGCCCCAGCTCTTGTTCGATGAAAACATCTGCCTCTTCCTTAAGTCTGCATGTCTTGTTCATGGCCCTTTTTTTCATGTGCAATAACAATGAAAGTCTAAAGACTAGATGCACTAATGTGTATAAGGAGTTCTTCAGATCTGACACAAGTGGGTTCATTGCACTTCATAACTAGACTATGTGGGTTATTACAGTGGGCTTGCTTTTCTGAAATAAATTTATCCCATGTCAAACTTGTCTTTTCTGAGGTCATTTCTGAAGTCTTAGAAGACAGCTGACACTGTAGGGGGATCTAGTCCCAATAACTTTTGGGAACACAGGAGTGTAGCACTGTGATCAAATGTATATCTTGCCTTTCTGTCAAAGTAGCCCACAAGGTTTGTAGTTTAGGAAAACTTATTTCAGGCCACTCCCTTTGCTCCCTTCTGCCTCCCTGCAATGGCTGCCAGGCTCCTGGGGGCAAAGCAGGAGTCCAGGACGCTTTCCTCCTCTTGGCATTCCTTCCCCAGGAATGTGCAAAGGGCCAGCACCCCTCCAAGGCGCTTGCAAGGAATGGGGCATCCAAGAGGCCCCTCAAATCACAATGCAAAACCCCTTGTCTGCTTCCCTTCCTTCCTAAGCACAGGCAGCCTTCCTCATTGGCTGCTGCTTCTTGAAAAAAAAAAAACCTGAAATGCAAGGGGGGGGGGGGAGGGTTTGACAGCTGGGGAAGGGGGAGTGGCCCCTATGCATGCATGGGTCTCAAGGCCCGGGAGAGAATGGGTGATGCTCCTTACAAGATTGGCGCATGCGTGGAGGGTGCAAGCCATTGTCCAAAGGGTCTCCCATTGCAAAACGTAAACACCCGCCTTTGCAGAATGGCCAAGGAAACCCTCCCCAAAGCCTTCCATTCCGATGACAGGTCTCAATATTGCCCCCCAAAGCCTCCCATTGGCGATTATTAATATGCATGCTATAATCATGATGACTGAGCATGGCTCCTGTGTCATCATCTCCCAGGATTTCCCCAACTCCAATGCAATAGGTTGGTATTCTCCTTAGCAACAGGGTTTCCCCACCCACGTTGCAGGGTTAACGCAATTTCAAACCACTTGAAGTGCTCTTTGGCCCTTGGAGTGGTGGTTCTGCAACGGAAGGAACATCTAAACATACTATACTTTCCTCTAGTAACATGGGTGTTCTCCACACATGCCCAGCAAGTCGCTAACCCACGAAAACCAGTAATGCACATTGGTCAAGTGCATACCTGGCATCAGCTTTGGTGACAAGAGCCGTTGGGACTTTCATTAAAACAGAATCCTAGAACAGTTGGAAGAGACTGCATGGGCCATCTAGTCCAGCTCCCTGCCATGCAAGAAAAGCACAATCAAAAGAAGCTCCAACAGATGGCCACCGCAGCCCGTTTGAAAGCTTCAAATGTGATTCAAGACTTGCTTATCCATCAAATTAGTAAAAGATATCCCAAGTTAGATAGACGTCCCTTTAACATCAGTGTTGGTTTAAAGGCAAAACATTTCCCTAAATTACAAACATCTGGTGCACCTTGTGAAAATATGGCTGATTCAAAGTTGTGCCCAAACTTTAATGGGAATGTTTAAATAGCTGAACCCTTTGAAAACTATACATACACTATCAAATCAATGTAGTGACACATTGCATTGAGCCATGGTTTAAAGGCTGAATGCTATGGAATTATGGGAACTGTAGTTTATAACGGCCTTCAGTCTTTACTGCCAGAGTGCTGATGCCTTACCAAACTAGAACCTCCAAGTTACCATAGGATTGAGCCATGGTCTCAACCTACATTCTACAGCTAAGTGATTATGAAGTGGCTAACAGAAGTCTTGAATAAGACCATTTAAGCAATTTCTGGAAACCAGACGCCCCCAAGAGGTGTTCAGCTATACCTCCCAGGAATGCTGGTGAGACAAACATCACTTGTTCTGTCGGGCAATCTGCAATCCTAGTTTAAACAATTTTGACAGGAAAGAATTCTAGAAACTATTGAAATTTAGTATTTGCTAAGCATTCAATTTTTTCAATTAGGCCTATGTTGTCTTCAACCCCTGAACAAAGGGAAAATTGCATCATTTTATAAAAATGCATTCGCGTTTCCCTGGCACTGGGAGATTTTATGCCAAAGAATATTTTTCTACCATTACAGCTATTACTCCATCCACAATTGCATAATTAAGTTCCAGGATGTTTTGGTTACTTAGAAGCCATTTGATTGAAAAAACATAAAACATAAATGAGATAAGCTAATTTGTCAGACCACATTCACGATTCCTCTGAACCAGATTTTACACCAAAATTCAGACCCAAATGGACTCTTCAGCTGTTCCCATAACCCAAGGTATCCTTGATCAGGATTTACTACACTTTTCTGTTGAACTTTTCAGACTGTAGCAAGGACGGAAATGGAACTTGCCCTTAAAAATATTACTCAGGTTTCAGCTGAGCAACACCAGTTATAAGCAAGTCCTTTATTTTTGCACTGCAGCGTAACCAGTAAGGCCATGGAGGCAGACCATAACCAGTTCAAAGGCAGTGCTTGAAAGCCTACTAAAAAAGATCCACGCCAAGGAGGATTATCAAACTTTTATTTACAAGGGCTGGAACTTGAATAATATCAACTATTTATTTACATATAATACAAAAGTGATACATGCCACCAGGTTTTACAGTCCTTCAATATAGTCACCAGCATTGTGTACAATCTGTTTCCAAGGATGTGGAAGTCATAGGACACCTGTTGCAGCGCCTGTTCTGTTGATAGCATTGTCATGCAAAATGATAGGGGCATTCTGCAGGGTTTTTTTTCTCAAGGCTGATCTGAGATGGTGTTCCAAAAATGAGCAGCAATACTGTGCATTGATGGCCTAATGGGGGGGAACAGTATACGTTAGGATAACACCATCACAGTCGTACACGAGAATCACCATAACTTTCACATTACTGGGGTTCTGATGAAATTTCGAACTTTGTGGTGACCGTGAATGACACTATCCGTTTGATTGACATTTCAGTTCTGCCTGGCATGATCTGGCCCAAGACTCACCCACGTAATGATACAACGTAAGAAAGCCTCTCCTTTGCACTGATAGTGTTCCAAATTGGTACAAGCAGCATCATATCATAGCCATTTCTGCATTTTCATCAAATGATGTGGAATCCACCGTGAAGCAATTTTTCTCATGTCCAGGCGCTCCTTCAGAATGTGAAGTACAGTCGTATGTGCAAATCCTGTTTCGGGCCAGCTCACGAATTGTATGGCATCGATCATGGTCTACGAGTGCGGCAACAACATTCACTTCCGCTTCGCTGACACTAGGATGTCCTGGCTGATACATGTCTGCCACATTTTGGCGTTCTTCGTTGAAGGCTTTTACCCACCTTGCCACTGCTCTGTAAGGCAATGCATACTCTCCGCAAGCCTCTTGAAGACCTTGATGACAACTGTCATGCTGTACAACCTATGGCACATTCAATCTTTATCCAACTCCGTTTTCTTGTTTTGAAAACATGACACCACTTACTTTAGGCCGCAAGCTAATACAAGGCTCAGTTCTTTGCGTCACTCTGCATACATGTCTTTTTACTCAGAGGTAAGGTACGAGGGCGGGTCAATAAGTCTGACTTTTTGAATAAAACAGGTTTTTGGATAATTTTTTTTTATTTTTCAACGTAGTCTCCTTTGAGCTCTATACACTTTGTCCAACGTTCCTCCAATTTTTTTATCCCTTCAAAAAAATAAGATTTGTCGAGATCATCAAAATAGGCATTTGTTTTTGAGATAATTTCATTATTGGAGTCAAATCTCTTTCCGCCAAGCCATTTCTTCAGGTTTGGAAACAAGAAATAGTCACTCGGGGCTAAATCCGGAGAATAAGGCGGATGAGGGAGCAATTCATATCCCAATTCATGGATTGTTGCCATGGCAACTGCACATGTGTGCACCCTTGCATTGTCCTGGTGCAAAAGAATTTCTTTCTTGGCCAAATGCGGTCGTTTTTTCTTCAAATCCTCATTAAATCGACCCAATAATTTGGCATAATATTCACCATCGATTGTTTTACCCTTTTGAAGGTAGTCAATATGGATTATACCGCATGCATCCCAAAAAACAGTCGCCATGACTTTATTGGCTGACAAACCCACCTTGGCCTTCTTTGGTGCCAATTCACCCCGAGAAACCCACTGTTTTGACTGCTGTTTGGTCTCTGGTGTGTTGTGGTGGATCCACGTTCCATCCACGGTTACGAAACGGCGCAAAAACTCGTCCATATTGCGGTTGAACAAGGCCAAACACTCCTGCGAAACTGTCACACGATTACGTTTGTGGTCGATTGTGAGCAAACGCGGCACCCATCTTGTGGAAAGCTTTCTCATACGCAAGTGATCATTTAAAATTGAAACCACTGAGCCATGTGAGATGCCTATGGCTTCCACAATCTCTCGCACTTTCAACCTCTGATCGGACAACACCATATCGTGAATTTTTTCAATTGTTTTGGGTGTAGAGACCTCGACTGGGCGTCCAGAACGTTTGGCATCTTCTGTGCTTGTACGGCCACAACGAAAATCAGAATACCACTTTTTTACCATTGAAATTGATGGTGCAGAGTCCCCATAGTATTTATCAAGCTTAGCCTTGGTTTGAGTGATGGTTTTCATAAAAAATAATGCTTAATGAGCACACGAAATTCACTGTTTCCATTTTCTCCTCAAATCACGCTGTAGTCTATCAATTGCTGTCAAACACAAACTAAATGACACAGCTTGTTCAAATTTTGACAGGAGTCAACTGACAGATGCCCGTTGACAGGAGCAGTGTTGCCCTTTCAGTTAAGAGACGGGAAATTCAAAAAGTCAGACTTATTGACCCGCCCTCGTAGATATGTAACTAATGTGTGGTATACACAACATTCTTTGGTTTCGTTGCATGGCGTCTTTACAGCAGTGTTGCCACTATTAAAGTTCCAACCCATATAGAGTACATTTCCACACCAGCCTTCTCAACAGTGATTTAGCCAAGTAGGAAGAGTTGCTTGCAGTGCTTTCCATTCCATGAGATCAAGGCTGAATTTTGCTGTATCTGTAAATAAGTAGAGCAAAATTAGCAGTGCTTACGAGAGCTCCCTTTATCCTATCTGGCAAGAGCAGCTTTCAAGGACACACATATAGATTCCCCCGTTAATTACCACTGGCTGGGTATGAACACAGCTCAGCTCAAAGCAAAATTTTAGCCATTTTAAAGAGCGAATAATTTCAGAACACAAATGGGCAGGAACAACACGAAAGCCTTAGGCTTTATAGCAGAGGATGATCTTTGTTCAAGGCAACACTTGCACCAAGCACAGACCAACTCCCAAGTTTAAGGCCTGTTAATCAACATAGGTTAAGAAAGCTCCAATTCTGAGGATATTTCTCCAACGGGACTAAGACTAGTTCTCCCCATTCATTCAATGACTCCCTGCCACTAGCTTCATACTTTTTGTCATTGTAAGATTTCAAATGGGTTCTAATGCCACCAGCTCCATTTAGCAGCCAGAAGAGTGAAAGGTACAAGAGAAATCAGTACACAGCTGGCACCATCTTGTTAAAGGGCACTGTTTGTGTACTGGAAGAAATATGGCTTGTGTTTTGTGTAATTTGCTAATAAAGGTAAGTGAGCAAAAAGACACCCATGTTACTAGAGGAAAGGCAACTGTAATGGAGAAGAGATGCCATGACATTCTGAAGGCTTCATCTACACTGTAGAATTAACTCAGTTTGGCATCAGTTTAACTGTCATGGTTCAATGGTATGGGATCATGGAGTTAAAGTAGTGTATTTTTACAAATATGTAACCTGCCTGCAACGCGTAACAGCTTCTACTGCTAGCTCAGAAATAAAACCATTACACTGTGCAACTCAAACTGTGGCCCTCCAGCTGTTTGGGCCCCCTTAACTCCCAAAATACCTGTCCACTTAACAAGCTGGCTAGTCTTTCTTGGAGCGGGGAAGACTAAACAGCTAGAGGGCTGCAGTTTGGCCTGTTCTGAACCAATGGCAAATCATGATTTAGAACCTTGATGATGAACCAGTGACATGCATGTCAGAAGTGACACGCGAAGCCATTTGCCACTTCATTAGGCCCCGCCCCCTCCTGGGCAGGAGAATAGGGCTGGCGCAGTCCCAGCAATGGCATTGGGCACATGCTCTCTGCACTGGCTGTCTTCCCCTGCGAACATGGGACCTGGGCATGCGCACTTTCCCAATGCAGGAGGGTGTGCCTCTTGCAGCGATTCAAATGCACGGGGAAAGAGGCCGCCACTAGGGTACTCGCGGAAAGGCGCTGAGGAGGGAGAGGAAGAGGAGGAAGCTCTGTTCTGGGCCCCCGAGCATCGTTGTGAGCCCTTGTTCCGCCTCGGTTGAGGAGGGACGGTGCCAGCTCCTGGATACTGGCCAAAAGGGAAGCACTTCCAAGCTCCTTTTGCGTCTGGTGAGGTAAACTAACCCACATTACAGCAAAGGACGGGGAGGGGGGGGGAGGGAAAAAGTGCAATATAATATGGAAACACTGGTTAAATGGTCTGTACAACCCAAAATATGTATTCACAATGGTATGTATAATGTGGTGCATACAAAAAAGATCAATAAACAAATTCAATATATTATATTGTATAAAATTTAGACAATATATGGAATTTGTTTATTGATATTTTTTTGTATGCATCACATTATACTTACCATTGTGAATATATATTTTGGGTTGTACAGACCAGTTAACCACTGTTTCTATATTATATTGCACTTTTTCCTCCCCCTGTCCTTTGCTGTAATGTGGGTTAGTTTACCTCACCATATATATATATGTATTCAAATATATATTCGTTTGCGAAGAAAAGACAAGATTGTTAGCATTAGCATCTTGCTGTTAGCCATTCTGAGTCCCTCCATGGAGGTAGAGAAGAACGGGATATAGAAGTTTTAAATAAATGAATGAATGAATAAACAGTGCATTTGTGACAACCTCCTAAAATATCATAGTTTCCAGCAGGCATGATTAAACCTCTGGCAAGCACATTCAAGCCCAAGTGAATGGAGGGACATTTCAGAGAGATGCTTAGAAGTCTATACTATGGGATCATGGGAACTGTAAAGAGCAGCAAGGAGAACCACAGTGAATGATCAGGTTCGCACTGGTAATGAGGACAATAATGCAATAGCTGTAGTATCAAAAATAGCATATATAATGGGAAAGGCTAAGTAGCAAAGTGATACAACATAGGTCTACACATTTGAACATATGCAATGCATTATGGCAAGAACATCACTATCAATGAATATGTGGGAATATATGTGACATATGTGAACATACTATGCATTCAAGCATGTGCAACATATCATGGCAGCATCATTAATATCAATATCTACATGCAAGTATATGTAACATATATAACAGTACTATACATTCAAGTATATGGGGTACATCATAGTAAAGCTGTCAGCAACAATAGATACATGCATGTATATGCCACATATAACTGATCCAGCCTTTGCAACCTTAGCAGTGAAGCCATTCGTTACTTCGCCATGATGCTTGTATCCAGCGACGTGCCCAGATGAAGTGTCTTTAAGACACGAAAACGGATAAAGACAAACCCTTTGGCGCCCAAGCCCTCCGTTTGGCATCAGGGCCTGCCCCCCACGCAGTCCCTGAGTGACCCATTGCTCATTTCGAGCCTCATTTTCGCTTGACCCAGGTCGCTGCGACACCTTTACGACACTTTGCGGCTTCTCCGGTCCTTTCCGGCAGGCTCGCCAGGCTAACGCGGAAGTAATCCCGATCCGCTCGCTGCGGCCGCGGCTTGAATTCCCCCGCTCACCGCCTCCACCTCTGAGAACGCGGAGTGAATTTTTGCGTCCTTCGACTTTCCCTGGCACCCATTCTTCAAGTGACCCCTTCAATTCTTTCCCATTCTTCCCCTATTTGAGTCTAATTGCCTTCTGAAGAGCCCACGCGGCTGCATATGGGCCAGGTTTGAACTGACTAAGTTTTCCAACAGATTCCGTTTGCATTGTCCTTCCATATTGTACTATCTTTGTAAATGCATCCTATCTGCTTCACTTCTCACGTTATATGTGGCATATACATGCATGTATCTATTGTTGCTGACAGCTTTACTATGATGTACCCCATATACTTGAGTGTATAGTACTGTTATATATGTTACATATACTTGCATGTAGATATTGATATTAATGATGCTGCCATGATATGTTGCACATGCTTGAATGCATAGTATGTTCACATATGTCACATATATTCCCACATATTCATTGATAGTGATGTTCTTGCCATAATGCATTGCATATGTTCAAATGTGTAGACCTATGTTGTATCACTTTGCTACTTAGCCTTTCCCATTATATATGCTATTTTTGATACTACAGCTATTGCATTATTGTCCTCATTACTAGTGCGAACCTGATCATTCACTGTGGTTCTCCTTGCTGCTCTTTTGTCTTTGTAAGCTCCCCCCTTTTTTGTAGTTTTGGATCATGGGAACTGTAGTCTGCCAAATAGTGCTGGTGTGTCGCCCACTACAACTCCTATGACTGCATAGCAACAAGCCAGGGCGGTGAAAGTGGCGTCAAAGTGAATTCTAGAGTGTAGATGCACGCTAATTCAATGCTGGAGGCTCAGATCCAAGGTCTCCTCATCCGCATCAGAAGTCTAACACGCTGAGAGAATCATCACCGCCACCAGCACTAGGCCTCAGGCTCCCATCAGGCCTCTAGGCCTCAGGCCCGGCCATTCTGGCAGATGGGCACAAATGGCGGCCTTTGCAAAACACTTGGGAAGAAGGCCCCGGGGTCTGGCTTTCCGCTTCCACCCGGGCCTTCCCCGCTCTACCTTCAAGAAAGTTGGCTTCCCTCTCTTTTTTGTACAAAAGCCCATCACAAGACACGGAGAGAACATCCTTACCCGGCAACGTCCGGCAAAAGGACCCGCCAGCGCCGCTGCACGTCTATTTATAGCCTTCCTGACGTCACGGGCTCCGCCCACTTTGGCCAGCAGCCAATCGGCGTGGCGCCGCGCTCCCAGGTGATTTTTTTTTTTCTTCACCGCGCGGAAACTCGACGCTGTAAAGCTCAAAGTTTTGATTTCCGGTATTGCGCGCTGCGATTTCTTAAAGGCGCAGGAGGGTTTAAGGCTTTCCTGCCTTAATGAGTGGATAAGATGCATTGTATTGAGTAGGATTGCTGTAAATCATGAACCCAGTGGATGCAGTTTGACACTGCTTTAACTGCCATCGCTCATGCTATGGGATCCTGTGATTTGCAGCTTGGTGAGGCACCACTCCCTTTTTTGGTGGCAGAGAAGGCTAAGGACCTTGTAGAACTACAGATCCCGCGATCCCACAGCTTTGAGCCATGACTGTTAAGAGTGGTACCAGGCTGCACTCATCCTATGGCAATAAGCCATATCTCTCTCGGCATTACTTCGCGAACGAAGATTCTTTACAAAGGACTCATCCCACGCTTTTTACAAGTGCGTTGATTACTAAAAAGGCCAACCTGAGATAGGCAAGTCCGGTTGCAAAAAGCACAGCAGAAAGTCTCCTTGGGTGATGTTGTTTCCAAGTTGCGGTTCTTTCTGCGTTGCCGTTTCTCTTCGAGACCCGTTCGGCGTGTCTTCTCGAAAGAGGCCACAGCATTGTGGATAGTGTGTCTCCATGCCTCCCGATGTGAGGCCAGGGTAGACCATTGTTGGCGATCAATCTAGCCGAGCCTGAGATGTTGTTTCAGGGAGTCCTTATATCTCTTTTTGGGCGCCTCTCTTGCACTGACCCGTGGCGAGTTCACCGTAGAGTAGTATCTTTGGGAGGCGGTGGTCCTCCATCCTAGAGACGTGCCCTGCCCAGCGCAGCTGTGTTCTCTATAGCAGTGTTTCCCAACCTTTTTTGAGCCGCGGCACACTTTTAACATTAAAAAAAATCCGGGGGCACACCACCAACCAAAATGACACAAAATACACTCTATCACAGTAAAGAATGGCTGGGGCAGTGTTTCTCAACCAGTGTGCCGTGGCACACTAGTGTGCCGTGAGCGCTCATCAGGTGTGCCGTGGGAAATTGAGAGTTCAATATGCCAAGTTTGGTTCAATTTCATTGTTGCAAGAGTTCAGGATGCTCTTTGGTTGTGTGTTAACTATAAATCCCAGAAACTGTAACTCCCAAATGTCAAGGTCTATTTTCCCCAAACTCCGTCTGTGTTCACATTTGGGCATATTGAGTATTCATGCCAAGTTTGGTCCTGATCCAACATTGTTTGAGTCCACAGTGCTCTCTGGATATAGGTGAACTACAACTCCAAAACTCAAGGTCAATGCCCACCAAACTGTTATAGTATTTTCTCTTGGTTATGGTAGTTCTGTGTGGGAAGTTTGATTCCATTCCATCATTGGTGGAGTTCAGAGTGCTCTTTGATTGCGGGAGAACTATAACTCCCAGCTGTTGAGCAAGACCTTCGTATGTGTCTTTCTGCCATTCCTGCCAGGATATCTATGTTGTGTTCATCGAAACAGGCCCAGGTTTCACACTGAGTGTATAAATACATTTAGAAACATATTAACTATATGTATGACTGTGTTAGAGTGTCATTTTGTGTCATTTTGGTTGGTGGTGTGCCCCAGGATTTCGTAAATGTAAAAAATGTGCCGCGGCTCAAAAAAGGTTGGGAAACACTGGGCTGGGGAATGGTGGCCTGCTGGGAGCAGCTGCTGGGAGTGCCGAAGCCGGGGGAGGGGGAGGAGCCAGGCCGTGCCATGCCCCGCCCCTCCCCCTGGCTTCAGCTCTCCCACAGCTTCTCCAGTTTTGAGGGGGCAGTGCGAGCGAGGGGCGAGAGTCATGGCCCCTACCCCCGGCGCCGATCTCCGCCTTGACTCCCGCCCCTCGCTCGCTGAAGCCGCATGGAGGAGGAGGAGCATGAGCGGTGGACAGGCTTCAGTGGGCGGGGCTCCTCCGCGCGGCTTCAGCGAGCGAGGGGCAAGAGTCATGGCAGGAGTCATGGTGGATTGGAGGCTGGCTGGGGAAACGGCCGAAGGAGGCGGCACCCCGGCCCCTTCTTCTCTTTCTTGGCTGCCGCCCGGCCCTTCCTCCTCCTCCCCCAAGCAGCAGGAGTTCGGCAGGAGGAGGGGGGAAGGAAGGGGGGCCGAGAGCTTTTCTCGCGGCACAGCAGGAGGTCCGTCGCAGCACACTACTGTGCCGCGTCACAGCGGTTGGGAAACACTGCTCTATAGCATGGCTTCAATGTTGGTGATCCCTGCCTGCTCAAGGACAGCAACATTCGTCACATAGTCGGTCCCGTGTATATTTAGGATTGTACAAAGACACAATCCTATAAGCCATATACAATGGTTTCAAATCCATCTCTTTATATAAGGCAGTGGTTCTCAACCTGTGGGTCCCCAGGTGTTTTGGACTACAACTCCCAGAAATCCCAGCCAGTTTAGCAGCTCTTTCTGGGAGTTGAAGACCAAAACATCTGGGCATTTTATTTTATCCTGTTAATCAGACGCTTGTCATTTTGTGATTTGGGGGGTTGGTTTTGACTTTCATTTTATGCATATTTATTTAACCCATTCATTTATTAATTTGATTCATTCAGAATGTTTTGTTTATCTTTAGTTTTGTTTAGCATTTCGAAAACATGTGAATGTGAGTAGATCAATAGGTACCGCTCCAGCAGGAAGGTAATAGCACTCTATGCAGTCATGCTGGCCACATGACCTTGGAGGTGTCTACGGACAACGGCAACTCTTCGGCTTAGAAATGGAGATAAGCACCAACCCCCAGAGTCGGACACAACTGGACTTAGTGTCAGGGGAAAACCTTTCCCTTTACCTATGTTTATCTTGACACTTTAGTATGATTTTTATTGATTTTCCTCTGTTTTATGAACTGGTTTTAATTCATTGTTGTATTCTTTTCATTGTAAACATTTTTAATTGAATGCTGCATATACTTTATAAATATATTGTATTTGTGAACAATGATTAGTCTCTCTCTGGCATTACTTCGCAAATGAAGATTCTTAGGAAGGACTCATCCCATGCTTTCTACAAGTACGTTGATGACTAAGGAGGTTGGATGTGTCCTTCGAGCATGTGCAATGGACCTTGCTGGTGGAGCACAGTGTGCACAGAATTGGCCGCACCCTTTAAACCAAAGGTTCATCTGCTGGGGCCTAGCAAGCTTGGACGGTGGCAGCAAGGTCCTTAGGTCGTAGGTTTGATTTGAGTTTCCTTCTCTAGATGGTGGACCTTACAGGGTTAGATAAGCACCATCTGCCCGGGTTTGACATTAGAGTTTTCCTTCTCCTAGGATGGTTGCCAAAAGGCTAGAGAGCCCATCCTGCCCATTGACGCTCTTTGTCAGACCCTTCAGTTGTGACCTGTCTGGCATGCGAGACCCTACCGGTGACTATTATGCCATCGCCAGCATAGCTCACAACTTCATTAGGGTACGCAAGCCTCTCCCCCATAACAAGGGGGCGCCAACGGAGAGGGCAATGATTAGTATTTTACAGCTAATGATGCTTAGGCTGCATTAGGTAGCTATTAACTTTTAACTGCGAATTTGTTTTAATGGTTTTTAACTGGTAATATTTTTGTACCATTTATATTTAATCCTGTTCTATTGTTCATATATTTTTATATTTTAAATGGTTACTTTAAGCCTTTCAGGGGAGATAAAGTGAGGTATACACATAATAATAATAATAATAATAATAATAATAATAATACACTGTCAACTTAATTCAGCTCGATACCACTAAAACTTTGAGTATGTTTTGATGGATTTTAACTGTAAATGTTTTAGTGCTGTTTGTGTTTAATTCTGTTTTAATGTTTGTATATTTGTATATTTCAAACTATACTAATGCTTTATGTCAAGCTGCTTTGAGTCTCCTTTAGGGAGATAAAACAAGGTATACATAAATATGATGATGATGTTGCAATGCCAGGTGACAGCATAATTCGCGAGAAGCAACTGGAAAAACTGGCACAATACAAGGATTTAAAGATCGAACTGCAAAGACTCTGGCACAAGCCAGTAAAGGTGGTCCCAGTGGTGATTGGCACATAGGGTGCAGTGACTGAAGACCTTGGCCAGCACTTTAAAACAATTAGTGCTGAGAAAATTACCATCTATCAGCTGCAAAAGGCCACTCTATTTGGATCTGCACGCATTATTCAATACATCACATAGTCCTAGACATATGGGAAGTGTCAGACACATGATCCAATACAAAAGGCAGCATAGTGATCTTGTTCACTGTGTACTATTCTTGTGTATCGAATAATAATAATCTTTCCTAGATCAGTTCTGTGTAATTGTGGGAGTTGCATTTGCCGAAGAATGTTGCTGCCTGGCCAGACTACAACTCCAATCATTCCATAGCATTGAGCCATGGCATTTAAAGTGGCGTCAGTCTACAGAACCTGTGTTCACATTTGGATATATTGAGTTTTTGCGCCAAGTTTGATCCAGATCTATCATTATTTGAGTCCTCTGGATGTAGGTGAACTACAACACCCAAACTCAAGGTCAATGTCCACCAAAACCTATCCAGTATTTTCTGTTGGTCATGGGAATTCTGTGTGCCAAGTTTGGTTCAACTCCATCGTTGGTAGAGTTCAGAATGCTCTTTGATTGTAGGTGAACTATACATCCCAGAAACTACACCTCCCAAATGACAAAATCACCCCCTGCAACCCCACCAGTATTCAAATTTGGGTGTATCGGGTAATTGTGCAAAATGTGGTCCGATGAATGAAAATACATTTTACATGATGATTCATAACAGTAGTAAAATTACAGTTATGAAGTAGCAACGAAAATAATTTTATGGTTGGGGGTCGCCACAACATGAGGAACTGTATTAAGGGGTCGTGGCATTGGGAAGGTTGAGAAACACTGGTCTACAGTGTGGACTGCATCCTTATAGTAGAATCATTGAATCAGAGAAATTTACTTATCTGTTGCCTTTTAGCATTTGGATCAGTCTACTCATGTCCTTTGGCTCCTAATAACCATGTTTGAATTGCCAGCATGTCTTTGATGTGTTTATCCACCGGATGGCACTAAATGTTCATTTTAAAAGAACTATTTACAAGGTAGAATTTGGACAGCCTTTCTCATGCCTTTTTCAGAATCCTGTTTCTGAATCCAGGTTGTCTGCTTTATATGAGTCTGCACTGCCGTATAACTGGATTATACGGCGGTGTAGACTCATATAATACAATTCAAAGCAGATCACCTGGATTCAGAAACAGGATTATATGACAGTGTAGATCCAGCAATAGTACAATGCAGAAACAACTGATACGTTTGTGTCATGGCTCTTAAAGAACCCTCCAAACTTACATCCTATTGAATTTACAGAAGTCTCAACGGTACCAATTAACCTTGCAGTGAGACAGTATGTTTCCAAAGTGAACCCAATGAAGCTTACCCCTAGGTATGTAAATTTTTAACCCTTTGATGTCGTCATATGAATATTTACAATTTGATCCTACATAGGTTTTATTTGGAAGCAAGTCCTACTGTATCCGGACTTAATCTCTAGCAAATACAGGCAGTCCCCAAGTTATGAACAAAATAGGTTCTGTAGGAACTATATGATTGGACAATGTTTTTAACAGGAGACCCTAATGTTAATGTTTTATTGATTTTGTTATGGTTTTATTATCCGATTGTTTTTATTGTATTGAAATTGTATTTATGGTCATGGAACCAATTGTGAACCGCTCCGAGTCGCCTGTGGGCTGAGAGGGACTCTATATAAATATAGTAAGTAAATAAATAAATAGCGAGAAAGCTTCAGTTGAAACCGCTTTTCCCCATGATAAATCTTTCAGGAGTAAATTTCCCTTCCTGGGGGTAGACTTTTCTTACTTTCTATTGTCTCACCTCTGTTCTTAACTAGGAGTTGTATGTAAGTTGGAGATTGGCTGTGTGCATAAGGTTCAATCCTTACTCAGAAGTAAGACCTCTTTTAGTTCAACTCAGATTATTTATTTTTTGAAAATATTTTTAAAAACATAAACGAATAAATGAAATAAGAAATAGAAAACAACAATGTGTTGCCGTTTTCCAAGCCTTCTTTGCCAAAGAGTGCTGGGGCCTCAATGAACTACACCTCTCCAGGTTCCATAGTATTCAGCTGTGGTAATTAAAGTGGTGTCAAACTGCATTAATTCTACTGTGCAGCCCCCCGCCCCAAACATCTGAAATAGTAGCACATTTGTACCCTATGTTTGGTAAAATTTTTTTATAATGGTGTGTTTTGATGTACAGTATGTATTTTATGTTAATATGTTTTGACTTTGTTGTACTCCGCCTTAAATTAGGATAGACAGGTTACAAATCAAATGTGTTATTATTGTTGAAGGCTTTCACGGCCAGAATCACTGGAGTGTTGTGTGGATTTTGGGCTGTATGGCCATATTTTAGCAACATTTTCTCCTGACGTTCCACCTGCATCTGCGGCTGGCATCTTCAGATCCTCTTTTGCAGCCTCCCATTCTTGCCAGTACCTCATTCTTTGCTGTGAGTTGTGTCCTTTCAGCTGCATAAGGGAGCCCCCGATGGTACAGTGGGTTAAACCCTTGTACCGGCAGAACTGAAGTCCGACAGGTTTCAGGCTCAAATCCGGGGACAGCGTGGATGAGATCCCTCTATCAGCTCCAGCTCCTCATGTGGGGATATGAAAGAAATCTCCCACAAGATGGTAAAACATCAAAACATTCGAGCGTCCCCTGGTCAACATCCTTGCAGACGGCCAATTCTCTCACACCAGAAGTGACTTGAAGTTTCTCAAGCCGTTCCTGACACGAAAAAAGCTGCATAAGATTGTACTATGCCTCTGATATTCATAAATAAAGGGACTGGGTTTGAACCGAACACCATTTCCATCTCAAACTCACAAAAAATAGCAAGAACAATTGAAAGTATAAAGTCATAGAGATGGAAGAGACCTTGTTGGCCATCCAGTCCAATCCCTTGCCAAGAAGCAGAAAAGTCATAATCAAAGCAACTGCAACAGATGGCCATCCAACCTCTGTTTAAAAGCCTCCAAAGATTGAGCCTAATAAAGTAAAAGGAATATACAGCTATATACCATTCAAAACACACACAGACCATCTTGGAAGACTGGGAAAAGTCACCGGAATTTTTTTTTCTGCAGCAGAGTTCCAATGTTTTCATTATATTTGCACACAGAGTCTTTGAACTAGCAAACAGTTAATGGAAATGCATGGTTTCTCTCTTTATTTCAGCACATACACACATAGGCACAAAAGGGTCAGGGTGACTTTCTCTCTCCCAAAAGGCTGGCCAATGTGCAAAGCAAATATAATTCTGGATGAACTTGGTCTGCAAGTTGCAACTGCCAGAGAAGTCGGGAGACAGGCTTTTGCCGCATATTTTTGAAATGTGCTGCAAGAACGATCTTTCTGATATTTTTGAAGTATGCACACAGGGCCTCCAACTTGTAATTTCATTCTGCTGCAAGAAGAATTCTGCACAGCTCTCACATTTGCCACCTGGTCAGTTTTAATGCTAGCCTCAATTTAGGGCCCTTCCACACAGCCCAATATCCCAGAATATCAAGGCAGAAAATCCCACATCTGCTTTGAACTGGGTTATCTGAGCCCACACTCAGATAACGTGGGATTTTCTGCCTTGATATTCTGGGATATAGGGCTGTGTGGAAGGGCCCTTAATCCCACTTCTAAGGCCCCTTCCACACAGTTGAATAAAATCCCACATTTGCTTTGAACTGGATTATATTGCAGTGTGGACTCCAATAACCCAGTTCAAAGCAGATATTGTGGATTGTCTGCCTTGATATTCTGCGTTATATGGCTGTGTGAAAGGGCCCCTAGAGCTGTGTTTCTCAACCTGGGGGTTGGGACCCCTAGGGGCAGGCATGTAGCCGGGGGGGCTTAGGGGGCTTCAGCCCCCCCCCTGAAATTCTCAGGGTGGTCCGCGAGAAGGCCTTACTGGTACATTATTCAAACTGTTATGTTTATTCATATCATGATCTGATCACCATGCTCATTATATCCCACATTAATGGGGTTATTGGGATAACAATACAAAAGGTTTGCTAGGGCTCACTCAGTCTTAGCCCCGAATCAAACTCAGCCCCTCCCGAATCAAAATCCTGGCTACGGCCCTGCCTGGGGGGGTTGCAAGGGGGTGTCGGGGGGTTCGCCAAAGACCATCAGAAAACATCATCATCAGTTTATTATTTGTTAATCGCCCTCCATCCAAGATGCTCCGGGCGATTTACATAAAAGGATAAAAACATTGAAACATTCAGATATTAAAATCAGAAATTATAGATCAAAGGCTCTGCTAAAAAGCTAGGTCTTAAGTGCTTGCGTAAAAGACCGTAAATCACACATGGCTCTCAAGTATGGAGGCAAAGAGTTCCATAGGACAGGGGCAGAGACAGAAAAGGCCCTGCGTTTCGTACTTTCAAGATGCACTTCTCCGGGATCTGGAACATATAGGTTTCGTTGGGAGGAACGTGGCGACCACATGATGAAAGGGGGAGAGGCGGTCTCTAAGGTACGTTGGCCCCCGGCCATACAAGGCTTTGAAGGTCAAAGCCAGCCTCTTGTACAGGGCCGGTGCTCAGTTGGGAGCTAATGAAGAGGTTGCAGAGTTGGTGTAATATGGCATTTTATGGATGTTTTTGCAAGTAACCTCACTGCCGCATTCTGAATGATACAAATCTTTCGGGTCGCTGATAATGGAAGGCCAGCGTACAGAGCATTGCAATAGTCCAGCCTGGATGTAACTGTAGCATGGATGACTGTTGCCAAGGCCTCTCCTGAAAGGTATGGTGCTATTTGCCTTGTTTGACGAAGATGGGAAAAGGCCTGTTTGTTGACAGCAGCGATCTGAACCTCCATAGTCAGCTGTGGGTCCAAGTCAACACCCAAACTCTTGACAGTAGAGGATGGAGATAGAGGTGCACCGTCAAAAGTGGGTAGCGGCTGCATCATTCCTACCAGGCGGCCAGGCCACAAGATCTCAGTCTTGGCTGGGTTCACCTTCAGTCTGCTAGCACGCAGTCAGTTTGACACAGCCTCGAGACACAAGATGAAGTTGTCCGGTACTGAGGTTGCTCCAGGCTCTAAACTAGCTGGGTGTCGTCCGCATATTGGTAGCTTTCCAGACTGAAACTCCGTACCAAGCTGGCAAGTGGTCTAACAAAGATGTTAAAGACAGTATTTTATGTTGGTCGTGCAGGTTCAGTGTGGGAAGTTTGGCCCAATTCTATCGGTAGGGTTCATAATGCTCTTTGGTTGTAGGAGAACTAGAAATCCCAGCTGCTACAACTCCCAAATGTCAAGGTCTATTTTCCTCAAACTCCACCAGGGTCCACATTTGGGTATATTGAATATTCATGCCAAGTTTGGTCCAGCTCCATCATTGAGTCTCTGGATGTAGGCAAACTACAACTCCAAAACCCAAGGTCAAGGCCCACCAAACCCTTCTAGAATTTTCTGTTGGTCATGGGAGTCCTGTGTGCCAAGTTTGGTTCAATTCCATCGTTGGTGGGGTTCAGAATGATCTTTGATTGTAGGTGAACTATAAATCCCAGGAACTTAAAAACTCCCAAAGGACAAAATCAACCCCGCTACTATTCAAATTTCGGTGCATCGGGTATTCGTGCCAAATTTGGTCCAGCGAATGAAAATACATTCTGTAGATCAGATATTTGCATCATTTATTTATTTATTTATTGTATTTATTTATTTACTGTATTTCTAAACCGCCCTTCTCAACCCCCAAGGGGGGACATGACTCAGGGCGGTTTACAAGGCACAATTAGATGCTGGCAACAATACACATTATAAAACACTAATACAACAAGATTAAAACATCAACATTAAAACATTAGCTATCCAGTTCATTTAAAATTCTATCTATACAATGCACATTCAAATAATCAATCAATGGCGGAAGCCATGTTTCATGTCCGTCGTTAAAACAGTCCGTTCCAAATAAAGTGCTGCAGTTACTGTGCGAAGGCCTGGTCCCACAACTACGATTTTACTTTCTTCCTGAAAGCTAGGAGGGATGGGGTCGATCGTATTTCACTTGGAAGCGCATTCCACAGGTGGGGGGCCACAGCCGAGAAGGCCCTGTCTCCCGTCCCCGCCAGCCGCAGTTGAGTTGCTGGCGGAAGCGAGAGCAGGGCCTCCCCGGATTATCTTAAGCTACGAGGTGGGACGCAGCGGCAGATGCGTTTGGACAAGTAAACTGGGCCAGAACCGTATAGAGCTTTAAAGGTCAAAACCAGCACTCTGAATACGATTCATAACAGTAGCCAAATGACAGTTATGAAGTAGTAACTGAAATAATGTTATGGTTGGGGGGTCACCACGACATAAGGAACTGTATTAAGGGGTCGCAGCATTAGTAAGATTGAGAGACACAGAAACATCACCCCCTACTCCCCCTACTAGCAGGCTGGGGCAACCTTAGGCCCTCCCTCCAGGTCAGTGGTTCTCAACCCGTGAGTCCCCAGGTGTTTTGGCCTACAATTTATTTAATTATTTAATTATTTATTGTATTTGTACCCCATAGCTTCTCACCCCCGCAGAGGGACTCAGCACGGCTTACATTTGCAACACTACAGGCCGTACCACCACAACACAATATAAAAATACACCATATAATCAACATCATTAAAAAGCATTAAAAACACTACATTAAAAACCACTACATTCAACAATAATTAATTAAAGCCATCAAGCGGAACACATTGTCAGTCCAGTCAAGTCCAAAGTGTCAATTCAGTCAAATCCAAAGGTACAGTTTACACTTGCTGCCCAAAGGCCTGGTCCCAGAACCACAACTTTAGCTTTTTTCTAAAAGCCAGGAGAGATTGAGTCGATCTGATTTCGTTTGGGAGTGCGTTCCATAGGCGAGGGGCCACCGCTGAGAAGGCCCTGTCTCTCGTCCCCACCAGCTGCATTTGCGATGCTGGCGGGAGCGAGAGCAGGGCCTCCCCAGATGATCTTAGACTGCGAGATGGGACGTAGAGGCAGATGCGTTCGGACAAGTAAGCTGGGCCAGAACCGTTTAGAGCTTTATAGGTCAAAACCAGCACTTTGAATTGAGCTCGGAGATGGACAGACAACCAGTGGAGCTGACACAACAGGAGGGTGGTATGCTCCCTGTATGACGCCCCAGTTAGCATTCTGGCTGCCGCCCATTGGACCAACCGAAGTTTCCGAACCGTCTTCAAAGGCAGCCCCACATAGAGTGCGTTGCAGTAGTCTATTCGGGATGTAACCAAAGCATGGACCACCGTGGCCAACTCAAGACTTATTTATTATTGTTTATTTAAAACTTTTATACCCCGGCCTTCTCACCTCCAAAGAGGGACTCAGACCGGCAAACAGCAAGTATTCAATGCTAACATTTAAAATCTAAAAACATCATAAATTTATAATGAAATTTACAATACAATAAATACATTTTAAAAGCCTTTCACCAAAGTAAAATCAAGTCCAACTTAATCCATATATTCGCGATCTCCTCCTTCATTCTGCAAAGGCCTCATTGCACAGCCACGTTTTCACCCACTTCCTAAAAATCAGGAGGGAGGGGACAAATCTAATTTCATTTGAGAGGGAATTCCACAGCTGGGGAGCCACCACAGAAAAGGCCCTGTCCCTCGTCTCCACCAGATGCGCCTGCGAAGGTGGTGCGACCGAGAGCAGGGCCTCTCCAGACGATCTTAGCACTCTTGACGGTTCATAGGGGAGAATACGTTCGGACAGGTAAACTGGGCCAGAACCGTATAGGGTTTTGTAGGTCAACACCAGCACTTTGAATTGTGCTTGGAAGCTAATTGGCAGCCAGTGGAGCTGGCGCAACAGGGGAGTTGTGCGCTCCCTGTGTCCTGCTCCCATTAGTAGTCTGGCTGCTGCGCGCTGGACTAATTGCAGCTTCCGGGCAGTCTTCATAGGCAACCCCACGTAGAGAGCGTTGCAGTAGTCTATACGGCAGTGTTTCCCAACCAGTGTGCCGTGGCACACTAGTGTGCCGTGAGCGATCATCAGGTGTGCTGTGGGAAACTGGAACCTCCAATACCCTTTCTTCCCCCTCCTGTCGAACACTTTTTCTTCTGCGGGAGGGGGGAGGCGCTACTGCGCAGACTCGCCCCACGTCTTCCTCCCTCCCCTCCACAGTGCTCTCTGGATATAGGTGAACTACAACTCCAAAACTCAAGGTCAATGCCCAGCAAACTCTTATAGTATTTTTTCTTGGTTATGGTAGTTCTGTGTGGGAAGTTTGATTCCATTCCATCATTGGTGGAGTTCAGAATGCTCTTTGATTGTGGGTGAACTATAACTCCCAGCTGTTGAGCAAGACCTTCGTGTGTGTCTTTCTGCCATTCCTGCCAGGATATCTATGTTGTGTTCATCGAAACAGGCCCAGGTTTCACACTGAGTGTATAAATACATTATAACATATCTATTATATAAAGGAGGTTCCGTCATGGAACGACCGTCCTAGGCAGAGAAACCTTACAAGGCAGAGACACCAAACTTGGCAACAAAAATAGGCCTCAGGCAAGGTAGGTTTTTAGCAAAGAAACTTTCCCCCACAAAACCTAGAAGGCCCCCAAAACAATGATACAAAAAAACTACATTTCCCAGCGTCCTCTGCGGCCGCCAGCCAATCTCCCAGCCTCCACATTCTGACAACATGATTGGTTGCCAGTGAGGGAGTATTTGCATAACGCCTCTATTGGCCAGCCAACATTAACATTCCGACCCTCTAAACCAGTGTTTCCCAACCTTTTTTGAGCCGCGGCACACTTTTAACATTAAAAAAATCCGGGAGCACACCACCAACCAAAATGACACAAAATGACACTCTAACACAGTAAAGAACGGCTGGGGGTTGGTGGCCTGCTGGGAGCAGCTGCTGGAAGTGCCAAAGCTGGGGAGGGGATGGAGCCAGGCTGTGCCATGCCCCGCCCCTACCCCTGGCTTCACCTCTCCCAGCAGCTGCTCCAGCCTTGAGGGGGCAGTGCCAAGCCAGCGGTGCCAGAGCCAGCACAATGCTGGCTTGGCACTGTCCCTCAAGGCTGGAGCAGCTGCTGGGAGTGCCGGGCCGGGGGAGGGGGCAGAGCCAGGCCACACCATGCCCGCCCCTCCCCAGCTTCAGCTCTCCTATAGAGGAGGAGCATGAGCGGTGGACGGGCTTCAGTGGGCGGGGCTCCTCCTCCACACGGCTTCAGCGAGCGAGGGGCGAGAGTCATGGCGGGAGTCATGGCGGATTGGAGGCTGGCTGGGGAAATGGCCGAAGGAGGCGCTGCCCCGGCCCCTTCTTCTTTTTCTTCGCCACTGCCCGGCCCTTCCTCCCCCCCCCAAGCAGCAGGAGTTCGGCAGGAGGGGGGGAGGAAGGGGGCAGAGAGCTTTTCTCGCGGCACAGCAGGAGGTCCGTCACGGCACACTAGTGTGCCACGGCACACTGGTTGAGAAAGATTGCTCTAAACTGTCAGAGGAGGATAAGGCAAAGGCCTGAGGCAGTTGCCAACACGAACACCCAATTCACTTCCCACAGAAAATTTAAACCCCTACAAATCACAGACCACGCCCAAAATTGACAGTAAGGCTTCAGTAACATGATTTTCCTGACTAGGCCTCACTTAATGGGATGCTGTTTAAGCTCCGAATTGACAGTAAGGCTTAATTAACTTAATTTTCCCGACTAGGCCTCAGCTCATGGGACATTGTGTATGGCCTGAATTTACAGTAACCTACCTTGGCACACAGAGCCCCTATGACCCACGCTACATTCTACTACAGTTTGGAGGAGGGTGGACCATGGATGATGGGATTTGATGTACCTCCATGGACTATGGGATTTGTAGTACTTTCAAACCCTTCATTCCCACAGACCACTGTGGCCCAGAACCAAGACCGATAAAGACCCAACTTGGCACACAGTGCCCCCATGACCCACACTCCATCCAAATGCAGTTTAGAGGAGGGCACACCGTGGATGATGGGATTTCAAGTACCTCCACTCACTTCCAAAGTTAACTTCCAAGCATCAACCTCTACATCAGGGATGCTCAGAATGGTGATCGTGATCACCAGGGTGATCTTCGGGCCTCATCCTGGTGATCTTCAGGCCCCTGACCAGGTTTTTTGCTGTTGGTCCTCTTCACGCACCCCTGCACGCTGCAAAGAAGTCCTCCGTTGTTGCTCCTCCCCGCTCCTTGCTCGTGCGCCGCCTCCAAAAGCTCCAGAGTCTAAGAGGCAGAATGGGCCCCCCTCATTTGGATTCCTCCTCCTCCCTCCATCCTTCTCCAGCCACTCAGAGTCGTAGGAGACCAAAGGGGGCGGGCCTGGATGACACGATGCATGGCTGGCCCCGCGCGCATGCGCAGAAGCACCCATTCTGCCTCTCGGACTTTTCGTGAGCTCTTGGAGGCGGCACGCATGCTGGCGGCGTGGAAATAGGAGCAACGACAGAGGAGAAGAAGGAGGACGCTTTGGGGTCATTTCCTTACCGCATCTCAAAGGTCGGTCTTTTTACTTTGGGGTGGGTGCTTGATTGTTCTGTGGCATGTCTCTTTATTTTTAATGTTTAAAAATGGCCTTTTAGCTCCAAAGCCTCTCTGCTTGCTTTGTTCCTTGAGTAATATATGTTGGGGAATATGGAAATGTGGGAGAAATGGGGTGGTTGGATGTATTTTTGCATGCCCCTTTGTTTACCTTGCTATTAAATGGCCTTGCAGTTCAACAGCCTCTCTTCTTACTTTCTGGCTGATAATATGTGTGGTAATATGGCAGTGTTGGAGAAATGGGGTGGTTGGATGTATTTTAATGCTCTGTTTTATATTGTTATTAAATTGAAATGTTGATGTTTTATAACTTCATTTTATGTAAACTGCCCCGAGCCTGCTGGAAGGAGCGGTACATAAAAATGAATAATAAATATAAATAAATAAGAAAATAGTTATACGTTTTACATTTCTGGGCGGGTGATCTTTGGGACTTGGTTTTTTAATCAGTAGCTCCCATGCTGAAAAAGTGTGAGCACCCCTGCTCTACATCAACACAGTAGACGGAAAGACAAAAAACATTGTATATCCACAAACTATGCAGAACGCCAGCAACACAACACACCGACAACTCCACAGGACTCCAACATCCCACCCACCAGAACAACCCACAACGACACAGCCAGGGCCCCACCAAGACCATAAGTAACATCAATTCCAACCCTTACATACTCAGACTTTCTCGCATCTCCTAAATAGGGCACAGCAACGCGTGCCGGGTACAGCTAGTTAACTATATGTATTACTGTGTTAGTGTGTCATTTTGGTTGGTGGTGTGCCCCAGGATTTGGTAAACGTAAAAAATGTGCCGCGGCTCAAAAAAAGGTTGAAAAACACTGCTTTGCGGGATGTAACCAGAGCGTAGACCACCGTGGCCTAGTCAGACTTCCCAACTCCCAGATATCCCAGCCTGTTTGCCAGCTGTTAGGGGTTTCTGGGAGTAGAAGGCCAAAACATCTGGGGACGCACAGGTTGGGAACCATTGCTCCAGGTGTTTTGGACTTCAACTCCACAATTCCTCACAGCCTACCGGCTGTGAGGAATTGTGGGAGTTGAAGTCCAAAACACCTGGAGGGAGGGCGGGCCCAAGTGTGCCCAGGCCTGGCTGAGGCTGCCTTTGATGTGCCAAGTGTTGTGGAGAAGGCCAAGGGGCAGGCTGGAGGCGGGCCTGCCTGCCCAGTGCCGGCCTTCCTCCCCTCTTCCTTCCTCTCAGAGGAGGCTGAGGCGGAGACTAGTCTGGGCGGAGGAGGAGGAGGAGGAAGGGCTCTCCCTCCCTCCTCAGCGCCACCAGGGAAGCCAGCCAGCCAGCCAGAGAGAGGGCGAGGGGACGAGGGGACGAGCGCCCTGCCGGCCGGGCCGTGGGGGGCGGAGGCGCTGGGCCCAGCGCGCGGTCTTCCTGAGGGAGCCATGGAGCCTCGCCCTCTCCTTCGCCTCAGGCCGGCCTGGCTCCTGCTCTGCCTCCTGCTCTGGATGCCAGGGGCCCCGGTGGGTAAGGGGAAGAAGCGGGAAGGGAAGCCAGTGGGCTCTCCTCAGGCCTTCTGTGAGGCAGGAGGAGGCCGGGAAGTTGGAGTGCGGCCTCAACACACACCCACAAATGGCAGGGGTGCCTCTACACTGTGGAATTAACGCAGTTTGGCCCCACATGAACTGCCCTGGCTCAATGCTGTCGAACCACAGAGAGCCGTAGCTTTACAAAGCTGCCTCTGCCAAAACAGTGTTGGTACTGGTTCCATAGTTTGAGGGGCCACCACTGAGAAGGCCCTGTCTCTCGTCCCTACCAGTTGCGCCTGCGAAGGAGGCGAGACCGATAGCAGGACCTCCCCAGCAGATCTTAGCTTCCGGGCTGGTTCATAGGGGGAGATACGTATGTTTGGACAGGTAAGCTGGGTCAGAACTGTTTAGGGCAGGGGTGCTCATTAGGTAGATCGCGATCTACTGGCAGATCTCATAGGGCGTCCTGGTAGATCGCAGGCAGGGCAAGAGGAAGGCTCAGTTCCACCCCGCAGGCTCCCAACGCCGCCCAGGTGCAGAAGGAGGTTGGACTAGATGGCCCTTGGAGGTCTCCTCCTATTCTAGGAACCCATTGTTGTTATTATTATTATCAGAGGCTGAATGGCCATCTGTGAGGAATGCTTTGATTGTGTTTTTCCCTTATGGCAGAAGGAGGTTGGACTGGATGGCCCTTGGAGGTCTCCTCCTATTCTAGGAACCCATTGTTGTTATTATTATTATTATCA
Organism: Anolis apletophallus; assembly: GCA_030556195.1. Taxonomy (NCBI): domain Eukaryota; kingdom Metazoa; phylum Chordata; class Lepidosauria; order Squamata; family Anolidae; genus Anolis; species Anolis apletophallus. Next base: position 160,489,348 of record JARBWK010000001.1, on the reverse strand, counting down.
GAGGCTGAATGGCCATCTGTGAGGAATGCTTTGATTGTGTTTTTCCCTTATGGCAGAAGGAGGTTGGACTGGATGGCCCTTGGAGGTCTCCTCCTATTCTAGGAACCCATTGTTATTATTATTATTATTATTATTATTATCAGAGGCTGAATGGCCATCTGTGAGGAATGCTTTGATTGTGTTTTTCCCTTATGGCAGAAGGAGGTTGACTGGATGGCCCTTTGAGGTCTCCTCCTATTCTAGGAACCCGTTGTTATTATTATTATCAGAGGCTGAATGGCCATCTGTGAGGAATGCTTTGATTGTGTTTTTCCCTTATGGCAGAAGGAGGTTGGGCTGGATGGCCCTTGGAGGTCAACCTTCTACTCTAGGAAACTGTTATGTTGTTGTTACTATTATTATCATTAGTAGCAGAGGCTGAATGAATATTATCATTACTATTATGAATAAATTCAGGGGCTTATTATCCTCACATTTAGTTGAATTCAGTCTTAAAATATATTATATGGCTCTCACTGAAATAAATTTCCAAATATTTTGCTTTTATGGCTCTCTGAGTAGTGGGTAGGTAGATCGTTTTGACTTGGTTGTTTTATAAGTAGCTCGCATGCTGAAAAAGTGTGAAAAAGCTTCATAGGCTCAAGCCTAATTTGCTACCGTGCTTATTAGCAAATTGGCAGCCAGTGCAACTGATGCAGTAGGGCAGTGGTTCTCAACCTGTGGGTCCCCAGCTGTTTTGGTCTTCCACTTCCAGAAGTCCTAGCAGCTAGTAAATTGGCTAGAATTTCTGGGAGTTGTAGGCCAAAACAGCTGGGGACCCACAGGTTGAGAGCCACTGTTCTATTGCATTGAGCCATGGCAGTCCATGTGGGATCAAACTACATTCATTCCACGGCAGTAGTTCTCAACCTGTGGGTCCCCAGGTGTTTTGGCCTACAACTCCCAGAAATCCCAGCTAGTTTACCAGCTGTTAGGATTTCTGGGTGTTGACAGCCAAAACATCTGGGGACCCACAGATTGAGAAGCACTGACATGCAGTGTGTGTTGTGCTTTGCAGTAGCAGGCAAGTGTGGGCAAATAACACTATGGCCCCTTCCACACAGCTGAAAGAAATCCCACATTATCTGCTTCGAACAGGAATATATGACAGTGTGGACTCAAATAACCCAGTTCAGTATTTTTCTGGGATATAATCCTGGGTGGAAGGGCCCAAAGTAACAACACTTGGAACCCGGGCTGTAGCCAGGATTTTGATTTGGGGGGGCTGAGTTCGATTCTTGGGGGAACTGAGTCTGAGTGAGAGAGGAACTACCCTATCAAACCTTATGTATCGTTATCCCAATACCCCCATGCATATGGGATATATTGAGCATGGTGATCAGTATCATGATATGAATAACCATAACAGTTCAAATAATGTACCAGTAAGGCCTTCTCGCGGACCACCCTGAGAATTTCGGGGGGAGCTGAAGCCCCGGTGCACTGCAACCCCCTACATGCCTACTGTTCCTGGTTTGAAAGCGTGATTTCCTGTTTAATTGTTCAGCACTTTGAAAAGAGTTATACTGTTGCCTTTTTGTGTGTTGTTGAAGGTATTCATGGCCAGAATCACTGGGTTGCTCTGAGTTTTTTGAGCCATGTGACCAATGCGCTCTACCTGGAGTCATCTTCAGAAGCTGTTCAGAAGCTTCAAGTAGTCCAGTGGGCAGCAGCCAGATTGCTCACCAGAGCAGTGCACAGGGAGCATACAACCCCCTACTACAGTGGTTCTCAGCTTGTGGGTCCCCTGGTGTTTTGGCCTACAACTCCCAGAAATCCCAGGCAATTTACTAGCTGCTAGGATTTCTGGGAATTGAAAACCAAAACATCTGGGGACCCACAGGTTGAGAACCACTGCCCTACTGCAACAGCTCCACTGGCTGCCAATTTGCTAGCGAGCATGATAGCAAATTAGGCATGAGCCTATAAAGCCCTAAATGGTTCTGACCCAGCTTACCTGTACAAACATATCTCCCCCTATAAACCAGCCCGGATGCTAAGATCTGCTGGGGAGGTCCTGCTGTCGGTCTTACTTCTTTCGCAGGTGCGACTGGTAGGGATGAGAGACAGGGCCTTATCACTGGTGGCCCCTCAACTATGGAACTCCTCAGTGAAATTAGATCAGCTCCCTCCCTCCAGACCAGTGGTTCTCAACCTGTGGGTCCCCAGATGTTTTGGCCTTCAACTCCCAGAAATCCTAACAGCTGGTAAACTGGCTGGGATTTCTGGGAGTTGTAGACCAAAACACCTGGGGACCCACTGGTTGAGAACCACTGCTCCAGACCTTTAGAAAGAAACTAAAAACCTGGCTGTGGAACCAAGCTTTCAGAGCGTAGCACAGTGTAATAGGCAGCCATGAAGTGATTGTAACATGATTGATTTTGGGTCTCTGTGTTATGTTTTCAACAGTTTATTTAATGTATTGATGTGCTATGATTTTTATGATTTTTTAAATTGATTTTCATGTATTTTAATATGTTTATGTTATTGTGGCATTGAATTATTGCCAATTTCGAAGCTGCTCTGAGTCCCCTTTGGGGTTGAGATAGAGCAGGGTGAAAATACATTAAATTAATAAATAATAAATGTTCCAGTAGCATTATCTTCTGATGTTTCACCAGCATTTGTGGCCAGCATCTTCAGAGGTCTGTTGGAGGCAAGGCAAGTGGAGTGTGTGTGTGTGTATCTACAATATATATATATATATATATATATCAATTGAATGTCTTTTTCGCAGAGAAGGTTAATAATAATAATAATGCTTCATTTATATCCCGTCCCCTCTTCCCAAAGGGACGTGGGGCGACTTGCAACACAAGAAAACAATATGCATGATATCAATCACACAATCAGAAAATTAAATCAAACAAACAAATCAAAGGCAAATCACAATTTATAAAAATAAAATACAATAATCATAATTACTTACAACTTATAGACCTTGTAAAACTACAAATCCCATTATTCTACAGACGGGTTCTTTCTCCCACCATGGACATTCCACACACACACACATATATGTACACATACATACACATATATACTTCACTTGCCTCGCCTCCAACAGACTTCTGAAGATGCTGGCCACAGATATGGGCAAAACATCAGAAGAGAATGCTACTGGAGCCTGAAAAACTCACAACAACCTCAATTATGTTGATTTGGTTGAGACTTAGATGAGATATTAGTTGAAATAGTACAGCAAAATGTGCTGCAGTTTAATAAAAGTTCCCCATGTTTTTCATGATAGAACCAATTAGGAAATGACATTTATAACCCAGGAATAAAAATTGTGTTACATAGTATAATAAGGTGAGGTATGTGTCCAGCCTTTCCCCTCTTCTGGATTGGATATGTTACCTGCATATAGTTTATTAATACCATTGATGTTTAATTCTGTTTTAGTGCTTGTATATTTTTGGATTTTAAATTGCATTGAAATGTTTATAATGTTAGCTGTTTTGAGTTTCCTTTGTGGAGAGGAAAGGAGGGGGATAAATAAACATAACAATATGTCATTTCTTGATGCCCTGCTGACAGAATGTGGGTTACTCCTTGACTTGTTAAAGCATGGCTCCTGTTGTTGTTGATGATGATGTTCTTGTTAGTACTACTCCTATAGGTGGAATATCCCTTATTATCTGGAGTATCAGAATACACTCCCCGAGTTTCAAACATCTAACTTACAAACGGCTCACAGTTAATAATGTGAGACAACAGGAAGTGAGAGAAATCTTCCCTTCGGAAGGGAAATTAACTCCTGGAAGGGTTATCGTGGGGAAAAGGGGTCTCAACTGAAACTTTAATGCCAATCCTTTTTTCCACACCAAGCCAAATTTTTCAAAATCCAATTCTCACAGGGTCAGGAAGTGAGGTGAAATCTTCTGAACAGGGGCACAGACAGCAAAACAAACCCCACAGGGATGTTAACCCTTCTCTAGGCTGTCAAAAGCTCTTCCCCCCTCTATATATATGGCTGGAGTTGCACTTTCAAAATCTACCTATTCTGACTTGCACACAAATTCAACTTAAGAACCTACCTTGTTCATAACATGGGGACTGTCTGTACTCCAAAATCGTCCCCATGACAGAGCCAATCACTTGCTTTCTGAGAGTTCAATGTATACAAACTTTGTTATGTTCAAAATATTGTGATAAATATTGTATACAACTGCCTCTAGGTGTTGCTAAAACATATATGAATGTTCAGGTGTGGGTCCTATCTCTCAGGGAGCATCTCCACTGTAGAATGAATGCATTTTGACACCAGCTAAATCATCATGGCTCAATATTATGGGATCATTAGAGTTGTGATTTGGTAAAACACCAGCACTTTTTGGCAGAGAAGGCTAAAGACCTTACAAAACTACAGATCCTATGATTCCATAGCCTTGAGCCAAGACAATTAAAAGTAGTGTCAAATTGCATTATTTCTACAGTGCAGATGCAACCTTAGATATACATAGATTTTTTTCGTGTCAGGAGCGACTTGAGAAACTTCAAGTTGCTTCTGGTGTGAGAGAATTGGCCGTCTGCAAGGACATTGCCCAGAGGATGCCCGGATGTTTGATGTTTTACATCCTGTGGGAGGCTTTTCTCATGTACATAGATATACATAGATGCAAATACAGGTATTCCAAAATGTGAACAATAGCAAAATGCAAAACACCTCTGGCCACAAGCGTTTCTGATAAGGAATACTTAATCTCTACTTTTATTCGCTTCTTAAATGGAACCTTTAGATGGTTATTTAAAGCAAATGTGTGGGGTCACAGTAGCAGGATGCTTGAAAGTCTCATTGTCCCCATTTCTTGAGCAGGAACAGTGTGTATGTATCCTGCCCCTTCCTTCAGGAGTCTGAAGGTGGACCTAATAAAAGATAGTTGCTCCTGTTATATTTTGATATTTCTCTAGGTTGTGATGAACTGTTCTCTACACAACTGTCAGGCTTGTCAGCTGAGTAAGGGGAGACCTCTGACCTCTATTTTGGTGTGACACCTTTCAGTTCACAAGTTGCCCTGCATGTGATGTGGGGTGTAAAAGGGTTGCTTCCTGTGATGTAAGAAAGGGCATTGTCTCTTTGGGAAATGGAAGACTTTACAAACAATACTTTCTCCATACTTTCTGGGTTGGCATACCTTTTTAAAGGTGTCCCTGGCTGCATCTACACCAGACCTGGGCATCTTACGGTCTGCGGGCAGGATGTGGCCCGCCGGCTGATTCTGAGTGGCCCGGGGAGAAGGACATCGGGGACAGGGCCATTTCTGCAAGAGGCCCGCTGCCGCCATCCCATCACGGGCTGTGGGGCCTGCGTCGGCAGACAGCCTGCTGCTCCGGAGAACGATCGGAGGAGCGGCGGCTTTGGAGTGCCTGCCATCCCAGGAGGCAATCTGGGCCTGCAGCGGGAGCAGTTGGCGACCTGCGGAGGTGGCTGATCGCCCTGGCGACCCGAAAGATGATCAAGACTTAATCGTCTTCTAGGTCGCCAGGGCGATCAGCCGCAGCAGGTCGCCGACTACTCTCGCTGCAGGCCTGGATTGCCTCCCGAGATGGCAGGCACTCCAAAGCCGGGATGGCAGGCACTCCATGGCAGGGTGATCAGCCGATCGGGAACGCCTCTATGGAACGGCTGGGGGCGAGAGCCTCCGATTGTCTGCTGCTCTGCTGCGGCGGTGGCTGAGTCTGCTTTGTCATCCTCTGGGCTGGGTTCATTGGGCCATTCCAACTTGAGGATGTCAGCCTCCATCTTGGTTTGCACCTTGTCTTCTTGAATTTCATTTTATTTTATTTTAGTGGTTTTTATTTTATAATAATGTTATAATAATAATATAATAAATAATATAATATGTTATATTATATTATAATTTCAATATATTATAATGTCTATATATATATACACTATAATATAATAATTATGATATTAATACTAATAATATATGAATATTTCTTGATATTTTAACATGTTAATGTTAATGATGTGTAATATATAGTAAATATAGTAAATAAATAAATAATGTAGATTAGAATGTAGTTCAGATTAGAATGTAGGTGCGGCCCTCCATAATATTTTTTGGCTCTCGTGTGGCCCCTTGGAAAAAATAATTGCCCACCCCTGATCTACACACTAGTGTCATTATTGCGGGAAATGTTAATGCTATTACACCTAATAATAGTAATTATTGATGTTGTTGTAGAAGTACTGGTAGAAGATAGAATACACGTTGAATGTGAATGTCTGTAGAACAGACATGGGCAAACTTCGGTCCTCCAGGTGTTTTGGACTTCAGCTCCCACAATTCCTAATAGCCTACCTACTGTCCAAAACACCTGGAGAGAAAATGTTTGCTCATGCTTGCTGAATGATTGCTGTTTGACCCCACGAACTGTCATGGCTCCGTGCTATGGAATCCAGGGAGTTGTAGTTTTACAAGGTCTTTCTCTGCCCCTAGAGAGTTAGTGTCTCACCAGACTACAGTTACCAGGATTTTATAGCATTACATCATGGCAGATCAAGTAGTATCATTCTTCAGTATAGATGCACAGCTTGTTTGGGTCCAAACTGAATAGTTTTGCTCTATTTCAGTACAGATTGTGACAGAAAATTTGTATCATAGCAAGTCCCTATAAACCAGCTTCACAGTAAACTGAGATACATAAAGTTGTGGTTGTAAAATCCCAGGTGTTGATGTGAAACTGCTAGTGAAACCCTGCTGATCTCTTTGTGGGATCAGTTTCTTGTCTGAATACAGGAATTAAGAAGTATCAGTGTTGTGTGCTTCTTCTCTTTCTCTCTTTTAAAAAAATATTGGTCATTTCTATAAATGACTGAACTATATGGCCCGGTTTGATGGGTACAACTGACAGGTTCATTTTTCTGATACATCACTACCACATTAGAGCCCAGCTCCCTTTTCAAAAAGGTGGGAAGTAGCTATAAAAATAATTACACCTGTAAATGATTGCACTTTTCTTCTATTTTTATACAGAAAGTCAGCTCTTTTGAGAAAGGATCAAAGAACTATAGCAAAATGTATTGTGACAGTTATAAGTTTATACTCCTGTTTGGATGAGTGAAACTCCGGGAATGTGGTGCAGCTGGCTGGGTGTCAGCTGCATAAGATCTCTACTGACCAGAAGGTCATGAGTTTGAGGCCTGCCTGGGTTGGGGTGAGCTCTCGACCAATTTGTGTAGCTCGTTGTTGACCTTTGCAACCCGAAAGACAGTTGCATCTGTCAAGTAGGAAATTTAGGTACCACTTGTGGGAAGGCTAAATTTAACTGATTTCTGGAATGTTAAATTGCCTCTACGTCTGTCTATATATGTTGTATGTCAATGGCATTGAATGTTTGCCTGTATATGTGCATTGTGATCCGCCCTGAGTCCCCTGCGGGGTGAGAAGGGAGGAATATGAATGACGTAAATAAATAAACAAATAATAAACCTGACTATGGTTTGGGAAAGAATGACATTTCTTTCTTCTAACTTTTCAAAATAGTGTTTTTTTGTTTTGTTTTTTCCGTGTCAGGAGCGACTTGAGAAACAGCAAGTCGCTTCTGGTGTGAGAGAATTGGCCGCCTGCAAGGATATTACCTAAGGGATGCCCAAATGTTTGATGTTTTACCATCCTTGTAGGAGGCTTCCCTCATGTCCCCGCATGGGGAGCTGGAGCTGACAGAGGGAGCTCAACCTGCTCTCCCTAGATTCAAACTACTAACCTGTCAGTCAGCAGTCCTGCCAGCACAAGGATTTAACCCATTGTGCCTCCAGAGTTAGTCTCTTGTAGCATAAAAAGGAACAAGAGAGGAAATGAATGTGGTTGTACCTTTAAGACTAACATTTTTTCCTTCAGCATGTGGTTTTTGGGTATAAATCTACTTCCTCAGATGTCTCACAGAAACTTTCATGTCATTCTGTACTGCATCTGAAGAAGTGGGTTCCTTTCCACAAAAACATATGCTAAAATTAAAATACGTTGGTCTTAAAGGTGTTACCACGCTGTTTTCCCTTCTCCCTCCTTTTTCTCTTTCCTCTTTGCTTATCCCATCTAAACTCCACTCTTCCTAGAAAAGGGAAAACCCGTAACATCATATTTCATCCGCACCTGTGTTTTCAGCCATTACCAGAACCACAGCTTATTGTGGTGAAACACTTATTGCTCAATAACACACCCTTTAACTATTTGGATAGTGTGTCAATACTGACAAAATGAAGTCAGAGTAGGTTCCAACTGCCTAAATGCCCTAAAGGCACCAGCTCTTGTCTGATCTTAGAAGCTAAACAGAGTCAATCTTGGTTAGTAAATGTCTTTACACTTCAGGATTTTGTCAAATTCCTTCATTGCTGACCTTCCCAGTTCTAGTCTTCTGATTTCTTGACTGCAGACTGAACCAAAATATGAGGTCTTTTGACTATCTAAATATCTTAATTGTCTATTTTGAAGTCATGTAAAGCAACTGTGATCATTATTTTTGTTTTCTTAAGGATCAGTTATAAACCTGCTATTACATTTTCTCCACCAACTAGAACAGGTGGAGTATCCCTCATTCAAAATACTTGGGACCAGAAGTGTTAAGGATCTCAGATTTATTTATTTTTTAAATTTTGCACTCAACATAAAATTTTAAGGTAGTCAACCTCAGAAGTGGTTTACACTTGTCTTCTTCTCTGCGATACTAACAAGTATTATGTATGATGATTCTTCTGTTGTCTCTGAGAGATCCTCTGCCAGTGCCAGCTTTCACTTCTGCTGCTGCCCAGTGGCTGTTCGGCACATTTTGTATTACTCCTTAGCAAAAGCCTGTCTCATGTGGGAGACCATATCAATAGTACAAAATATCGCTTGTTTGTTTTCCAGTACATGCATGGTCCATGAGGTGTTAGGAATGTGTTAGAAATAGTGGTAGAGAAAGGCAATAGTAGTCAAGTGGTAGAGCAAATGAAGAAGAGCTCCATTCATCTAAACCAGTGTTTCTCGGGCTGTACTCCTCCTGGTGTTTTGGACTTCAGCTCCCAGAAATATCAGCCAGTTTACCAGCTGTTAGGAATTGTGGGAGCCAAAGTCCGAAACATCTGGAGGAGCACAGTTTGAGAATCTCTGATCTAAAAAGTTGTTCCCAACCGTTGGTCCACCATGTATTTTGGACTTCAGCTCCCACAATTCCTAACAGCTAGTAAGATGGCTGGGATTGCTGGGCGTTGAAGTCCAAAACAACTGGAGGACTAAAGGTTGGGAACTACTGAACAAAAAGAATATCAGGTAGCTGGGCTGGGAAAGACCCATGCCTGAGACCCCAGAGCATTGTTAGGGATCGTGTTACAGAATTAAATATAGATGTGGTTTTGTGTGTTCTGTGGGATTTTAATTAAAACCTTCCCACGTAAAGGTTTAATTTGTTTTGGACTCATAATAGCAAAACATGCTGAACTTTAGCAGAAGAGGATGCGTGGATTGCCGCCATCCATCTGGTACTACCTGTTCCCATTTTACAGAGGAAGTTGGAACTGTTGTTTTTCTTGTGGCTGCTGTCGAGAAGCTTAATTGCATATGGATGAATTAGATTTTCAGTGCTTGAACTGAGGAAACAGAAACTGCAATGTTAGTTTTCAGATAAATTGCAAATGGCATGTATAATTATTACCAATAATATACATGTCCTTTTCCAGAAATCTGTATGTATATTCATGTGTCTCTTTTTATTGTTGTTTCAGTAGATAGTATACTTGTTAATTCTGGTGATCCTGATTCCACTACATTTTGCATGGAAATTTAATGGTGTTTAATGTTTTTCAGAATTTTGTTCAAGAAATTAACTGAGATCATAGCACAAAAATTGACAAAAAGTGGTAAATCCAGTGTATGATTGTGTCTATGATTACTCGATCCTCAGATTGTGTCTATGATTACTCGATCCTCAGTAAATCCAGTGTATGATTGTGTCTATGATTACTCGATCCTCAGAAAAGGACGGCTGGGATAGTGGGGCTGAGTTCATATCATAAATGAGCTCTTGTTACGAGATGTCTTCCATAATCCATAATCCATTTCCCATCATCCACAGGCAGGAATTGTTAGAGTTGTAGTCCCATACATTTGGAAAGCAGAATGTTTCAGAAAGCTGTTTTACCTGGGTATTGAATGTCAACATAGTGTAAGGCAGGAGTGCTCATTAGGTAGATCGCGAGCTACTAGTAGATCTTCGGCCCTTTTCCAGTAGATCTTTGGGCTTCACCAGCTGGATGGGGCACTCCTGCCATGCGCGCGCACACCCTGTGTGCATGCGCGCTCCTGCTGCTGACTTCCGCTCTCGCGGTGCTTCTTCCGCCTGCGGGGCATTGCAGGAAGGAAGAAGTACGAGGCGGGGCCTCCGGAGGGATCGCCTCACGCTCCGCCCTGCCTCTCTCTCGTCCGGAAGCAGCTGCCAGCGAGAGAGGCAGGGCGAAGTGCGCTCCTTCCTTCCCACAATGCCCTGTGGGTGGAAAACGGCGGCAAGGGGAGCGCGCACACGGCGAGGTGAGCGCATGCAGGTAGATCTTTGTGACTTGCTTCCTTTAAAAGTAGCTCGCATGCTGAAAAAGTGTAGGCACCCGTGGCATAGGGTGTCCTGGTAGATCACAGGCAGGGTGGGAGAAAGGCTCAGTCCCGCCCCACAAGCTCCCGACGCCGCCCAGGTGCAGAAGGAGGTTGGATTGGATGGCCCTTGGAGGTCTCCTTCTACTCTAGGAACCTATTGTTGTTGTTACTACTACTATTATTATTAGTAGTAGTAGCAGAGGTTGAATGAATATTATCATCATTATTATGAATAAATTCATTTAGTTGAATTGAGTCTTAAAATATATTATATGGCTCTCATTGAAATAAATTTCCAAATATTTTGCCTTTATGGCTCTCTGAGTAGTGGGTAGGTAGATCATTTTGACTTGGTTGTTTTATAAGTAGCTCACATGCTGAAAAAGTGTGAGCACCCCTGGTGTAAGGGGTGTGTGTTGGGTTTCAGACTGTGGAAATCTGTGTTCAGATGTCTACTCTGTTCAGAAGCTAATTTGCCACATGGTTATTTGTGCATTAAATCCAGTAAATCGCTTAGAAAACATGTAAACTATCCTTCCAGTACATTTGCATTGCTGAATTACAATAAATTGCAACAATCAAAAGCTAAACAATTCCAAAATAGAAATAAAACAAGAATATAAAACAAAAAACTGGGGGCGCACCACATAACAGTGACCTGCCTAACAATTGGGACACAATGTGGCTAAAAACTTTTAAAAAATGATACAGTTAATAATATGAAATATACAGTATATGCTACAATTAAACTCATGCAATTATTAAAATAATTCAATTAAAATACAATTATTATTTTTAAAGCTGTGAAAAACAAATCAGTGTCCCCACTCCTTATCTGTTTTATAATCCTGCTTGAATAAAAAGGTTTGCCACTGGAAGGACAGCAGGGAAGGGGCCATTCTGGCTTTCCTGGGGAAAAGGGAGTTCCGAAGACAAGGGGTAGCCATCAAGAAGACCCTGTCTCTCATTCCCACCAACTGAGTTTGTGATGGATGTGGGACTGAGAAGAGGGCCTCTCCTGGGGATCTCAGATATGAGGCCCAAGAAATCTCAGAGGGCTAGTTTTCCCACAATCTGGATAAGAGTGAAGGTCAAACAGACTAATGCATATACACACTGAGCACTTCCTTTTAACAAATTGCACCAGCCAAGAACAAAATACAGAGAAGGACCTTTTTAATAGATCATAGAGATTATCTTCCAGGTACCCTGTGCCAAGCCAACAGTTTGATTTATATTTGGGAACGGACTGGCTACCAGTGCAATCATGCCAACATGCCCATTATCATCCTTGCTTCAATCTGGACCAACATGGTTTTTCAATGATTCTTCAAAAGTAGCTGTGTGTAGAATTTGTTGCAGTAATCTAAACAGTTTATAACTCGAGTGTGTGCTACTTAAGGATGCATCTGTACTGTAGATTTAATGCAGTTTAATGATACTTTTAACTGGCATGGCTCAAAGCGATGTTTTCATGGGCTGGTGCCTCACCAAATTACAACTCCTAGGTTTTCTGCAGTTTAGATGCATCCTAAATCAGGTCTGATCTTCTGAGGATAAAATAGATAAATCTGTCTGGTGGAAGAGCAGAATATAAAGGATATTAATAATTTCAAAGAAGAAGGAAAGGCAATTTTGTTGGAAGAATAGAGGGACAACACTGGAGTTGCTGGAATGATTGTGGCATTAAATTGTCTTTAAGGTTTATTTCAGTTTATATTTTTAAACTGTGATGCTTTCTACCATTTTGCTTTAAATATAAACACTACCACAGAAATAACATGTTCTACATTAAACATGGTGACTGGTTAAAAAAAACAAAACTCTATGTGCGCTATCTGCCTGTAACCTAGCAATGTAATTAGAGAACTAGCTGACAGAAATAAGTGCAGTGAATCATAGGGCATATATGATCATCATGTTGGTTGCTTGTGTTATGGTGCGGAAGCTCTTTTGAATGTTTTGCCATGCCCATATGGCCAGTGCTGGATCTCTGTAACACAGTTTATGTTTCAGTTGTTTGTTGAAGCTAATTGTGTGCTCTCTTCAAAGAGATCACAGGCAGGATCAGAGACTAAATTCAATAAGATATTTGTAAATGTGACTGTACAGTCTGACCCTACATTTTGTTCAGTGTATTATGATTCTTGGGAGCACAAAGATTACACTTTAGATAAGATGTTAATGCAATAAGCAATTTCAGTCTTCTTGCTTCTATTTAGAGTTTGTGTCCAGGCCACATTTCTCTTTAGGACTACATGCAAAGTGTGTGCTGTTTGTCTCCTAGCCTTCAAACAGTTCTTTCCCACTCTTCTCCACTTGCTTATCAGGTGACGGTCATCTCGAGACTTGACTACTGTAACACCCTTTATATTGGCCTTCCTCTGACAGCAATCCGGAAACTCAAGCTAGTGCAGAATGCAGCAGCACGGCTTCTTGCTGGAGTTCCAGCAAGATGTCATATTACACCTATCCTGCGGCAACTGCACTGGCTACCAATTGAGTACCGGATCGCTTTCAAAGTGCTGGTATTAACCTATAAGGCCTTGTATGGTCTAGGGCAGGGGTGCTCACACTTTTTCAGCATGGGAGCTACTGATTAAAAAACCAAGTCCCAAAGATCACCTACCCAGAAATGTAAAACGTATAACTATTTTCTTATTTATTTATATTTATTATTCATTTTTATGTACCGCTCCTTCCAGCAGGCTCGGGGCAATTTACATAAAATGAAGTTATAAAACATCAACATTTCAATTTATTAACAACAATATAAAACAGAGCATAAAAAAACATCCAACCACCCCATTTCTCCCACACTGCCATATTACCACACATATTATCAGCCAGAAAGTAAGAAGAGAGGCTTTTGAACTGCAAGGCCATTTAATACTCAGCAAGGTAAACAAAGGGGCATGCAAAAATACATCCAACCACCCCATTTCTCCCACATTTCCATATTCCCCAACATATATTTCTCAAGGAACAAAGCAAGCAGAGAGGCTTTGGAGCTAAAGGGCCATTTTTAAACATTAAAAATAAACAAAGAGACATGCCACAGAACAATCAAGCACCCACCCCAAAGTAAAAAGACCGACCTTTGAGATGCGGTAAGGAAATGACCCTAAAGCGTCCTTCTTCTCCTCCGTTGTTGCTCCTATTTCCATGCCGCCAGCATGCGTGCCGCCTCCAATAGCTCACAAGAAGTCAGAGGGGCAGAATGGGCGCTTTTGCGCATGCGCGCGGTGCAAGCCATGCATCGCGTCATCCAGGCCCGCCCCCTTGGCCTCCTACGACTCCGAGTGGCTGGAGAAGGACGGAGGGAGGAGGAGGAATCCAAAAGAGGGGGCCCATTCTGCCTCTTGGACTCTGGAGCTTTTGGAGGCGGCGCGCGAGCAGAGAGCGAGGAGGAGCAACGACGGAGGACTTCTTTGCAGCGTGCAGGGGCGCGTGAAGAGGACCAACAGCAAAAAACCTGGTCAGGGGCCTGAAGATCACCAGGATGAGGCCTGAAGATCACCCTGGTGATCCCGATCACCATTCTGAGCACCCCTGGTCTAGGGGCCTGTGTACCTGAGGGACTGCCTCTCCCCATACGTCCCCCAGAGATCACTTCGGTCTGAAGAACAAAATCTCCTTAGCGTCCCCTCGGTCCGTACATACCATCTATCTGCCAGCAGGCAACGAGCTTTCTCGGTGGTGGCACCGACACTATGGAATGCGCTGCCCGACGAAATTCGAGGAATTAGAGAGCTCTCCTCCTTTCGTAGGGTGTGCAAAACGACTCTCTTCCGTCAAGCATTTCCACCTGACTGAAGTATGGTAACATCTCTGGCCAAACAATTTTACTGTATTGCTAAGTAGTAATGTTTGTTTTATTCTGCCTTGTTGTGCTGTTTTTACATTATGTAAACCGCCCCGAGCCTGCGGGAATGGAGCGGTATAAAAATTGAAATAATAAATAAATAAATAAATAAGAAGACGTGAACTCTTCAGTTGGGATATCCTTAATTGATTGACTGTGAGATCCCTTAATCACTGCTAAATTCAACCTTCTAAAAACAATTTCAGGTCTCAGGGTCAGAGAAATTTTCCACTATAATAAGATATTGACCTTTGACTTTGGTCGTTGCGGCTTTTCCCCAAGAGTGGAGAGTCCTCTACAAGACCCTGGTCCTAGCATTCAAGGCCCTCTGAGGTCAGGGTCCTCCATATCTAAGAGACCGTTTAATGCCACTCCACCACCAGAGACTGCCACAGTCAGCTCATGAGAATCTTCTCTATGTCCCTGGCCCTAGAGAGGTCCGTTTGGAGTCCACAAGACAGAGATCCTTCTCCATCGTAGCCCCAACCTTGTGGAACTCCCTACCGCCAGACCAAAGAGCCACTCCTGATCTACATACATTTTTAGGGGCACTTAAGACATGGCTTTTCAGAAGAGCCTATGATTGAGTAACAAGCAGTGACTATGTAACCTGTTTATTTTAATTGTGTAAGTCGCCCAGAGCACCTTTCGTGGAGGGCGACTCATAAGAAATAAAGTTAGTTAGTTTAGTAGTTGGTTAGAGAGAGGGTCCAGAAGAGAACCTTGAATTCTGTTTGAGATCCTTCTAAAATCAGGATGCACACGTGTCTTGCATTTTTTTAAAAACCACAAAGGTCATTTATGGCCCATCAAATCATGACATAAACCCTTTACATTCATTTGATGAAACCAAACATCTAAAGAACAAAAATTCAATCGAACTACAATAGAAAAAGCATTACTATAATCTCCTTAATCACAGTTCCAATATGATCAAACAGGTTTTCTTTCAAATCCCACAACCACAAACCATGGATGAGCTTGTAGGCCTGCCTAGTTTGGAGAAAGTTAGTTAAACCATCAACCAGTTAAGAAAATAACAAAGCCAGCAGACCTGATGGAATCCCTGTTGAAATGTTTTTAAAAGGCGGGCCCAAGCTGACACAACAACTCCACAAACTTATTGAAAGAGTGTGTGTGACCAAGAAGATCTCAGCAAACTTCAAGGATGCTATTATCATCACTCTTTTCAAAAAGAAAGAACAGACTGTGGAAACAATTGAGATACCTCAATTTTAACCTCTGCCAGAAAAATCCTTGAAAATCACCTTCTACCTATCTCAGAAGACATTCTCCCTGCATCCCAGAATGGCTCCCACCCCTCCAGAGGACCCGTGGATATGAATTCATTGACCTTGGAAAACTGGATGCCCTGATAAATTTGTGAACATCCATGATGACAAGATGGCAACAGTCTTAGCACCAGGTCCCAAAGCGACCCATTTAAAGTGAGATCAGGTGTCAAACAGGGGTACATTATTGTCCCAACCTTGCTTTCTATCTTCATAGCTATGATGCTACACCTGGTTGATGGAAAGCTTCCCCCATTGTGGGAATCACATCTCAGACAAATAGCAAGCTCTTTAACCCAGGCAGGCTGAAAGCCAAAAGTTAGGTAACAACAACTTCTGTTATAGAACTCAAATATGCTGATGATAATTTAGTCTGTACTCATTCAGAGGAAGACCTACAAGCCACTTTAAACACTTTCACAGAAGCATATAATAATAAAAAAATAATAATAAACTTTATTTATACCCCGCCCCATCTTCCCAATGGGGATTCAGGGCGGCTCACACGAGGCCAAGCCCAAACAACAAATTACAATAAAATAAAAAATTTAAAATGAAAAGCTTGACCTCTCACTGAGAAAATCAAAGTACCCTACCAGCAAACACTAACCAATTCCTCTGCAATGGCAGCAAGACAGCTTAATAGTGTATTGCTAAAAAATGTTGACCATTTCTGCTACCTAGGCAGCCACTTAATCACAAAACTCAACATTGATGTCAAAATACAACACTGTCTTAAGCTCTGTGAGAGGCTTTTGTCCACTATGAAAATCTTCCTTCCAGACTGTACTGTTCTGCATCTGAAGGTCAGAACCATGGAGATCAGGGGCAATACTTTTAGTGGGCCTGACACGCATAGCGTTCTTCCATTTCTATATCTTATTTGAACCCATGTGGGAATAACTAAATGGAGTTGCATCTTATTACATGTTAGCACAGTGTTTCCCAACCAGTGTGCCGTGAGCGATCATCAGGTGTGCCGTGGGATATTGGAACCTCCAATACCCTTTCTTCCCTCTGCTGCCGAACACTTTTTCTTTTCCACTTAAGCTCCTTTTTTCCCAGACCCGCTCTGCTTGCTTGCTTTGCCTCGCTTTGCTCACGCTGCCGCTTCTGCGGGAGGGGGGGGGGGGGGGAGGAAGATGTGACCCGTGTGGGCGCTGCTGCGCAGACTCACCTCACATCTTCCTCCCTCCCCTCCACAGTGCTCTCTGGATATAGGTGAACTACAACTCCAAAACTCAAGGTCAATGCCCACCAAACTCTTATAGTATTTTTTCTTGGTTATGGTAGTTCTGTGTGGGAAGTTTGATTCCATTCAATCATTGGTGGAGTTCAGAATGCTCTTTGATTGTGGGTGAACTATAACTCCCAGCTGTTGAGCAAGACCTTTGTGTGTGTCTTTCTGCCATTCCTGCCAGGATATCTATGTTGTGTTCATCGAAACAGGCCCAGGTTTCACACTGAGTGTATAAATACATTTAAAAACATATTAACTATGTGTGTTAGAGCAGGGGTGGGCATCTTGCGACCCGGGGGCCGGATGCGGCCCGGCAGCCGATGCTGACCGACCCCCGGCTCCCTCAAGGCTTCCTCTTGAAGAGAGGGAGGCCAGGAGCAAGAGCATGCCTTCACCGTCCTCCTCCTGGCTTCACTTCCTCCTCGCGCACTCCCCCCTCCCTCTTGCCTCGCGCTGTTTGCTTTCTTCTGTTTGCTGTCTTCCGTCTCTATTGCCTTCCTTCTTTCCCTCTCTCTTTCCCCCTTTCATTCCTTCTCACTTCCACAGGAACACAGCGAGGGAGAGGGGTGTGGCCAGAGCAGGAAAGGGGCGGGGACGAGGCCGGAGCGCGCGGGGGGGGGGGGCTTCCATTCTCTCCCCTGCTTCCTTCCTTCCTTCCAAGCCTTCTCTTCTGCCTCGCACTCTCTCCCCCTCCTTTCTTCCTGCCTCTTTGGGCATATTCAATATTTGTGCCAAGTTAGGGCCTGACCCACAGTGCTCTCTGGAAGTAGGTGAACTACAACTCCCAAACTCAAGGTAAATGCAGAGCAAACCTTTTCAGTACTTTCTGTTGGTCTCATGAAAGTTCAGTGTGAAAGTTCAGTGAATGGCCATCTGTGAAGCCTTTTGGTTGGCAAGATGGCTGAATGGCCATCTCATGAGGAGTTCTAGGAACCCATTGATTGTATTTTTGGCCCTGTATGTTTTGGCAGGAGTAGGTTGGACTGGATGGCCTTGGAGGTCTCCTCTTTAACAACCTGTTGTTGTTGTTATGATTATTATGATTATTATGATTATTATTAGCAGAGGCTGAATGAATATTATGCCTTAATATTAAGGGTTATAGGCCCACGTGGATAGTGCCTGTGTTGTCTGATTTCCTTTCCACAAATCTGAATAAAATCGCATGTTCTCTGCTTTGATCCAGATTATATGAATGTGGACTCAGATAATCCAGTTCAAAGCAGATATTGTGGGATTTTCTGCCTTCATATTATAGGCCTGTGAGGAAAGTGCCTGTGTTGTCTGATTTCCTTTCCACACATCTGAATAAAATCCCATGTTCTCTGCTTTGATCCAGATTATATGAATGTGGACTCAGATAACCCAGTTCAAAGCAGATATTGTGGGATTTTCTGCCTTCATATTATAGGCCTGTGTGGAAGGGCCCTGGCAGAAGGAGGTTAGACTGGATGGCCCTTGGAGGTCTCCTCCTACTCTAGGAACCTGTTGCTGTTGTTGTTGTTATTATTATTATTATTAGCAGAGGCTGAGTGAATGGTATTATCATCATCATTATTATGAATAAATTCAGGGGCTTATTGCACTCACATTTAGTTGAATTTAGTCTTAAAATACTGTATATTATATGGCTCTCACTGAAATAAATTTCCAAATATTTTGCTGTTATGACTCTGAGTCAAAAAGGTTCTTGACCCCTGATATAATGAATTACAAATGATACAAATGTTCACATTTTGTTAACCATTGTTTTATAAAATTTTAGTGAATACATGTCATTTTTCCTAAGACAACCTCTCTTTTTCATTGCTTATAACATATACTCTTATCAGTCTTATTAATATATCAAAAACGCAATGTAGTGCCTTTTTATGATTATTAAAGAAATTCAATTGATATTATGTTGAATGTAGTTCAGCCGTTAGGTGCGGCCCTCCACACTATTTTTTGGCTCTCGTGTGGCCCCTTGGAAAAAATAATTGCCCACCCCTGTGTTAGAGTGTCATTTTGTGTCATTTTGGTTGGTGGTGTGCCCCAGGATTTTGTAAATGTAAAAAATGTGCCGTGGCTCAAAAAAGGTTGAAGAACAATGTGTTAGCATATCAGTTTTTCGGATCTTACATTACTTTTTCATTCATTGTCCTTTTGTTACTTGTATAAAAGCCATTGACTAAAAATCATGTCCGTGATTATTAAAGTTAATTGAAGGAAATAAAAGAAGATGTGGCTGCCTGTTGGCTTGTAGCTTTTTTGCAGAAAGAAAAAAATAAAGGAAAGTGACATTTAAATCTTTAATTGATCTAGTGTTCCAAGGAACATGGGGAAACTTGGTAATGTTTTAAAAATTGCCTACCCTCAGGTTTCACGGAAAGGTTATGAATGCAAATTTGATGAATAACTTCCGTGATTTCATGCTGTAAATATTTGCTTTTGCTCCATTTTAATGTTAAGTGGAACTATTTATTCCCAGTGAAGCAATACAGTGTGGTTTGCCCACACTGTAAAATAGACAGAACGTTTGTTTCCAAAGGTTGTAATCATGTTGTAGAGAAGCATAATGAACTCTTGTTAAATCTAGTCCATTATATCCCCATTTAACTATCAGTATTTGGCAGGAAGCTTTGGTTATATAATTGATTTATTTAAATTTTTAGTATCCTCAGTCCAGGTGATCTGGATGTGCTTGAAACACATGGAATTGTTCAGAATTTGTTTGTTTAATTTCAAATATTCCAAATGCAACAATAGTTAGGACATTCAAAATACTATAATGCTCATGTTAAAATTAAACTGCACAGAACATTTTTCAGTGGGAAGTGAAAGGGGACCTCTCTACTTCTGTACACCTTTGAAGTATGTCAGAGCTCTGTGCACCTGCCAGCTGCAACCAGTTTGAACATTTTCCCCCAAGGGCCATTATTTTCTTATGTGTAGCAGCTGCAGAACTTCGAAATATTTCTTTTTGGACTACAATATCCAGAACCCTCCAGTTAAGGGTCACCTCTGAGCCTATGTGAAATAAGCCATAAATGATATAATTTTAAAAAGATAAATGAAAGATTTTCAATGAAATATGTTGTTGTGCCCATACATTTTGTTATTACAATTTATGTATGTGTCTGTATATCTCCGAGGGGGTGGTGGTGGTGGTTTGCTTAACCTCTGGTTTGCTAGAAAAACCAAATTATTGAGCCTCAAAGTGATGCATATCTAAAAAGTGTGTCACCAGCAGGAAATGCCTGGACATTTCCGCAAAAGAGGCTATGTCAGGAAGCTCACCAAGGAAAGAGACTTGAGTGTGAGCTATACTAATTATTCATGGTGGTAGTGAGATGTCCATTAAATGGTAGAGAGATATATGTAAGTGATGCTCAATAGAAGGACTGTAGCTGCGAATGGGAGTCAGCCCCATCTTACTTTCCCAGTTGGTTTTCTTCACTTTGGAATACAAAATTGTAATACCGACAGCCGCCGGTGTATACACTTTGCTGCATCCTTCCATACCTCGGGAGATCACAAACTCCCCTTTTTCCCCCTTGCGGCTTTTCCCCTGCTTCTCCCTCTCCTCCCCCCATCCTTCTCACGGCCATTGCAGTGCGTCCTAAGGGGGACCCACCAACTGAACTGTGAGTACACTCACCATCCATGGATGCTTTGGGAGAATATATATTTCCTCATCTTGATTGGTTGGAGGTCGGCCTTTCCTCATTGATTAATTTTCTTATGTTTATCATAGTTGACTGCTTAGGTCCTCCTTTCATAGCCTGACCAGTATGAACAAGGATGCAATGTTGCTATGTATCGGATTGCACTTCTGTATTTGAATTGTCTCTATGCTCAATATGGATTAATGTGATTCAATTTACTGTACCTGCTTTACTATATTATATGGATATGTAATACTACATTTATATTGCTAATTGTTTGCTTGTTTACTATGTAATTGTGTGATTTATAGTACTGGACCTGGTATAATGTGATTTACATTACTGTACTTGCTTGACCATTATATGTACATATGTAGTATAGTACTTAGATTGCTTTACGTTTGAGGAAGCTGACTTTTTTATATGCTGGATCCCCGCGGATCTACAGCTACTCACTGTTCCCTTGTAGTATATATCCTGTCCCTCTTTTGTTGTGTTTCTGAGTAGCTAGCTCTTTTGCGGTGTTGTTTGGCTTTACCCATGTCTGTCAAAGGTGCATTGCCAAACTACAACTTCCAGGATTCCATAGCATTCAACAATGGCAGTTAAAGTAGTGTCAAACTGCAGCAATTCTGCAGTGTAGGTGCACCCTCTGTATGAGAATTGTGCCCTCTGTATGAGATTGCCACCACTTTATGTGAACACAAAGTCCTCTGGGTTCTTCCAAAAGGTTAGAGGGATTTCCTGGCCTTCTCTATTGCTTTTGTTGAGAAAATGCTGCTAAATATAGTCTTATCCGCATGTTCTTGGTGGATAATATAGCTCATATTTTCAGTTATTGATGGAATGACATGAAAGCCTTTGAGGTTCTTCCTCCAGTGCAGGCTTTAAAGATGTTGCAACTTTAAAATCAGTTGTGTAGCAGGAAGAGAGCAGTTTAAGCAACACAGGGTCCTTCTGCCCACAAACGATTCTCCCCCTTTCTTTCTACCAGACACTATCATCTGGAGTTTTTGCTGCCACGAAAAACCCACAACCTTCGATGGCAAGTAAGATACTGGTGTGGGACCATTTTGAGAGCTTTCCTGGGTCAAGTCAGTTGGTCTCAAAATTCAGTACAACCTGCAGTTTATAAATGTAATAATAATGTTGTAATATATATGTATAACCCCACCTTAATGTCGTCTGCATGTTTGGATACAACAGAGGCTAATTTAAATTGAAAGACCAACCAAATATTTATCTTTATGATATGGAGAATTCATTTCCACATGATCATTGTGAACATATGAACATCTCCCATCTACATATTAACCAGGGCTGATAGCTAATTCCATATCAGATGGTATCGGGTACCTTTAGGTTGTTTTTAGATAGTTTAACTATAAATCAGTGGAAATGCTTGCAAATACACATACAATATGTTAATTCTATTACAGCAGTGGTTCTCAACCAGTAAGTCCCCAGGTGTTTTGGCCTACAACTCCCAGAAATCCCAGACAGTTTCCCATCTGTTAGGAGTTTTGGGAGTTGAAGGCCAAAACATCTGGGGACCCAAACATTGAGAACCACTGTATTACAGCCTCATACATGTGAAAACTGTGAATATAGTTGCTATACTAGTGAAAACCTCAAGCCTCACATGGCTTGGAAACCTCTTAGTCCTTCTCACCTATTGAGTGGTATTTTTCTTCTCACAAAGTAATCTCACTGATCCTTTTTTCCTGTGTTCTCCTTCCCAACCAAGATCCTCTTTCACTTCCCTTACCCAGTCTAGCACTCTCTTTATTCCCTCATCCACTCAGATAATATCGTCCTCCACTCCACTCTGCCGCAGTGCTCTTGTTCTTTCCATCTGCTTTCTCTTTACTCTCCCTGATTCTTTTGCTTTCTCACTTATCTTCCTTAGGGTTTGTTCAGCCTTTGCCTGTACTCACTTTCTTCCTCCTCCACCCCTCTCCCCCTTATCAGGTATTCGGATCTTCACTTACATAACCTTTTGAACAGTTTGTGGGCCCTGCAAAAGGCAGTAGAAGTCATGCCCTGTTAAAGCAAGAGAGTAGTCTAAACAGACTTCTGTTGCTCCTAAATTAGAATTTACCAATTTTCTTTGGGGAGGGGGCAATTGTGGCCCATGGAAATGGGTAGGGGCAGCTGAAAATGAACCCCCCACCTCTGGCATGAATGAACATAGATTTAACATATTTGTCACATTCTTCACCTGGTCATCTTGTTCTCTCTACCCACACAAAGTATTTTTCTTCTCCGCTCTGTTTTTTGCTCTTCCATCATTTGTTTTTGAAGTGCTACTTTTTTCAGTTTACTTTCTATTATTAGAAATAAACTTTGTTAATATAGAGCAGGGGTGCCCACACCTTTTCAGCATGCGAGCTACTTATAATAAAACCAAGTCAGAAAGATCTACCTACCTCCTCTAGGCTGGAGAGGAGAGGGGGTTGGGCTGGGCTTGGCCAGAGGGAGCCGGAGCCAGGCCTTGCCGAGCCCCGCCCCCTCCCCTCTGGCTTTGGAGCTCCCAGCAGCTTCTCCAGGCTTGAGGATGGCAGTGCCAAGCCAGCCTTGTGCTAGCTATGTCACCACTGGCCGAGTGCCGAAGCCGGGGAGGGGGCGGGGCTTGACAAGGCCTGGCTCCGCTCCCTCTGAGAAGCGCCCCATCCAGCTGGGATCGACCTCCTTTGGTCCCGGAATCAACTGGTCGATCGCGATCGACTTCCTGGGCAGCCCTGATATAGAGTATATACCTGTACGTTTTCTTCAGTGTTGGTTTGCATTTAGTATTAGTGTAATTGTTAATATTGTTAATATTACTCTGTGCTTTGCCTCCTGTTGTGATACAGAAATATGTCTGAGTACAGTGCTATCAAAATGCAGTCATTTGCATAATCATGCTGCTGTCATTTGTATAATTCCAATTTCCAATATATACAGTGGAATATACTGGAAATATACAATAGAAGTTCGTTATGTCAGACAACGCTTTTTTGACCTTCAAACCCCTAATTCTGTATCTCTGACTATAGGCATCTCTCTATTATGTTCTTCTACTTGCAACCATGAATGTGTTTGGAGTAAAGAACAAGTTAGTACAAATCTAGCCGCTAATTTAGCTTTTCATTCTGGAAAATTGAAATAGTCATGTTCCTAGCAGGGAACCGACAATGGCCAGTCCAAAAATTAAAGGACATTCTGCGTCCTTTCTTTTTGATTTCATGGCTAGTTAAATTGTTATGGGAGGAAATAATGAAGCAAAACTACTCACATCCTCAATTTCAGTAATTGAAAATAACTATAGTTGTACTATGTGTAATGACCAAAGGGTACATGGGTTGGGCCTAGAGAAGGAGCAATCACTTTTAGCTTCATCCAGTTTACATCTCCTATATTAAAATTGTTGGACATTTAAGGAGTAGAATTTCACTCACAGTTTTGAAAGTTGTACTTAAAGGATTGTCAAGCATCGTATAAAGAAGTCTAGTACCTTCTGTTATCACTATGAGCAATTGTAGATTGTGGTAAAATACTGTTATTTATGAGTTTGGGTTTTTTGGTTGTTATTCTATTGTTTCTTTGATCTCAAGACAACTTGTAAGAAGATACAAAACAAATACAGAAAAACCATTACTGAAATGTGCAAGAAACATCACTAAAGCATTTTATTACAACGAGAGTCCAGGTTTTGTAAACAAGCTACATATTGAGAGTAATGTACATTTAATGTAGCAAAAATATTCTTATCTGTGATTCATGTGATGTTATTAAATTATTTTAACAGGTGTATTAAAAGTGCTGATAGTTTTATTTTTTGTTGTATGAATTCAAGTCATTGTGGCAATCCTAAAAGAAATCTGTTATGAGATTGCCGTAGTAAGGTTTGTCCAGAGGACAGTTGCCATTGCATTCCACTGAAGCCCAGAGTGTAGCATGGCCAAGGCTACCCATTTTCTCTGTCACACAACACTAGGACTAGGGGGCACTCCCTAAAGCTCCAAGGTAAAGCTAGGACAGGGTCCCCAAAGATGTGACAGCTGTCAGCCTGACAGCTTCAAGGCAGGATTAGACAGATTCATGGATACCAAGGGAATCAGTAGCTACTGAAATGGACATCCAAGTGCCACCTCTGTGTTGATGGAGGCAGGCAGGATTTTCCCGGGTACTGGTTGTGGGGGTTGGGAGCAGGTGAGGGTTTTGCCCTCCTTTCTGCTAGAGATCCCTGTGTACAACTAGTGGGCCACTGTGTGACACAGAATGCTGGACTAGATGGGCTGAGGCCCGATTCAGCATGGCTCTTCTTATGTTCTATGTTCTTATTTGGTTTTCATGGTCAAATGGGAATTCGAACTGCGGTCTCCAAAGACCAATATTTGGATTTCTATGCCACACTGTATATAGTTTTTATAGCATAACTAGCTGACCCGGCCACGCTTTGCTGTGGCTTTTTATCTTTCCTGTGGCCCAGTCTGTATATATGTGTTTTGTGTGTGTATGTATGTATATATATGGATTTGTGTCTATGTGTACATATCTGTGTGTGCACATATGTGTGTGTTCTTATGTATATGTGTATATATTCCTTCCCTCCATCCTTTCTTTCCTTTCCCCTTCCCATCCTTCCTGCTATCCTTCCTATTTTCTTGCTGTTTTCTCCCCTCCTTCCTTCCTCCCATCCATCCTTCCTCCTATCTTTTCCTGTCATTTCTCCCCTTCTTCCTTCCATCCATTCATGTTGTGCATGTCTTTATGTATATGTGTGTGTATTCTCTCTCTTTCTCTCTCTCTTTCTCTCTGTGTCTCTCTCTGTCTCTCTTTCTATCTCTCTCTATCTCTCTCTCTGTCTCTCTCCCTTTCTCGCTGTCTTTCTCTCTCTGTCTCTCTCTCTCTCTGTCTTTCTCTCTGCCTTTCTCTCTCTCTCTCTCCCTCTCTTTCTCTCCCTCTCTTTCTCCCTCTTTCTCCCTCTCTCTCTCTCTCTCTCTCTCTCTCTCTCCCTCTCTCTCTCCCTCTCTCTCTCTCTCTCTCTCTCTCTTTCTCTCTCTCTCTTTCTTTCTCTCTCTCTCTCTCTCTCTCTCTCTCTCTCTCGAGGGAGGGGGGCGGTCAGGGAGAAGGAGGCGGCAGCGACATGTGGTGCTGCTTCTTCCTCCAT
Source organism: Anolis apletophallus (assembly GCA_030556195.1). Taxonomy (NCBI): domain Eukaryota; kingdom Metazoa; phylum Chordata; class Lepidosauria; order Squamata; family Anolidae; genus Anolis; species Anolis apletophallus. Next base: position 160,463,539 of record JARBWK010000001.1, on the reverse strand, counting down.
CTCCTCCTCCCTGACCTGCCCCCTCCCTCGCCGCCGGTGGTCCTGATCCAAGGAGGAGGTGGAAGGAGGAGGCGGAGGGTCTGAGGAGGAGGGAGGGAGCCGCCTTCTCCTCCCTGACTGTTCCCCTTTCTCCCCGCCGCCGCCTCCGCCACCTCCACTGGTCCTGATCTGAGCGGCAAGGGGGAGGAGGAGGCGGAAGGAGGAGGTGGAGGAGGAGGGCCTGAGGAGAAGGGAGGGAAGAGGGTGCTTACCGCTGTCACCCGCCTGTGCTGCCAAAGGCCCTGCTTCTTCCTCCTCTTCCTCCTGGGCTGCTCCTGGGTGAGCAGGCCACAGGCCCGAGGCCTAGTGCGGGGCCTGTACCTGTTACCGGCTGGTATGTGGCGGCGGCAACGGCAGCGGGGCGGGAGCTTAGGCGGGAGGGAGGGGCCGAGCGAGCGATTGTTTCTGTTTGGGAGGGGGAAGAGTAGGCGCTGTTTCGCGCGCCAGGGCCATGGCCGTTTGTTTTGGATCCAGGCGCAGGGGTTTCTAGGAGTTGTAGTCCAAAACGTTTTTTAGGGGTTTTGGCCGTTGTCAATTATTTCTTTATACTTTGTAGGGTTTTGGGGGTATGTGGCCTGGTTTGGTGTTTTTGCGTTGTGTAGTTTCTTTGATTACTGGCTATTTCTCATGACAGCTCTCTTTTTATATATATAAGATGTAATTGCTCTGATAAATTTAAATTGTATTTTGAAACATATAATTTATTGTATTTTTATTGGAATCTTCCGAAATCTTCAGGAAGGGGAATTTCCCTGCAATCGCTTGCAAACAGAATTTTAATTGTTGAGCATATAACACTGTGTAACATGATTTCTGTTCCTAGGTTATAAATGTCATTTCCTAATTGATTCTGTCATAAAAACCTGGAAAAAGTTTATTAAACTGCAAAAACTTTGTTTTGTGGGACATCCACTACTAGCACATATTTCTGTAGTTTCTCAATGACTGTATCACTGAGTTTCAACCAATTTCACATAGTTTGTGGCAGCCACAAAAATGAAGTTTTTGGAGTATAACAACTAATTCCAAAGTAAGTACCACATAAGTAAACAGGAAATAACCCTTCCAAATCAGGAACAGAAAATGTTTCAAATTTTGTTACATAGTGTAATAGGAGAGAAAATATAGAATACTGAAGAAATGTGTCTGGTGTGGTTTTGAGAGCTTTTTTTTTCATTTTTGTTCTTTTTTATTCCCAAGGTGAGGGAAAGTCAATGTGATCAACATCATATTTTCCATATGTTGCACCACTCCCTTTAACACTCTTCTCTTATCAAACGGGAATTATGCATCTGATCAAAGAAACTCCTGTTTTCTTAGCAATGTTGTACACTTGCCAGCAATGTTTTTGTGTTAACATTTCATTGATTGGTTTTGGAGTAGTTAAAATGTTGCTCAGTTTCAAGGCTATTCCTTGGAAAATGCATACTTATGTTCCTCAGTTTTTGGCATTAAATAATGTCCGTTGGATTTCAAGCAGAGGCTCCCAGCCAACACAAATAATACCAGATAAGTGACATTTTCATTTTGTAGTTGAAAGGGTGAAATGTATTTCATCGGAGTGGGAACAACCCAGATGCTTCATTGCATATTTATTCAATAATAGGCCACATCTGTGATATGACAATGTTTTCTAAAGTAATCTTTGTATTTACCAATTACGGTAGTTTCAAACTTATATGTCAGGTAAGTAGAATGATGCTTCATTGATATTTTGATGTTGCAGGGAGGGGTATGTTTGTAAACTAAAACAAGAGGTGCAAATGTAAAAATAAGAGATGTCACGAGCACCACATTTTAAAAAGTATATTTGTCATAGAAAGTATCAAGAACAAGTAAGCCATTGGCTTCCAATCATGTCTTTGAGATAGTTCCTCGGATATACAGAATGCAACTGCACAAACCGGTTTAGCCATTCTAGTGACTTAAGAGTTAACAGCAGGATTTTTGTATCCTGTTTCTTGTTCCTTCACTTTTTCAACTCATGAGTGTTTTGGCTCGCTTATGTAATTTACTAGCTTGTAGAAATCCTGTTTGTACAGCATTGGGGGGGGCCAATAGTGTCTAGTAACCTATACTGGATCTGTTTGCAAATGTTTGGGTCAAAGATGAGAAATTATCATGAAAGAGTTAGCAGAAACTTTGAATTTTCCTGTATGAGTCTTGGAGCATATAGGGCATCTGATTAAATAGTTGACATTGATATTGCAGTCTGCCAGGTAAAAACGGAATGAGTGAAATATACTGCCTAAAAATGAATGCCGTTATTATATCAAAAAGTTTTTTTAAAATTCTACCAATCTCCAAATATCCCCATGATGTGAAGTGCTAAGCCAGCTTGCACCATCCCTCCCTCCCACATGTTTGGTATTAATGTAAAATTTCCTAACCATTTGTCAGGAAAGAGTGTGTGAGTATTGCTTAATTCTCCCAACAGTTAAATATTTTTCTTTTTTTTTGTTCTCTCACTTACTGTGAAACATAGATTAAAAGAACCCTTGCTTTTATTACTCTGTCAGGCATAACATGATGCTTTTTGAACAGGTATGCAAAATGTGGCCTTCTTGAAGTGTATATACCATTTTTTAAAAATTCATGGGTACATACATTATATGTCTCTTCAGTAAAACTCACTGTTTTACTCCTTGTGCTTATTATTATATGAAAATAGGGGTATATGGGCACCTCCCTGCATTGCTCCTAACTTCTTGGCAAAGTATTTACATGCATTGTTACATATTATATGTTATAACACATTGCATCTGATCTATTCCCAATCTTCTACCTGAAGATTTCAATTGATGCTCTTATCTAAAAAGGAAGGTGGCTTTGTGCAGCAAGTACCTTTGCATCACAAGGACTTCTTTTGAGAAAAGGGGCCCTTTCACACAGTAATATATAAACCAGAATATCAAAGCAGAAAATCCCACAATATTTGCTCTGAACTGAGTTATCTGAGCATACACTGCCATATATCTCAGTTCAAAGCAGATAATGTTGGTTTTTATTTAGCTGTGTAGAAGGGGCCAAGGTGGAAGATATTTCTTTCTGGCAAGTGATGTGGGCAGATTGAAATAGTAGGTTTATACTAGTAAAGGGGAAACTAGGCAAGCAGGATGTCTCCTGGGTTCTTTTCTAGGTAGCCCAAATAAACAGTAGCAGCAATGTCTCATTGAGTTTTATTAGGATTAGCAAATTCAGAATGGGTGTGGTTGTTAGGGCAAAGCTTCAAATGAAAGAATGACTTAACAGGAAATATCATTTCATTTGATAAGCCATGATCTTGAACAATTGTTAACCAGCTAATTTGATTTACAAATCAAAACAACAGTTGGTAGATTAAAACACAGCAGAACATGATGGGCTTCCATAAGAACGTTTTTAGCAAACTCATTCTCATGCCTGATTAAAGTTTTCAGTGATGTTTTAAACCAGGCAAGGATCTATCTTTCTGAAATCATGCCTCTTCACCGAGTTACTCAAGCAAGATGCCACATTTTTGATAATAGTATTTGCCACAGGAATTCCACTATATATCATGAATATATTTCAGTCAATACATTTTATACCTAAAAGCCATTTGTTGGACTGTGTTAGCAGGGCCGGACTAAGGTAATTTAAAATGGTAAGCCAACCTTATTTTGGCGTCCCCTCGCTCTCCAGCTTCGTGGAGGGTGCACGTGTGTACCGGAGTGCATGTGCGTGGAGCCAGTTTTGTGCATGCGCCATTGCAGCAGGGCGGGCCCAGCTGCCCAGGGTTGGTGGTCGCCCTACGCGGAGGTGAGAGGGAGGAGCGTTGGGCGGCCAGAGGCAAGGTGCCTCCGGCTGCAGGGCGCTCCTCCTTTTGGGCCTCGTGGTGGGGGACGGTGGGGGATGGCTGGGCTAGCCCTGTGGCAATGGCGCATGCGCGAAACTTCAGTGTGTGCATCATTGCCGCGGGGCGGACCCAGCTGCCCGGAGCCGCTGATCGCCCTGCATCGTGGGGCCGAGAAGGAAGAGCGTTTTGCAGCCGGGGGCGCTCCACTCCTGGCCGCCTCCAGAGCACTCCTCCTTTTCGGCCTCATGTCGGGCGATGGGGACAACGTAAAATGCACCCCTGAGTATTGGCAAGTGGTAAGCAAATGCTTACTTTGCAGAGTGCAAGATCCGACTCTGCATGTTAGCTTCTATCTACATCCCCAATGATTTTCTACAGCAACAGCAGTAAGGTGCCTGTCACTGTATTCTCATTAGTTACCATCAAAACGTTGGCAGATTGGAGTGGTCATTTCTTTGTCCATTACTGCAGACATTAAAATTTGGAGGCATGTTATGAGTGTCATTAATCAGTTATAGTCGGTGTTAGAAGACAGAATAAGCTTAAAGAGATTGGAGTCTCCTCCAGTATATCTCTGTCGATGCACAACATGGGTCTGTCTATTTTGTTTGCTGTTGCCAGCAAAAATGTTGACAGATCCAATACAGGCCAACGTAAAAATAAAAAAGAGTTGGGAATCAGTAAACTCCTATTATTAATTGTTGTTTACCCTCTTTAAAAATGGCAGAATCATATTCTTATTTATGCTCCACTTTTTTCTCTTGATTGAGACCCAAAGCACCAAAGTTATAGCTTCTTTAATATCATTTACAAAATGCCAGAAATTGATTGAGTTGTTTGGTAACAATGGTAAGCTATAGAGTTAGATGTACAAGTATTAAAAAGGTATTCAGAAGAGTCAGTTCCGTAGATTGCAGAGCAGTTAAGTGAGCTAGACTATGTTCGAGGTGACTTTCGTCTTCTTTAAATTTGGTCTCTTTTGAGAAATTTGTCACACATGCGTCTTTTTTACATCATGTCTTTTTCATGCTGGAACATCTGCAGTTTTCAGATACCCTGACCTCAAGAAACGAAAATCACACTTTTTAAAAAAAAAAATCCAAAAACTAAATCTTGAATGTACTATTTATATATAATGGACACATTTTTACTACACCTTTTAACATATTGAGACTTGCACATCTATGGATATTCGTTGCCATAGGAGATCCTGAAGTGATATTTATTTATTTTTATTTATTATTTTTATTATTGGAACTTCTGACTCCCGGGGCTCAAGGGCGGCTCACAGGAACCAATGGCACAATGCCGTGGGTTAAAACATAAAACATTTAAAAATACAATTAAAACAATGCAGTACAATTAAAACAATAGAGCAGCAGCAAATATAACCGAGTGGATATACACATGGGCCAGTGAAGGCCTGCCTAAACAAATAAGTTTTGCAGGCCCGTCTAAACGGGAGTAGTGGGGCCCACTGTTTCAAGAGGTAACAAAATACACAGGAATACACAGGAAGTCAAAAATACATAAATGAGGAGGAGGGAGATAAAGAAAAAGAAGCAAGACATGGCCATAGTAATACAGTTCCCATTTATTGTCTTAGTAAAATTGTGAATCTTCCTATCTTAAGGTTCCACTTCCCAATGAAGTATGGTTTGATGTTATTCTGTACCTACTTTCATTGATGATAAGTTCAACTTTTTACAAACGCAGCTGCATTTTTCTTGTAACAGACAGATCAAATATGAAATTCTGCTCTTTGTATTTCCATCATGCCACAATTTGGGGAGGAGTGATGTTGGTGGTTTGTAGCATTTTTGACTGTTTCAAATTTTAATAAAAATGTAATAAAAAGAACAGAAATGCAATGAGTTCAACTTTATTGTGTTGACTTTCTAATTTCTCTTGGAAGAATTTATGTTGTGAAATTATGGCTGGTTAGAAGTTTGTTCTTCTCAGAAATGCAGCTAGTTTCAGAGTGCTTGCAATAGCAACTAGGTTTTAAATACAGTATATTTCTGAAACTTCTCAGACTTGACAGGTGGCTCAGCCATAAAGCACAGTACCTAAACTGTTATTTTAATTAATAAATAAATCTTCCAAGTCAAATAAAGGATTTGTTTTGTTTTCTTTGTGCGTTGGGGAAGAAAAGGAACGTGCTAGACACTTAGCAAAAGAGCTACCCAGAAATGTGAATTAAAAGGTTTCTCAATGCTGATGGTATTCTCACTTAATTCGGTGACTGGCCTAAAGCTATTGGGTTTTTCATAGGCACGTTGTGGTATCCCTTCCCATTGTATAGAGCGGAGTTCCCTAATCTGGCTCTTTCACAGCCTTACTTGATTTCAAAAGGGTTTTGAAATGCAAACTTTCCATTGGAGTGTGCTGCCTTGATCCATGGTATCCATTTCTGACATTGCACTTTTCTCATGGTAGGAGTGCTTCAATAGCTGGTACTCACAGGCACATAGTGGGTCTCATAATACTTGATAGGTCTGAGTTTTAGGAATGGAATTGAGTTACAATGCGAAATAACTTTTAAATATTTGTTCTCAATTTAATTATGATCTTTTACAAATAGCATGCTCCCTTCCTCAATTTCCTTCTTTGACAGAATTCACTACTCAGTTTTACAAATATTTAATATAAGAACATAAGAACATAAGAAGAGCCATGCTGAATCGGGCCTCAGCCCATCTAGTCCAGCATTCTGTGTCACACAGTGGCCCACTAGTTGTACACGGGGATCTCTAGCAGAAAGGAGGGCAAACCCTCACCTGCTCCCGACCCCCACAACCAGTACCCGGGAAAATCCTGCCTGCCTCCATCAACACAGAGGTGGCACTTGGATGTCCATTTCAGTAGCTACTGATTCCCTTGGTATCCATGAATCTGTCTAATCCTGCCTTGAAGCTGTCCAGGCTGACCGCTATCACAACCTCCTCTGGAAGTGAGTTCCATAACCCAATGACCCTCTGGGTGAAGAAATATTTCCCTTTATTAGTCCTAACTTTCGTACCTTGGAGCTTTAGGAGTGCCCCTAGTCCTAGTGTTGTGTGACAGAGAAAATATTTTTTCTCTATTCACCTTTCTATCCCATGCATGATTTTATACACTTCGATCAAGTCACCTCTTAAACGCCGTCTTTCAAGGCTGAAAAGACCAAGGCGTTGCAACCTGATTTCGTAAGGGAGCTGCTCCATCCCTTGGATCATTCTTGTTGTCCTTTTCTGTACCTTTTCCAGTTCCGTTATATCCTTCTTGAGGTGCGGTGACCAGAATTGTACACAGTACTCAGATGTGGCCTCACCATAGATTTGTAGAGAGGCAATACAACATTTGACGACCTATTTTCGATTCCCTTCCTGATCATGCCAAGCATAGAATTTGCTTTTTTTACTGCTGCTGCGCACTGGGTTGACCTCTTCATTGAGCTGTCCACCAAAACCCCAAGATCCCTTTCCTGGTTTGTCTCGGAAAGCTTTGACCCCATCAATTTGTAGGTGTAGTTGGGGTTCTTTGCCCGATGTGCATGACTTTACACTTGTTTAGGATAAAATGCATTTGCCACTTCGTTGCCCATTCACTCAATTTCGAGAGATCTTTCTGGAGCTCATTACAATCAGTTTCATTTTTAACTACCCTGAACAATTTAGTGTCGTCTGCAAACTTTGCTACCTCAGAATTTACTCCTACATCCAGGTCATTAATGAATAAATTAAAAAGTAACAGACCCAAAACTGAACCTTGGGGTACGCCACTTCTCACCTCTTTCCACCCAGAGAAGTGTCCGTTTATTACCACCCTTTGTTTCCTACAGTTTAGCCAGGTTCCAATCCAGGACAAGACCTGTCCTCTGATTCCATGGCTGAAGAGATTATTTAGGAGCCTTTGGTGAGGGACTTTGTCAAAAGCCTTTTGAAAGTCAAGGTAAACAATATCGACTGGGTCCCCTTTATCTATGTGTTTATTTACACCCTCAAAGAATTCTAACAAGTTAGTAAGACATGATTTGCCTTTGCAGAAACCATGTTGATTTTCCTTCAGCAATGCCTGTTTTTCTATGTGCTTAGTAATTTTTTCTTTAATAATGGTTTCCATCACTTTGCCTGGAACTGAGGTTAGACTATATTAATAGATAGTCTAATATATTAATATATTAATTCTCTACTTGGCAACAAACTTCCTGATAACTTTGCATACTATATTTCCAATCTCCGTGGTCTTCGGGTGGTAGAAGTTCAGTGGCAGCTCCCTCTTTCTGATTTCGGCTAATGTCTGTGCTGTAGGAAAGGCAGAACTAGAAGAACAATGAAGAAGCATAAGTATGCTATATGGTTCAACCTGATACTACATGGGCATATATCCATATACTGTAGTTCCCCAGTGAGTTTTATTTCTCTCAGAAGGGAGTGGTCAAGGCAGTTGCTTGGCACTCCCACCATATATGCCAGAAAATTGAATATGGCTGGATTATATGCCATGCACTTTATTCTTTTTCTGAAAAATGAACATCTAAAGTGGCCAAACAAAGTTTGGTACATACCAAACATACATTCACAGCAAAAGAGAGCATTAAAATCAGTACGAGGAATGTCAAATTAGCTTTGTGTTGTTGTTGTTGTTGTTGTGTGCATTCAAATCATTTATGACTTACAGCAAACAAAAGTTGAACCTATCACATGTTTGGGGGGGGGGGTTGGCAATATTTGTCCAGAGTAGGCTTACCATTGCCTTCCTCTCAGGCTGAGAAAGTGGGATTTGTGTATGTATATATCTCCAGTGGGTTTCCATAGCTAAGCCAGGATTTGAACCCTGCTCTTTTAGAGTCCAAGGGCCCTTCCAGGCAGGTCCTATATTCCAGGATCGGATCCCAGGTTTTCTATTTATCCCAGATTATCTGGCAGTGCGGACTCATATAATCCAGTTTAAAGCAGAACACCTGGGATCAGATCCTGGGATATAGTGCCTATCTGGAAGGGCCCCTAATCCAACACTCAAACTAGTATGTCACATTGGCTCTCGGCACAGGCTTTATGTTTGCAAAGCATTTATCTTGCAGAGGAGCCATGTCAACTTATCCATACGACAGCCCCATCCATTTGACAAGTTTTCTTAGACAAGAATTTTGCCAAGTATTGACAAGGATTGATCCAGTTAAGCTTCCAAGATGAGACATGATCTGATGCCTTTAGGATATTTAGGCCTTTTCAGGAAAGGTCATATTGGTCATTATTTGAAATGTAGCATTATTCCACCTGTTCTTAATGTTCCCTCCATTATCAATAGAGTAAATGTATGGTTTCTTAATGTTTTCCACCAGAGCTTTGGAAGTGCCAATTCAGTGACTCTACCAGAAACATTGCTGTTTGTTTCAACCCTCGATGGAAGTTTGCATGCGGTTAGCAAGAGGACAGGGTCAATCAAATGGACCTTAAAAGAAGGTTAGTTTGAAAAATGTCATCTTGTTATCCCTATAGTAACTTGGATAATTGAAAAATCAGTATAACATTGGGAATATTTCAGATGTTAGAAAACATGGCCACTGCCATGATTGATCCCATGCCCATTTTTTGGAGTAAGTCCTATTGGTTACAGTGGGGCTTGTCTCTAATGCCATTTGCAGCCAAACAGCAAAAGCCTATGCATGTCAAGTCAAGCAATAAGTATCACAGGTAAATGTGCATAGCATTGCCTACTAAGTCTCCTGTCTTCTCAGGGCAACTCATCTGCAAAACTCATAGAAATCTCTGGGGCTTGGTTTTCAAAATAACTTTGTTTAACATCTCAAGCATTAGAACATTTAATGTATTATCTTTCAAATACATTAAATATGTCTGGCAATTGGAATGTGACATAACCAGACAAGTTGTTTTATAAAAGCAGCCCCCATTTAGATCCAGTATCATGAACTGTGAAGAGCATGAACAGAAGTCCACAATAAAGACGTATCCATAATCCAGGAGGCTCTGCTCCCAGGTTGCTGAGTTCTGCTGTCCCAGTGGGCTGAAAAAACAAGTGTAGACTATGCTGTTTACCTGTCTGCCTGCATGACCCTTTGGCAAAGGACACTCTTGGTCGCTAGATTGGTTATCACTCATTTCCAATTTAAAATGTGGAAAGCTGATACCTGGATGGACTGTTTTTGCTTTTCATATAAAAATCGAATACCTTTTAAAATCCACAATTAATACAAAATTTTATTCCAAAAAGAGACATTTTAATTTGAACTAAGCTGACATGTTTAAATAGACCTTTTAAAGAATCTACTTGTGAACACTACAGTAAGGAGAGGATTTATTTAATCATGCTGCATTCACTGGTTATTCTAATTATGTTTAATTTTATATGAATTAACAAATGGATGGTCACTGATGATACAGATAGTTCAGATTACTAGAAAACCTGAATGTATTTATGGGGTTTGTTTTTTTCTGCCTAAAGCTTATTTGGGTGATGTCAAAACAAACCTCTTTGCTGTGAATTTTCCAGGCTGTATGGCCATGTTCCAAAAGCATTTTCTCCTGGCGTTTTGCCCACATTTATGGATGAAGCATCAGGAGATAATGATTTTGGAACATGGCCATACAACCTGGAAAGCTCACAGCAACCAAGTGATCCTGGCCATGAACATCTTTGACAAAACATTAAACCTCGATTTATGGCAACCCCATAACATTCATAGGGTTTTCTTAGACAAAGGAATATTCATAGGTGGTTTTGCCAGTTCCTTCCACTGAAATGTAGTCTGTGTCACAGGCGTTTGACTCCTAAGAACTGTCAATCTCTTTGACATTATCCTGCCCTCTCTGATGTTATTTGTATTTTATGGCTGTTGTTTTAACCCTAATTGATTTTAATTGCAGTTGTGAATGTTATTATGGTTGTTTTTATTCTTATTGTTATTTATTGTTATTTATTATTTATTAGTTGTGAATGTTGTTATTATGGTTGTTTTTATTCTTATTGTTATTTATTCTTATTTATTATTTATTATTATTTATTGATTGTTGTTTTATTGCCTGTAAGTCACCCCGAACCGAATGGGAGTGGCGACTGATAAGTTCAAATAAATAAATAAATAAATGCCTAAATTTAACTTCACAGTAGCCAATACCCACCTGTGTAGGGATACTTCCCCCCTATTATCCCTACATTCCAACAGACCCATGAATTCTAAGTCTTCTCTAGTGGGTTCCTGGCCATCAATATGAATTTTTGATGATGCTTAAAGACTGCCAGGGAAGGAGGAAATGAATGGCTTCCACCCTTCATAGACTGGAACCATTCAGTTGGCAGGACGAGTCCATTACTTACCACCAAAATTAGAGAGTAACAAGCCATTATAATGCATACTTTCTTGGGAGTAAATGCCACTGTTTACATTTCAGTATGTGCACAATGAACGTTTACTGTGATTACTGTGTTTACTGTGATTTTCAATGACAATACTTGTCATTGAAAAATCATTATCTTCTCAGTTGCGATGTCGAAATGAATGCACATCATTTTTTTCCATTCACTAGAAAAATATTGATTTCATATTTGCAGTCGCTACAAAAATATGTATTACAAAGTTAAACATTTTAAGTATCATGAACACAACAAATTTACATTGTAGGTAAAATAAAATTAACCTCAAAGTGCAGAGACATTTCAGCCTAATGAACCTTATTCAGCACTTCCAAGTAAAACCACATAGACAAGAATTACAATTTCAAAAGGCCGGCAATACACATTCTTGAAGTCTTATTGACCTGCCAGAGGTGAACCATGGAACGTTCATGAGCAAATGCAAAGAAGGTAAAACGTTGGCCCATACTTCTCCAGTGCGGCCTCTGACATTCACTACTACCTGCTAGGATGGAAGCAGCTGAGTGAATGTATGAACAGAACTTTCAGACAAGACCTTAGGAGACTTCTAGACCAAGCTTTCCTCCTGCGATCGCCCTCACTCAAGTATAGACTCAGTATCCATTGACCAGAAGCTTTCCGTTTTTTAGGGTTTTCCAAATTTTGGAATACCTGCATATACAAAATTAGATATTTTGGAGATGAGACCCGCCTAAACATGAAGCCCATTTATGGTACATTTTCACTTTATACAAATAATCTTAAACCAATTGTATACACAGCCTTTTACATAATGTCGCACATTAGATAAAGTTTGTGATTATTATAATTATATTTATATTTATACCCTGCTTTATCTCTCCTGAAGGAGACTCCAAGCGTCTTATTGAACAATTAGAAAACAAAGGTGTCATAATCTCTGCCATAATTTGGTATTTTGTAGTTTTTTTGGAATTCTCAAATGGATACTCAATCTGCATTAAGTTTTGCATGGAGTGCAGATGGTGATTTCTTCCCTTTCTAGCCTTTTTTTATTTTCCTGTCAAAATCCCATGATGGAGACAAAGTTACAAAAGTTACATAAAGTCTTTTGACAGGAGTCCTCCATGCAGGGCTGGCCCAACTATTAAGCAGAGTGGGAAGATTTCCATAGACGTCAAAGGAGCCAGCAGTGACAAGCCACTGGGATACACCGTCTCAGAGTGTGATTGGTTCTCTTTCTCCAGAGGTTTTTAAACAGAGGCCGAATGGCCATCAGTCTGGAGTGCTTTGATGGTATATTCTTGCATGATGGGCAGGGGGTGGGTGGACTTGGACTGGATGGCCCTTGGGTTTTCTTCTAATTGTTTGAATCTATAATTCTGAGTCCTTGTTGTTGTAAGATAAGGCTGTATATTCATCACATTCTGACACTTTACCCCTTAACTTGGCTGTTTCCTTTAGGTTTAATGGAGGGTGGTGGCAAATTCAAATCAAACTTCCAGTCCAGCTGGCTTCTATAGGTAGAAAGTCACAATTATGCTGGCTTTTTGCTTTGGACAGCAAAATATATTGAGATGCTCCAGACTTCATTCTGGAAGCACCACCAGCTATCCGTTTCTTAACAAGTTAATATATCATTTCCATAGACTGATATATTAATTCAGTCACATTATAGACTAATACCTTAATCAGTTGTTTAATGTAACTATTATTAATATCTGGAAATATTGTGCATGGAAATATCCAAATAATTTGGAAATGTTTTGCATGGAAATATTCATTTAAGAATATAATATTGTAGTCATTTGAATTAAAAATTAAAATATATGCGAAATTAATATCACTTGCAAAACAAAACTCATTGGTGGTTTTGATTCTTATGATTCAAATAATAAGAGACAAAGATTCTTTTGAATAAGCATGTGGAACATTTCTCTAGCAGTGAAATGAAAAGCATTTGGGTTACTTAAACTAATACATTTATTTTTAAAGCAAACCTATTGCGAAATATCATTGGTATATTAGAACAGTCAGACTGGATAATCCAGTTCTGGAGAAAGTTTTCTTTGCATTTGCTGTATTCATCTAGATCCTTATCCGCATGCAGCCTACTCAATAGTTGTATTGTATTGTAAAGTACTTAAAACTCACTGACTTGGTTCCATATGCAATAAAACCACAATTCTTTATGGTAAAAAAGCACATTAAGATTCGGTAACATCAAGAACACTTTTTAAAGCCATGTAAATGTTCTGGCTTAATGTTAGAAAAAATCTCTAGGATCAGGGCACCATGAGAACTTGGTAGTACATATTTTAAAATGAAGAACTATAACATTTTATACATCATTGACAGTGATTTGATTTAATTACGTCCAGCCAAAGGGTGTTACATGTCTTTTTGGTCAGAAGTGGCTAATACTTTTAACCTTATTTCCTAGCTTGTTTAAATTCAATTGGTATAGTTAGTTTTAAATATTATCTTGCTTCATGTGAACTTGATGTGATGATTTTCAGCGTTTATCGACAGCTCTTATACAAGCCCTGTAAGTTAGGAAATACAAATAAATAACAGATTCAAGTTTGTATCAAAAACAGACCTATTTGATTCAAATCCCAACTATGTTAAAAGAGAGCAAGAATATAATAATAATAATACACTTTATTTATATTCCGCTCTTCTCACCCCGAAGGGGACTCAGGGCGGATTACAGGTACACATACTTAGCAGACATTCCCTGCCGTTTCCACATACAACATATAGACGAACAGAGGCAAACTCTGGCCACCAGGGGGAGCTGATGCACTCCTGATCTCTCAGCGTTCCCGGCGGCCCTTGTTGTTCCTTCCTCATTCCTCAGCGTTCCTGGAGTTCTTTAATGGCCTAATAATTCAGTCAAAATTTGCCTCCCCACTTAATGTGGTACCTTTACCTCCTACTTGACAGATGCAAATGTCTTTCGGGCTGCAAAGGTCGACAGCAGGCTACACTTAAAGGTCGAGCAACCACCTCGACCCGGGCAGGCCTCGAACTCATGACCTACTGTTCAGAGAGATCTTATGCAGCTGACACTTAGCCAGCTGCGCCACATTCCCAGTGCAGACCTATCAGTAATTAGGCAAAACCATCCTTTTTTCTCCCATAACCAATACAGAAAAATGATTTCTGTTCCCATACCATCTCTATCTTTTGAAATTTACAAATTGATTTCATCTTAGGTTCAGGTGCACAAAAACATTATTTTAGCCATCCAAATATAGTGTATTACAGTTAGAATCACACATCATCCCTTTAAAAAAAGGAAAGGCACAATGGCTACATGACTTGTTATAAATGGAAACTTTGGTTCTTAACATTATTGATAGAGCTCTAATCTCACAGTTACAGTTAAGGCAAGTTAAAGATCTGTAAGTGGTCTGCATTTACTAATACTATGTATTAGTAGTACTGTTCCCCATCCTTCATTTAACCATCAGTATCTGCAACGAACAATGGAGATCTGAACGGCTGTTGATCTGGATTCAAAAGGATGACATTTTCAGTCTTCTCTTGCCAGTGATCTATAAGTGCAACAAGGAACTGAGACAAGATCTTGCTTCTGATTACTACAGCCTTGCTCACTGGCAGGAAGATTTCGAAATGCCATTTTGCTGTGCCCTGATCTGCAGAGGAACAGAAGAATGCCATTATTTGGTGTTGCTATTGGCTATTGTAATTGTGATGATGATGATGATAATAATAATAATACTGTACACATTCATGTATCAGTCAAGAATAGCAGATTTTTTTATCCCAAATTAAGGATTTTGATATGACCTGTGGATAAGTTGGGAGTGAAACCTAGAGGCAAGTAACAAAGAAATCCTTCCCTCTTCTTTTAAAAATGCATAGAGGGAACATGTGCATTTTTAAACGAGCGAAAGAGAGGATCTTTTATTTAAGGGTTACAGTTGAGGATGTAAATTGCATTGCTGATCTGTACAAATGCAGATAGGGAAAATATAATAATAATAATACAGTTTATTTATATTCTGCTCTTCTCACCCCGAAGGGAACTCAGAGCAGATTACACGTACACATACTTAGCAGACAATCCCTGCCTTTTTCCACATAACACACATATAGACAAACAGAGGCAAACTCTGGCCACCAGGGGAGCTGACGCACTCTTCATCTCTCAGTGTTCCCAGCGTCCCTTGTTGTTCCTTCCGCATTCCTCAGCGTTCCTGGAGTTCTTTAATAGCCTCATAATTCAGTCAAAATTTGCATCCCCACTTAATGTGGTACCTTTACCTCCTACTTGACAAATGCAACTGTCTTTTGGGCTGCAAAGGTCGACAGCAGGCTACACTTAAAGGTCGAGCACCCACCTCGACCCCGGGCAGGCCTCAAACTCATGACCTATTGGTCAGAGAGATCTTATGCAGCTGACACTTAACCAGCTGTGCCACATTCCCAGTGCTTATATTGTAAATGAGGAAAAGAATGAAAATGTGGTCTGAAAAAAGCAAGGAAGAGAAAGGAAAGCAAACTGCTTCTATATGAATATATAATGATGATGATGATGATGAATTTATTACCTACCTCTCCTCGCAGCTCAAGATGGAATACATCATCATTAAAACAAGATAAAACACTGAACAACAAGAGGCACAGAGTTAAAATAAGAGTTAAAATCCACTGATAAATTTACAACTTAAAATTGACAGGGTAGGCCTGCAATGGCCAATCTAGATAAAATAGTGTAGAGACATCACTCTGGCATGATCCGCATAGTAAAAGCAATGGTATTCTCCGTAGTAACCTACGGAAGATAGATGTTTTTGAACTGTAGTGTTGGAGGAAAGTTCTGAGAGTGCCTTAGACCGCGAGAAGATCCAATCAGTCCATACTTCAGGAAATAAAGCCCGACTGCTCACTGGAGGGAAAGATAGTAGAGGCAAAGATGAAGTACTTTGGCCACATAATGAGAAGACAGGAAAGCTTAGAGAAGACAATGGTGCTTGGGAAAATGGAAGGAAAAAGGAAGAGGGGCCGACCAAGGGCAAGATGGATGGATGGTATCTTCGAAGTGACTGCCTCGACCCTGAAGGAGCTGTGGGAGGTGACGGACAACAGGAAGCTCTGGCGTGGGCTGGTTCATGAGGACACGAGTCGGAAAGCAACTGAACAAATAAACAGCAAAGGCCTGCAGGAAGAGATGCATGTTTCATTGTGTCTTAAATTCCAATGTGAATATGTTGTCTTCCTTAGCCCTGTCCATGTCATATTGGCATTTTTACATCATAAACAAGGAGAACAAAAATAATGAAAAATAAACTTTTGAAGAAGCACATGAAAGCAGCAGATGAAAAGGAGACGTGGAAAAGCGAGAAACGTTAACTTGAAACACTAAATAGCAAGGGACACATGCACCCAACTTGGTGGGGAAAAAGAAATTCTAGCATTAACACAATACTGCAACTATATCAAGACACTTGAGAGAAGAATGAATAGGGAGTGCCTGTAATAGTTACTATGACCCAACAGTTGGGTTTTTATTGGGAAAGGTCCCTTGCTGGATTGCACAGGATGATGAACTTTTGGCAAGGTATAATGATTCTTTCTGGGTGTGCCTTTACAAGAGAACCACATGGGGATTTGTGCTATCTCCCTGTTTTTAAGGGCGTCAATCCAGTGGGTGCAAGTCTCCTAGGCTGTCTTCCTTGATCTGTTCAGAGTCCTTGACTGATCAAATGTACATGCTGCAGCACGGAGGAAACAATGGTGCCAGTCACATCATGCACTGACCACATGGGATTAGTTCAGGGAGAGCTAAGGATCTACAAATCTAAGTTGCAATGTAGCAACTTGGGAGTCCCTTCTACCTCACAATAAATTGAAGGGACTCATGAGTATTTCAACATCTTTTTCTTAAAAAGGGCTTCATGACATGACCCCCTCTCTATAGAAAAGAGCTCATCTCCTAGTGTAACATGACCAAGAATCGAGCATGGGGCTATGTGAATAAAATAGGTTTTAATGATTGCATTTATCATGGGCATGTGACAGAATTTTCGTCTATGCTACTGGGGCATTTAGGAAGCAATAGGGTGAGCCCTATGTCTACACATTGGTAAACAATGTGGTACAATGTGTTAAGGCAGTGTTTCCCAGCCTTTTTTGAGCTGCGACACACTTTTAACATTAAAAAAATCTGGGGGCACACCACCAACCAAAATGACAAAAAATGACACTCTTAACACAGTAAACAACGGCTGGGGATGGTGGCCTGCTGGGGCAGCTGCTGCTGGGCCCCGCCCCCCCCCCAGCCGGGGAGGGGAGGAGCATGAGTGGTGGGACGGGCTTCAGTGGGCGGGGCTCCTCCTCCGCACGGCTTCAGCGAGCGAGGGGCAGGAGTCATGGCGTATTGGAGGCTGGCTGGGGAAACGGCTGAAGGAGGCGATGCCCTGGCCCCTTCTTTTTCTTCAATAGCAATGAATGGGGCGTGCCACAAACACAGTCAATAGAACAGAAGCAAAGGAGATATATACAAATCACACTATTTTATGTATAAATACCAGATACTCTGGTTCCTATGCAGTAGTAGCAACAATACAATGTACATTCACAAAGACCATTGGACGACCTCCCTTGTTTATTCAGACATTATATTATTTGGTCTCTGGGACCTGAAACATTTACTCTATTCTGTATACTTCTATGATTTTGGGACGGCGTCCGGGTCCGTGTCCGCCACTGATGACGTGATCGCTCTGCTCCTCCCATCTCCGCACATCATATGCGAGCCAGCAGCCCGTATTGTATATCTTTGTATTATCTGTATTATGAGGCATTTCCCTCTACATGTAATATGAAATTGTAATCTTTGTGAATGTACACTGTATTGTTGCTACTATTGCATAGGAACCAGAGTATCTGGTATTTATACATAAAATACTGTGATTTGTATATATCTCCTTTTGCTTCTGTTCTATTGAGCCTTCATTTTCTTCACCACCGCCCAGCCCTTCCTCCTCCTCCCCCCAAGCAGCAGGAGTTCGGCAGGAGGAGGGGGGAAGGAAGGGGGCAGAGAGCTTTTCTCACGGCACAGCAGGAGGTCCGTCACAGCACACTACTTGCCGCGTCACAGCGGTTGGGAAACACTGTGTTAAGGTATATAGAAAACTAGATAAATTTTCGTGAGGATCAGCACTGAAGTTATTGCTGAAGTAGGTGTGTAAAGAAAGAATCCACATGCAGATGTATTGCATGTGTCAATAAAGGCAAGTGATTTCTCTTATTACAATCAGTAGGATATAACAACAGAAGTTACAGTGTACCATTTGGACCTCTTTACAAACTCTTGCTGTGGGTGCCGAGCTCTCTGCATTTTCTTGCATGTTGGGAAGGACCATTAGTATTTGCATGTGAGTTTGCAAAGTTGTATTATATTTTGCAAACTGGAGAAGTGTATTTTCTGCTACGCTTGAAGAAGGCTGTTTATTTTATCTGCTGGAAGGAGTAAAGTGTTTTCTTTTGTGCAAGCCTACTGCGACCCTGGTGTTAATTTTGCCTTCAAGGGTACTATAGCTGGACTTTACATTTACTGCTGTGGGGGACTGATTGCTTTCCTGACACTAAATGCAACATAGTGGGGTTGGGGTGGAAAAAGGAAGTCCATTGCATTCATGATGGCTAGTTAGTGCATTTTTTAAGAACTAAGTGAGATAGAAATGAGGTTTTAGAACTACCTGAAAAACCTGTTGCTGTGCACCGATTGTGTATGGCCATGTGTTTTATGTGTTGAAAAGAACCCAAGGGAGCTGCAGAGCAGGCCTTGACCTTGTTCCTTGAGCAGAGGAGGCAAGGGTTCCCATGTGATTGTATAAGGTCATGCAAGTATTTCTTCACATAGGTAGAGTGCATGAAGTTTGGATGTCTTCACAAATAATGCAGGCTGACAATGTTGGCATTTACCTCTCCAGCAATGGGACAGGATTTCGCCTTGCCCAAGCATTCTTTTTGAATCGTGAGACTCGAGTCTCCCTTTGCAACTCCTTCTATAGTACTTTATTTTACCTCATATATACACATTGTGTTCCTAGATATTTCTTTCAACGGCTTTGTGAATAGTCTTCCTCTCATTGCAGAATAGGGTGCTGGCTTCTACTCAGCATGAAAAACTACGCCATGGGAAAGCACCTTTCCAACCCCACCATGGCAGCAGATAATGGAAATATTCTTATTCACAGGGTTGTATCCTTACACTCACAGTATCCTAAAATACAATTAACATGCAGCAACCAAAATACATTAAGAGGCTGATAACACAAATAAAACACAACTGTTGTTTGCTTAACATTTATCTCTATTTGTGAGGCTTGGAATGGAATTTTATCCATTGAAAATTGGATCTTTTCCAAGGGTGGCATGGGAAAGGAAGTGTCCCTGCTGGTTGTGGCCCATATTTCATAGCAATCTAATTAAAAACAACACTGACCTTTTTCGTGCTTTTGTGTTGATAATCTTAGTGCAGTTATTCGAAATTACGTATTTTGACATTGACCAAGTTCCCCTTCCAGTGCACTTCTACTGTGCTTCCTTTTCTTGCTTCTGTGCAACCTAACTTGATAACGCTGTGCTACCGCTCTTGAACAATCATTGGCTAAGATATGTGTGACTCCTGGGCATCATCCAGGTGAATTATCATACTTGGGGAAAAGGAAGAGGCATCACTCATTTGCACCTCCAGCTTGTACCATGAAGGTCTGAGGGCAGGTGATGACCGCTTCTGTTTTCAGGTGAAAAAACTTCAGCCAGTGGGTGCCTGACCACTGGTTGACTCTAGAATAATGGTTCTCAACCTGTGGGTCCCCAGATGTTTTGGCCTTCAGTTCTCAGAAATCATAACAGCTGGTAAACTGGCTGGGATCTCTGGGAGTTGTGGGCCAAAACCACTGCTCTAGAAAATAGCCCTGGCACTGCTGGGCTTGTTTAGGAATAGAGGGGTGTCACTGCATAAGGATATTTTGTAATGATTAAAAACACCCTCATACAATGGCATAGCAGATGGTTACACAAAGATACGTCACCAACATGATTCTGACCATGATCTTAAGTACCTAACTACAGAATGGAGCAACCAGTTCAAGCGTATTAAAAATTTCAAACCTTAGATGACAATCTTGGGTTTTTTCCTGAAAAACTTGAAAGGGACCCTATGGGCGGGGAATGAGGTAGCGAATGGATAAGCGGCATAGTTATAAGGCGTCTCCGTACGCTCTTCATAGGTGCACTCAGTTGAGATATGTGCACCTTTTCCACACTTCCTCCATAGGGGGCTCTTTGCATGTGAGATCTATTTGGGGCTGATGGGACCTTTTCTCCGCTTGTGTCGTCTGAGGATAGTCTCCGCCTCTTTTTCCTGGAAGGGGGTTTGGAGACCTGCTTTGTGTTAGAGGTATAAAAGGGAGACAGGCACCTGGAGGGGGGACTGGCTGTTGAAAGGAGGGAGGAGCTTGGCCTCTTCTCCCCAGCCTCCTTGACTGCCTGTACTCTCCATTTAAGGGCTTCCAACCTCTTCCTTAGTGTATGGCACTGCTCATCCGAAAAGCGCTGAGTTTTGTTTGAGATCCCAGGAACAATCCGGGGCCTTTCCATGGCCTTGCTGCTGTTTGTAGCGTTAACATGCGATGTCGATGCTGATGAAGGGTGGTGTGCGTAGGTTGTCGATCTATGGTTGTCGGGGGTCTTGAAATCGAAGGTGGAGCCCAACTCCGGGGGAAGTGACCGATCTGGGTCTTGCTCTTGCCCACTTGAGGAATCGGGTCGTGGCTCAGCCTGATTCTGGTTGTGTTTAGGAAAGTCCTCTTAGTGAAAATTCCATATGCCGCCAAATCCTGCCTCATGTTGAGTAATCGTCTCACATAGACAGGCTATTTAAAGCTGGCGCACAAGTTTTAGCTGTGCAAAAGCTCTCCCGGCCACCGCTGAGACCTGGAGTTCCAGGCTCAGTGATGAGTCCAGGATCACTCCCAGACTGCGAACCTTATAGATAGCAATCAATTCTCCGAAGACATGGTAGTAGTGGGTTTTATTGTGTTGTCCATTCATAGGTGGCACAATTCCACTCCACATCCATAATGCAGCAACTGGAAGACTCATGCAAACATCGGGCACCCTGACTTATGTACCTTCATTTTAATTAGAGAAAGAGAGCAGATTCAGACTTTGCTTAGAGCAATATTACGCTGTTCCCTTTTGCCTTTGCCATATGAACGGAAAACAACGGTTTATATATCCTCTAAAGCAGATATGTCACAGTCATTCTTTGTGATTATTTGTATCATGTTTTTCATGTTGACATCAAATTTTATACAATAAGTTCATTGTCATTACTATGCTTATTATATTGCATTGCAATTTATTTATTTATTTTGCATTTGTCTGGGCATTGAATGTTTGCCTTTTTGAGTTGTAAACCGCCCCGTGGCCCCTCAGAGAGAGGGGGTCGTCTATAAATAAAGTTTTAAAATTATATTTTATTCAAAAGCCACATCAGCCACATGGTTGCCTTCAAAGGGCTGTTGAATCCATGGATGGAGAATCTGTGGATACAGAGATCCAAATATAATTTATTTAAAATGGTGTTCAGTACTCTTTAGTTTTTATCTAGTTTGGGTTCCCAGATGTTCTTGAACAACAGCTCCCATCAATTTTGATTCTCCACTGTGTGGAGTGGGAATAATGGGAATTGCAACACAACAGCCATTGTGGCTCTGAGGTTGGGGAAGGATAAAAGACATTTTAAAGCAAGAAATCATACCCCAAGCTTTGTATCTAAATGCAAGCCTTACCATCCTGACTAAACAGAACAAATGGAAGCCATCCAGAGGTTAATGTATCACAACTCCTGTCAGCCCACAACTCCCACCATGTCTAATGATGAGGAATACCAGAGTTGCAGTCCAGCATCTGGAGGGCCACATAAAATGACATGGAGGGCCAGATTTGGCTTCCAAGCCTTGAATTTGACATACGTGCTCTAAAAACTACCATTTAGAATTACTGCTTAATTAAAAGTTTCTGACACAAACATATGCTGGTCTAGACAAAGTCAATAAGGCATTTAATTTATACAGCAGACATGTAATAAGCAAAAGAACAAAGTGAACTGGGATATTTTCATAACCCTTCAAGCAGAATGGTACTATTAAGTACAAAGGCAAAGGGTCTAGGAGGCTCAAATTTTTTGAGGAAACCTAGTACATAGAATGCTATAGGTTGTTATTTCTAAGGCTGAAACTGGCCAAACCAGCTTTCTTGGTGAAGAAAACTCCATGAAATTCACAGAGTTGCCTCAAGGTAACGGATGGCTTGAAAGCACACACATGCAGAGTTATATGGCTTAGAAAATGTAGCTATTTGGCCACAGGTTTACTCTGTAATGGTTTGCAGACATGTAATGGAAGTGGCCCAGGACTATCATCCTGAATTGCCAGTGTTCTCTTCTGTTGTATTAGCATTGTGTTGCTTTCAGTGTATTGTTGCTCTATTACTTAAATGGGTTTGTTGCTGCTTTATTTATATAGCTTGTTCATTTCTGTACGATTAATACTTACAAACGCTTATAAATGCTTCTGTTTGGATTTTTTTCTCGTGTCAGAAGCGACTTGTTGTTTCTGGTGTGAGAGAATTGGCTGTCTGCAGAGACGTTGCTTAGGGGATGCCCAGATGTGTTACCATCCTGTGGGAGGCTTCTCTCATGTTCCCACATAGGAAGCTGGGACTGACAGATGGGAGCTCACCCCGCTCCCCAGATTTGAACCACTGACTTTCAGGTCAGTAGTTCATCTGACACAAGGGTTTAACCCAAAAATAAAATACACAATGAATGCATGTATGAATGAATAGCCCTTGCTTTGTTTCTGCCCTTTGCCTTGTGTCTGATTTGCCGCTGATAAAGAAAACCAGGTCACCGAAATGTAGAGATTTTGTATCTGAAGTTTTCATTACTTTGCAGTGTTAACAGCCAAGTGTTTCCAGTTAAAACATTTGGTGTTTGCTGGAACGGGAATAACTGTTGCAGCAATCATTCTTTCAAATGTAAAGTTCAGCCAGAAATTGGAGGAGGCGTGTGCTTGATTTTTGCCAAGATTGGATTCTTCCCACTCAACATAGCCATGAAACTTCCTAACACATTTAAGAATGTAATTTAAGTATTTAAAATATTCATGCTAGTTCAGATCATAAGTGGAATTGTGATTCAGGAAAAGAAACTCCTAAAATACCCTCCTTAGTACAGAAGCTTACTATTGGTATGGCTCAAGATGGGTTTTGCACGACCTTTTCTAATCTGCACAGCTTGTTTGTTTCCTAGATGAGAAGTTTCTGTCCTTCAGCAGTTCACCAAGATAAGTTGCAAAGTCAGTTACTTGCCTTGATCAGTGCCTTTAGCATGTTAATTAAACTCTGATCTAACAAAGCTACTACTTATTTCCTTTTTTTCCAGACACTTATAACCAGCCACCATGGGTTCTTTCTTCCTCCTTTGCAAAATACAGGGGCCTGTGGTTCTTATCTCTCTTGTTCCTCTTAGATGCAATTCACTAAGCTTTCTGATTAATCTTAAATCTTTGACTTGTCAGCAGATATCCAAGTGAGCTTCTCATAACATGCATTTTATTTTAAATCCTGGACTCTACAATCCTTTATCCCAACATTGAACTCCCTTTTCTGTTGAGCTACCTCTATTCCAAATTATTCCCATCTGGACACAAAGACAGAGGCATCAGCAGGTTGGTGAGCATTAAGGTTTGCAAAGTACAAAGATGCTTACATGAGGGGACCCTTGAGGGTATCCATCCCCATTCATCTGTTTGATGTTTGCAGTGGATACAAAAAATCCCAAGTTTCTATTAGTAGCCGGCACCATGTTCTTTAAGGCTGCCTTCCTCATGGAGACGAACTCCACTAAGAGCAGCGATGTCAACATTAAGCCGCGATGGTTCATGGGCTATTAGAGCAGAATGATGCTCAGGACGTCCACTATCTGCAGAATCTTGCATGGTTCTGATGTTCCAGCATGCAAGTGTCAGTCTATTTGCACCTTTGCAGGCAGGTGTTGGCCTTTGTTTCTTCGTCTCTGTTTGACTGCATCGGAAGATGCCTGTTGGCCGCGGCTAGCCAACCGGGTAGATGGAGATGAGCTTTCGTTAGGCCACCTTCTCTAGGCCCCTCTCCATATGGAGCAAGCGGTGCTCTCCTTATAAAAGGCTGCTTGGTCATTCAGGATGCTGCCAAACAAAACTCATCTCCCGGGTCAGTCTCAAGCGACCAAAGTCCTGAACCGCCTGCATGCAGGGTTGGGTCTGCTGCTTCCAGTGCATCTTTACACCTTCCATTTCGTCCCTCGCTTATCGCTACAGGGTTTTTCGGAAGTTGGATGTGTCCTTCGAGCCTGTGCAATGGATTTTTCTGGTGGAGCGCAGCGTGCACAGAACTGGCCTCACCCTTTAAACCAAAGATTCGTCTGCCGGGGCCTAGCAAGCTTGGACGGTGGCAGCGAAGTCCTCAGGTCGTAGGTTTGGTTCGAGTTTCCTTCTCTTAGATGGTTGACCTTACAGGGTTAGATGAGCACCATCTGCCCGGGTTTGAAATTAGAGTTTTCCTTCTCTTAGGATGGTTACCAAAAGGCTAGAGAGCCCATCCTGCTCCTTTGATGCTCTTTGTGAGACCTTTCTGTTGTGACCTGTCTGGCATGGGAGGTCCTACCAATGGCTGTTATGCCACCGCCAGCATAGCTCACAACTTCATTAGGGTACGCAAGCCTCTCCCCCACGTCAAGTGGGTGCGAATGGAGAGGCAAGTTTCTATTACAGCAGTGGCATCCCCTGAATGTAAGATGCCAGGGTTCTCTTTCTAGCACCATCAATATTGGGGAGATTTTTTTAAAGCAGGGAAAGGCGGAAAACAGGTGTATGTAAGGAGGCAGACATATGACTAAATATTAATATTGGGATTCAAATCCTGGCTCTGAAATTTGAGACAATCCCTAAGGCTGCTTCCTACATAGTCTTCATTGCTGTCCATGATTTGTGTCTGCATCATAAAATGTGGCAAAAACATGGTTCTCTATTTTGTCCTGTTTTGAAAAAACATAGCCCATATAACAGCAAAATAATTTTATTTGCATTTGGCATTGAGAAGCAAGATCTGAGCTTGCACATTTTCTTGTGCCTTTAAACAGCTGTTGAATGGGCAGAAATTTCAGCAGGTGGGGCTTCCTCCTCTGCTGAGAGTCAGTAATGGGAAAATCTTCAACTACCAAGTCTGACAATGTGTTTCTGCAGAAACTATGCCTTTTGTGAAAGTAGTCCAGAGGCTGGATTGCTTATCCTCTTATTTCTTTGCTGTTGCATCATTTTGTTTGTGTGAGAAGGAGGCTGATCTTCACTTGCTGGTAGCACTGGACACTGTTGGCATATACTGTAGATGTGTTTTCTTACTCATTGCTTTACTGTATGTTCCATTTGTAGAAACCAGGGGCCTTTAAAAACTTTAAGTGATCCAAACCCATAAATTCAACTGAAATTCAAGTGTGCATGACTTATTTCCTGCTTCTATGTAAGGAAAGGGAAATGAGTATACTACAGGGTTGTGCAGCTGCTGCTGAAGGTCCTGGTGGGATTCAGTGCATTTACTAGAGAGTAAGAATTATACATTATAGTGGGACTTATTCCAAATATTTATGTATTGGGTTACAGTCTTATTTTTAGTTTTTGTTTTACATTAATTCTTGTCTTTTCTCCCCTTCTTTTCATAAATATCTTTTTAACTGTCAGGTGGTTTTTTTCTAGAACCTAAGTGTGCAACTATGCTGATGGGGACTGTATTTCCCATCAGCCCTCACCAATATAAGCACTGCTGTGGCAAAATGGAAATTACACTTCTAGAACATCTGGGGGGAATCACAAAATAATAGTTATGAAGTCCTGCCCCAGCAGACAGCAATGTACAATTAAAGTACTGAGAGGAGAGCTTACCTGCCCAAGCCCTCTATTCAACTGGTCTTACAGTAAATAAATTCTTTACAATCTTTTCCTGTAATTTGAATCTATTGGTTCATGTTCTGGTTTTTAGAATAACAGAAAACAGATTTGTTCCATCTTCTGTATGATGCGCTTTTACATGTTTAAATGTCTCTCAAGTCACCTCTCAATCTTTCTCCTCCAAGCTAAACATTGCCAGCTTCCTTATTAACCTAGATTGCTAGACCTTTTTATCATCTTGATCGTTCTTCTCTGGACAAGTTCCTGCTTGGCAATGACCTAGATCACACAGGTCCTTGAACAATGTTGGGAATTGTGTGACTCTCCAGACCAGGGGTGCTCACACTTTTTCAGCATGCGAGCTACTTATAAAACAACCAAGTCAAAATGATCTACCTACCCACTACAAAGTGTGAAACATATAACACAATATCTGCTTTGAACTGGGATTTCTGAGTCCACACTGCCATATAATCTGATTCAAAGCAGATAACATGGGATTTTATTCAACTGTGTGGAAAGGACCTCAGATAACCCAGGGCCGGCAGCATTTGGGCGGCGTCGGGAGCATGTGGGGCGGGACTGAGCCTTCCTCCAGCCCTGCCTGTGATCTACCAGGACGCCCTACGCGATCTACCAGTAGATCACGATCTACCTAATGAGCACCCTTGCTCCAGACTGTTGAAGAGCTGGAGACTTTGGCTAAATTCTTTTTGATGGATGCTTGAATGCAACCAGCTACCATTGACATCATCTGGATTCTCTTCTGTACAAAATAAGCTGATTCCCACTCTAGCGGGATGGAAGTAAGCTTCTGTAGAAGCAACCAACATCAGAAAGAGGAAGTGTTCTGTTCAGGACTGGATGAGGGGCCCCAGCTGAAACTTGCAGGCATAGCAATTGTCCTTCTCCTTCTGCTTTTAAAATGGTCTGTACAAACTCCTGGCCCTCATATTAGCCAGGCAGCCATTAGTCACCTGTACATATCCCAATATGGGATATGGAAAAGTGGTGAATCGAACCCTGGTAGGTAGAATTGCAGTTCAGTGCTCAAACAGCTAAACTATAATGTCACTGATTCACAGCATACTGAAGACAATTTTTAAACTGGCTCACTACTTCACTCAGTCATGCTATTATTTCTTGCAAGTCCCCAATATCACTGGTAGATAGGCTTGAAATCTAGTGTGAAGTTGTGGTGATTCATTCCTTGGATCTTGATTTTTCAATGTTTTTTTCTCTGCAGATCCTGTACTTCAGGTGCCATTACATGTGGAAGAGTAAGTCTGCTTTCTTTTCTCTTGTGCCCCATCTTCAGTTTCTGTACTTACTACTTTGATTTTTATAACCATGTGAAGGGGTTAGTAAATGCATTGTAAAATTAAAAATGTCAAATTAAACAGAATGTTTAATTCAGATGTAAAGGCCATAATTCTGTCAAGTGAATGTATATAGCTTATGAATGCATGTGGGGAATGGAGTTTCAGTCAATTTAATCTCCAGCACAGTTCTCTGTGCGAAACTATTAAAAGTTATTGAGAAAATTGTGCGTGTTACCATGAAGGAAATTAGGACAGAGACTCCTAAGCCTTCCAGTTTGTATATGATCATTTTTGTTACCATCTAGTCGTACTATCAATTTTTATTTGATATTGAGTTTATAGTAATGGCCGTTTTATTTTCTGTGATGTGTCATGTTTTGATGTAATCTGTTATATGGCTCTTTGTTAGCACTGAATGTTTGCCATTTGTGTTGGAATCCGTCCTGAGTCCCTCCAGGGGGATAGGATGGTCTATAAATAAATTATTATTATTATTATCACCACCAATGCAGTGCTTCCACAGCTTTGGTCTTCCACAGCTATTTGGACACCAGCTGCCAAAATTACTAGCTGTCGGCCAAGCAGGGAGGAGCTTTTGGGAGTTGAAATCCAAAGTCCAAAGCAAACTTTGTTGGAGGAGCAAAGTTTTGGAATTATTGATCCAGTGCATTGTAGAGACTTTTGGATTATGGCCTACATAGGTTGGAAAAGGAAGCCAACGTCCTTATGGTTTTTTGTTGCTAACCTATGTATGCAATGCTTTTTGTTCATGCAAAGAGAGACACCTGTTGCTTCCCCGTTCTCGCTGAAACATTCAGACCACCTCCACAATATCCAAACAGGCCTGGATTACCCATAAGGCCACCCTAGGCCATGGCCTAGGGGCGTAAGTCAAGGGGGGCGCAATTCACACGGACCAAAAAAATGTTGAAACAAAACCGCAATGACTCTCTCTCTCGGGGGAGGGCGGGGGGAGAGTGCTGCGAGGGGGCAGGGGAGGAGGGACTGGCGCTCCCCTTCCTCACCATCGCCCCCACCCCCTTGTCAAGGAAGGAGGGTGTGAGGAGGAGGCGGAGGCGGAGAGAAGCCCCCGGGGCCGCTGCCGGGCATGCGCAGCACCCAGGAACATGGTGGAGGAGGCAGAAGCGCTTGCACCCTCCTGCTGCGCATGCCCAGCAGCGGCCCTGGGGGCGGGGTTTCCTTCCACCTCCTCCTCGCACCCTTCTTCCTTGACTCAAGGAAGGAGGCCTAGCTGCGAGGAGGAGGCAGCGGAGGAAAGCCCCGCCCCCGGGGCCGCTGCCTCAATGAAGGAGAGCGCACCGCGCCACAAGGAGAAGGAGGTGGGGGGGTTGCGGTAGGGGTTGGTTTGGGGGTGTAATTCCAAAGTGTGGCCTAGGGCACCAAAAGGGGTTAATCCGGGCCTGTATCCAAAATACCATTTTTCAGATACAGGCAAGTTTGAATCTTTTGTTTCTGGGCAAGGTAGTTGAGAGGGCAGCAATGGAGCAGTTGCAGTCCTTCCTAGAGGACGCTACTTGGTTAGACCCCTTCCAGTCTGGCTTCCGTTCAGGGCACGGGATGGAGACGGTCCTGGTCTCCATCACAGATAAGCTGCGGTGCCAGCTCGATCAGGGCGGATCGGCGCTGCTCGTGTTATTGGACCTCACGGCAGAGTTCGATACTGTCGATCACGATCTTTTGACCCACCGTCTTGCCGGGGCCGGGGTGAGGGGGACGGCCTAAAGTTGGCTGTCCTCCTTCCTCCGGAACCGCTCGTAATGAGTGAGGAGGGGCGGGGATGTCTCCGGGGGTTCCCCACTTTGCTGTGGGGTGCCCCAGGGGGCAATCCTGTCCCCTCTATTATTTAACATCTACGTCCGACCACTTGCTCGGCTGGTCCGTAGCTTTGGGCTGGTGTGCCACCAGTACGCTGATGACACCCAGCTTGTTCTGGGGGTGGAGGGCAGGCCCGGAACCGTACCCGATAATTTCCATCTGTGCCTTGAAGCCGTTACTGGATGGCTGCGAGCCAGTAGGTTGAAGGTGAATCCAGCTAAGACGGAGATCCTGTGGTTGGGTCGTCCGGGTGGGGCGGAGATCCAGCTTCCTCCCCTGGATGGCGTGACATTATGTCCGTCGTCGACAGTTAAAAGTCTTGGTGTCACACTGGACTCTCGACTGATGATGGAGACGCAAATCTCCGCCGTCAGTCGAGTTGCTTTTTTCCACCTTCGTCAGGCGAGGAAGCTGGCTCCCTACCTCTCCCGCCACGATCTAGCCACAGTGGTCCAAGCCACGGTCATCTCGAGACTGGACTACTGTAATGTTCTCTAAGTTGGCCTTCCTCTGTCGGTGATCCGGAAACTGAAGCTGGTTCAGAATGCGGCGGCTAGACTTTTGGCTGGCATTTCGACAACCACCCATATAACACCTGTCTTGCAGGAGCTGCACTGGTTACCAGTGGAACACTGGATCACCTTCAAAGTGTTGGTTCTGACCTTTAAGGCCTTGAACGGTCTGAGGCCAGCGTACCTTAGGGACCGCCTTATCCCATATTGTCCCGCTAGGCCACTACGCTCAGAGGGGGGTCAACTCTTAGAGGTGCCGGGCGTCAAAGTGTACCATCTGACGGCCACAAGGCGGAGGGCCTTTTCAATAATTGCTCCCATCCTATGGAATGCATTGCCTTCCGGAGTCCGTGTTCTGACGGACTTAATGGCATTCCGGAAGGCGTGCAAAACCCTCCTGTTTCGGCAGACCTTCGAGTAGTACCATTAAGATGGGTAGGCTCCTCGCCTTCCTGTGTCCTGCGTCCTGTTACCGATGCCGCCACTTACATCTGTGCCTTGGCCTGCACTGTACTGTGCTGATGTATTTTACTGTATTTTATTGTGTTTGAGTGTCTATGGTGTTTTTATTCTGTTTTTAATCTTGAATTTGCTGTAAGTCACCCCGAGCCATCCGGGAGTGGCGACTCACAAATTTGAATAAATAATAATAATAATAATAATACGTTTTGAGGAAGGCATCTGAGACTGCAGTGGGAAACCAAAAGTGGGAAACCACAGCATTTAGGTCTGTGTTCTTTGAATGCTTTGGGCTTGCTTGGCATTGCAACGATCCTGGGAAGAATCTTGAGAAGATAGTGCTTTCCAGCATGTTGTCATGTTTAACTGAATCTGCAGCCAGCTGATATTGCCACCTCTTTACTGGATCTTTGTCTTTGCTTTTAAGTGGCAACCAAAACATTATGCAAGTGATGCATGTGCAGACACTCAGCCTTGAATCTTGGCAAGAAATTCCTGTGAAATTCCCTTATGGCCATAAGCTGGAAATGACTTGAAGGCACAGAACAACAACCTCTATGCCAGAAAAAAGACAGTTGTTCAAATTTGCTGATAAAAGCTGAGGACCAATAAGACATGCAGGTTATTTTGAGGTCAAGGAGCAATATTAATTCATTGTTCCCCAGTGATAAAAAAAAGTATATGATCTAGACTGCCTAGATTGTAATCATTTTTATGGAAGTATGCTAGTAATCCTTTTTATTAGTTATAAACTAATTATTTGATACTTACTAGGCTGTATTATAATTAATTATAGTTCTCTTGGTCTTTAGCTCTTCATATTAAAAGTAAAAGTGTTTACTTTGAATATCTAAAAGTATTCAAAGAAATAATTTCTACAGTAACAGGGATCACATTTCCAGATCCTTTGTTCTGCAAACTGAGTTTTGTTTTACAGAAACAATGAAAACAAGTTACCAGGTCCAAAGATAATATTCATTTCAAAGGAAAAAGTGGCTTTGTAAAATTTAAAAATATAGAGTTGCTACGATGTGGCTGTTATTAAGCTTTTGTTACCAAGTTACACGATTCAGTAATTTAAGTCAGTGGCCTGGTTTGGACATTAATGTTTTGCTCTGATAATCCATAGTTATTCAAACTGGGAACATGCCCCATGCCCATATGCTTATTCCTCCCTTCTTTCACATACTTTAATTCGATTTACCAGAACCAGCAGTCCCTAAAGATCAGGATCATCGCAATACTTGAAAGACAAAGTCTTTTATTGAAATATGTCCTTAGAATTCTGAATTTATTCCAGTAAATTAATATAGATTCTTGGCCATGAAGACTGCATTTATATTTCTGATAATAGCA
Source organism: Anolis apletophallus (assembly GCA_030556195.1). Taxonomy (NCBI): domain Eukaryota; kingdom Metazoa; phylum Chordata; class Lepidosauria; order Squamata; family Anolidae; genus Anolis; species Anolis apletophallus. The sequence goes on along the minus strand of JARBWK010000001.1, from coordinate 160,431,828 downwards.
CAAATAAATTAATCAAAGAAGACTTCAAGCCAAGTTAAAGTACTGGCCTAGAGAACTGTTACCATCTGATCTTATATGGAGACTATGTGTTCGTTGGGGAAAAAAGTTGGTGGCTATTTTGCACTTCATTTCCCACGTTTAAAATAGTGTAAGATTTACATTTTAAAATAAGAGTCCTCACAAAAGAGCAAGTTCTATGTATTGCTGTGTTCACTTTTCACAGATGCAGTGCATTAATTACTGTTCTAATAATTTCTTCAGTCCTAGGCCAGCATTTCTTCCCGATCCTAACGATGGAAGCCTCTACACACTCGGTGGCAAGAACAATGAAGGCCTGACTGTATGTATAATTGGATCAGACAATTGCTTCTTTCTTCTCACAGAATGAGTCCCAAGACATTTGCAGATATCACAGGCCTTGCCTTTCTGTTAAAAGATAGTCTAGTTATTAATATAAAGTGATCTCTTTTCTGCAGACCTTTTGTGATTTTTAAAACTGTATAAGAGAAGATCCATGCTCAGCCTTCAAATTACTTTTTAAAGCTGATTTTTAAAAAAAAAAAACACAACCTCACAAAATAGTAGGGCTTTAATAAATAGAGGTATCTGTGAGCACCCTTTGGCAGGGAAGGCTAAATACATGGTACAGCCACAACTCCCAAGGTTCCACAGCATTGAGGCATGGAAATTAAAGTGGTGTCAAACTGCATTAGTTCTACAGTGTGGGTCCCTACCCCAAGCGGGACCCCCCTTAGCTCAATGTTGAGGCTGTGAAAAAATTGCAACAATAAAACATTTCTGAACATCACCTAGTGGTTGTTTTAGACATTTATATGTATCTATTGTGCAGTGTTTACAGTGAGCTCTGCAGAAGAGGCTTCAGCTGTGATTCCACAAAAAGGAAAATCTGTTTAGCAAGCATTGCAAATGCTGATTTATCAGTAAATATTTGGTTTTTATACCTATTGTATATATTTACTAGCCTAGTGGTTCTCAACCTGTGGGTCCTCAGGTATTTTGGCCTACAACTCCCAGAAATCCCATCCAGTTTACCAGCTGTTACATCAAAGTTCAACACTAGAATATCAGGATGAGGCGGGGAGAGGGCTGCTTGGGGACTGGGGGTATTCCAGTGCCCCCCCCCCCAATAGAACTAATGATGGGGAGGGGGGAGATACGGGAAAGGCAGATTTAATCAACCAATTCGGCCAATTCGTGAGAAAGTTCTAAAAATTCCAAAATGTACTCCTGACATGGTAAATTTGAGTACCCAGGATGGCAGACCCTCTAGATTAAGGGTGGTGCTGTTGAACGCCAGGTCTGTCAATGGGAAGGCAACAACTATCCAGGATGTAATCTTAGATGAACAGGCAGACCTAGCATGTATAACGGAGACCTGGTTGGATGAAGCTGGGGGTGTCAACCTCACCCAGCTTTGTCCTCCAGGCTACTCCATGCAGCACCGGCCGAAATCTGGGGGGCATGGAGGTGGGGTAGCAGTAGTTATAAAGATTCCATCCTCCTGACCAGGTGCCCCATCCCACAGTCAACCTTATTAAATGTGTCCACCTGAAGATAGGAGACCGTGACAGAATAGGGATTCTGTTAGTGTACCAACCACCCCGCTGCACTATAGTCTCCCTACCTGAGCTAGCAGGGGTGGTCACAGGCCTGCCGTTGGAGTCCCACCGGCTCATAGTGCTGGGGGACTTCAACGTCCATAAAGAAACTGTCCTTTCAGGAGCAGTTCTTTGCAGACAAAGTCTCTTCGATCTGCTCTGGCTTTGATACCATGTTAACGACAGTCTCTGAGGATGTAACACAAGCACCTGCTTGTCCGGTTTTAATGGATTTGTTTCAATTGGTGCAGCTTGAGGATGTGGACAAGATTCTTGGAGAGGTGAGCAACCACATGCATGCATCCTAGTCCCCTGCCCATCCTGGCTAGTAAAGGAAGCCAGAGGGGGTTTGGGCCTTGGAGATACTGTTTTGCAGTGGCTCATTTCCTTCCTGGAGGGTCGCTACCAGAAGGTGTTGTTAGGGGACCCCTGTTTGGCCCCACGGCCATTGTATTGTGAGGTCCCACAGAGTTCAGTACTGTTCTCTATGTTGTTTAACATCTACATGAAGCCATTGGGGGAGATCAACCAGAGTTTCGGGTGTGGTGTCATCTATACGCAGATGATGTCCAACTCTGTCACTCCTTCCCACCTGCTACTAAAGAGGCTGTTCAAGTCCTGAACTGGTGCTTGGCAGCTGTAATGGACTGGATGAGAGCGAACAACTTGAAACTAAATCCAGACAAGACAGAGGTCCTCCTGGTTAGTCGCAAGGCCGAACAGAGCATAGGGTTACAGCCTGTGCTTGATGGGGTTACTCCCCCGAAAGCGCAGGTTCGCAGCTTGGGAGTGATCCTGGACTCATTGCTGAGCTTGGAACCCCAGGTTTCGACTGTGACCAGGGGAGCTTTTGCACAGTTAAAGCTTGTGCGCCAGCTGCGCCCGTACCTTGGGAAGTCTGACTTGGCCACAGTGGTCCACGCGCAGGTTCGCTCTCGAATAGACTACTGCAACACACTCTATGTGGGGTTGCCACTGAAGACTGCCAGAAAGCTCCAACTAGTCCAATGCTCGTCAGCCATTGGGAGCAGGGTACAGGGAGCGCACAACTCCCCTGTTACACCAACTCTACGTTAGGTCTGCCCCCTCCCTCCTGACCTTTAGTAAACAACTGAAATCCTGGCTTTGGCATCAGGCATTTGCAGATTGATGGATTGAATCGGTAAAGACTAAGAGTTATTGAACACAATGTTTGGATTGAGCTGGGTGATATTTTTAACTCAGCGAACTGTCTTTTATATGTATTTTTATAATTTATTTATTATGAATGTTGTTTTTTTTTAAAAAAATTATTGCATAGCATTGAATTTTTGCTATTGTTAGTCCTTCCACGGAGGTAGAGAAGAACGGGATATAAAAGTTCTAAATAAATAAATAAATTGAAGGCCAAAACATCTGAGGACCCACAGGTTGAGAACCACTGTAGCTACCTGATGTTGCCTGCTCCCCTGCTTTCATTACTTCAATCAATCAATCAATCAACTTTTATTACTTGCTTAGTCGCCCTCCACCAGCAGTGCTCTGAGCGACTTACAACATAAAACCAATAAAACACTTTAAAAGAATTACAATTAAAACAACTAATCAAACACTCTGCCAAAGAGCCAAGTCTTCAGTGCGAAAGTAAAGCATCTCAGTTTGCACATGGCTTGGATGTCGGGTGGCAGAGAGTTCCACAGTTTTGGGGCGGAAGCTGAGATAGCTCTCCACCTAGTGACCTCCAGGTGGATTTCTCTATATCCCCTCATGTCTTTCCTCCTTTCCTTTCTTACTTTTCCCAGATTGATATATAATGTGGGCAGTTGGCTAATAAGCTTGTTATGTGTCAGTGCCAAGCTTAGGATGCCAGTTCCAGGAATGAATACACCCATGTTGTGATGCCAGTTTGTCTGTGTTCCCTGAACCCTGGTTTAAAGACAAGATGGACAGCATTTACATTAAGGAAATTTGCATTCTGTTTCAGGAAAGAGTTCAGTTGGTACTTGCAGTATCTTTTGATGTGGCTGGAACAATGGTTAACGATAGCCTGAAGGAATCAAGCTGTTTGGCAACCTTATGTAGAAAGTAACCCCCCTGTTCCTGGAAAAATGTGTGTACAGAGCGGTTCTTTTAGTTCCAGCATTAATTCCAGTACATGGTGCTTCTGTCATTCCTTTCAAAGTACTTGGAAGTGTTAAACAGGACAGATATGATCTCCTCACAGATGGTTTTTGTGGGTTATGTGGTAGTGCTTAAGAAGTACAGTCATGAGATAGAGATAAATACTAACTCCCTACACGTTTTTTTTCTGCAGTTCTTCCCATTTCTTCATATTATTTTGACAAATAATGTATTTCCTCTCAAATGCCTCCAGATGAAAATGCTTTTCCAGGTCTCTTGTTTTTTATTTTATTTTTTAATTGGATGGTGGCTTATTATATCTGAATTGGAGGGAGGAAATGTGGTCTTTTAGATGGTGTTGGGCAACAGCTCCCTTCAACCATCACTATCAGTTATACCAACTAAGGCTGATGGAATGGCAATCAAATAACAGCCCAAGAGGTGACTGTTCTCTATCTCTGCAATGGGCTGCCTGGACATAAATCCAGAGATGATCAATAAGGCAACTTCACTGGAGTGCCCATGAATGCCCAGACAACTCTTAATTGTGGTGCCCGATATTTCACATGTCTCAAGAGGTGAGGTTCATTCTGAGTATGGCCTTAACATTAAACAAAGAGAAGAAACTGCTTCAGGCAGCTGATTGGATGGGAAATCTTCCATCCTTTCCTGTCTATTGAGAAAGGGTACCCCTGAATTAGCCCATTGGCTTTAAATGCAATGGAGAATATTGCCCCATTGCCAAGTAATATTCAACAGGCAGCCGAATTTACTGCGGTTCATAGATGAAGTTTGAGGCAGAAGCACTATTTTGTCCTTTACTCTCGGGAGCAAAAACAAGTTTGGTTAGCCTACAAATAATAGCATATGGCAAGAGAGCTTTGTTTTTCTAGGATAAGACTCCATTTAGCTTAGCTTTTAAAGGGTAAGAACAAATCTATGGGCCGACCATAGTGGTCTTTTTACTGGTCAACTCAAAAGGCCAGTAGATTCCTATGCTTCTATTCTCCTACCTATCCATTTATCAGAGTGCTAAGTGTTGACTGTGAGAGGGTGCTATTTTGGGGAGGCCTTGCTCTCGATCCCACCTTTTTCACGGGCGCGTTTGGTGAGGACGAGAGACAGGGCCTTTTCAGTGGTGGCCCCTTGGCTGTGGAACTCCCTCCTTAGGGATATTAGATTCCCCCCCCCTTTCCTCCTGACCTTCCAGAAAAAAGTAAAGAAGTGGCTCTTTGAACAAGCTTTTGGAAATAAAGTGTAATAGATAAGTATGATACTATGAATGAGTGAACATGGAATGGCTTAGACAATGCTAATGGAAAATGAGTTTAACTTGAAGATATTGGTGATTATATGTTTTAAATTGTTTTTATATGGATTTTTATTATGCCATGTTAAATGTTTTAATGGTATTTATGCCTTGGCATCAAATTGCTGCCAAATAGTAAGCCACCCTGAGTCGCCTTTGGGCGGAGAAAGGCGGGATAGAAATACTGCAAATAAATAAATAAATACAACAGCCTCCATTGTAAAATTAAACATTGAATTAATGCATGGGATATTTGATTGTAGTAATAGTGCTAATAACAGCAGAAGTGAATTTGCCATCAGTGTTCTTCATACCCTATAGAAAACGATGTTGAGATGACATTTAACCCCCACCCCAACTCCAAATTTTAAAAAATAAACCATATAAAGGAGAAAATAACAAATGTTGGAAATGTGAAGTTTATGAAGGGTCCTACCACCATATGTGGTGCACCTGCAAAAAGACCCAAAAAAATGGAGACTCTAGATTAGAATATGAGGATAATCAAATAAAAGGTAGCATTCTATGTGCTATACAATGGAAAAAGACAGAAATATCAACGATAAAAGATTGGATAGTAAATATGTGGAAACCTATAGAAATAGACAAGTTAACAAATTTGTTGAATCCCTGAACACATTCTTAAAAGAATGGAAACTTTTTAATCAATATATATCTGAGGGAGAAGAAAATACTTTATGTATAGGTTCAGAGATATAAACTGTTGGGATACTGATTTGTTAATGTAACAGCAAGCAGAAGTAAAACTATAGAGAAACTGACAACAGTTTCAAATTCATTTGTGTATACATGTTTCTATTTTAGAGTTACAGGCAGTTCCCAAGTTATGAACAAGATAGGGTCTATAGTTGAATTTATTTGTAAGTCTGAACGGGTACATTTTTTCAGTATAACTCTAGTCAAAGGTGTGTGTGTGTGTGTGAGAGAGAGAGAGAGAGAGAGAGAGAGAGAGAGAGAGAAGCCTTGGATAGCATAGGGAAGGGTGAACAGACACCCTTTACTTCCTGTGCCCCTGTTCAGAACATTTCATCACACTTTCTGTCTCTGTGATAATTGGATTTTGAAAAAAAAATCTTGGTGTAGAAACAAGGATTGGTGAAAAAGCTTCAATGGAGATACTTATTGCTCATGATAACTCTTCCAGGAGCAGATTACCGTTGTGTGTATGTGTGTGTAGATTTTTGTCACTTGCTGTTGTCTCACCCCCATTCTTAACTATAAGTCTTTTGTAAGTCTGATGTTTGTAACTTGGGGGCTGTTTTGAAAGAAAAATGTGTAGTTACACAGTTGTTTAAGTATGTTGATATGTATGTGTAAGTATTGTTGGTTTATCTATTTGTGTTTTTATGTTAAAAATTTGAATTAAAAAGAATTAGCATTACCTAGAGAAGATATATCTGTGGGATTGAAGTCGAACACAAATTTGGAGGGTCCTGCTATGAAGACAGAGCAAAGACGATCCGTTAACCCTGGTGAGACAGAAAGCACCTAAAAGAAATTTCCCTAATTTTCCAATAAATCTCACCAAGTTTATTTATTTATTATTTATTAGTTATTAGTTCAATTTAATATACCGCTCTCTCTGGAGCCCAGAGCGATTTACAGAATTAAAATAGCAGATAAAACACATAAAAACACAATAAAACAACTTAAAACCCACCAATTAAACCCTATTCCCAGCAAGACTGCAATAAGACAGCAGAAATGCGATGGCAGTGGCACAACAGAGTGTTGATGATGACTGGCACTGGTTATGGGCCAAATGCCTGTCTAAAAAGCCAGGTCTTAATGGCTCTGCGAAATGGCATCAGGTCCCGGATGACTCTTATCTCCTCAGGGAGGGTGTTCCACAAGGTTGGCGTGGCCACGGCGAACGCCCTCTGCTGCGTACTAGAGAGTCTGTAGACCTTAATGCCAGGCACCTCCAGTAAGTTGAGCCCCTCTGAGCGCAGCGATCTCCTGGGTACATAAGTTGAAGAAAATGCCACCCAATTGTTTATTTCATTCCAGCTGGAACGGATGTCAACCGCAATCATTTGCCCAGGAGCCGACTCCCAAAGCAACATAACACTGTTTTTATGGGAAATATAGATCTGTCAAATTCAAATTTCCCGCTCCCACCCACCCCACCTTCCTTGCCGGCTTCTCACTGATTGGATGGAGTCATCAGCTGGCTGGGAGATGCGGCCGGCTGAGCTGTGCCTTGCCCAATCAGAGAGCCAGCGCCACTTCAGCCTCTTGGCCAATAGGAAGAGAAGAGGCGGGCCAAGCAGGAAACAATGAATGAAGATAAAAGGTGATAAGATTAAAATGACTAATGATTGCCCAATTGGCCAGCAATGGCTTTGCTAGCCCTCGAGCCGGCCAGGGCTATTGTTGAGTCCTTCGAAAGCCAGGTCCTTTTTTGTCCTTCTGTCCTGGATATGGGGTTCATTGATGGGATCAGAGACTGGTGTTGGCCAGCTGGGCTGATATAATGGAAAGAGCCTGTGGTGAATCCTAGTTCCTCACAGACAGGAAGACACCTTTTGTGTAAGATGATCAGATTGTCCATAGATCCTATCTCCCAGATGGGCTAGCCTTTGGCCCTCCGAGGTGTGGGGCTGATAAGAGCCATTTTCTTATTGTACGGAGCCATGGGCTGGAGTCAGCTGGTCTCCACATGAGATTTTCTGAAACAAAATGTTTTTTCCCCAGAGCGCAGTAGTAAAAAATGCAGAAAGTAAGATAGTAATTAGTCTTAAAATTAGTCTAGGAAAAGAATGGCACCGGTTTGGAGGCAATCCGTTGCCCCGTGGATATGGGGGGCTCTTGGGTCTCCGTATCCACGGTTCAGAGGACTGCAGTTTTGGCCTCCCCTGGACACTGTAAGAGCATCCCGGGTGAGCCAGCAGTGATATGTGGCTTGGAAAAGGAAATATATTTTATTGTTGATACTTTTAGTTCTATATTCTTTAATTTGTGTTAGCAGATGTAGGGTGCTTGGAAGCTGGTAGACTCAAAATTGTCATAATCTCCCCCCCCCCCTTTTTTAAACCAGAAATACTTTTTAATATTTGCAGAAGTAATATCTGTTTCTTGTTCCTACATTTTATTATTTAAAACTGAGGCTAAATTAACATTCATAATACAAAATCACAGCTGTTTGATTCCACTCTAATTGTCATGCCAAAAGCCTATGGGAGCCTTAGGAGTTTTCCACCAGAGAGCCCCTCCGCTACCTTTGACCAAATTACAAACTATCCAGAACATCATTGGAAACAGCCATATCAGTGATTGTGGAATCATATCACCATTATTGTGTTATATAAAAGGAGCAGATACTGTTAAGTAAATGGGGATAACGTTGTCATATATGATAAAATTGGTGAGGGGCAGAGATGAGAATCTTTCAACAAATAGAATGCAGGGCTAAATAGGCTAAATAGGGGGAAAGCAAACGGAAGGAGAATAGAACACTTTCCCCTTAAGAACAATAGCATTACATTTAGTTATAGTGTAGGTAGGTTGTAGTGATTGTAAGTTAAGACAGCAGTTACACTGATACAAATCTTTGTCATGACGCAGAGCGGATGCAGTATAGAGATAATTGAAATTGAGATTGACGTACATGGAACTGCTAAAGTAGGCAGTTCCTTGATCTCTTTCATTTGATGAGGCCTGATGGTTAGAAATGAAGTCTGCTGATTAATGTTTATCTTGCAAAAATCACCAAGTACTGGATGTAATTTTGAGGTGGTTTGCATTCATATTTTTGGTCAATTAAAATGGCTAATATTTGTGTTTTAGAAACTGCCATTCACCATCCCTGAACTAGTCCAAGCGTCCCCTTGTCGCAGTTCAGATGGAATCCTATATATGGGTATGGATCAATTTGCTTCTTTAAAAGTAAAACTATATTTTTTGTTCAGGATGTTGCCACACAAATACAAATATTTTTGCTTCTAATTGTACAGGCTGTTGCTTGGAAATCCCACCTATAGCTATACAATTTGTATATTCCCTCTTGATGTTTTCTGATATTTAAATTAGTTTTTAATTCCTTACAAAAATAATTTATCTGTCTTCAGTAGTCTATTGTACAGGACATTGCATTGTTATTGGCCTTTATATCTGTTCTACTATATTCTTACCTTAGTCAGACTGCTGAGATCTATTTCTATATGCATCAGTTACGTATTTTTTAAAAAGGTTTTGGGGTTGAAGTTTCTTATCAGAATTGAAGATGGAAATGGAGGCGCTTTTCTGCTTTATAGGCCTCAATCCCCTTGTGCTGTTCGGAGCATGAAAAGAAAAGAGATTATAAAGCACACCACTCTGTAAAATGACATTTTGAATAGTTCGTTTCTGGCTGGGAAATTATGCTTTCAGAGTCAATTTTCATGATACTCAATGATGCTATTTCCTATTAGGCAAAAAGCAGGATAGCTGGTATGTGGTAGACCTTGCAACGGGAGAAAAACAGCAGACATTAACCTCTTCATTTGCTGAAAGCCTCTGCCCTTCTACTTCTCTACTGTATCTTGGCCGCACAGGTGAGTTGTTTTCCTCATTTAATCCAGTCAGAAGGTCATCCTGTAAAGCCAGGAAGGCTTGAAAGGGATGCACTCAGGTCATGAGGTTTATGTAACCTCACAAGCTGAAGGGTTTGCAGTAAAAAAATAATTAACTGACGCATAACAATAGGAAAGGCAGGTACTCTGTGAAGTGCACAATAGCTGCATAAATCATTGTCTTTAAGTGACTTCTTTACCATTACGTTTTATTCAGCAGATATGCCACATTGTTTATTCAAAAATCGCTACCTACCTATGACTTTTTTGCCAGGGTGAAATAAACATACGCATAGCCATGCTGAATCAAACTGTGTTCTAATCCAATGCTTCCCAACCGGTGTGCCGTGAGCGATCATCAGGTGTGCCGTGGGAAATGGGAACCTCCAATACCCTTTCTTCCCCCTCCTGCCAAACACTTTTTCTTCTCCACTCGGGCTCCCTTCTTCCCAGCCTCGCTCTGTGGGTTCAGGAGGGGGGAGGGAGGAAGACGTGGGGCGAGTCTGCGCAGTAGCGCCCGCACGGGTCACATCTTCCTCCCTCCCCCCTCCCCTCCTGAACACACTCACGCTGCCCCCTCGGATCAAAATGGCGGCAGAAGTGGCAGCGTGAGCAAAGCGAGCAGAGCGAGGCTGGGAAGAAGGGAGCCCGAGTGGAGAAGAAAAAGTAAGTGTTCGGCAGGAGGGGGAAGAAAGGGCGCAAAGGGGGAGGAAGAGGTCTCTGTCGAAAGCTGGCATGGGCAATCTTGGACCTTCCAGGTGTTTTGGACTCCCAACTCCCACCATTCCTAGCAGCCTCAGGCCCTTTTCCTTTTTCTCCCTCAGCCACTTAAGCAGGAAAGGGCCTCAGGCTGTTAGGAATGGTGGGAGTTGAAGTCCAAAGCACCCAGAGGGCCACATATCTGTGTGAGATAAGCTTCTCTAGCTTGACTGCGATAAAAACTTAACACAGAGAGAGACTGACAGCAAGACCTTTGTGTGTGTCTTTCTGCCATTCCTGCCAGGATATCTATGTTGTGTTCATCGAAACAGGCCCAGGTTTCACACTGAGTGCATAAATACATTAAAAACATATTAACTATATGTATTACTCTGTTAGAGTGTCATTTTGTGTCATTTTGGTTGGTGGTGTGCCCCAGGATTTTGTAACTGTAAAAAATGTGCCGCGGTTCAAAAAAAGGTTGAAAAACACTGTTCTAATCCATTTCTAACTGTGGTCAGTCAGCTGATCTCAGGACTTCTCCAGTTAGGATGCGAAGGCTTTTCCGCACTGCTGACCTATACCATCTGAAACCAAACTTTATTTTGAAGATAGAGTTTTATGAGAAGTCCTCATTCTTTGTTATAAGTATGCAAAAAAAAGCCTTGTTGTTTCTGGTCAAATTCATAGCTAGTCCAGTATTATGTTCCATAAGTGGTCATCAGGTACCAATGGGAAGTGCCATGGTATCCTTCATGTCCCTGGTATTAAGTGTCGTACTTCCTCTGCTGTGAGTGGTAGTGTGCATGCCATTTTGACTAGAGTTCATTGAGAGAGTTATGCTCTGCAAAACTGACAGGGTGTAATCCTTTTTAACAGAATATACCATCACCATGTATGATACCAAGAGTAAGGAGGTCCGCTGGAATGCCACGTATTTTGATTATGCAGCCACTTTACCAGATGAAGACGTCCAATATAGTAAGAATGCTGGTCCTTAATGCCAGGCTCTAATGTTACTATGACATGTTTTTCATATCTCTGAATTAACAAAGGCTCAGTATGATTGTTTCTGTCTGTCTCCATCACAGAGATGTCCCACTTTGCATCGAATGGAGATGGACTGGTGGTGACTGTGGACAGTGAATCAGGGGATGTTCTGTGGATCCAGAATTATGGCTCCCCAGTTGTTGCTTTCTACATCTGGCAGCGGGAAGGGCTGTGGAAAGTGATGCACACCAATGTGGGGGTGGAGACACTGCGCTACCTGACGTTCATGTCTGGTGAAGTTGGACGCATCACTAAGTGGAAGTATCCATTCCCAAAAGAAACAGAGGCCAAAAGCAAATTGATGTGAGTCTCTCTCTCTCTCTCTCTCTCTCTCTCTCTCTCTCTCTCTCTCTCTCATGTTCTGATGTTTTAAAAACTTCTTATATGAGCTGATTCTATTATTTTAGATAGAGATGGAGATACATGTTTTCACTGTACTCTCTCATTGCCTGTACACAGTCTGCAGTTTTTATAATAATTCTACACTGTTAAGCCGTGGAAGGACATTCTCCTTTGCCAGAAATTGAAATGTTTGCAGGACCTTTCCATAGAATTGCTATTACTTTCATAGTTGAACCTTATTTTTAAAGCCCAGTCAGCTTTACTCTCTCCACTTTAAATCTGCTACACTGTTTTTCTAAATCAGGGCTTCTTACATCTTTCCACCCGAGACCCCTTTTCACGTGATAATTTTTGTGTGACCCCAGGTATATAAAATAGGTTTGAAAACCAAATATTTACTGATAAAACAATGGCATTTGCAAGGCTTGCTAAACAGGCTGATTTCCCTTTTTATGAAGTCCTGCTGAAGCATCTTCTACAGAGTCCACTGTGAACACTCCACAACAAATTTGTGTGAATGTCTAAGGCAAACTTTTACAGTTATCCATTTTTGTGACCCCAACATTGAGCTAAGGAGACCCCATTTGGGGTCAGGACCCACAGTTTAACAAGCAATGTTCTAGATCACTTAAGGGAATTATGCAGCTCTATCCATCATAGCCAATGGCGAGGAATGCTGGGAGATGTGATACAACTTGTGGAGGGCTACTCTAAATGATCCAAAACAGAAATCACAAATTTGATTTCTGATGCAGGAATATTTCATGGGGTGAGGCTCCCATGACAAATTAAGCATATTGAAACTCCTGGCAAAATTGTGACATTTCCTTTCACTTTTCCAGACTACCATTGGGGAGTGTTGTCTGAACATTTCATCTGTTTTCATGCTGTGTATTTCCACCTAATATTGAGGTCTATTGCATCCTTCTTATAAAAACAGCAGCTAGGATTGAAAGACCTGCTTCTGTTTGTAAAAGGTGTTTCTAGAGCAGTGGTTCTCAATGTTTGGGTCCCCAGATGTTTTGGCCTTCAACTCCCAGAAATCTGACAGTGGGTAAACTGGCTGGGATTTCTGGGAGTTGTAGGCCAAAACATCTGGGGACCCACAGGTTGAGAACCACTGTTTGAGAGCAAAAGAGGCCTCACATTTCTAGGATTTATTGTCCAGATGCAAGTCTTTATGCTATGTCTCATGTGACTTTGGAGTATGCTTCAGTCTTCAAGGGCACCTCACTTCCAATATATTCGAGGGGCTGCAACAACAAGACGGTGATACATACTGTAGCCTTACTCAGTTCTTTCAGTTCAAGCCAAGATTCATTTTTAAGTACATGGGCTACAAGTTACTGATAGCATGGCCATTGCTTTAGTGAAAAGGATGTTTTTACGGTAATGATGAAGTAGGTCTAGTAGTGATAAATGTTTTGTACCACCTGGCAAGGGCTTTACACATAGGAACAATTGGAGGCCAAGGTACATGGATGTTCTAATACAGGAATTCGGGTAATGTTAATGTTGACAGTGTCCCATTTAAATCCACTCAATTCAGGAATAATCCTTTTATAAACAAGTTTGAATTGTGCTTCTTAAAAACAGCAGTGCTCTTTCACAGCAATGTAATATATTTCTAGTTGTTTAGTTGGCTTGGCAGTATCTTTAGCTATTGGAAATTGAGGGAGATGGAAATCTTAAGACTGCCTTTCTGACTGTCATTACTGTGCTCCTAGGCCAACGCTTTATGTCGGTAAACATTCCACCGGCCTCTATGCATCGCCATCAATGGTCCATGAAGGAGTGGCTATTATGGTAAGTTTCTCTGCATTCCCATTGTGCCATCCCTTTTGCAATATGGGAATCTAAACTCCCATATTTTTGCAGTGTGGATTTTTTGTTCGGTTTAACTACTGCTTAAAATGTCTATTCACGAGATGAGTTTTCCCCCTCATAATTCAGTTAGTTAAATTCTGTGAAGAGATTAGAGGAGAGGAATCAACACGGACAGGTTAAATCCTGACTGAGATCTTGCATTATCAGCACAACCATGAAGACCTGAGATCTGTCATTGGCATTACATCTGAAGATGTCATACATACTCTTTCAGCCAGGCCATGCTCCAACCAGAGTTTCCAGCTTTTTGAGGGTTGGGATGCTGGGAAAGTATATCCGAAGCCTTCTTCTAGTCACAGGGCCATATTGAAGACAGAAAGCAGTAGAGAGACCTCTCGAAGGAGATAGCACAACTGCTTTGGTCAAGGTGCCCCACAACCGAAAGCATGGTAGCACATCAGAAATGCTTCAGTTGGGGTACTGCTAGGTGGCAACAGTAGGCTCATGGAGTCTCATTAGCAATTATAAATATCACAAATGTCAGTTGTTATAAGATAGTAAGTCCTTCTTCGAATCTTGTAACTGCTGTGCATGATGCCAGCTGCAGTAATAAATGGACGATTGGAATCCCATTCAGGAGGAAAGGCATGATGCAAATCCAATTGAGGAATTTGCCTGGACAGTTGGATGGGTGGATGGGCAGATAGATAGATAGATAGATAGATAGTTGCAGTTCTGCCGTTGTAATACCAATGAATGAATGATTTTGCAACAGTTTACTTTGAAAATGTCTCCCAAAGCCTCATCTAGACATAAGCAGTTCATAGTATCTTACCAATCACATAAGAGAAATGCTCATATAAGACACAGAAGTTGATCTGTCTCAATACGTTGGGCTAAAAATCTACGTGCAGTGCCCAACCTTGAATTAATAACCCAAAGTACCAATAAAATATTAGAATGTACCATCTGGGTGCTTTATCTTAGGTCAATAGTGGCCTTAGTTTATGATGCCTAATCTTTTGGTTTCTTATCTGTTTGCCAGCAAGGTAATTGAGACCTTCATTCATCCGTTTAAATACAGTTATGAGTGAGTGTGGAACATAATGTGAAATTAAACCCTCATGAAAATTGTTGATTTGTTTTGTTTAATTTTGTGAAAGCTAGCTGCTGCCTTATTGTGTCCAAAGAACAGTAATGACATATTTCTCTCTTCCTTTAGCCCCGTGGAAGTCCCATACCTCTGATAGAGGGTCCGAAAACACAAGGTGTTACCATTGAAGAGTGTGTTATCACCCCAAGCACTGATCTGAAATTTTCATCTGGATTTAAACGAAAGAACAGTCTTCATTATTTAAGGAACCACTGGCTTTTAATAGGTACTAGGAAGGAAACATCCAACTTCTTCTGCATTATATTGCCCTCTAGTGGAAAACAAAGCAAACTTAAGCTAGGAAGTATACTGGTTATACTGGTGATCAGAAACATATTGGGGACTTAGTTTTTGTAAGTAGACTTATATATCTGGGCATTTGGATTTCAAGGAACTTCCTAATGTCCATATCCAGTTTTTTTTTTCATGTCAGGAGAAACTGCAAGTCACTTCTGGTGTGAGAAAATTGGCCGTTTGCAAGGACATTGCCCAGGGGACGCCCGGGTGTTTTACCATCCTGTGGGAGGCTTCTCTCATGTCCCTGCATGAGAAGCTAGAGCTGACAGACAGTAACTCACCCCGCTCCCCAGATTTGAACTGGAAGTTGACCATAACTTCACACTGGAGGACTTAGAAATTCTTACAGATAAAATTTAATCAAATTCATGATTAACTAAATATTTTGATCAGCAATCGTGCCGGCACAAGGATATAACCCAGGGCTGCCCAGAAAGTCGATCGCGATCGACCAGTCAATCCCAGGGCCGAAGGAGGTCGATCCCAGCCAGATCGCTTCTCAGAGTGGGCGGAGCCAGGCCACACCAAGCCCCGCCCCCTCCCCGGTTTCGGCACTCCCAGCAGCTGCTCCAGGTTTGAGGATGGCAGTGCCAAGCCAGCCTTGTGCTAGCTTTGCCACCACTGGCTTGGCACTGCCATCCTCAAACCTGGAGAAGCTGCTGGGAGCTCCAAAGCCAGAGGGAAGGGGGCGGGGCTTGGCACGGCCTGGCGGGGCCTGGCTCCGCCCCCTCTGGCCAAGCTCCTCCCCTCTCCAGCCTTGAGGAGGTAGGTAGATCTTTCTGACTTGGTTTTAATATAAGTAGTTTGCATGCTGAAAAAGTGTGGGCACCCCTGGTTTAACCCATTACGCCACTGGGGGCTCCTCCATATCCAGTAGAAGTATACTGTTACATTGCTATCTAGCAGAGCCAGCAAAGTGTCCAGTACACTGTGGAGCCAGGGTGCATTGGCTGTGGTGTGCATTGAATCAGTCCCAATACACATTGGGCACCAGGGCACAGGAAATACTCTTGCTGGCATTCCACTATACGTCATTGCAATTCAAGATCTCTCGAAATTGAGTGAATGGGCAACAAAGTGGCAAATGCATTTTAACCTAAACAAGTGTAAAGTCATGCACATCGGGGCAAAGAACCCCAAATACACTTATCAACTGATGGGATCAAAGCTTTCTGAGACAAACCAGGAAAGGGATCTTGGGGTTTTGGTGGACAGCTCAATGAAGATGTCAACCCAGTGCGCTGCAGCAGTGAAAAAAGCAAATTCTATGCTTGGCATGATCAGGAAGGGAATCAAAAATAGGTCGGCAAATGTTGTATTGCCTCTCTACAAATCTATGGTGAGGCCACATCTGGAGTACTGTGTACAATTCTGGTCACCGCACCTCAAGAAGGATATAACGGAACTGGAAAAGGTACAAAGAAGGGCAACAAAAATGATCCAAGGGATGGAGCAGCTCCCTTATGAAACCAGGTTGCAACGCCTTGGTCTTTTCAGCCTTGAAAGACGGCGTTTAAGAGGTGACTTGATCGAAGTGTATAAAATCATGCATGGGATAGAAAAGGTGAATAAAGAAAAAATATTTTCTCTGTCACACAACACTAGGACTAGAGGGCACTCCCTGAAGCTCCAAGGTAGGAAAATTAGGACTAATAAAGGGAAATATTTCTTCACCCAGAGGGTCATTGGGTTATGGAATTCACTTCCAGAGGAGGTTGTGACAGCTGTCAGCCTGGACAGCTTCAAGGCGGGATTAGACAGATTCATGGATACCAAGGGAATCAGTAGCTACTGAAATGGACATCCAAGTGCCACCTCTGTGTTGATGGAGGCAGGCAGGATTTCCCTGGGTACTGGTTGTGGGGGGTCGGGAGCAGGTGAGGGTTTTGCCCTCCTTTCTGCTCGAGATCCCCGTGTACAACTAGTGGGCCACTGTGTGACACAGAATGCTGGACTAGATGGGCTGAGGCCCGATTCAGCATGGCTCTTCTTATGTTCTTATGTTCTTAATAAAGTGTTGGGTTTTTTTCCATGCCACTATACGTTATGTGAGATGTCATAAAGTATTTTGATGATTATTAATACAATCAGCCCACCACATTTGTAAATTTGACTTTGCAGATTGAGTTAATTATGAATTTGATTCAATTTTATCTGTAAGAATTTCTAAGTCCTCCAGTGTGAAGTTATGGCCAACTTCCATTGGAAATTGGGGCCACAAAGTGGAGTCCACAACATGTGAGTGTGGAGAAGAGCAAACCACAGATCACCTATTACTCGTACAATGCAGTCTGAGCCCTGCCACATGCGCAATGGAGGGCCTTCTTATAGCAATACTAGAGGCACTCCAAGTGACCAGCTACTAGTCAAATGTCATTAAATATAATGCTAAGTTTCTAAAATTTATGTTTTTTAAAATACATTACAACTATACCCTTGGTTTGCTCCTGATACGATAAATAAATTGGAAATTGACCTTAAAGTCCTGTTGAAGGGCCTAGAGATTCCTAGAGAGGTATTTTCTCAGGTTAAAATAAAATAACATTTTTGTTCATGGGTTTTCACTTTTATGGGGGTCCTGTGCCCCTAACCCTAGGAAACATGGAGGGCTGGTTGTATTTTCAATTATGACAAAGCATTTTTTCCACTTTTTAATAAATGAGAGGTGGCAAATGGTTTAAAGAGGGAATAATATAATTTTATTTTGTATGGATTTGTTAGCAACCGTGTACTTCTAAGTTTTTGACTTTAGAATCTAATGTTATATGCAATCATAAGAATTAATGTGTGAATTAAAGCTTGAATGGATAGACATTTTGGTTCTGTGTGCAACCTGTGCAGTACTTTACAGATTAGAAAGGACTTAATTTTATTGTACTTTCAAGTACAAAACATACAAGTATTTGAGTTATAAAATCTGACTGCTACCATAGAGTATAGTGATACCATTACCTTTCAGGAAATTGGATAAACTCAGAAGGATGAGGCAGGGAATGTGGAGCACTTGAGTTGTTGCAGGAAGGCAGTTCATTCAGTCTCTCCTATGGTAGCTAGGGCTGATGGGAGCTGCAGTTCAATAAATCTAGATGGCCACACAATAAATCTAGTGTATCCCCTGGATATAAAGGACTGGTGTCACCATTATGCCCTGCTTGTAATAATTAGGGAAACCGATTAGTGCTGGTAGAAGGAGAGTTCATAGACAAATAGAAGGGTTAGGTATGATCATCAAGTTTGCAGACAACACCAAATTGAGAGGAATAGCCAATACTCCAGAAGACAGGAGCAGAATTCAAAACGATCTTAACAGATTAGAGAGATTGGCCAAAACTAACAAAACGAAGTTCCACAGTGACAGATGCAAGATACTCCACTTAGGCAGAAAAAATGAAATGCAGAGATGCAGAATGGGGGATGCATGGCTTGAGAGCAGTACGTGTGAAAAAAATCTTGGAGGGTGACTAAAATGATCAAGGGTCTGGAGAACAAGCCCTATGAGGAGCGGCTTAAAGATCTGGGCATGTTTAGCCTGAAGAAGACAAGACTGAGAGGAAACATGACAGCTATGTATAAATATGTGAGACAAAGTCATAGGGAGGAGGGAGCAAGCTTGTTTTCTGCTGCCCTGGAGACTAGGACACAGAGCAATGGCTTCAAACTATAAGAAAGGAGATTCCATCTGAACATTAGGAAGAACTTCCTGACTGTGAGAGCTGTTCAGCAGTGGAACTCTCTGCCCCGGAGTGTGGTGGAGGCTCCTTCTTTGAAGGCTTTTAAACAGAGGCTGGTGGATGGCCATCTGTCGGGGGTGCTTTGAATGCAGTTTTCCTGCTTCTTGGCAGGGGTTTGGACTGGATGGCCCATGAGGTCTTTTCCAACTCTATGATTCTATGAAATCTTTGACTGTTGACACCAGTTCCTTGAGCTGTCGTATTTTCAGGCCATTTAACTGTAGCCCATTGGATGTGATTTCACCATTTCTTTTAATTGAGAGTAACAAAAACAATCTTTCTCTTTGAAGGACACCATGAGACACCATTATCAGCTCCAACCAAGATCCTCGAGAAATTCCCTAGCAATTTGCCAAAGCGACAGGAAAATGTGATCCCAGCAGAATCAGACAAATCTGCTTTTGAAGAGGTTTGTGAATAAATATGGTTTTGTTTACACGTTCCTTATTTATTTACATTTATTTATTTACATCATTTATATTCCGCCCTTCTCAGGGCGGATCACAATGCACATATACAGGCAAACATTCAATGCCATTGACATACAAAATATATAGACAGACATAGAGGCAATTCAACATTCCAGCTTCTGGCCCACCAGGGGGAGCTGTCACATTCCTTCATTCTTTTTGTGTACTTCCTGGAGATTTTATGGCCTCGTAAATCAGTTACATTTAGCCTCCCCACAAAGCGGTACCTAAATTTCCTACTTGACAGATGCACCTGTCTTTCGGGTTGCAAAGGTCGACAATGAGCTACACAAATTGGTCGAGAGCTCACCCCGACCCGGGCAAGCCTCGAACTCATGACCATCTGGTCAGCAGAGATCTTGTATTTTAATATGTTGTTATAGTTGTTTTTAAACTGCATAGCATTGAATTTTTGCTCTAATGCCGATCTGAGTCCCTCGATAGAGGTGAGAAGGTTGGGGTACAAAAGTTTTAAATAAATAAATAATGCAGCTGACACCCAGCCAGCTGCGCCACATTCCCGGTGCTTTAGGGAAGTAGCAGCATGGAGTTCATCTTGGGCATTTTTTTTTCCCAAAAGGGGAATAGGTGAAAGTGAATAGAGTAGGATTTGTGTATTTTAGATTTCATAGCCCTCTTTCTCAAGTTACAGAGGCATTTAGAAAACTCAAATCAAAGAGTAATATGTTTGTTTAAAAATCACATTCTTGTCCTGCCCAAACACTTTGTACTTTGGGACATTTTCTGTTCTCTGTGCTAGATTTCTGTAAATTTGTTTTGTGTTATAAACTGAGTGTTGCTAACTTTTGTGTGCTATTTTGATTTGAGCTGTGACATTTTGAGACTTACCTTGGTTGGTTAGCATGCAGTGTGAATGACTAGACACGCAGTGTGGATATACTAGTAATTGTGATTTCCATTCAAACCTTGACACTAATACAGTCTCTGGTCCATTTAGGCAATTGATATAACTGGGAGTTCAACGAAAGACTTGCCTCCTCCTCCGCCAAAAAACACTGGAGAGACACCCAGCCAGACCAGCCCCCGAACAGAAGATCCAGTTGACTCCATACTGAAAGACATGGCCACAGTCATCCTGAGCACCTTCTTACTCATTGGCTGGGTGGCCTTTGTCATCACATATCCATTGGTAATGGGCTCATTTTTGATGTGACAATCTTGGGTATTCAGCATTATTGTGCAGGGGCCAGATTACAACGATTTTACATGCAGTAAAGTCCAGAGAATGCAGAAGGACCCTTGGAGCTGAGTTGTGTGCTTGCTTAGAGCAGAACTCCTTAAACGTTTCCCGCACACAACCCCTTTCCACCCAGGAAAACGTCACGTGACCCCAGGTATATAGATATATAAAATAGGTATAAAATTGAACATTTTCTGATGAGAAGTCAGCATTTGCAAGACTTGCTCACCAGGTTGATTTTCCTTTTTGTGGAGTCCAACTGAAGCATTTTCTGCTAAGTCCACGGTAAACACTGCATGTTGTTGCTAACAGGTTTGTATAAATGAATGTCATTCAGAAACTTTTTACTGTTCATCAATTTTGTGTGATCCCAATATTGAGGGGTTTGGAACCCACAGTTTAAGATGCAGTAGCTTAAGAGGTCTGGGTCAGGTTGGCAATGGAGGGAAGGGAGGCACCCTACTCTGACTGTTCAGATAGGAAAATCACTGCTATCCCTCCATTCTGCAGATGGTGCTTTTTCTGTTAGTTGTTATATGCAGCTAGACCTTGCTAGAGTCTATAGCAGGGGTCGGGAACCTTTTTGACTCAGAGCCATGAAAACAAAATATTTGGAAATTTATTCCAGTGAGAGCCATATAATATATATAATATATTTGAAGACTGAATTCAACTAAATATGTACATACTATGAGAAAAGGATTCCCCCAGCAGAATGACGGGACACTTCAGACCTGGCTCTGCAAAAGGCATGCTCAGGACTCTGGGAAGGAAGAGAAGACTGAAGGAAGGGGGAAAGAAAGAAAAAAAGAAAGAAAGAAAGAGGAAATAAAGGAGGGAGGGGGAGAGGAAGAAATAAAAGAAGAACAAACTATGGAAAAGGAAGAAAAGAAAAGCAGGGGAGAGACAAGGAGGTGAAAAGAAAGAAGGAAATGGGAAGGGAGGAGAGGTGGGGAAAAGAAAGGAAAGGGAGTGAGGAAAAAGTAAAATAATGAAGGGAAAAGAAGAAAAGAAAGAAGGGGAGAGAGAGGGCCCCGAGAGCAGCGGGGGATGAGGAAGAGGCGGCAATGGCGGAAACGGCAGTCGTGGTGCATTTGCGTCACTCCTCGCTGCATGCTGGAAAACCGAGGCCCTGGCTGCTCTGGAGAGCCAGATGCAATCATGAAAAGAGCCACATCTGGCTCCCGAGACATAGGCTCCCTACCCCTGGTCTATAGCAAGAACTAAGTGAAGTTATTCAGTATTTTTTAAACTTTATAACCCATCAAACATTGCTTCATTTGATCCTCAGGACAGTTAAGAACGTAGGTCAATATTCTACACCAACTACTTCAAGCTTGATGCAAATGCAATTCACCCATGGGCGGGCAGGGAGGATAGGTTTACAGTCATGGCAATAGTGCCGGTGCTGTGAACATGGAACAATTATGGATGAGTAAAACTAGGTTACTGTTCCATATTAACAATTACTACTTAGACATGACCACAACATTGTGCC
Organism: Anolis apletophallus; assembly: GCA_030556195.1. Taxonomy (NCBI): domain Eukaryota; kingdom Metazoa; phylum Chordata; class Lepidosauria; order Squamata; family Anolidae; genus Anolis; species Anolis apletophallus. The sequence goes on along the minus strand of JARBWK010000001.1, from coordinate 160,409,958 downwards.
ATGATTGTAACTCCTCCCACCCAACTTTACTGGGACATCAGTGGCATGGGGAGAATCAGATCCATTTTCTTGGCAATTTGAGCACAGGTGAATATTTCCATTAGGTTTGGGGCAGAGAGAGATTAGGGCAAGAGAGGTTGCTTAATTACATTTACTTAAGTTAATAAACTAAGTATATGTCAATAAGTAGCTGACCATAATTTAAAATCAAGTAGATACAGGAATAGATTATACATGTTATCTACTTAGTATTCTGAAGATGTGTTGTAATAATGACAAAAGCGGAAATGGGCTCTGTAAGTGTCTTCATGGGAAGCCACTGGGCTCCATGTCAACCACTTTATGTTTTTTAAGGTAGGAAGAAGGAAAGTATAAGTAATAAAAAGGACTTTACAGTTAAGTGACCCATCTATTGTGTCTTTACTTAAAAATAGCATTCAGTGGATTTGGAGGTCTTTCTGTGAAAGTTCGTGCAGATAGCATAATTTGATATAATACAGAGTTTGGGAAGAAATCTAAATCCAATGCTGCTGATTTCATAGCTTGTTCACTACAGCACTGTTTTTTCTGGGTGATGAACCCATATATTTGAAATAGTAATCATATATTTATTTTTACTTAAGATTATAAAATTTAGTCAGCTTAGGAGGATGGTTTAAAGTCCAACAAATCAAAACATACACAGTACCGGCGACCATCAAATAAGCACAGTCATAAAAGAAAACAAAAAGTAACTTACATTGCAGTTGGAGATTGAGGCTGTATTCAGGTGATGGTTCCCCACAAGATGAAACCCCAAAAAATGATAAGCTTTTGCTCTCAGTTTCAATTACCGTATTTTTCGCACCATAAGGCGCACCTGCTGATAAGACGCACCTTGATTTTTGAGGAGGAAAATTGGGGAAAAAAATTGGGGGCTGGTTACACTAACATGGAGGGGGGGAGGCGCTGGAGCAGGGGGGGGGGCGCGATGTACTTACGCTATATTCGCGCCCCCTCCGGCGGCTCCCGGTGGCTCCTGTGCATGCCCATACTCTCGCCGCCCGTGTCGCTGCAGCCAGCCGGGCGGCGCGGAGGAACGGGGGCGGAAGAGGGGACTCGTGGGGCGGGCTCGCCACTCACGGACCCGAGGGGGGAGGCCACGAGGGCGGCTCCCACGGCGACGCAGCGGCAGCCGTAGCAGCAGCCGCAGCAGCAGCAGCAGAAGAAGGGCCCGAAGCCAGAGGCGCTTCTTCCTGACGTCAGGAAGAAGCGCCTCTGCCGAGGAGGAAGGGGAGGCGGCCGCACGCTGTAAGGAGGCCCGAAAGAGAGGCCGGAGGGAGGGAGGGAACTCTTCCTCCTTCCCTCCCTCCTGCGCGGCCTCTCTTTCGGGCCTCCTTACAGCGCGGCCGCCTCCCCTTCCTCCTCGGCAGAGGCGCGACAGTGGCGTCAGGAAGAGCGCCTCTGCCGAGGAGGAGGGCCTCGCCAGCCGCGCGCTGTAAGAACGCTGTAAGCGCGGCTGGCGAGGCCCTCCTCCTCGGCAGGCGCTTCTTCCTGGCGTCACTTCGTCGCGCCTCTGACGAGGAGGGCCTCGCCAGCCGCGGCGGCAGCGTTCTTACAGCGCGTGGCTGGCGAGGCCCTCCTCGTCAGAGGCGCGACAGTGACGTCAGGAAGAAGCGCCTCTGACGAGGAGGAGGGCCTCGCCAGCCGCGCGCTGTAAGAACGCTGTAGCGCGCGGCTGGCGAGGCCCTCCTCGTCAGAGGTGAGACGAAGTGACGTCAGGAAGAAGCGCTACTGGCGGCGGGCCCTGCTTCTGCTGCTGCTGCTGCGGCTGCTGCTCCGGCTGCCGCTGCGGCGCCGTGGGGCCGCCCTCGTGGCCTCCCCCACCTCCTCAGGTCCGTGAGTGGCGAGCCCGCCCCACGAGTCCCCTCTTCCGCCCCCGTTCCTCCGCGCCGCCGGCTGGCTGCAGCGACACGGCGGCGAGAGTATGGGCATGCACAGGAGCCACCGGGAGCCACCGGAGGCGCGAATATAGCGTAAGTACATCGCCCCCCCTCTGCTCCAGCGCCTCCCCCCTCCATCTTAGTGTATTCGCTCCATAAGACGCAGCTTATTTTTCTTCCTACTTTGGGAGGAAAAAAACTGCGTCTTATGGTCCGAAAAATACGGTAACCACATATTACTATAATAGGTTATCCACCAACTACTGGTACAGATTAACAGCACAAATATGGTTAACTCTCGTGATGATTTGGAAACGGCTTGGCTTCTTAACATGTAGTTTGATGTAGACTTGTTTAAAACAAACCATGGTTAAGATTACTCCCATTTTGTCCGGTTTGGTGAAGACAATGATGCATTAAAAGGAGAAAGAATTTGCGGAATGTGTGAACCAAAGTTCCCCTCATGGTAGATGATGTTTTATTCTGATGCCAGAATGCTTCACGTAATTAAAACATTGTTGAAAATTATTCCTTCCTCCCTTCAGAGTGTACACCATCAGCAACAGCGACAACATCAGCACTTCCAGAGACAGCTGGAAGAGAAGATTCAGTTGCTGAAACAGCAACCCTTCAGTCCTGCCCTGGAGTTGCCCCCCGAAGGAGAGTCCTTGGAGGGTCCCTGCACCAGGCCAGAGGGCTCTGCCACCAGCTCCCCAAACCTGTCCCCAAAAGCATCAAACCACTCTGCATACTCCAATGTCTCTGCCTCTGATGCAGGGAGCTGCCTTTCCACTGAGCAAGAAGAAGGTGGGAGCATGAATCCAACGTCTTCATTTAGTGGGATTAAGAGTATTTTAAGATCAAGGCCAGTGGTGGCCCTCCAAGTGTTTTGAACTGTAGCTCCCACAATTCCTGGCCAATATACAAGCTGGCTAGGGTTTCTGGAATTTGGAGGCCCAAACACCTGCAGGGCCACAAGTTTGGCACCTCTGATCTAAGCAAACACAGTTGAAAAGCCACGAACAGCCCCATTAGCACCAGTGCTTTTCAGACCCAGGTTGTTACTGATCCGTTTTAAAATATTAGGTCTTAATTTCATGCAGCTGTACACTTCTATAAAGCTGAATTGGTTTATTTATTTACTTACTTACTTACTTTGCTTCTAGACCGTCTCTCTCAGCCCGAAGGCGATTCGAGGTGGTGTACAAATGGCAAAGCTGCCCAAGACAAACATATCAACAATTATCAACATAATTCCATCATATATACAAATTAGCACTTAACATTAAAAACACACATGTGTTATTTTTTGCAGTCGGCAAGTTATGAACAAGATAGGTTCTGTAGGTTTGATCTCAAGTTGAATTTGTATGTAAGTCAGAACAGATACATTTTTAAGTGTAACTCCAGCCACACACACACACACACACATTGCACACACACATGCATGCTTTGGATAGCATAGGGAAGGGTTAACACCCTAATGGCATTTGTTTTGCTATCTGATCAGAAGATTTCACCTTGTTAATTGGATTTTGTAAAATGTGGCTTATTGCGGAAACAAGGATTGGTGAGAAAGTACAGCGGAGACACCTTTTCCCCCAAGATAAGTCTTTTTTAGGAGTTAATTTTTCTTCCAAGGGGTAGATTTCTCTCACTTCCTGTTATCTCACCCCTGTTCTTATCTATGAGTCATTTGTAAGTCAGATGTTTGTAACTCGGGGACTACCTGTATACATTTCACTGAGGTTAAATCCCACTGGACCAGGAAATAAATAAATGGTTTTAACCATAGATTGTATAAATATAGATTTACATTGTCCAATTATTAAAGTTGGTGGCATTCTAGATACTAATGTCACCAACTTTAACAATGTGGCAAAAGCGACAATGTTACAAAAGTGAGAGAGCAAGCACTTTTCCAATATAGCCTATGGCAAGTAGCTAGCAGTAAAGGCATTTTAGAGTGGTGGGGTAGGCAGTTGAAATAATCCTTCCCTTTTCCTTCATTGTGCAGACTGTGCCACAGTTGGTGGGCATAGTTAGTGGTGCTCTTGGGAGACAGGACATTTCAGTGGAATAACAGGGAGATGGGTATGAGTGTTTCTCATCCTTCTAGCAAGAATATCCCTGTGGGCAGCAAAATCAGGCAATTCCAACTGGATGGCCCCCCACGAGGGTCTTCCTCCAGGGGCAAACCAAGAATGGGCAACTTGGAAGTTCCTGAACAGATTAAGAAGAGGAGAGGGCAGATCAAAAGACAACCTGGCAAAATGGGACTACCTAGAAGAATCCTCCACCTTGTGCGATTGTGGAGCAGAACAAACAATTCAGCACCTGTATGCTTGTCCACAATGCTCTGCCTCACACACAGAGGAAGAATTGTTTAAAGCTGCAGACAATGCAGTCGCCGTTGCCAGCTTTTGGTCTAAATTTTTTTAGCTGCTTGTGCTCTCTTTATTTTATCAGTTTTAAACTAATTTATTTTTTAAAGCTTTTGACATGAAATAAATAAAGTATCCTAGAAATATAAGAACACCTACTCCTTTTCAATAGAGGGTTAAGAGCATTATTTTCTAAATTCAAGTAGTTCCATTGGCTATTTATAAACCTTCGTATATGTATTTGTACTTGCTTATGTAGTAATATTTAATTTGACATTCTTACATCTAAATGAATTACTGCATTAAAAGGAAAAAAATCCCTGCCGTATCTTAAATATCTTCACTTAAATATTGGCTGGGATTCTGTTAGTCAGATACAGTGTCAAAAAGGACTCTTGTTCTTCTTTACATTTATGGTTGTAAATGCCATCAGAAACCGGGAATCGAAAATAGGTCAGCAAATGTTGTATTACCTCTCTACAAATCTATGGTAAGGCCACATTTGGAGTACTGTGTACAATTCTGGTCTCCGCACCTTAAGAAGGATATAACGGAACTGGAAAAGGTACAGAAAAGGGCAACAAGAATGATCCAAGGGATGGAGCGGCTCCCTTATGAAACCAGGTTGCAACGCCTTGGTCTTTTCAGCCTTGAAAGACGGCGTTTAAGAGGTGACTTGATCGAAGTGTATAAAATCATGCATGGGATAGAAAAGGTGAATAAAGAAAAATTATTTTCTTTGTCACAAAACACTAGGACTAGAGGGCACTCCCTGAAGCTCCAAGGTAGGAAAATTAGGACTAATAAAGGGAAATATTTCTTCACCCAGAGGGTCATTGGGTTATGGAACTCACTTCCAGAAGAGGTTGTGACAGCTGTCAGCCTGAACAACTTCAAGGCAGGATTAGACAGATTCATGGATACCAAGTGTATCGGTAGTTACTGAACAGGACATTCAAGTGCCACCTCGGAGTTGGTTGAGGTAGGCAGGATTTCCCTGGGTACTGGTTGTGGGGGGTCGGGAGCAGGTCAGGGTTTTGCCCTCCCTTCTGCTCGAGATCCCTGTGTACAACTGGTGGGCCACTGTGTGATACAGAATGCTGGACTAGATGGGCTGAGGTCCGATTCAGCATGGCTCTTCTTATGTTCTTATGTTCTTAACCCACCTTAAATTACAGTCAGTAACACACCGAGGTGGGAGTTCTGTTCTGCTGGTGAATGGGTCACTGAAGGGGTACCTTTCAAGCCCTTTCCTGCCAATGAGTGAATCCCTGCTTTTGGTTGGTATACTGCCACTCTCTGGTGTTAGGGGGCTGGATGTGAAACCCTTCAGTTGCCTGCTTGCCAGTGGAAAACTTCATCTTGTTTTACATTGCATTTCAGGAGTCTGATAGGGAAAAGGAGCATTATGGTTATGGAGGATCTCATGCTAATGTTACCTGGTAACAGGCTTAGAAGTAGTCCATGGGGTTGCCTGATACTATAGATGCCTGAAAAATGCACTATGTCATATAGTTTTCTTTCCCTCTTCCCCTTTTTCTTTTGTTGGCTAGATGGGAGCACGAGCACAATCGTGGTTGGAAAGATTACATTTAACCCAAAAGATGTGCTTGGACATGGAGCTGAAGGAACCATTGTTTATAGGTAAAGCACCAGACCAAAAAAGATGTGCTGAAATAGCTAGTATTTATTTCTTTGGTGTACTTGTGGCAAATGAAACTTGAGTCAGGCAGCTCTTTTAATGTGTGCCTATTTATTTATCTCATTTATATTCCGTCCTTCTCACCCCGCAGGGGACTCAGGGCGGATCACAATGCACATATACAGGCAAACATTCAATGCCATTGACATCCAACATATATAGACAGACATAGAGGCAATTTAACATTCCAGAAATCAGTTAAATTTAGCCTCCCCACAAAGTGGTACCTAAATTTCCTACTTGACAGATGCAACTGTCTTTCGGGTTGCAAATGTCGACAAGCTACACAAATTGGTCGAGAGCTCACCCCGACCTGGGCAGGCCTCGAACTCATGACCTTCTGATCAGTAGAGATTTTATGCAGCTGACACCCAGCCAGCTGCGCCACATTCCCGGATCTCATCATACTAGAGCAGGCATGGGCAAACGTCTGCCGTTTAGGTGTTTTGGACTTCAACTCCCATGATTCCTAACAGCTGGTAAACTGGCAGGGATTTCTGGTAGTTGAAGTTTGCTCATGCCTGTACTAGAGTATCCACTTTAGATCCTGTGGCTTCCTCCTTCCTGCAGAAGTCTGGGGTATGTAGTGCAATGAGGCCCAGGATATCTGGGTTTGAGCAGTTTAAAGGCCCCTCCCTAAACGACAAACAGCAGAATTCTACAGGAGGCAGCAACCGGGTTTAAAGTGGATAGATACTCTAGTGCAGTTGTTCTCAACCTGTCCCTGTGTGTTTTGGCCTACAAATCCCAGCCAATTTACCAGCTATTAAGATTTCTGGGAGCTGAAGGCCAAAACATTTGGGGACCCACAGATTGAGAACCACTGCTCTAGTGGGATGACGTTTCCAGTGGAGGAGCCATCTAACCCAGCACATAATTCCTGCTGCAGAAGGAAAGTACAGACAATTTCTGTAAATCCCCTCTTCTCATGCATTCCTCCACAAATGTAGTCTACAGCAATGGCGTAATAATAATAATACATTTATTATAACTGTACAACATCGTTAAAACAAGAGATAAAACACTATTAAAACACATGCAACAAGATCCACAGAATTAAAAGACAAGTTAAAATTCACTAATAAATGGAGATAAAATTGACAAGCTAAAATTGACTGGATATGTCTGCTGGAAGTGATAGGTCTTCACTTGTCCCTTAAATTACAATGACTGATTTAGAGCTCTTTCCACTGTCATAGGTCGGCCGATGGAAAAGTCCTCTGGGTGACAATAGTCAGTTGGGTTCTGGCTAGTTGGAGTAGTCACCCCCCAGACGACCTCAGTGTCCCAAGAGGCATATTGTGTGGGAGAAGGTGATCCTATAGATAACATGGTCCCACTCATGTAGGGCTTTAAAGATTGAACCCAACACTTTGTACTTTGCCTGGAAACTATTTGGCAACCACTGGAGTGGCTTTTGTATAAGGATTATATGTGCACTCCTGAATGTTCCTATAACCAATCTGGCTCCTATGTTTTGAACTAATTGGAGTTTCTGAACTTGGTAGCCCAGTATAAAGTGCATTGCATGTCCAACCTTGAGGTTCCCAGCACGTGTATCACCATTTTTAGGTCCTCTAATTTATTTTAGGAAGGGGTGCTGCTCTAGCCACAGCTGATCTTGAAAACATTGAACTCGAAATCCCAGAAAAGGCCTACTGGCAAACTGTAGTTCAAAAACAATCCTTAGTTGAATGCCTTCCTTCTAAGGTCATGTTAAATACAGGGTTAATTTGGTTGTGTGATAAATGATTACTGGGGGAAGGATTTAACTTGTGTTAATTTTTTGTGTGTATTGGAATATCTACAGGGGGACATTTGACAGCCGAGATGTTGCTGTGAAGAGAATTCTCCCTGAATGTTTCAGTTTTGCTGACCGGGAGGTGCAACTCTTGCGAGAATCCGATGAACATCCCAATGTGATCCGCTATTTCTGCACAGAAAAGGACCGGCAGTTCCAATACATAGCGTTGGAGCTCTGTGCCGCCACTTTACAAGAGGTACACTGTGGCTTCCACTTACACTCCACTAGCTCTACAACTGATCCACTATTCCAAAAACAGGCCCTGATGATTTACAAAAGGGCCCTGTGTCATTTTTAAATACTTTATTTTACTAATATCTGTGGCAGGAGCATCTGTAACCTCCACTTTGGGCACCAGCTAAATGTTCCCTGCCAACCCACGGGGATGCCTATCCCCTGCTTCTCCATTAGTGAAATTTGAGGATATCTTGGCAAACCTTCGTTTAAGACAAGCACTTTCACTTACAAACATGGCACAATAGGAAAGCAGAAATGTTTCTGTTAAAGGAGCTTTTTCTACCAGTACAGCTTTAAAGGAAATGTAATGGGGTGGGGAGCTGTCAAAAAGCAACAATTGCAACAAACTCTGGCACAAGCCAGTAAAGGTGGTCCCAGTGGTGATCGGCACACGGTGCAGTGCCTAAAGACCTTGGCCTGCACTTAAACACAATTGGTGCTAACAAAATTACCATCTGTCAGCTGCAAAAGGCCACCCTACTAGGATCTGCACGAATTACTTGCAGATACATCACACAGTCCCAGACACTTGGGAAGTGTTCGACATGTGATCTTGCTTGCTGTTTCTAATATTAATAATAATAATGTTATTATCTTCCTCTCCTTGTAACACCAGTGTTTTTTGTTGACCCAAAAAGAGAGTGTGACCCATGAACTGAATGTTTCCTGCCCTGTGTTTGGGACAGTATTTTCTTTAAGCACAGGAAATAGCATTGTAACCAGAATAGGCAGCTTTCGTTCTAAGTTGGGTCTGTACTCACAATTTTATGCCACTAAGAACATATCTAGAACCCAGGTAGTAGATTCCAAGCTATGTAACCCACTTCCTGAGTTCACCCTCAGGGGTATATCCCATTGTGTTCAATTGGGCTTGATTCCCAAGAATGCCTATCATTACGGCTGGGAACTCACATTGCATTTTTTTCTCTTGTGTATTCCAGTATGTGGAACAGAAGGACTTTACTCGCCATGGTTTGCAACCAATCACTCTCTTGCAACAGACAATGTCTGGCCTTGCTTATCTTCATTCCCTCAATATTGGTAAGAAACCACTTTACTCTAGTATCCAACTCCTGCGATAGTTGAATTTTTCAAAACGAATGATGACATTTTGGATATATTACTTAGAAGTGTGGGGGTAGCAACCTTTACTTTCTCCTGAGTATGTTGGGGAGCCAGCTGTTTTTGAAGGACCTTTCCAATGTCATCCAAAGAATTCAGGACTCAGTTGAGATCTGGAATGAAACCTGCTTAGTCCAGTTGTGATTCCTTATGTATAAGATTGGCCATCTCAGATCTAGGTTTCTGTTAACAATCATTCTGTGCTGCCTGGTGGGGTGAAGGAGTGGTGTATTTCCTGGTAGCCTTACCTAAATCAAAGCCCATTTCAAATAGAAAAGTGAAATAAATTATGTTCTCAAGTCTGGGAAACTTCCAGTACAGCTTAATGTGCATCCAGCATAGGGCTTCTTAATCTTTTCCACTCATGAACCCTTTCCACTCCAATTTTTTTGTGACCCCAGGTATCTAAATAGTTATAAAAATAAAATGTTTAATGATAAAGAATAAGCATTTGCAAGGCAAGCCTTGCTAAACAGATTGATTATCCTTTTATAAAGTATAGCTGAAGCATTTTCTGCAGAGCTCATTGTAAACACTGCATGTTGCTGCTAGTTCATTTGTGTAAATGTCTGAAACAGCCACTAGGTGGCATTCAGAAACTTTTTGCTATTGCCAAATTTGTCGTGACCCTAAAATCAAGCTAAGGGGACCCCATTTGGGGTCAGTTTAAGAAGCTGTGAAATGGGAATATGGAATATTTTTTAAATTTTTCCTTCCATATTTATCACATACCACCAGTGGCCATGATACTTCACAAAATTTATCACAAAATGGGGTTTTAATTCTGTTTTATTGCATTTTATGTGTTTTTATCTGTTTATTCCTGTGAACCGCTCTGGGAGCCAGAGAGAGCGGTATATCAAATTGAATTAATAAATAAATAATAAATAAAATAAATAAAATACAAGAGGACAGGCCACTGATACAGTGCATTTAGAACTGAAAATCCACACAGGGGAATAATAAGAGGAAAGTAGAAGCAGGAGTAAATAGGGAAGGAATTCTAGTTGTTTCTATTGCACATCCTTAGTTTTAGTTATGGGTTATGCATGAGCACCTTATTGAAGTGTAGAAAACTGAGGGAGTTAAAATTGAATTGGGCATCAACTACAGGCACTCCCAGATAGGTTCTATAGGTTTGTTCTTAAGTTGAATTTGTATGTAAGTCAGAACAGGTACATTTTACAGTGTAACTCCAGACACACGCGCGCACACACATCTTCAGTGGAGAAACCTTTTCCCCAGGATAACTCATTCAGGAGTGAATTTTCCTTCTGAGGGGTAGATTTCTCTCACTTCCTGTAGTCTCACCTCTGTTCTTAACTAGGAGTCATTTGTAATAATCATCATCATCATCATCATCTTTATTTATAACCCACCACCATCTCCCCAATGGGGACTCGGGGTGGTTCACATGGGGCCAAGCCCAAACAACAAATTACAATAAAAACAATAAATAATAATAATAATTTGTAAGCCAGATGTTTGTAACTCGATGACTGCTTGCATTGTACTGCTGTTGTCACATCATATCATTACCTGGATGTCTGGGAGAATACCAAAGACAAGCAAGCATCATTGAGGTTAAGGAGCCTGAATCGATCTTTCTGGATGCTGTATCCTCTCCAGCGTGTAGTGGTGTTTATTTTCCCTTATATGTATACATGTGCTCAGACAAATTTGTAGAATAGAAATCAGAACGAAATATATTGCCAAACATGTCCAGAAGTCCGTGCTCTTCCTAGCTTGCTGGCCTTTCGGAAGGCCTGCAAGACTTTGTTATTCCAACAGGCGTTCAACCTTTAAATTGCAGGCCCTCTGCTATTGGAAACTGCAGGCTCTCTGACACCTGCTATTATGTGTGTTCGGATTGTTGTATTGTTTTAGGATTTTAAAATGTATCTTTTAATGTATTTTATATATATGCGGTTTTAACCATATTTTACTATGTATAAGTCGCCCCAAGCCGGATGGAAGTGGCGATGGATAAATCCAAATAAATAAATAAAATAAATAATTGCAAGTTTATTCAGTCTGAGATAAATATGAACGTTCAAACAGCAAGATATCTTTGTAATTTAGAGCCTTTCTATTAGTCCACAGAGATCTGAAGCCCCACAACATCCTTATTTCAATGCCTAATGCCCATGGCAAAGTCAAAGCAATGATATCGGATTTTGGCCTGTGTAAGAAGCTTGCAGTGGGAAGGCACAGTTTCAGCCGTCGATCTGGAGTACCAGGCACTGAAGGCTGGATTGCGCCAGAGATACTGAGTGAGGACTGCAAAGAGAATCCAGTAAGTGCACCTGGCAGATTGTCCACTATTTGCATACCTCCAGGGGTTTTATTTGGGGAACAGACTGAAGAAAGCCTATGGTTTAAGCATCTCCTTCCTTTTTTAGGTAGAGATGGTCAACAAGTGTCCTGGGAGGTCTTGCATTGCTTTAAATATGGGAACTCTTGGCTTCATAATAGTAAATTGCATGCAAAGTCAGGGGAGATCCCTCTTCAAATCAATTTTATTTTAAAGTTCAGTATTATTAGGTTTTAAATTGTATTCTTTTGTTTGTCCTGGTGTTAACCGCTGTGAGTCTCTTTAAGAGAAAAAAGTTGTATTGTGGTATTGTATATAACAGGGCTGTCCAACTTCTGCCAGCACAAGGGCCGGACTTCTGGTGAGTGATCACCTGGGGGCCACTCAGCCACGCCCCCGGCCACGCCCCCCGGCCACGCGGCTCCGCCCCTCCCAACGCGTCACAATAGCCTTGGAAGCGGGTGATCACAACAGCCTCGGAAGCTTCCGAGGCTGGTGGCGCTTTGGGAGAGAGGGGGGGCCCCCGCCCTCCCAAAGCGGGCTCCGCCCCTCACCAAAGCATCACAACAGCTGTTGTGACGCTTTGGGGAGAGGGCGAAGCCGCAAGGAGGCTTCGCGGCTCCGCCCCTCGCCCAAAGCATCACAACAGCCTCGGAAGCTTCCGAGGCTGGCGTGACGCTTTGGGAGAGAGGGGGGCTCCCCCTGCCCTCCCAAAGTGGGCAAAACCATGCGCATGTGCACTTTTTGGGGGGGATTTTTTAAAAAATATTTTTATTTTTTGTTAAAAAGCTTAGGGGGCCGCGGGGAAGGGGCCGGGGGGGGCCGTATGCGGCCCATGGCCCACCAGTTGGATGGCCCTGGTATATAATCATCATCATCATCATCACGATCTGTCAACTGCAAAAGACCACCTTACTTGGATCTGTGTGCATCATTCAGAATTACATCACACAGTCCTAGACGCTTGGGAAGTGTTCGACTTGTGATTTTTCGATATAAAATCCAGCATATAGATCCCGTTTGCTGTGACATACTGTGGTTTTGTGTCAGTAAAATAATGATGATGATGCAGTGTTTTCTACAGAGTTCAGAGGGTTTTTTGCAATCCACTTTCTTTTAAACTGGCTTGGGGGCTTATTCAGATTCCAAGTGTGGTGAAGTCATATTTCTTTATTACAGGTTTTAAATATGGTTGATATTTATATATGTGTATATATGTTGAAAGGGTAAAAACTTAGCAAACCCTAAAGGGTTAACAGAGATATTAGTGTGCAGAACCTCCAAGGGGTTTCCGTTACTGTGGAAACAGGAGGCGGAACCTGCAACTGGCCTTAGGATCTTCGAATTGAAACTTTAGCAGTTGGCAGTTAGCAGTGAAAGTCGAAGGAGAGAGGGTGTGTGGAGAGTTAGAGAGAGAGTCCGTTTTAGCCAGCTGTCAGCTGTTTTTTTTAAAAGACTCTGACTCTACTCTGTGATAGGATAGAAGAAAAGTTGTGTTTTAACTGCTAGGAAAGCAGTTGGGTTTAAAGGACAAGCAGTTAGTGTAAAGACTGCTGAGCTATTGGTTCTGGGAGTACAGCTATATAGTATCAAGTTGCATCTCCATAGTTAGTGTATTGTAACCTTAAGATATGTGCCTCGAAGATACTGTAACCACCTAAGCTTTGAATTCTGGAACCTCCACGCTTAGAACATTGTTTGAATAAACTTTGCAGTTCTTTGACAAGGATGTCTCCCTGCGTAGTTCCTTCACACACAAGCCTCGAAACAACTTCTTCCTAGTGGGTAGCCAAGTATAGTGAATGGTGGTAGCGAAAGTTAACAAATAATCAGTCAGTCAGTCAGTCAGTAGCCTTTATTTCGGTCAACAAACCATCGGCTAAGGTTAACAAATAATATCAGTGGGAGTTTGGGTTAGAGGGATACCCTGCCCTGACACAGTAATTGGAAGGTGGGAAAGCTGACCTGTGTGAATACTTATTACATTATATGGTGGCAACAAGTGGAGATAAAAGAAGTATTTATATAAATTGGTGGTAAGCGTGGAATAAGAAAACTACCCGGCCACAATTGAAAGTGAAATATAGAGAGTCCTTACACCAAGAAACTGAAATAATTAATGCATTTTGTCCATATCAAGGCAGTTGGGAGGAGTTACATGTCAGTGTATTATGAAAATGAAAGAGGGGAGAATTAAGTTTGTTTGTGCCTTGAGCATGAATATGATAGTGTTGGTGTAAAGCTGTGGACTTTGGATGAATTCTGGTCAGTTCTGCCAACTGGTTTTTCACAGTTCAATAAAATGTTTCAGTTTGCTTTAAGTTACATATGTCTTTCCTTTGTCTTCAGGTACAGATCTCAACTAGTGTTACGTATTGAGAAACTCCTGACTAGAAACTATTTTTATAAACCTATCCCAACCAAAAACAAGACAGACTAATACTGTTTGTTCATCCAAGTATATGAGATAGTTAATTGCATAGGTGATAAACACTGCCCAATATCTTTAAAACGTCAGAAATGCAAATAAACCCACATTAGTGAAATGTGTTCTTGTTTCTTGGACCTTAGGTTATTTTTTTCCCCATGTACTCCAGGTATATTAAAGTTGTGACACCAGATTATCTTTCTGTTCTTTCTACTTCTCTTCATAGACCCATACAGTAGATATTTTTTCAGCTGGATGTGTCTTCTATTACGTGATATCTGAAGGCAGCCATCCATTTGGCAAATCCCTGCAGCGGCAAGCCAACATTTTGCTTGGGACCTACAGCCTGGATTTCCTAAATCGAGACAAACACGGTAAGCAAACAGAGATATCCTACAGTTGGTGGTTGGTGGCTATACATCCCTGCTTTTGCCCAACCTTCGCTGTCTGCCCTTGTACTTCTGTCCTCTGCATAGAAGTCTTTAAAGCAGTCTTCTGTGCATTTGTAACAAGAGAAATATAAGAGAAAGACATAAACTTGACATTGAAGAGATCACAGATTTAGGAGTTGAAAGATAACATCCTTGGGATAACAAGCAACAGAATTCAAACTGAAACAGGTCTTGGTTTGTGGATTTTTTGCGTGAGGTTCCGAAAAAGCCAGCGATTAGCCTTACTCAAAGGCAACTTGACAAATGCATACACGTCCATAGGCTCTGAGTAAACATTTTTGTTTTCTTCTTCCCTTCACAGAGGACATAGTGGCTCATGATTTAATAAAGCAAATGATAAGTACGGATCCTCAAAAACGGCCTTCAGCTAACTGTGTGCTGAAGCATCCATTTTTCTGGAGTTTAGAGAAGCAGCTGCAGTTTTTTCAGGTTAGTCATGACTATTTTTTCTCCTTCTACTTGCCATTTTACATGCTGTAGGGTACAATTCTGTATGAGAAATAATAGCAATTTACAACCCTATGCTGTTTAGAAGGTACAAATAAAGAAATGTTTGTTGTTGGTGGCTGTTTGTCCTGTCTTTGCCTTCTTTACATTTGAAATGTCATGGTTGAGTTTAGTAATTACAGATTAAAATTCTAGAAGAACAAAAAAATGCAGAGCCTAACATTTTGCAAAGAATTCAGGTTCCAATTTTTAAACAATATTTTCAGCTGCCTAAACATTAGGATTAATTTATGGATCGTGCCTCTAGCAATCTTAGAAGCCAGAGCAAAGTGGTTGGATATGAGTTATAAAGTTACACAATAAATTATATTAAATGGATAATTTGTTTTCATATGTTTCCTTGGATGATCGATGGTGAAATTTCTCTTCTTTCCATGGCAAAATATGAACTGCTTCACAACCTACATTTTAGTTTACTTATCAATCCAGACAATAAGCCATCTGTATTTATTCCAGGGCCCTGAATACTCTAAAACAGTGTTTCCCAACTAGTGTGCCGCGAACGATCATCAGGTGTGCCGTGGGAAATTGGCCTCTGTCTCTTTAAGCATGGAAATGAGCCCGCTGGAAGGGCGGGACGGGGCCGAGAGTGGCAGCCGGCGACAAACCTTGCGCACGGCCAATCGGGAGTGCAGGGGCCCCGTCCCTTGGGTTTCCATTGGCCTTCTCTTCTCCGGAGGGGGGAGGGAGGGAGTGACGTTGTTCTGACCCCGTCCCCTTCGCAGCAAACGCCGCTGCCATTTTGACGAGGCAGAGACGGGCGAAGAGGAAAAAAGGAAGGAGGAGGTAGTAGGAGAGGGGCGGAGGAAGTGGCCTTAGGGGCGGAGAGGGGTGGAGTGACCCCTCCGGGGCCGAGAAAGGGGCAGTGCGGTCTCTCCAAACACGCCTGCCTGCCTGCCAGCCAAGGGCCGCCTCTTCCATGGCCTTGAGGAGAGAGAGAGAGTGAGCGGCCTGGCCCAGCTCTCCCTTCTTCCTTCCTTCCTGCCTGCCTGCCTGCCTGCCTTCCTTCCTGAAGCACGCTCTCCTGGCGTTTCTCCTGCATCTATGACTAGCCTCCTCGGAGGTGGTGAGGTCTCCCTCCCTTCCCTCGTCCCCCTCCCCTCCAGAGATACCCCTGCCCTGCCTCTTGCCTTCTTCCTCTGTGTTCGGCCTTGCTTCCTGCCTCTTCAGCGCCCATATCTGACCATAAGAGACTCGGATCCCTTTGGAAGAGCCAGACAGCCCAGTCCTGCCTCTTGACTTCCGGGCTTCATTTCCCCTCCTGCCTCTTGAGCTCTGCTCTCTGGCCTTCACAGGCTGGAATTCCTTTGGAATAGCCAGAGATTCATAGAATCCTAGAGTTGGAGGAGACCTCGTGGGCCTCTTTCACCCAATATGCAGGAAAATTGCCTTCAAAGCACCCCTGACAGATGGCCTCTACTTAAAAGCCTCCGAAGAAGGAGCCTCCACCACACTCCAGAGAGTTCCACTGCTGAATGGCTCTCACAGTCAGGAATATATAAATACATTTTAAAACATATTAACTATATGTATTACTGTGTTAGAGTGTCATTTTGTGTCATTTTGGTTGGTGATGTGCCCCAGGATTTTGTAAATGTAAAAAATGGTGACACCAACTCTAGTGAGGCTACTAGGTATCCCTTCCCAAGGAGTGTTTATCTTGAGTTAGACATGCTCTGGGCTTCTGGGAAAAGAGCACCAGCTTTCCTGACCCTATTAGTACTACAGCAGAAAGAGATTCCTTCATTTATCTAATATAAACCTGCTGCCAAACATAATATGTGTAACTGCATCATGTCAATTGCAGGATGTGAGTGACCGAATTGAAAAAGAATCTTTAGATGGGCCAATCGTCAAGGAGCTGGAAAGAGGAGGAAGAGCTGTGGTGAACATGGACTGGAGAGAGCACATCACTGTCCCTCTACAGACAGGTAAAATACTATCATATTACCTTGACGGGGAATTAATTTGAATAATCTGTACGTTCTGTTGGTGATCCAAATCAGAACAGACCCTTAGAGGGTTTTTTTTACCATTCAGCAGTTGATTCAGTGGGTCTACTCCAGGGGTGCTCATTAGGTAGATCGCGATCTACTAGTAGATCACGTAGGGCGTCCTGGTAGATCGCAGGCAGGGCGGGAGGAAGGCTCAGTCCCGCCCTGCAGGCTCCCGACACCGCCTAGGTGCAGAAGGAGGTTGGACTGGATGGCCCTTGGAGGTCCCCTCCTATTCTAGGAACCCATTGTTATTATTATTATTATTATCAGAGGCTGAATGGCCATCTGTGAGGAATGCTTTGATTGTGTTTTTCCCTTATGGCAGAAGGAGGTTGGACTGGATGGCCCTTGGAGGTCTCCTTCTACTCTAGGAACCTATTGTTGTTGTTGTTACTATTATTATTAGTAGCAGCAGTAGTAGCAGCAGTAGTAGCAGAGGCTGAATGAATATCATCATCATTATTATTATGAATAAATTCAGGGGCTTATTATACTCACATTTAGTTGAATTAAGTCTTAAAATATATTATATGGCTCTCACTGAAATAAATTTCCAAATATTTTGCTTGTATGGCTCTCTGAGTAGTGGGTAGGTAGATCATTTTGACTTGGTTGTTTTATAAGTAGCTCGCATGCTGAAAACGTGTAAGCACCCCAGTTAGGTCTACTCTAACTGGGATACCAAATCTGATTCAAACCTTCATGTATAATAGTTGTGCAAATTGCCATTCTTCTGTAATCAGACAATTACCTTTGGAAAAATTGACCCAACTGTTGTGTTCTTTTGGGTGTCTGGACTCCAAGAGGAAACAGTTGAGTAATTACACTATGTAACATAATTTTTGTTCCTGGTTTATAAATGTCATTTTCTAATTGGTTCTATCATAAAAAAATATGCACATTTGGCTCTAGTTTTTCAATGAATATCTCATAGAGTCTCAACCAATTCAACATAGTTTGTGGCAGCTTGTGGAGTATAACACTTTCAAAGTAAGGACTGTACAATTAAACAGGAAATAACACTTTCTTTTTTAAAAAAATAGTTTTTATTGATTATTTAAGTGCAATTAAAAGGAAATAACACTTTCAAATCAGGAACAGATAATTATTCCAATTGTGTTACATTGTGTTATGGTCCTTTCAGGGTTGGTGTGTATGCAACTCCAATTATTCTAATGTCTTTGTACAGATCTTCGGAAATTCCGATCCTATAAAGGAGGGTCAGTTAGAGATCTCTTGCGGGCAATGAGAAACAAGGTAGGTACCTTTGGAAGCATCTTTTAAGATGAGAAAGATAGCAACTTATTCCTTTTCACGTGTTCAGGTAAACTGTTTTTCCGACTGCACACTACATTCCCAGAACAAATGTGGCCTTTCAAGGTGAGCCAAAGCAGATAAGATGTACAACAGATGAAGTACAGGATCCTTTCATGTTTTAAATTAAATGTCTCTTGAGATCCCTTGAACTCCATCAAACCAATAGTACTGAAAGACTGATCGGCTTCTTTGTCGTGTGGCCTTTTTGTTGACTTAGGACTTGTGCACTTCCGGCTGTTATTTGCCACATCGGAGAAAACAAAACAGACCTTTGTTCCGATTGAGCAGGATAAACAGTAACTTCAGGGATATAATTTTGATTGAGGAAATGGCATGAGGTTTGCGGGAAAGGGAATTGAATGACCCTTCTTCCAGCGTTTTCCCTCAGAAAAACCCCCATTGCTGTTTTCAAGTCAAAATAGAAACACCAGGAGACCCATTCATACATGTCCCACAACTCATCATCTGCTGTAAAGACACAGCCACAATTACAATCTTGCATGCAGCACTGGAAAGATAGTAGTATTATTATTTATTTATTATTTTTATTTATTTATTTGAAACTTTTGTACCCCGACCTTCTCACCTCAATAGAAGGACTCAGACCGGCAACCAGCAAGAATTCAATGCTAACATTTAAAATCTGAAAACATCTAAAATTCACAATAAAATTAACAATTATCAATACAATAAATACATAAAAACTATTTGCCATAGTAAAATCATGTCCAGTTCAGTCCTTGTATACAGTCCATGTCTGGTGGTCAGCAACTTTAGTCAATTGGTGATCTCCACCCTCATTGTGCGAAGGCCTCATTGCACAGCCATGTTTTCACCAGCTTCCTGAAAGTTAGGAGGGAGGGGGCAGATCTAAATTCACTTGGGAGGGAATTTCACAGCCGGGGGGCCACCACAGAAAAGGCCCGGTCCCTCGTCCCCACCAGCCGCGCCTGCGAAGGAAGCGGGACCGAGAGCAGGGCCTCTCCAGACGATCTTAGCACTCTTGAGGATTCATAGAGAATACGTTCGGACAGGTAAACTGGGCCAGGACCATATAGGGTTTTGTAGTTTAAAACCAGCACTTTGAATTGTGCTTGGAAGCTAATTGACAGCCAATGGAGCTGGCACAGTAAGAGGGTTATATGCTCCCTGTACCCCGCTCCTGTTAGTAATCTGGCTGCCAAGCATTGGACTAATTGCAGCTTCCAGGCAGTCTTCATAGGCAACCCCACGTAGAGAGCATTGCAGTAGTCTATACGGTATGGAGCATCCAACATATCCAAAGCATAACCACAAGGCAGAGTACCATTCTCCTCCCTCTTCTTTTCTTTCACACAATTTTCTCCCCCACTGGGAGCAACTGGAGATAAATTATTTAGCCCTACCTCAGATTTGGTGTGAAATTTCTACATCTTCATGTGCATCAGGCATGCTTTGGATCTTGATCCTACTTTGCCCAGTCTGTCTACTACACAGGTCTCCCGGTATCGGGTGTGCGAATGCTAGAGAAGAGAATGCTGTAGAATATTATGTTAGAGATAGGAGGGGTGTGTGGTCTCTTTCAAGCATCCTATCACTCATTTGAGACCCTCTGGAACACTGCTTCTTAAACTGTGGGTCCCAACCCCAAAGCTCACTGTTGGGGAGGTCACAAAACAATGTCAAAGAGTATAAGGTTCCTGAGTGCCATCCAGTTACGTAAATCAGTTAGCCACAAGGAGGAGGATTAGGACTGCTGGCTAATCTACGTGTATGAAACAATTATTAAGATACATTTTCAGCGAAACACCATTGTCAGCCATTTTTAATGTAATATAAACGGTGTACATTGCAATGTTTATTTATATTTTAGTTTTTATGTCTTAATGAATTGTTCTTGTTTTTATTTTATTTTGATACTTTATTTTATTTTGATACTTTGTTGTACGTTTTCTGCTTTCCATTATTTTGTATTATTTTGATGTGTCTGTACCTAGTTTGAGGCAGTGAATGTTTGCCTTTTTATGTGTAAACTATCCTGAGTCCTTCTGGGGAGAGAGGACGGTCTAGAAATAAAGTTTTATTATTATTTTATACAAGATGCAGTTTCTATGGCGGACTCTGCAGAAAATACTTCAGATGTCCTCTGCAAAGAGAAAAATCAACCTGTCTAGCAAGCCTTGCAAATGCTGATTTATTATAATTAATGTTGGATTTTATACTTACGTTATGTACTTATATACCTAGGGTCACATAAAAATGTCCTATAGGCCATGATTTAGTACAGTGTTTTTCAACCTTTTTTGAGCCGCGGCACATTTTTTACATTTACAAAATCCTGGGGCACACCACCAACCAAAATGACACTCTAACACAGTAATACATATAGTTAATATGTTTTAAAATGTATTTATACACTCAGTGTAAAACCTGGACCTGTTTCGATGAACACAACATAGATATCCTGGAGGGAATGAGTTTGGAAGTTGTAGTTCACCTACACCCAGAGAGCACTGTGGGCAGGAGGGGGAAGAAAGGGTATTGGAGGTTCCAATTTCCCATGGCACACCTGATGATCACTCACGGCACACTGGTTGGGAAACACTGATTTAGTAAGTTGAAGGGTGATTCTTGTAAAATGCTGCATTAAAATGTGAACTTGTTGCAAACATATGACTCTGTTGTCTCTTCTTCTTCTTCTTCCAGAAACACCACTATAGAGAACTTCCCCCAGAAGTCCAGGAGACCCTGGGTTCTGTCCCAGATGATTTTGTGTGTTACTTTACATCGCGTTTCCCTTACCTCCTTCTGCACACCTTCCATGCTATGCAAATCTGTTGCCAGGAAAGACTATTCCAGCCTTACTACATACAGGACTCTGATGGACAGATTTCCCTTGGAGATGCTGTTTGAAATGCAGAGATGTTGTGTTTCGTTACACACGCAGGGCTGTGGAACAGACCTGTCTTCACCAGGGTGACTGGAAGGATTGATAAAGAGCAGCGGGAAGCTTCTTTGAAAGATCCAGTGTGTCACCCAAAGTGCCTTAAACTCTGCCTGTCTGACTCAGGAAGTGGATTCCACGTTGGAATCCAAGGAAGAAGGCTGCATAACCTGCGCACAGCTTTATATTACAGAAGAGAGGAATGAGCAAATGAAGAAAAGTGGAGCATAACGTAGCTCAAGTTGGCACTGCCATTGTGGTCCCAGAAGTACCTATACAATGTATTGATGACATTCAGGCAACTTTGCTGCACAAAAATTGTTCAAAAAATATTGACTGCAAAGCATTCAGATGGCCAAGCACCTTCAGGAGTTCAAGAAAGACCCTTCTCACTGTAGCATATATTGTTTCTATCCTCAGACACATTACAAGGTTGTTAAAGGAAATATAGTTTTGAACATTCGGGATCTAGCAATACAAAGGCAAATGGCTGAAGTCTCTCTCTCGGCATTACTTCGCGAACGAAGATTCTTAGAAAGGACTCATCCCACGCTTTTTACAAGCGCGTTGATGACTAAAAAGGCCAATCTGAGATAGGCAAGTTCAGTTGCAGAAAGCACAGCAGAAAGTCTCCTTGGGTGATGTTGTTTCCAAGTTGCGGTTCTTTCTGCGTTGTCGTTTCTCTTCGAGAGCCATTCGGCGTGTCTTTTCAAAAGAGGCCGCAGCATTGTGGATAGTGCATCTCCATGCCTCCCGATGTGAGGCCAGGGTGGACCATTGTTGGTGATCAATCTGGCCGAGCCTGAGATGTTGTTTCAGGGAGTCCTTATATCTCTTTTGGGGGGCGCCTCTCTTGCGCTGACCTGTGGCGAGTTCACCATAGAGTAGTATCTTTGGGAGGCGGTGGTCCTCCATCCTGCCCAGCACAGCTGTGTTCTCAATAGCATGGCCTCAACGCTGGTGATCCCTGCTTGCTCAAGGACAGCAACATTAGTCACATAGTCGGTCCAGTGTATATTTAGGATTGTGTGAAGACAGTGCTGATGAAAGCGTTCGAGGAGTTGTAGATGTTGGCAATAGGTGACCCATGTTTCAGACCCATAGAGGAGAATAGACAGTACGATAGCTCTGTACACACTGATCTTGCTGCTTTGCCTCAGGTGCTTGTTGCTCCAGACTCTTTTGTGTAGCCTTCCGAATGCACTATATGCCTTTGATAATCTGTGATCTATCTTTTTGTCAATCTTGGCATCTGAAGAGATGATGCTTCCCCAAATATTTCAAATGAGAGTGAGAGTTGACCTTGGAAACTACCGGCTAGTAATGTCAGTCGAAAGAATAGTGCCTCACAGATTGGTAAGAGTGAATGGCATCCTATGCTGCAGGGGGACCCACAAGTCTAGATGTTTCTGGAACAAGGGTTGACTTGCATTATAGCAGTAGAAATCCATTATACCTTTGGGGGAAACTATTCAGATGCCATTTCCGGCTTCTTTCTGTGGAGCTGGAAATGTGACTGCAGAAACTGGTAAATTTCCTTTGCGATCTCACTGAGATCACTGGAGGGCAATGTTTGGAAAGTGACAGCAGGATACTAGGACTGATAGATGGAAAGAATGAAAGTGAGGGAATGAAGGAAACTACTCATATATAACGTTTTTGAGCACAAGCTGAACAGGACTTGGGAAATGTGCCTCTACAGAATCTCCACCCTCCATAAGGTTGTTCTCCAGATTTTTTATTCTGATGCAGTGGGTCTTAGTAAGATAAATGTTATCTTTACAATCACAGTAAAAGCTTAGTCTTTCAAACTGGAAAAGGAATCCTGTTCCAAGAGGTTTTTGGGACGTTGAAGTGAGATCTGCTTCTCATTTTGAAGCTTGCAGTTTTTCTTTTCAGTGTCCCTAAAAAAAACTGTGATTCCCAATGTCTGTGCAAAAGGCGTTAAGAATCCCCGACAATGTGCCCTGCGTTCCTGCGTCACATTCGTAGTATTCTTTTACAAAATATTTATTTTACATATTTATATTTATTTAATTTTTACCACAGAGCGGTACCACATTTAAAATGGTACAAGTGTAAATCATGCCAAATCTTTGAAAATCTCAACAGACTAAAAAATAAAATCCTCTCCAACGCAGTAAACATTTTTTTAAAAAAATAGACAAAGAAAAGGTGTACTGCGTCTTTTCAACCAACTTGTGAATTTTCACTGAATCAGGATAAAATGTTTTAATGTTTAATGGATGTTCGTAATCTGTGTGGCTGTATTCCTGTGTGATTTACATGAGTAAATTATTAATGGTTCATTGTATGATTGGGCATTGATGTGGGCATATGATTTTTTGCTTTGTTTTTTGTTCTGTTGATTTGGGACCTTACTTTGCAGGGAAGTAGATCTTTTATAGTTTTGTAATGCAAAAGCAGGTGAGGTAAGATACCCACATATTGACATTGCAGGAATTAAAGCTTGAAAATAACAGTAGTCTTAACATAATTGAAATCATATTTCTTATTTTTGTAGCTCTGTTGTACAATACTTTTATATTTCTTCGAAATAAGAATTTCACACAGCTGAAGAATAAAAAAAAGCCTTGGAAACAAGTGTATAGCATGTCTTGCCTTTTAAAACAGTGTGCATGGCCGCTCGATAAGTGAAGAAATAGAATGGCTGGGAAGCCTTCTTTATTTATTTATTTATTATTTCGACTTGTATACTGTCCTTTCCATTTGGCTCAGGACGGTTTATAGCATACACTGGACATAAAAACAATAAAATACAACCGTTTCCATAATAATCCGCCAACCAAGGATGGTTATAGACTGAATGCCTGCCAGAACAGTGCCGTTTTGCATGCTTTCTGGAAAGCCGGCAGCTCGCTGATCGCTCGCACTTCAGGTGGTAAACTATTCCACAAGCATGGTGCTGCCATAGAGAAAGTTCTCTGTCTGGTTGATGGCAGACGAATAGTTCACAAGGGCGGAATCTGAAGGAGGTTGAGGTCTTCTGAGCGGAGCGATCTTGGGGGAACATATGGGAGTAGACGGTCCCTTAGCTACACTGGCCCCAGACTATGCAAGGCCTTAAAGGTCAAAACCAACACTTTGAAGATGACCCGGTGCTCAATTGGTAGCCAGTGCAGTCGCTGCAAGGTTGGAGTAATATGATCCCTGGCCGGTACTCCAGCCAAGGTATCAAAAGCTGCCGTGAGATCTAATAATTCTTTTGGGATATGGATTATGACTTATTAGGATCATAACCTATTGCAGTGTTTTTCAACCTTTTTTGAGCCGCGGAACACTTTTTACATTCACAAAATCCTGGGGCACACCACCAACCAAAATGACACAAAATGACACTCTAACACAGTAATACATATAGTTAATATGTTTGTAAATGTATTTATAGACTCAGTGTGAAACCTGGACCTGTTTCGATGAACACAACATAGATATCCTGGCAGGAATGGCAGAAAGACACACACGGTCTTGCTCAACAGCTGGGAGTTATAGTTCACCCGCAATCAAAGAGCATTCTGAACTCCACCAATGATGGAATGGAATCAAAATCCCACACAGAACTACCTAACCAAGAGAAAATACTATAAGAGTTTGGTGGGCATTGACCTTGAGTTTTGGAGTTGTAGTTCACCTATATCCAGAGAGCACTGTGGAAGGGAGGGAGGAAGATGTGGGGCGAGTCTGCGCAGTAGCAGCCGCACGGGTCACGTCTTCCTCTCTCCCCCCTCCCGCAGAAGTGGCAGCGTGAGCAAAGCAAGCAGAGCGAGGCTGGGAAGACAGGAGCTTGAGTGGAGAAGAAAAAGTGTTCAGCAGGAGTGGGAAGAAAGGGTATTGGAGGTTCCAATTTCCCACGGCACACCTGATGATCACTCACGGCACACTAGTGTGCCACAGCACACTGGTTGAGAAACACTGACCTATTGGATAGCCAAGTTTAAGAAGTGTTTCTTTAGTTTATTGGGTAATGGATGATAACGGCATGTAAATATCTTGTTTCTATTCAATGCTCTCAGCAGACAAAGATTCAAGTAGACTTTAAAAATAACATGTTTGTTTTATTCACAACTTAATATATTTAAATCAACAGGCACATTTCTTGTCAGGTTAAACTTTAAAACATTTCAGTTTGTATCTTCATTTTATTTATTATTATTCAGTTTTATATGCCGCCACTCCCCGAGGTCTCGGAGCGGCTTACAACACAGAAAATAGATAACATAGTCAAATGACTCCCAATTACAATTTAAATTTATCTTGTAGTCTTTTATCAGTCTCTTCAACACTATATTGTTAAGTACAGTTCTCTTTCATAACAGTCTACTTCCAAGGTACTCAAGCCTCAACTGTCTTCTAACTTCCTACACTTACTTCTGTATGCAAACTGACTCAAGACTCAACTGTCAGTCAGGCCCGGATTAACACCTTTTTGCGCCCTAGGCCACACTTTGGAATTACGCCCCCTCTACTACCGGCACTGAAAGTTGTTGTTTGGGATCCAGGAATGGAGGGTGGGGCACAAGCTGCGCCTGCCCTTCCTTCCTCGCCCGGGGGCTTGGGGGCCGTGGCGGGGTGGCCATCTGCCGGGGCCAATTAGGATCCCTGCGCCCCAGGGAGGGAGAGTAGTGGGGAGAGGCCTGGGGGGCCTTCCTTCTTTCCTTAGTACCACCTCCCAACAAAGGAGTCCCCCAGGTAGCAACCAGCTAAGCTTTGCAGCTGCAAGGCTGTTAAATGCTAATCAAGGTGCTCGATTACAACACTCAAAAACACGGAAATCCAGACAAGAGGCCAGCTAATCACCTCCCAACAGCATTTTCCCAGGTAGCAGCCAGCTAAGCTTTGCAGCTGCAAGGCCATTAAATGCTGGACAATGTGCTCAATTGCAGCATTAAAGAAAGAACAACACTCAAAAAAGGGAATTCCAGACAAGAAACAATCAGGGCCAGCTAATCCCCTCATAAAAGGATTCACCCAGGCAGCAACCAGCTAGGCTTTGCAGCTGCAAGGCCGTTAAATGCTAATCAAGGTGCTCGATTGCAGCATTAAAAAAAGAACAACACTCAAAAACAGGGAAATCCAGACAAGAAACAATCAGGGCCAGCTAATCACCTCCCAACAGAGCCATTTTCCCAGGCAGCAACCAGCTATGCTTTGCAGCTGCAAGGCCATTAAATGCTGGGCAATGTGCTCAATTGCAGCATTAAAGAAAGAACAACACTCAAGAAAGGGAATTCCAGACAAGAAACAATCAGGGCCAGCTAAACACCTCATAAAATTATTCCCCCAGGCAGCAACCAGCTAGGCTTTGCAGCTGCAAGGCCGTTAAATGCTAATCAAGGTGCATGATTGCAGCATTAAAATAAGAACAACACTCAAAAACAGGGAAATCCAGACAAGAAACAATCAGGGCCAGCTAATCACCTCCCAACAAAGGAGTCCCCCAGGCAGCAACCAGCTAAGCTTTGCAGCGGCAAGGCTATTAAATGCTAATCAAGGTGCTCAATTGCAGCATTAAAAAAAGAACAACACTCAAAAATGGGAAATCCAGACAAGAAACAATCAGGGCCAGCTAATCACCTCCCAACAAAGGAGTCCCCCAGGCAGCAACCAGCTAAGCTTTGCAGCGGCAAGGCTATTAAATGCTAATCAAGGTGCTCGATTGCAGCATTAAAGAAAGAACAACACTCAAAAAAAGGGAATTCCAGACAAGAAACAATCAGGGCCAGCTAATCACCTCATAAAAGGATTCACCCTAGTAGTGTTGATTCCACACAGGATTTAAAATTTATTTATTTATTTATTTATTTATTTATTTACATCATTTATATTCCCGCCCTTTTCAACCCGCAGGGGACTCAGGGCAGATCACAATGCACATATACAGGTAAACATTCAATGCCATAGACATACAACATATATAGACAGACAACGAACTACACAATTGGTCGAGAGTTTACCCCAACCCGGGCAGGCCTTGAACTCATGACCTTCTGGTCAGTAGAGATCTTAGGCAGCTGACTCCCAGTGTGGTGCAGGAATAAGAAATTCCTTACTTCCAAAGTAGGATGATACTTTCTTTAACATGTGTTTACAGGTATCTTGTTGTATATTTATATAGATGTAGCACATTCTTGTCCCCGACAATGTTCCCCAGGTCAATTCTTTAAATATTGTTTCAGTACGCTTCATCAAGGGGCTACATTAGCTTGGCTTGCATCCATATAGTTTCCATAGAGTGTTAATTTTAACTGCTTTTTGATCATCTAAAAGCAATTGGAGAGATGCCACAGTTAAAGTCATTGTATTTAACAATTCTATACATTATATTTAAAGAATATCATATGTATCTATCCGGAATGGTCAGTATTTCACAAATGTTTTTGATATTTTACGCATAGGGTATTCAAAGTTCATAAAAGTATAATATTAAATTATAATGCAAAGTATTTATCTATTTATGCTGAGAGAAAGCCATATAAACTGTATGCATAATGGGCCGCCATGGGCTATGGCTGTTCCCGCTCTCGGCTGTGACTCCTCCTGCCTGCGCCATCCCTCCAGGGCCTGATTGCTCAGGTGCCCTCTTGCCGCTCTTGTCAATCTTGCGGAGGCTTATCAACATTTGCCATCACTGACAGGTTCCCTAGAACCACTTGTGTCCATTCGTCCAGTGGTTTTTGAGTTATGTGCCTCCCACAAATGAACATTACATACATACATATACATATACATACACACACACACACACACACACACACATATATATATATATATATATATATATATATATATATTTCCATCGTTCTTTCTGTAGTACATGTGGATGAGGATTCAAGTTTGTTGACAAATCAAGGGAAATGATTGGTCAAAATATAAACTTTCTGGTATGAGGGACACAAATTAGGAAGGTACTTTTGTAAGACGCGCCGATCTGAAGTTGGATCTCTGAAAGATGGAGGAAGTTAGGACGGACATTTCTTAGAAATAACACTGGGCTTTTCTGGGGTTTTTTTCTCCTACAATTAAATTATGCAAATGTGAACCAGCTTCTTTTTTTAAAGTGAGTTGTCATTCCGTTTGTTTGATTTTTCCCTACAGAAAAAAGTCAAAACTCAATCTGAAAACAGGCCCGGATTAACCCTTTTTGGCGCCCTAGGCCACACTTTGAAATTACGCCCCCAAACCAACATCTACCGTGTTTCCCGAAAGTAAGACAGCGTCTTACTTTCTTTTGTCCCCCAAATTCCCCACTACGGCTTACTTTCGGGGTACGTCTTATATTGGGCGACGGTACTCCGAAAGTAAGAAGAAAGTAAGACGTACCTTCGGCGGCATGGCGTGGCTTCCTGGCTGGGCGACGAGAGGCTCCCAGAGGGGCTCAAAAGGCCCGGAATCGTCCTCCTCTTCCTTCCAGCGGCGCCTTCCATCCTCCTCCTCTTCCTCCCAGCGGCGCCTTTCCTCTCGCCCGTTCCGCCCCTTCCCTTCAGTGAAGGGAGGAGGGGCGAGCCGCCGCCGGCGAGAGGGAAGAAAGCGCCGGCAGAAGTCCCGCCCGCACGGCGACTCAGGCGTCTTTCCCCGCCGCCGCCCCATTCGCCCGCGCTCCAAACACGAGCAGGGCGGCGGCAAAAAGCGCCTGAGTCGCCGTGCGGGCGGGACTTCGCCGGCGGCTTTCTTCCCTCCGGCGGCGGCAGCTCCGCTCCTCCTCCCTTCACTGAAGGGAGGGGGCGGAACGGGCGAGAGGGAAAGGCGACGTTGGGAGGAAGAGGAGGATGGAAGGCGCCGCTGGAAGGAAGAGGAGGACGATTCCGGGCCCCTTTTGAGCCCCTCTGGGAGCCTCTCGTCGCCCAGCCAGGAAGCCACGCCATGCCGCCCGCGACGTCTTACTTTCGGGTACGGCTTATATAAGCTGACCCTCTGACACCCCGATACGTCTTACAATCGGGGTGTCATACTTTCGGGAAACACGGTACCGCACCCCCCACCACCGCCTCCTCCTCGCGGCGCTGCGCACCCTCCTTCCTTCAGTCAAGGAAGTAGGGCACGAGGAGGAGGAGGCGGAGGGAAACCCCGCCCCCGTGTCTGCAGCGGTCCCGGGGGTGGGGCTTGCCTCTGCCTCCCCGCGGTGCGCCCTTCTTTCTTGAGTCAAGGAAGGGGGGCGCGAGGAGGAAGAGGCGGAGGGAAGCCCTGCCCCCCCGGGGCCGCTGCCGGGCGTGCACAACAGGAGGGCGCAAGCGCCTCTGCCTCCTCCGCCATGTTCCTGGGTGCTGCACATGCCCGGCAGCTGCCCCGGGGGCTTCCCTCGACCTCCTCCTCCTCACACCCTCCTTCCTTGACAAGGGGGTGGGGGCGATGGCAAGGGGGGGCGCCATTCCCTCCTCCCCCGCCCCCTCACAGCACTCTCCCCCCCCGCCCTCCCCCGAGAGAGAGAGTGAGTTGTGTTGTGGTTTTGTTTCAACATTTTGGGGGGGTTCGTGTGAATTGCGCCCCCCTCCTTGGCTTGTGCCCCTAGGCCATGGCCTAGGGTGGCCTTATGGGTAATCCAGGCCTGTCTGAAAAGCAGCAGGCATCCTGTGACGGATGTGCTTCTGTACCAGCACAAGGCTATATTGCTCCAGTCCAAAATGGTATGAAGAGGGCCAGCCAAATACAAATTCCACCCTATAGTCCTGATGGGATGACGGGAGGCCCAGAGGCATAGAGATGGTGCAATTTGGAGAAGATAAACATCAGGCATTGCTCTTCGCAGCAGCATCTGCATAAAGCAATTCCTGAATAAGCAGCACTTTTATATAACAAATGTACATTTAGTTTGGGATGAAGCAGAAACAGCAATGTATTTAAAGGGGAGAGGGCTTCCAGCAAAGAGCATAAAAGGATCAGACATTTGTCCAAATAACGGCCTGCATAGCACCATTAAAGAGGGCGCAAGCGCCTCTGCCTCCTCAGCCATGTTCCTGGGTGCCGTGCATGCCCGGCAGCAGCCCCGGGGGCTTCCCTCCGCCGCCTCCTCCTACTCCTCACGCCCTCCTTCCTTGACAAGGGGGCGGGGGCGATGGCAAGGGGTGGCGCCATTCCCTCCTCCCGAACAAATTGAAATTGAATCCAGACAAGACAGCTGCGCCCGTACCTTGAGAAGTCTGACTTGGCCATGGTGGTCCATGCTCTGGTTACATCCCTGAATAGATTACTGCAATGTGATCCTCTCACGCTGAGCCTGAACCCCAGGTTTTGAAGACTGTTCGATTAAAACTGCAGCTGCAGTCCTTGAAAACTGACAGCAGCCAGGTAGATAGACAGGCAATGCTCTCTATGTGGGGTTGCCTTTGAAGACTCAGCTGATAGTCCAACGGACAGCAGCCAGGTTGATAACAGGAGCGCCATTCAGACATAACTCCCCTGTTGTGCCAGCTCCACTGGCTGCCAGTTGGCTACCGGGCACAATTCAAAGTGCTGGCTTTAGCCTTTAAAGCCCTAAACGGTTCGGGTCCAACTTACCTGTCCGAACGCATCTCTCCCTATGAACCATCGAGATGTTTAAGATCCTCTGAGAGGCCCTGCTCTCGGTCCCACCTCTTCGCAGGCGCGACTGGCGGACGAGAGACAGGGGCCTTTTCAGTGGTGGCTCCTCGGCTTTGGAAAGCCCTCCCTAAAGACATCAGATCGAGCCCCCTCCCTCCTGACATTTCGGCAAGAAAGTCAAGACATGGCTATTTGAGCAGGCATTTGCTGATGAAATATAAGGCTTAATGAGATATATGGAATGACGACGATGCGATGGAAACTGATTTCAACATGACGCTGAGGCTGCAATTGTATGTTTTTAATTGTTAAATTGTTATATGTTTTTTTCTGGGGGGGGTTGACTTGTTGCTGTGTTGTATTGAGGGCAGAGACTGCCTGTGTAAACCGTCCCGAGTCGCCTTCGGGCTGAGAGGGGCGGTATAGAAACGTGACAAATAAATAAATAAATAAAATAATAAATAAAGAGGCAACGATGCTCCCTCCTTGGTGCAGTGGAGTTAGGGTTGCCACTTTTTGATATAAGGAATAAGGGACATTTACATAAAATTATGGGATTTTTCACAAAAATAAGGGACACTTCATAAAAACTTGGAAATCAAACATTAGGCAACCCTAACTATACTCCTTTTGATGCAACCTTGGCTTTTTCAGCTGCAGCATCACACTGTTGACTGATCTTTAGACTGGGGTCTAACAGAAGCCTCCTTTCGCATGCATTCAGGGCAATATCATCTACTTGGGGCATTCTGCAAGGAGGCACAACCCAAGCCCTCCCGACAGATGCCCGCCTGGCTCAAAAGCCCTCCAGAGACCCCCACCCGTCCCTCACCCCCGGTGTGGGTGTGATTTGTGTGCCTGGCAGGGGGTCACCTTCCATCCTCTCCTAGCGGTCAATGGTGAAAGCAGCCCCGTGGTCGAAGTGAACGAGGGTGCAGCAGACCTGGCTCTGGGTCGCCATGATCAGCAGCTCCTTGCGGACCTGCATCTCCCTGTGCCCTGCCTGCAGCTCTCTCAGACCGCTCACTGGCGGCGCCATGAAGACCGGCAGGCCCCCTTCTCCCTCTTCCTTTTCCTCCTCCTCCTCCCCCCAGGAGCGAGGGCTCTTGGGAAATGGAGTCCCATCCAAAAGGGCCGCGCGCGCCTCTCAATCAAGAGGAGGAGACTTAGACTATAATTCCCAGCCGCGCACGGGGAGGCGAGAGGAAACGGGAGGAGCCAAAAGGGGTAGCAGGATGGAGAAGGAGGAGGAAGGAAGTATGTGTGTATATGTACTGGCCCAACCTCGCCTCCTGCTGCCACCTGTCCCGTCAATACAGGAGCTGAAAATAAGGGACACGAAATTTGGGGCCGAAATAAGGGACGTTTCTTAGAATAAGGCAGTGTTTCTCAACCAGTGTGCCGGGGCACACTAGTGTGCTGTGAGCGATCATCAGGTGTGCCGTGGAAAATTGGAACCTCCAGGAAAGGGGGGGGGGAGTCTAGTGTGTTGAAGTATAAAACCCCTAAGAAACCTACCTCGATAAAGGAACAAAATTACAAACACACACCCCCTCCCCACCCATTGTCTACTTGGTCTCTCCCTCTCCATGCATTGGGAAGGCCCGCCTCCCTTTCCCCAAGTAGAGACCTCCTCTTGCCTCCTGGGGGTTCTGTGTTGGAAGTTTGGCCCAGTTCTATCATTGGTGGGGTTCAGAATGCTCTTTGATTGTAGGGGAACTATAAATCCCAGCAACTACAACTCCCAAATGTCAAGGTCTATTTCTCCTGAACTCCATCTGCGTTCATATTTGGACATATTGAGTATCCATGCCAAGTTTGGTCCTGATCCAACACTGTTTGAGTCCCACAGTGCTCTCTGGATATAGATGAACTACAACTCCAAAACTCAAGGTCAATGCCCACCAAACTCTTATAGCATTTTCTCTTGGTTCTGGGAGTTCTGTGTGGGAAGTTTGTGTCTTTCTGCCATTCCTGCCAGGATACCTATGTTGTGTTCATCGAAGCAGGCCCAGGTTTCACTCTGAGTGTATAAATACATTTAAAAACATATTAACTATATGTATTACTGAGTTAGAGTGTCGTTTTGTGTCATTTTGGTTGGTGGCGTGCCCCAGGATTTTGCGAATGTAAAAAGTGTGCCACGGCTCAAAAAAGGTTGGGAAACACTGGAATAAGGGACAGTTGGCAACCCTAAGTGGGGTTGTTTAAGCGGCAAGTGATCTTAAGGACTCCTAGAGAGCAATATGCATTGCAGTGGATCTTGGATATCTGAGGAGCTTTCATTCCACGACTCCTGCGGATATCGAAATCCATGGATGGCCAAGAGTCTGGTTGTGTTTCGGTTTGATTCAAAGAAAGAAAAAAGAAAGAAAAAAGAAAGAAAAAAGAAAAGGAAGCCAGGGAAGGGAGGGAGGGAGGTTTTCCGAGGGAGGGGGCGCCCCACTTGCTTGATTTACGGCCTGCCTGGAATGCCTAGGATGAGGTTCCAGCCGGCCGTTGAGCCTTGAGCCGTTGAGCCTTGTTGGGGTTCTTGAGCAGCAGGCTGCCTGTCGGTCTGTCTGTGTGTCTGTCTGTCTGTGGGTGCAGAGAGAGAGAGAGAGAGCCCCTCTTGGTCCCTCTTGAGTCCCGGGTGAACTCGCCCTCGCGGAGTTCAGGATGGGTTGCACGGGGAGCAAGATAGGCTGGGGCTGCCTTGCCAGGAGGAAGGTAACAGGAGGCGGGCGTCCGATTGGTGGGACATTGGCCATGCCTCGCTGCCAAAGGCTGGTGGGGAGGAGGAGGGGATCAGGCTCTCAGGCAGACCCTCCCTCCCTCTCTCCCACCCACCCACTTCCCAGGCAAAGAGGGGCCTTTCAAACTCGGGTCCGAAAGTGGGGCGACTTGCAGAAAGTGCCCGGAGAGCAGAGACCTCTTCCTCCTTCCCCGTCCAACCCCATTCCTTCAAAAAGCAGGACAACCGCGCACAAAGCACCCCCAACAGACGGCCATCTAGCCTCTCTTTAGAAACCTCCACTGAAGGAGCCTCTCTCCACCACGCTCCGGGGCAGAGAGTTCCTCTGTTGAACAGCTCTCGCGCTCAGGAAGTTCTTCCCAATGTTCAGGTGGAATCTCCTTTCTTTCCTGTAGTTTGAAGCCATGGCTCCATTGAGTCCTAGTCTCCAGGGCAGCAGAAAAGAAGCTCGCTCCCCCCACCCCCATGACTTCCCCTCGCATATTTCTCATCGTGCCTCCCATCCCATCATGCCTAGCTCTTGAAGCCGCTCCTCCTAGGGTTTGTTCTCCAGGCCCTTGATCCTTTCCGTCGCCCTCCTCTGGGCACAGTCTTCCATCATGTCATGGCCGAGAAGGCTCAAGGGCTTGTCCAACTCCAGCTCTTGATTCCCCGGCACTGGACCAGGACCGTGAAAGTGGGGCCAAACGATGCCCATGCCCCCTGGGATGCAGACACGGCCCCCTCGGGCATCGCTGACCCGCAATCCTTGCATCCCACCCGGGGTCCAAGCAGCAGCAGCAAGGGGGCTTTGGCAGTAGCAGCAGCAAGAGGAGGAAGCGCCGGCTCTCCTTCCTTCCTTCCTTCCTTCCTTCCTTCCTTCCTTCCCTTCCTTCCTTCCCTTCCTTCCCTTCCTTCCTTCCTTCCTTCCTTCCTTCCTTCCTTCCTTCCTTCCTTCCTTCCTCCTCCTCCTCCACCCGAGTCTCCATCCCTGCAGCCCCCTTGATTCTCTTTGCCCCGCTTTGCCCGGCCTCCCTCCCTCCCTCCCCCCCCCCCCTCTCTCTCTTTCTCAGGGTCCTAAAGCACCCCAACTTTCTTTCTTCTCTCCTTGGCCGGGCTCCCTTGCTGTTTTGTAGACTACTCCTCTCTTCCCCCCCTCTCTCTCTCCCTCCCTCTCTCTCTCTCTCTCCCTCCCCCCCCTCTCTCCTTCCTTGCAGCGCCCACCTGCCTGCCTGCCAAAAGGATCCATGAAAGTTCCTCAAGGGAAGGAAGGATCGACTGTGATCCTATTGATCCCCCCCCCCCCGCCCTCACTCCCCCTCCCCCAAGGCTGGCTCTACACACTGCCATAGACAACCCACATCTCTGTTTGGAACTGGGTGAGAGGAGCCTGCACTGCCACAGGGAAACAGTTCCAAGCAGATAGTCTGGATTTCCTATGGCAGTGTCAAAGGGGGCTTAGTCTACACTAATAATAATAATAACAACAACACTTTATTTATATTCCGCCCTTCTCACCCCGAAGGGGACTCACAAGTACACATAGATGGCAAACATTCAATGCCGTTTTGTAGTGACATACACAGACAAACACACAGGAGGAGGTTCTTGTGTTGCGCCACAAGGGGTGCTGTCGCTCCATCCTCTTTTGACGAAGGGCTCGCCAGGATTTCCGCATTCCAGCATCTGGCCTTTCTCCTCTTTATGGCCTTGTAAAAACCTTCCCTGCTTTTTAAAAAAATAGCGGTACCTAATTTCTCTAATTACAGCTAAAGCTGTTTCCGAACTGCTTAGGTAAACAGTGGGCAGGGCTGACGGTCGGGTGCCCACACTAACCCGGGGTTCGAACTTGCAACCTTCGGTTGATAGATCTTTAGCAGCTCCTGATTTAACCGCTGTGCTAAACCTCTGGCTTATAATCCAGTTCAAAGCAGATGATCTTGATTTTATATGGTAGTGTAGAAGGAGCCTAAGGCATTTGTGCCAGATCAAACAGTTCCCGTGAGTTTCTTATTCAGATGTAGGACACTAAGCTTTAGAATAAAAATAAACTGAGACCAATCTATGCCAAGGCTGAGATCAGGAACCTAAAGGCTGCTTTGCACATTCTGCACTATTTCTTTCTCATTATATGATTTAAAATAATTTAAAATATGCACAAAATTCACACATTTGTGCACACACACACGCCCCCCCCCCCCCCCGATCATGGCGTTTTACATTAAAGCATCTCTAAGATGTAGATTCTTCAAAGCAGCCCTTTCCATAGCAATGGATGCTGCTCAGCCTTGGGAGGCAATTGGGCTGGGAAAGCTAATGTTTACCTGAGCCTGGAGAAGTTACTCTTTTGGACTACAGTTCCCAGAAGGTTTCTATGAAATTGTTGGTCTAAACAATATTTTTCCTTAAACCCTTGTGCCGGCAGGACTACTGACCGAAAGGTCGGTGGTTTGAATCCAGGAGAGCTGGTGAGCTCCCTCTGTCAGCTCCAGCTCCCCATCCAGGGACACGAGAGAAGCCTCCCACAGGATGGTAAAAAAATTAAACATCCGGGTATCTCCTGGGCAAAGTCCTTGCAGACGGCCAATTCTCTCACACTAGAAGCGACTTGCAGTGTCTCAAGTCACTCCTGACATGAAAAAAAAATGCATGAAGGGGTATACCATCCAGAAAAATGATCTTTGGAGACCCACCATGACCTTGAAAGTGGAAAAGAGTCTTTAAAGCCTGAAGGTGCCCTATTCGCCGCCATTGCACAGATGAAAACCAGGACACATGTGGCCAACTAACATCACACTGTGATCAAGGTGGCAAAAGCTATGCATGAGAAAACACAACTTGGGGAAAATGCAGCCTTTTGCTTTTGCCCCAAATTACAGGGAAGGGCAGGATCGCATGTCTCTTCTCCTTCTCCACTTGCTGAAACAATGGAAAATAGGCTAATTTTGTACTTTGAGCTGAGAACAGGGGAGGCAGGTGGGCAGACAGGAGCAAAACCGAGACATTGAAAAGCAGACGGAGAATTAGGATGGCGGACGATTGACCAGGCTTGTTCCTGCCATACTGGGACAGTTGGACAGTGTGGGGTTGCCATGCCTTCCCCTCAGGCTGACGCTCTTGAAAGGGCAGAAAAGCTCGGAGAAAGTTGCCAATTCCTTAAAACCATCTTTTCATGATGACAGCTGCTTCTGTGCTCTTTAGTTTACTGTGAACTACTTACACATGTCCATAAGTCCTATACAACTGTTATTATTCCTATAGTATATTTCAATTGTCTAGCGCAGACTGTTTTCCTAGTTTCCGCTTGTGTCCCTTGTGTCAGTTTTTAGGCTGTACGCATTTTGTTTTAAAAGAAGGTGGTAGGGGGGATTCAGGAATGCTGCTAAGCATCATGAAATAATCTTGTGGTTTTCTATCCACTCCATGCAGTCATGCTGGCCACATGACCTTGGATGTGTCTACGGATAATGCCGGCTCCTCCGCTTAGACATGGAGATGAGCACCAACCCCCAGAGTTGGACATGACTGGACTCAATGTCAGGAGAAAACCTTTCCCTTTACCTATCCACTTATTCAGACACATTAATAAAATATAATCAGAGTTAATTAACTCACCTATCTGATTTTTTGAAACTGGTATGCTTAGTTAATGAATCAAGGATGGAATTCAAGATGGCGGATAGGCAGTGAGAACCCTTCAACTAGCTCGGGTCCCGATTGCCATCTCTTGAGGGACCTAAAAGACCATCTCCCCCGGCTGGCCGTTTGGGACTGGACCTTGCCTTGTTGTTGCGGCTGGCTTTATGAAAAACCACCAGTGCCCTGACATCACCACCGCTGATGCCAGAGGGTTTCTTCCACCTCGGAGGCTGCCACATCATTGCTGCCACAGCCTCGGAGATCGCTGCCACCGCCGCTGATAATATATATAATATCTGGGATTTCCATCGTTCTTTCTGTGGATGAGGAGTCAAGTTTGTTGACAATCAAGGGAAATGATTGGTGAAAATATAAACTTTCTGGTATGAGGTACACAAATTAGGTTTTGTAAGAAGCTCCGATCTGAAGTGAGATCTCTGAAAGATGGAGGAAGTTAGCACAGACATTTCTTAGAAATGACACTGGGCTTTTCTGTGTTTTTTCTCTCCTACAATTAAATTATGCAGATGTGAACCAGCTTTTTTAAAAAAGTGAGTTGTCATTCCGTTTGTTTGTTTTTCCCTACACTTTAAACACCCCTCCATGGCAGCTTTAGAATTAGGTTAGAAATGTTGTTTGGCACAGGATTACTAGGTTTGAATGTGGAAGCTTATTTACTTTTTATCATAAAAATAAATTGATGTAAGATGATGATGATAAACATGAAAGTTACTTACATATACTGCCTTGTTTTCGCTCTCCTTTTTTTCCTTGAACAACTCAACACAGCCGATGTACGTGAAGGAGCAGAGAGAGGTGAACTACAGCTTCAGGAGAAGCGCACCATTCAGATCAAAACACTCCAGGTTGGGTTAGACTATTCAATATTACTGTATGAATAACTGCTTTGATTGCCGTCCAACTTTACTCCCTTTTGTAGACACGTATGAGGGCAAATCCTACTATTAGACAAAGTGAGGTGATGTCATAGGTCTTAAACTGTGGGTCTTAACCCCAAATGGAGTCTCCTTACCTCAATGCTGGGGTCACAAAAAGTTATCAACAGTAAAAGTTTTCTGAATGCTACACTCTTACACAAACCTGTTGTCAACAACATGCAGTATTTACAGTGGACTGCGGAAAATGCTTCAGCTGTACTCCACAAAAAGGAAAATCAGCCTGTTTAGCAAACCTTGCAAATGCTGATTTATTATCAGTCCCATGGAAAATTCTCAGTTGGAAAGGGGTCGTGAGTGGAAAAAGTTTAAGACCTGCCATAGGTGACAGATCTTGTAGTGGAAGTGAATGCGTCAGGAGCAGAGCTCTGCTTGTGAGAGGGAAAAGGAGAGCGGGAGGGAGGACTAAACTTGTGGCTAAACTAACACCCGGGGAGGAGAAGGTCCTTATGCATCCAGCTGCCATGGGTATGGGGAATGTGAGGAAACTCCCGCTGCCTAGACAATTCATAACACAGTGTCTTTCTGCTGGAAAGTGGTGGGATTTGTGTCCTGGGAACAGGATGCAAAGGGCAAGTGTGGCATGGATTGGCTGGGCAGCATTTCGACTTGCTCTCCCTTGATTTCTGCTTCTTACAAAGAGTTTATGTAAGTCAAATTGCACAACACAAAATCCTCCCCACTTCCCTTTTCTCCTGTCATTTTTTTAGAGTAGAGGAGCAAAACGCTCCTTGAGGAAACTCAGCAGGTGTCGGATGTGTAACTAGCCCTCTTTCCTTCAAGGCAGAAATAGAAGCAGCCATTTTGGGAATCTTTCGGATTTCAGGATTCCTGCACAACACATTGGGATGTTGAATCCCAGGAGGAAACGGTGCAAATTCATTATTCTTTCCACTGGCAGGAAATGTTGCTCAATCTGGGCATGAATAATTGGATATTCTTTCAATCTCTAGTTAGAATTCCTGATTTGTCGTTATTGGAGTTAGAAAGTTGTTTTTGCAAAACTCACATTCCCAGACTTCCTGGGTCCAATATGGCTGCTGATTTTTAGTGTTAGCAATGTAATATTTCATGCTATTTCTTTATTTTCGACTGTAGGAAGGAAAAGACAACAATTTAGAACAAATGCGGGAACTATCTGAGAACTATAAGCTGCTGAAAAGAAAAGTAGCCGAGAGACTTGAAGGTCAGAGCCTTTTAAAATAATGAATCTATATTATGAATTTCTGTTGAAGTTTCTGTTACAGTATGGATGCATGTTGGTTATATCCATGTTGGCTATAGGCTATAAGACTGAGAGTAATTCAAAGTCACATAACCTTTGTTAAGACAACACCACCAACAACAACAAAGCAGGAGCTAGAGTCGCTCTGCTTGACTAACTATAAATTAGGAGGCAAGTTGGATAATTCCCTTATTTATCTCTGGGATTTCCATTTTGTGCTTCACCCCACTGTTTATGGCATTATACATATGGAATGATATACAAACTTTTTTCAGTTTCGTGGGAGGTTGTGTTTCTACCACAGTGTGCTGCATGTCTGGACACTTCATT
Source organism: Anolis apletophallus (assembly GCA_030556195.1). Lineage (NCBI taxonomy): Eukaryota > Metazoa > Chordata > Lepidosauria > Squamata > Anolidae > Anolis > Anolis apletophallus. The sequence goes on along the minus strand of JARBWK010000001.1, from coordinate 160,370,449 downwards.
CAGTGTGGACGTGTGACAGGGCTTAATCACGAGCAACAGCCCATCTGTGGAATTCCTTCCCAAAGAAAGTTGGGCTGGCCCCAGATGTTTTGGGCTTTCATAGACAGCTGAAATTGTGATTATTCTTTAAAATATTCTTTCTGGGAATCTCTATGTCCTCCCGTGTGACTTTCTGATCAACTTTATGATGGAAGTTGAACATAGAGTCACGCTGGAGAGCCTAGATGTTTCTAGAGAGGGGTTCACTCAGGTTTTTAAAAAGCAGTTTTTTATTCACAGTTTCCCCGCTTTCTCAGGGGTCCTGTGCCCTCGAGGCCAACAAATGTGGAGATCTGGCTGTATTTCCTTTGAATTCCAGCTCCCTAGATCTCCATACTAGCACATGGCGGCCATGCTAGCTGAGGGCCTCCGGAAATTTGATGCCAAAAAATAATTTTCACAAACTCTGACACTGTTAACATTTATGTACATAAAAAGAAGCCATTGCATTCCTTCTTGCTTCATTTCCAATGTTGTTTCCTGTTTTTTCCACAGAGCTTGAGATAACGCATAACGAACAGCTGCGTTTCCTGGCAAAAGCCTGTGAGAAGGCGAAGTCATCCTTTCAGGTGCTCCTTCCTATGCTCCTAGGGGGCAGAGACCTCCTGAGTCTCTTCCGTATCAGGCCCAAAACAGAGAAAAGGCAGTGCATATCATTCTAGCTGGTAGCTATACTAACCACCTCATCACATGGGCTGATTTGCCTGTCGTACACCGCTTGCTCTCCACTCTCAGCACAGAGCCCATTAGATGACACACAAGGACTTCTGGCCAGATTCTGTGCCAAAGGAGGAGAGGAAGCGGCAACACGGGAGCCTTCCCATGTTGCCTTATCAGCAATGGGGGAGGTTAGCAGCAACACTTTCCTCCCATGGGATGTGGGGTAAGGTGCGGTGACTTCTCCATGCCCCCCCCCCCCCCCCCTAGGAACCCATGGATTTGCCACAATGAGGTTTGTGACGAGGTTGTAAGCATTTGCATCACAGTTCTATAAGATCATCTCCATTTCATGGATCCACTCAAATAAACAAACTGCCCTAAACAATTGGTCCCTTGAAGATGGCAAAAAGGTTTTCCATGTAGAGCAAGGATAGGATCTTTCGGCACTCAAGATGTTTTGGATCCAAACTCTCATAGTTCTTTACTATTGACTGTGCTGGCATGATGCTGTTCTGAATTGTAGGCCAAAACATTTCAGAGCCAAAGAATCCTCATTCCTAAATTGGGGATAAATCTGCAATTAGAAGTAAAAAAAAGAAAAGGGGGGAAAAAGCAGGTTATTGAGCTGTGTGGATCAAGGTCCTGATGTGAGACATAGAGAGGCTTTAGTGATTTCCCTCCCCACTGCTGTCCTAATCTGGGTTAGGTCATATTTATCTCTTATGTACCAATTCTGTTGTTGGATCTGTTAGAGAAGCACTTCTCTAGCTTTCTGGTGCATATCTTCTGAGCTTTCTATGACATGGTGTTTGTCTGAGGAGGGAAACCGTGAATGATGCATGTTTCTGTCGAGGAGTGGATCTGTGCAAATGCCTTTGGCCTCATCTTCTTGTTCCAGGAGACGATTGACAGATTAAGTTGTCAAGTGAACGTTTTTCGAAGACAACATGAAGGAAGTGGAGGAGTCAGCCCTGAGGAGAGATTACAGGAAGCACATCCAGGTACCATGAGCAAAACCAGGCATGATCTACTGGCTAGGCGCTTTTGTTTATGAAAAGTGGAATAATTTTACTTCCTTTCATCACACGCACACTTCCCTCTCACATGTTCATTTAATGCATGGAGAAGGAGCAAAACTGCACATATTAATCATACCTCCTTGCTGATCCTATACCCCAGATTTGCATGCTGAAGGGATAATCTTGATGCATTCAGCTAAGACTTTTCTAATAGACATTTTGGAATGTGAACCCATGTTTCAACACATGAAAGAAACACACACATACACACACAAATCACCCAAATATAATTTTTCTTGAAGGCTTGGCCAGCAAGCCGAGTGCTTGGCTTTCTAGACATTTGGACTACAGCTCTCACAGTTTCCAAGATTGCCTGGTGCCTCTGGTAGCCAAAGTCCACAACATCTCTAGGACCCAAGATTCCCCAGCCCTGTTCTGAATAGCCATTAGAGACTGACCCTAAGCATAATGAAGTCCATTGAAACTGGGAAGTAAATTTCATTGAACTCATAGGGACTTGCTTCTGAGCAAACTTGCATACATTTGCACATCAAGCAATGTATCTGTACAAGGGAATTTGTCCATACAATGAGCAATACACATACACACTACATTACAGTGGGAAACCCCCTTGAGCTCAGTGGGACTTTCTCCCTGGCATAGGCTATAAGATGTAGTTTCTCAGTGGGACTTATTCTCCCGCGAGAAGGCTTACTGGCATTTTATAAAGATGTATGTTTCACCATGTATTATATATTGATGGGATAACAATAGTTTGAGGCCCAGTCTCAGTGTAACCAAATTAGGTTCCTGCATGTAATATATTTATATACATATATGCATGTTGCATATATATATATGCTTGCATAATATTAGTGTAAGAATGTGAAATGGTGGCTGCCAGCCTTCTGTTTTAGATGCATGTTTACACCCCTCCTCTTGTTTCCTAGGATCATGGGAGTCCCGGCCAGTTTTGGGAACAAGAACTTGAAAGTTCACATCTTGCCATCGGGATGAAGAACAAATACATCCACCATTTGGAGGAAGAACTATTTCACATGGGGGAAGTGGTGGGTTTGCTAAATTTATTAATATTTCATAAATCTTTCTGGTCATTAGAAAACACATATCAATTTGGAAACTCTTGTGCTGTATACTTAAGTGACCTCACTGTTTCTTCCCTTGAGCTTGGAAAAGCTCATTTTTGACTATAGTTCCCTTTGTTGTGGTTCTGTGCTTTTTCTTGAGATGACTAGATGTTTTGTGTGTCCACAGTATCTGTGTACTGTTTGATAATATTTGATCCTTCCTCTGGCCTCTTACAGATGGAGCAGAATGCCTCGCTCGAGAGGAAAATCCAAAGGCTTCAGGGGGAGAATGAAGACCTCCGTGCAAGGATGGAGTATCACAGAAGTGACGAGGTATTGTCTTCAGTGGCATGGTGCATCTCTGGCATACTATGCCTTTGTGAAGGGTTTGAGAGCTCGGCTAAGTTCCGTTAATGGCAACTTTGGCTCTATAGAATTGGCCCTCTGTATCCATGAATTCTGTACCATGAAGTCAATCATTAATGGCTTGAAAATATCTTTTCAACAGACTTCCGGTTGGTGGCTGCATGGTGGAAGACATGTCTCTCAGGGCTCTGAGGGACAGCCAAGATTTTGAGCTAGGGTGGTGATAACCCCCTCCTCTAAGAGGTGGACTGAGACCCCGAGAGGTGAGACCTTCATAGTGTGACCGGCCGATGGTGTCAAGAGGGGTTTTTCCCTCAAGGAGACTCCCCCAAGACGCCCGGCAACGGCGCACAAGAAGACAAGCTCAGATCTAAGGCAGTGAAACCGACGGGTTTCCATAACTCCACTTGCCACCTGCACAACGAAACGGAAGAAATTCCTGCATATGAGAAAGAAGCTGAAACAATGCAATGACCTTTTTAGGATAATCTCAGTTTTGGTCTTAACAACTAATTAAAACGCGCTTCGGACTGACCACAAAACAAACCCATCCAAAGTGTTAATGCTGGTCTGCAGCTACGCAAAACAAAGATCCTTTCTCCTTAGCTGCTTTTGAAAGAGGGAATGAGATACCAGGACTCAACTGAGGAGACGTTCATGTGATGTGTATATTGTTGATTTAATATCAAAAAAGCAACAAAGAGGTAATGCAATGCAATGGTTTATATACATCAATCAAAATAATATATCATGGGCTTCCGGTCGGGCAAAGATGGCGGCAGGACGGGCGTTTTGAGGTCTCCTCAACTCGCCAACCGATTCCGCAGGCTAGGGGGTGAATCGCGCCCCCACCTCAGGCTGCAAGAAGCAGCAAGAGGCAGCGAACGCCGGGGGGATTCCGCCGACGGTCTCAAAGGTCCCCCCCTCCTCAAGAGGGGGAGACCGAGAGGGCCCAGTGCGAACCCATACCGGTGAGCAGCTAGCGGATCGGGCAGTGGGCACGAGCCTGCACTCACTGCCAGCCCAGCCCATCCGGACAGCGAGACCGGCAACAAGCGAGAGCGGGGAAAGTGAAGGAGCCCCAGCAAAGGAGGAAGGAAGCCCGGGAAGGAACGGGTAACGGGGAACAGGGGGGGGCACCTGGAGGGGAGAGATCCCCAACGACGCGAGAGAAGAGTGGGAGGCCGACCGGAGCCGGCAGAGCCAGAGGGGAAGGGGGAAAAAAAAGAGAGAGAAGAAAGAGAAAGATGGCTCTCGCGGGCCTCACCGGACGGTGCTGAGGGCCCCGAAGAACGGAGGGGGAGGGACCCGGGTTCCAAGATGGCGGCGCTGGGAAGACAGGGACGAAACGACGACCTGCATTAGAAGACGGCCACCTTGGAGAGAGGCTCTTCCCGCCTCAGGAGAAAAAGGGCGCGAAAGGGACAGGAAGAGGAGGAAACAAACTGCCCGGACCCAATTTGAAGCCGGACCCGCCCGGAAGTACGGAGGGGAAGGATTTGTAGCCGGACCGCCACAATACGGCCAAAAAAGAGACACGGGAGAAAGAGAAAGTGGCCCGGGGGCACAAGGGGAAGCAAGGAGTCGCAAGCGGCAAGGAAGAGGAGCATAAGACTAGACAGGGGAAGGGAGGCAAGAGGGGAACAACAGGAGCAAGAGGGAGGAGAAATTGAATAACGGACCCCCCCCCCAATAAACATTCCCAAAGTGGAAAAACACAACCCCAGCAAGAACAAGGCAGGCCTCCAGCCCACACATAGAACAAAACAACATCTCGAAAGGGGAAAACCAAACAAAAACAAATAACTCAACGAATCCCACCAATCCATCAACACCGGAGAAGGAGGGGGTAAGGAAGCCTAACGTCCCGGGGAAAAGGAGACCCGCTGACCCGCTGGGGAAAAGGGAAGCAAAGGACAGGAGGGAAGAAGACTTGTGGGGACGACCAGAACGGGGAGGACCGGAGCGGAGAGGCACCCGGGGGGGGGGGGGGAAGCCACAAAATAAAAGGAGAAGAGAGGAAGAAAGGGGCAGGAGAAAGGAACAAACAAAAACAAAGGAGGGGGAAAAGAAAGAGCCCCGAACAGGGGCACCTGGAAAAAAGTGATCAGCCTGGGCAAAAGGGGAGGGCTGATTGGTGCAAAGGGCAGCAAGGGAAAGAGCAGCAATCAGTTGGCAGGGGGATTTGACAGAGCAGTGCACCCATCCTGCTCTCCTGCCAAGTTTCATCTAGCCAAGCAGCCCATTCGCTTAATAATACTGTCAGCTTTAAGTAGGAGTCCAGACACAGGATAAACAACTATGTCTCTGAAGGATATTCTGAGAGAGTTACAGAGGCTGGGACAAAAGCAGGACCTGATCCTAGAAAGGGTGGAAATAATGCTAGAGGGGCACAAGAATGCGGTTCAGGAGCAACCTCACTGGGGGAGAGATGAACAAACTGAAGAAGGGACCGCTATGCTGACGAATGAGTACGAAGAAGAAAAAGGAAAAGATAGTGGCAAGGAAAAGGAATTAGCAATGCAAGGTGAATTGAAGGAGAAAGAAGAGAAAAATATAGACCAAATGCAAAAGCAAGAAGTATGGGAACAGCTGGAGTCCATTCAGAGAGCTAAAAATGCTGGGGCTGTGCCACAGAAAGCTGTCAGCTTGTCCACCAAGACTAGGATGTACATTGTCCTCCAACGGAACCCCTCTCAGCTCCCAAAGAGGAATAAAACCAATGGAACTGGAAAGCACTTCGACAAAAAGAAAAGCCAAGGGAACAAAGAGAGCCGAAGAGAGAAAGATAACCTACAGAAAATATGCCCTCTCCATGCAGCGATGACTATAAGCTATGGCCTCTGGAAACATGATCCCCCAGAGGTGGATGAAGGAGAAGCAGAATCCCCTAAAGAAAATGGTTAGCTACGACCTCAGGGAAAAAGGAACGAACAGAACTAACTACCTAACCGACAAATACTAGCTAATGGTCATGGGCACTCTAATCACCTAATTGAAGGGTTAAAAAAATAAAAATAAAAAAATAAAAATAAAAATTCTGAGGAGAGATAATAGAAATGATAGTAAAAAGATAATAGTTTCAAGGGACATAAGAAGACCTGACATGGACATACAACTAAAGAAGACGAACAGAAAACAAAGGGGAAGGAAAACACCAAAGGCCAATCAAACGGAACCTCCAAGAGTACCTTGCACCCTTAATCTACATGGGACTCAGATCAACACAGTCAAGTTCCCTGATATAGGCACAGGACACCCAAGGACATGCCAAGAGGCACATGGCTTCTTTCCCCCCCCCTTTTTTTTCTCCTTCCCTCCACACCACAAGGACAAATATATACACTCCCGCCTCGCCCCCTCCCAACTGAACAAATGGGATAATACAAAACGCCGGAAGCCAGCGGGCCCCCTTTTCCCCCTGGTCTTCTTACCCTCCCCCTCTGACCTCTCTCCCCCTAGTCCCAAACAGCCCTTCTCACCCCTTTTTTTCCCCTCCCTCCTGGCTCATCCCGGCCTCCCTCCCCTGCTGTTTTTTTCTCCTTCCTACTGTCCTATACCCAATTCTGTTCCACCTCTTTTTTATTGTTACTGAAGAAACCTCAATAAATATATTTTTTAAAAAAATATCATGCAAAAGCATCACGATGCACAAGCATCTAAACAAAGAAATAATGAGGTGTAAACCTCTCACTCTATACAAGAATGCAGACCGTTGCGTAGTTCACAGTTCCCCGTTTCTGATATTAATAAAGTAAAGTACACAGTGTTGGGAATTCCCAGTACTGAAAACCATCAACTATATGGTTGTAGGACAAAAATGAGTCCCAAAAGAACATAAACAAGCCCCCCGAGTGACTTATGGCTGCAAAGCCGCCGAACCCAGAACTCCGGGCAGGGACATGGTAAACAAAGCGTCAGGCGGGATGTAACTCCGCCCACCCAAAGGAGGGGGCAAGGAGGGAGATGCTCCGTGAACAGGGATGCTAGTGAGCGTTGCAAAACGGTCCAGGCAAATGCGGCGTGGAGAGGTCCCCAAGCGTAAAATAAACCCCACAATGGGTAAGGCGTCTCGTCAACGAGATGAAGTACTGAGATCTTTCTCGTTTCGGGTGCTTCCTCAGGACGATTCGCGACCGGGAAAAGTACACAACTATATGGAACAAACACAACATAAGTCCCCCATAGGCATAGAGGGGTTGATGGGCAGGGTAGGAGAATGAGCTTACCAAGTGTTGTCTTCAGAAGTCCCCCTAATGGGAGCAAACCGCTGATGCGGTGGAAAATAACAGGCCAAATGGCTGGTGATGACCGAAGATCCGGTCCAGGTTAAGGCCTAATCGAAGGCTATATCCTAAAAGGCAGGGGAGGCACAGCTGAGGCCAATGCGGAGGAGTCTTGATGCAGTAAGTTAAGTTAATAGGGCATTTAAACTGACAGGCTCGTTTAATCCATGGGGTTGCTCACAAGCACATTGTACAATGTGTTTTAATTCGGTCTTAAGTAAGGTAGATTGCAGGTCAGTGTGGGGTGACAACTCCACTTTTTCTAATCCTACGAACTTGAAATCCGGAATGGATTTGTGTACTTCTTTGAAGTGTCTATATAAGTATAATAATAATAATAATAATAACTTTATTTCTTGTGAGTCGCCCTCCACCGATGGTGCTCCGGGCGACTTACATCATTTAAAAAGAAAATACATCTAATTAAAAACACGGGTTCAAAGAATCACAAAGGGCCCAATCCCGAAGATTAGTCAATCCCCAAACGCCTGGCGGAAGAGCCAAGTTTTCAGCTCGGACAGGAATCTGGCTGGGGCCGATATGGCCCTAAGAGCAGGCGGAAGTGTATTCCAGATTACAGGAGCCACCACAGAGAAAGCTCTCCGTCGGGTCTTTGTCAGCCGGGCCTCTCTCACCCCTGGGATAACTATACAGTCACCATTTATTTCACGCGATGGTCTTTCACTGTGTTGGTCTATTAACCGGTCGCCCAGATAGGCTGGTCCGGTTCTTTGCCGTGCTTTGAAAGTTATCGCCATGAGTTTATAGACCACTCTGAACTCTGTAGGGAGCCAGTGAAGAGCTTTTAGGATTGGCGAGATATGGTTCCTAGCCGAAGCCCGGAGATGAGTCTGGCCGCTGCATTCTGGACAAGTCTCAGCCTCCGAGTCGTGGACAGCGGTAGACCCGCATACAGGGCATTGCAGTAGTCAAGACGGGAGACTACGGTGGCATGTATCACGGTCTTCAGCGCCTCTGATGGTAGGTAGGGGGCCAACCGTCGGGCCCTGCGGAGATGAAAAAGGCGCCCTTGGCTGCAGCCTGATCTGGGCTTCCATCGTCAGCCTCTTGTCCAGAATCACTCCCAGGCTCTTCACCGCCGGAGCGGGGACAGGGGCTCGCCTTCAAAGAGTGGTAATGGTGAGTGAGGGTCGGGTCGACCGGGCCAGAGGATCTCCGTTTTTGCCGGATTGATTTTTAGTCTGTGTGCTCTAAGCCAGTTTGTCACCGCCCTTAGTCCCTGACTGAAGCTTTCAGGCACCGACGACATCCCTGGATCGAGCTTCAACAACAGCTGTGTGTCATCGGCGATTGGTAGCAGCTGAAACCATGACTCCTAGCAATACTGGCCAGGGGCTGGACATAGATGTTAAAAGGGTGGGGACAAGATAGCACCCTGAGGGACCCCGCACTCCAACCCGCATTTCCTGGAGACCTGGCCCTGCCACTCGACCCGCTGCGAGCGGTCCCGCAGGAACGATCCTAGCCAAGTCAGAGCCTTATCTTGGATCCCCGGAAGCAGCCAGGCGGCGGAGTAGCAGATCATGGTCGACGGTGTCGAAAGCCGCGGTTAGATCTAAAAGGACCAGGACTGCCGAGCCCCTCCGTCCAGCTGGCGGCGGATGTCATCCGTAATCGCTACCAGGACGGATTCCACTCCGTGGCCCGCGCGGAATCCCGACTGGGACGGGTCCAGGCCCCCGGATTGGTTTAAAAAGTCACGCAGCTGGCTTTCCACCGCTCGCTCTAGTAGCTTACCCAGGAAGGGCAGATTGGCAACGGGGCGGTAGCTCGCCGGTTCGTCGGGGTCGAGGTTCGCCTTTTTTCAGGAGAGGGCGAACTCTGGCCTCCTTCAGGGACTCTGGGAAAGTGCCTGTATCCAGGGAAAGGTTCACCAGGTCCCTCAGAGCGTCCGATATGGTGTCGATGCAGGACTTGATTAAGTGCGATGGGCAGGGGTCCAGGGGGCAGGTCGTCGCTCTTGCCACGGACACCAGCTTTTTCACCTCTTCCGGCGTTAGTGGCCTGAATTCGGTGAGGCAATGCCCACTGGTTTGAGAAAGACCCCGGTTTTTCACACTCTCATCCTCTGGAACGGGCGGCAGGTCACGCCGAAGTGCCGTGATCTTCCCTATGAAATACTCTTGGAGATCTTCTGCTGTTACCCTAGAGTTTTTGGGGTCACTCTATGGAGATGCTAGAAGGCTCCGGACTACTTTAAAGATCTGTGCTGTACGGGAGCCAGCAGCTGAGATCTGAGCGGCGTTGTAGGCCTTCTTAGCCTCTCTTCATTGCCAGAAAGAATTTTCAATCTGTGTTCCCTAATCCTTGCCCTCAGCTGGCGTTTGGTAACCCCAACATAAATCAAGGGGCACGAGCAATACATGAGGTACACACATTTTTCAGTGGCACACGTACAGAATTGATGGAGTTTGATAAACCTAGATGTGCCAGGAATATGAATCTGCTTCAACGGGCTCACAAAGTCACAACAGATGCAGTGCCCACATTTGAAAGTCCCAGCTTGAAAACTACTTGTAGTTTTTTTCTTGGCACCCAAATCTGAATGGGTGAGCAATGGGGAACTGTGAACTACGCAACGGTCTGCATTCTTGTATAGAGTGAGAGGTTTACACCTCATTATTTCTTTGTTTAGATGCTTGTGCATCGTGATGCTTTTGCATGATATATTATTTTGATTGATGTATATAAACCATTGCATTGCATTACCTCTTTGTTGCTTTTTTGATATTGACTGTTAGAGGGCTTGACTGTATTATACACTGATTTAATATACTATATTGTTGATTTAGTTAAGTGCTATTATTCCACTGTGTTACATATTTCTATGATACATTGTTCTTTTATATGTGCTCATATATTGTAAACTGCTGTTGTTTTACAAATTTGTGTGATGTAACCTTTGTTTGATTTTCTTTATGATTGTTGGATTTAATTATCTTCTGACTGAATAATCTATTATTGCAACTTGTTGCTTCACTTTGTAAGTTGTTACTATTATATTGTACAGTGATTTAATCTCGTGTATTGAAGATGTATTATGACCCCCATGCTATAGCTTAGCCTTTATTCCATCATTTTGAGTTCTTTCACTGAAAGGGAGAAGATTATACGTTGAAGAGAAGAGACCTTGAGTAAATCTAATCTCATCTATAGTGCCCACGTGGAGGAGGGAGAGGGTGCCTGTCCTTGAAGAGTAAGAGGTCCGGAGAGTGGGAGAGAGAGAGAGAGAGAGAGAGAGAGAGAGAGAGAGAGAGAAGAAGCAAAAGGATCTGTCCTTGAGAGCGGAGAGGATGGAGAGAAATGTTACAGGATGATCCTTGCAAATACTTAACTAGTACATATCCATATCCTGTAACATGAAGAAAGGAGTCGCCGTGAGAGAGGCAAACAAACAGGCAAACAAACACAGTCTGGTGTAACTCCCTCGCTGCTTTTTTGATAGATGTGATGCTGCTTATGTGACGCTGCTTTTTTGATAGATGTGATGCTGCTTATTTGATAGATGTGATGCCATTTATGTGATGCTGCTTTTTTGATAGATGTGATGCCATTTATGTGATGCTGCTGCTTTTTTGATAGATGTGATGCTGCTTATGTGATGCTGCTTTTTTAGATGTGATGCCATTTATGTGATGCTGCTATTTTTATAGATGTGATGCCATTTATGTGATGCTGCTTTTTTGATAGATGTGATGCTGCTTTTTTGATAGATGTGATGCTGCTTATGTGACGCTGCTATTTTGATAGATGTGATGCCATTTATGTGATGCTGCTTTTTTGATAGATGTGATGCTGCTTATGTGACGCTGCTATTTTTTTTGATAGATGTGATGCTGCTTTTTTGATAGATGTGATGCTGCTTTTTTGATAGATGTGATGCTGCTTATTTTTATAGATGTGATGCCATTTATGTGATGCTGCTTTTGTGATAGATGTGAGGCTGCTCATGTGACGCTGCTATTTTTATAGATGTGATGCCATTTATGTGATGCTGCTTTTGTGATAGATGTGACGCTGCTTATGTGACGCTGCTATTTTTATAGATGTGATGCCCATCCTCTTATATGTTGATACCACGTTTGGTTTTTTTGTGAATTCTCATATGCTATTTTCATAGATGTGATGTTGATGTAGTATAATATATTATAACGTATGGTTATCAATTGATGCCTCTTTGACGTGTTACTGTCCACTCAACTGTGTTTTGGACTAGAGCCTTGTTCTTTGAGTTGTTTTTCCATAGCACACCCTGTGTTTTGCTACTCTGAGAGGTATAGTGCAAAAAGATAACTTTTCCAAACTTTTCCTTTACATCTGAAGATCGAAACAAGGTGATGCTTTAAAGTTTTAATCTTTAAAGTGTTTATTAAGAGTTTAAAATTTGGTCTTCAAAAACATTTTTTTACTTAAAAAGATCAACTTGTCTCCACTCTTGTTGTAAAAATGCAAAATGGAGACTGAAGGGCAGCACTCTTTGGCATCTGTTGTGAGTCAGGGGACCAAGAATTACTTGAAGATGCCTCTCTGACCTCCAGGAATAACATCACAGGAAGGTGAGGGACCAACTCAGTTCTCCTTGCATGAAAAGCATACATAATGAACTTTAGAACCAAGAACGAGTGCCCACATTTACTTTTCCTATTCCTTTTTCTTTTGCATCAAGTCTTTCCGATTGTAAACTTCAGAACATAGATTTATGGCTGTCCACACAGCATCACAATTCCATATGCCATTATACAACTTGTGTAGAGAACATCTACATGGGCAGGAAACCCCAGGGCTGCTCCAAAGTGTAGCACTCTGCACCAGCCCTAAGTGTGGCTTCACTGTTTGTTTCCACTCTGTTGCAATGGAGGGGCAGAGTCCTGACTTGCCAGTGGGGATGAGCCTGATATAGCCCCACTGGATGGTGACCCTTACCTCTGTGGTCCTGTCGCCCTTGTTATGGTGGCCATGGAGCTCAAAAGAGCTCATAGCTATCCTGGGCTGCCATTTCTGGGGGCACAAGTAAGAGCACTGGCATGACTCAGGGAGCGGGAAAGAAGGGGGCGATCCCCCTCTCCAAGTCAAATATGCCCCCTTGCAAATGTCAGCAGTGGTGCCCTGGGGCAGCTAGGAACTCTTTTGAGCTAGTTTTTATGATCTGATGATGCACCTTTGTGTGGCATCTGGTCTCGAATGCAGGAGGATCACCTGAAATGAAGATCACCCACTTCCAAGTTGCCCTTGATAATTGTTGGTTCATTGTTTGAATCTTGAAATTAATTAAATCAGCGTGTTATAAACAAACCTCAATACTAGAAAAAGGTCTCCACAAAATGGTCACTCTGAATCTGATACACATTGTATGGTCCCGTGTGGATACTAGTTTCACTAGTCCATATAACCCGGATTAAACCGGAATATAATCTGGGATATCAGCGTGTTATAAACAAACCTCAATACTAGAAAAAGGTCTCCACAAAATGGTCACTCTGAATCCAATATACAATGTACATCGCATATCTATACTGGATTCAATGTGACCATTTTGTGAAGACCTTTTTCTAGTATTTTTTAAAAAATAGTTTTTATTAGAGTTTTCAAATACAGTTTTTGTAAAAGATAGAAAGGGGGTTTGGGAAGGGAAAGTCTCAGGGATCTTGGACGGCATAAAGGGATAGTGGAAGGGGGAAGGAAAAATAGTGATAGGGATTGGGAAATTCAGGGAATCTGGGTAGGTAGGAAGGGGGATTGGATAGTGAGAGAAGATAGAAGAAAGGGGATTCTGTTGACTTCCATCTTCTTTCTTCGGTGGTTGGTTCTTAAAAGTTAATTCTGGCCATATTCTATCTACTATACTATAGTCACTTCTTTCCTTCAATACATATTTCTTTATATTCTTCAATTGCATAAGTTCTGTTTGGTTTTTAGGGGTTCTGTCGGGTCTTCATATAATCTAAAAATAATGTCCAGTCTGTTCTTTTTAGTGCTTTACCCTCAGCATCATTCAGATAAAAAGTAAGTTTGTCCATGTCCATTATTTCCCAAACTTTACTCTCCCACTCCTCTAACTTTGGTGTCTCTTTCTCTTTCCATTTCCTTGCATATACAATTCTTGCAGCTGTGGTCATGTATATAAATAGTTTCTCCAAATTCTTGTCTGGGAATATATCTTCATTTGTTAGTCATAGTATATAATATTCTGGTTTCATTTCTATGGTGGTGTGGAGTATTTTCTGAATGGTGTCATGTATGGATTTCCAATACTTCTTTACATCTCGACACGTCCACCACATATGAAAAAATGTTCCGGTTTGCATTTCACATTTCCAACATTTATTTTGTATTTCTTTGTACATTAGACCTAGTTTTTGTGGTGTCATATACCATCGGAAGAACATCTTGTACCAATTTTCTTTCAAGCCCATTGCGTACGTATATTTTAGTTTTTTCTTCCAAATTTCTTCCCATTCTCTTAAATTTATTGGTCGGCCTATGTTTCTGGCCCATTTAACCATACAGTTTTTCACCAATTCTGTCTCTGTTGACCAATTCAGCAATTTCAAATAAACTTTTGTAATTAATTTCTTTTCACTCCTCATTAAGACTTTCCAGAAATCTTCTTTTTCAGTGAATCCTACCTGTTCATCTTTCTTGAAACATTCTTTTATATGTAGATGCTGAAGCCACGTTAAGTTTTTATATTGAACCTGTAGTTGATCTTTTGTCTTAAGCTGTCTTTTCCCTTCATTTTTCGTTGTAAGATCTTCATATGTTGGCCAATCTTTCCAGCCCAACAGTCTTCTTTGATTTGCTTCTATGGGTGAAACCCATAGAGGTGTTTTAAGATAAAAGTTATCCTTATATTTCTCCCATATTTTTATCAGGGCTGATCTTATAAAATGATTTTTAAAGTTTTTCTCCACTTTTGTCTTCCCGTACCAAAGGTATCCATGCCAGCCTGTTCTTAAGTCGAAACCCTCCAATGTTAGCATTTCTTCCTTCTTCAATTCAATCCCATCTTTCAACCATACCAGTCCACATGCTTCGAAATATAATTTTATATCTGGTAGGCCTAATCCTCCTCTTTCTCTTACATCTGTTAGAATTTTATATTTGATTCTTGGTTTCTTCTTTTCCCATACAAATTTTAAAATGTCTTTGTTCCAGTTTTCAAAAAAATTGTTTGTCTTGATGATTGATATATTTTGAAATAAATATAGCAATCTTGGTAATACATTCATTTTGATAGCTGCTATTCTGCCCATAAAAGAAAGTTTCAAATTCTTCCAAGCATCCAAATCCTTTTGAACTTTCTTCCATAATACCTCGTAATTATTCTTTAATCATTGCGAATTCTTTGCTGCTATGTGGATGCCGAGGTATTTCATTTTTTGTGTGACCTGCATGCCCATCAATTTCTCCAAATATTCTTGATTACTTTTAGACATGTTTTTTGTTAATATCTTTGTCCGATTGAGACTGTAAATCATCTTCTCCCTCATCTTCATCCTCAGAATTCTCTGAGTCATCCAGCTCCACCAATTGCGGTTCACCTATATGAGAAGGGTCCCCGCTTTCTCTTTGTATAGTCTCAGAAGGGATCAAGACTGTTGTCTCAGGTGGGACTATAGACTGACTTGGAGGCTGAAGATAAGGCTGTTCATCATTGGTTATCCTTTTAACCATACTGTTGCTCTGATGGTGATTTTCAGGAAGCCTTATATGATGATGGCTTGCTGTATGACTTGGATCATGCTGCCTGGTCCCTTGACAGCAGTCATATTGACTAGTTCTTCAGTGAGAATAATGGGGATATGTAGAGCAATGAGGCTCTTATTCCCTATAACGCTGTCCATGGTAATCATCACAGCAAGGAGGTCGTGGCCAGCAATCATAACCCTTATAAGGGTATGCATAAGGTGGATATGGGGGGTGATTCCCATAATCCCTCCAAGCCGGTACCGAATGTACACTCCTACTTCTTCCTCTTCTTTTCTGTCTCTTTGATGCTGCTTGACTTGAAGAGGAGGAGCTCGTTGAGGAGGAAGAGCCTGAACTCTGGGATCTATGTCTTTTTCTCCTGAATCCCGACTCACATCTCTTGAAGGGGGGCGTGCCCGTCTCCTCTGTTTCCCCTTTGCATCTGGGGATCGAGACCGTCGGTATGGAGACCTTCCTTGAGAGCTTGCTCTACCCCTCACTGATTGTGAGCTTGGGGAGCGTCCTCTTCTTTGATCATTTTCTGTATCTGGGGCTCTCCACTCCTCCCGGGATCTGTCCCGTACCGGGGAGCGGGCATCCCAGCGCCTCTGTCTCCAACGCGTCTCCTCTCCTCTTGATTCCGGGAGCGTGTTCCACGCCGGCTTTGTTCCTTTCTCGGGGAGCGCGTCCCCGATCGGGCTACTCGTCTCCCTTCTGGGGAACGCGTTCCCCGCCGGCCTTGAACCCTTCTTGGGGAGCGTGTCCCCGATCGGGATGCGCGCCTCCCTTCCGGGGACTGCGTCCCCCGTCGGCGTTGATCCCTTCTTGGGGAGCGCGTCCACGATCAGGCTGCTTGCCGCGGTACCGGGGAGCGCGTCCCCCGCCGCCGCTGCTCCACTCTAGGGGAGCACCCCCCCCCCGATCGGCTGCATTCCGATCTCGGGGAGCGCGCACCCATTCTCCTTTGCCCCGATACCGGGGAGCGCGCCCCTGGGCGGCTGTTCCCTGAACTCGGGGAGTGTCTTCCTACTGCTTTCTCTCCCAAGAGGGAGGGGTTGGTAACCCTCTCTGTCTCCTCCCATGCCGGGGAGCGAGACTGTATTGAAAACGGCCCAGATGGAGGAGGAGGGCCAGGCGTTTGAGCATCGTGCTCCGCCTCTATTCTCGGGGTTCGAGCCCCTTGTAGCGTTGATGACAGATTTCATATAAGGCTGCTTTTAGCCTAGCTTCTCTGTTTTTTCTTGTCTGGGGCGTAAAAGCCCTGCAGATTTTACAAGTCTGCGTTAAATGTCCTTCACCCAAGCACACCAGACAAAGATCATGCCCATCATTGTCTGGGTAGTTGTTAGAGCACCTCACACATAAAAATCAGAGGGGAAAGAGGGCATCCCTGCCTTGTTCCTTTCTGTATTTGGAAACTTTCAGTTGGTTGGCCGTTTATCCAGATTTTCGCACTTTGTGTTCTATAAATTGCTCCGATAGCATTTTGGAATTGGTGACCCATGTCCATCTCCTTTATCAAAAGCTGGAAAAAATTCCAATTCAGATTATCGAAGGCCTTCTCCGCATCCAACGCTAGGAAGGCCACTTCTTTTGGGGGGTTCGATTCATAATATTCAATTAGATCTATCACTGTTCTGACATTATCCTTAATTTGTCTATTTGGGAGAAACCCATTTTGATCCATCTCTATCCATTCATTTAGCCAAATTTTTAGTCTGTCAGCTAGAATACTGGCGAAGATTTTATAGTCATTGTTCAATAGTGAAATAGGTCTATAGTTTGCTACATTAGTGTCATCTGTTTCATCTTTATGAATCAAGATTAGATTGGCTTCTTTCCATGAATCTGGCGTTGTTCCTTCCATCAAAACTCTGTTACATCGCTTCTTCAGAAAAGAAATTATTTCATCTTTTAACGTTTTATAAAATCTTGCCGTTAGTCCATCTGGGCCCGGGGCCTTACTAATATCGAGATTTTTAATTGCTGATGATATTTCTTCCTCTGTAATTTCTTTGTTTAGGAGTTCTCTATAGTACTCTGAAATTTTTTCAAGTTTTTGTTCACCTAAGTATTGTATAATATCTTCTTTGTCAATCTTTTCTTCAGTGTAAAGCTTGGAGAAGAACGTCTGAAATTCCTTTTTTATCTCATCGTCGGCTGAGGTCATTTTCTCTTCGGTACAAATCCTTGTTATTAGTCCTGCTTGTTTTTTTCTCCTTATTTTCCTAGCAAGCCATCTGCCTGGTTTATTTGCATTTTGAAAGGTTTTTTGTTTTATAAATTTTAGATCTTTGGCCATCTGTTCTAATTCCAGATGATGTTTCTGTTTCCTCAAGATATCAAGATTTTGGACCGAGCGTTGATCTTTTGGGTCTTCTTTCAATTTTTTCTCTTCTTGTATTATCTTAACTTGTATATCTTGCATCTTCTTCCGTTGTATTTTATTCTTGGTTGCATTATGTTGAATAAAGTGGCCTCGTAATACTGCCTTGCAAGCATCCCATATCACTTCTGGATTAGTTTCTGTATTATCATTGTTCTTGAAGTAATCTTTAGTTATTGCTTTATATTTTTGAATATCTTCTTCTTTTTTGAGGAGGTTATCATTTAACCTCCATCTTCTCGCTGCATGTTTGTGGTTAATCTTCATCTCCATTGGGCAGTGATCTGATAAATCTCTTGGCAATATTTTTATTTGGGAGATTTTTGTTATTAATGAATTGGTTGTCCATATCATGTCTATTCTCGACCAACTTTGATGTCTATGGGAGTAGAACCTTTTTCTAGTATTGAGGTTTTGTTTATAACACGCTGATATCCCAGATTATATTCTTGTGTAATCCTGGTTATATGGACCTTATTTGATTGCTCAATACACAAACTCTTATTCTTGTAGATATTACTGTTATATTGGTTATCGGCTTCAGTACAGGTGGGGTTATCTTCACCATATGCCTAAACAACATAATATTGATGTGTATTTACATTCTATAATTGACAATATTTATTGCTAAAATTATATTGCTTATATTCTAAAGTTTTTCAGGTGTAGTTCAACCTTTATTATTTCTTGTGTGTGATTTTCGATAAGTGTATTGATGCTACATGTTGGAGAATGATCCACATGCTTTGATAAATTGTGTATTGATTATTATTGATGTGTTTTGTATATGACTCTCTATATAATACAATTATACTGAATGTGTATACTTTTCCACATTGTTTGATTGCATTATTAATAGTGGTTTACCCCAAGGAGGGAAGGAGAGGGGGGGAGGGAAGGACAGAGAGAGAAAGAGGGATAGAGTAGGAAAGGAAGGAGGGAAAGAGAGAGAAAGGAGGGAAGAACAGAGAAAGACAGTGAAGGAAAAAGAAAGGAGTGATAGGGAGAGAGAGAAGGAAAGAAAGAGAGAAAAAGGGGAGAGGTAGAGAAGGAGAGAAAGAGAGGGAAGAAGAAAGAGAGAAGGTGGGCAAGGGCCCTGCGGGGACCCTTCTCTTCGGGGCCTTGATCCCCCACTCGATTGCTCGCTCCTGCCAGGTGGTCCAGCGCCGGGAAGGAGCGCTGCCGTCTCTCTGGAGGGATAAGGAGCCAGATGCAATCCTCGAAAGAGCCACTTATGGCTCACGAGCCATAGGTTCCTGACCCAGGCACGGATTGCCCATAGGGCCAACTTAGGCCATGGCCTAGGGGCGCAAGCCGAGGGGGGCGCAGATCACGGACCAAAAACAATGTTATAAAATATTTTTTAAAATTGCGCCGCGATTGGCTCCTGCCACCTGGTATCCAAAGGGAGGCGGAGCCAAGGCCGGGCTCCCCGGAGGCAACGCTCGTGCTCACCGCATCAACCTCAGCCCATCCATCTACGCCGCTGCTTCTCAGCCAGTGCTTCTGCACCCGAGGGGAGGGGAGGGGGCGCCTGGCCTGGCTCGGAGCGGCTTCCTTCGCAGGCTGCTGAGGGAAGAGGAGGTCACGGGAAAGAAGGGTGGCGTGTGGTGTGGAGGCCCAGAGGAGAGCCTGAGGCGGAGGAAGGCCTTGACTCTCTGCAGCCGCTGGGCCATGAGCCGTACGTGGGGCCACCTCTGAAGCTGCTGCCCTGGACGAAGAGCATGCTCTGGACCCAGCCCGGCTTTCCCCGTCCCTTTGGGTCTTGCCTCTGCAGCACTCACTCTCCCTTTTCTGCCTCCTTCTCGAGGGGTAATGAACTCGCTCCCTACCACACAAAGGGGCCCATTCCCTTCTCTTCAGTAACAGTGCGCGCACACCTTTCCCCTCAGCCCCATTCGCACACGATGGGATGTGGTGGCGCGAGGCGGGGGGGGGGGTGAGGTTGGGGTGAGGTAAAGGTTGGCTTAAAGGGGGCGTAATTCCAAAGTGTGGCCTAGGGCGCAAAAAGCTGTTAATCCAGGCCTGTTCCGACCCCTGGCCTAGAGCATGACTTTTTAAACTGGGGTACCGACTCCAAAAGGAGTCCTTAGTTCAATGTTGGGACCCCTTTTGGGGTCGAGATTCCAAAAAAAAAAAAGGGCAACAGTAAAAGGGTTCCTGAATACAATTTACATTTACACAAATCTCTTATCAACAACGTGCACTTTTTACAGTGGACTTTGTAGAAGATGCTTCAGATGTACTCCACAGAAAAGAAAACCACCCTCTTTTTGAAGCCTTGGAAATGCTGATTTATTATCAGTAAATGTTTCCTTTTCATAAATATTTCATATGCCTAGATATCTGAGTCCATGTTACAATTTCTCAGGCCAAAAGGGGTCACGAGAGGATAAAATTAAGAAGCCCTGGCCTATAGCACCTGGTATTAATTGGTGTCTCCTTCCATGATCAGACAGATGCGATGTCTGTAAGATAGTTTAGGCCTGACAAAGAAAGACATAAGTGTGCCAATGAGCACAAATAAAGTGATTTGCAACATTACACAAATTAATTGTTGAATTCCCACTTTAGATCAGCCTATAAGGCACTGACCTATACCTGCACATAGGGACTTTTCACTCTATGCAGTTACAGCATTATACACTTCAACTGCTATGGCAATATCTGTGCTCGTTTCAATTATCTTTGAAAGAGGGTGCAATCAATTAATCGATGATTGCCACCCGTAGTCCTAATTTGCATGTTGGGTCTGAATAATGTGACTTATTTGCCAGCAGAGGGTGCTCCTGATTTACCAGATCCACACTTCCGATTCATATTTTCTGCTCGCTCCCTTAAATGTCAGGTTTAAGGATTCGGCTCAGCACACTGCGACATTTCAGGATGCTTATCAGTAAAGCCTCTGCAGTGACTTGCTCAGCTTCCAGTTGCCGGCTATAACGGAAAAGGAGGCTGACCAATTGGGGCAGGGTGGACCTTCCTTATTTCACCCCACCTGTGCTGTAGCAGCAAATCAGGAGTCCCAAAACTCCCAGGCAATACCTTTTGACTATCAGGCGGCGCAAACGTGCGAGCGCAGGTACGAGAAAACGCAACAATTGTTACTGCGGTTCAATGAAGCCAAAGTTTATTTGCACAACATCAGCTGACGGGATCTGCCCACAGAACTCGCTGCTATAGGGCAAGAGCCCCGTACAATCTCCGACCATCCCTTATATACACACTATGGCGGCAGATCCCTTGTCCCTCCTTTCTTCATCATCATCATTGGCTGGTATTCATGAACTCATTTTATTATCCAATTAAACATAACATTATTTAGCATCACACTCTATTTGCACTCCTATTCGCTAAACAGCACTGCGCAATATTAATTCTTCATTCTCACGGTACGTTATCTGCCATATGGGCACTGTGTTCTCAATCTGCAACATTTCTATTCTGTCCCTCTGTGCCAGCAAGGAAGGACGGTCTCATTTGCCCATGCACGGTTTCTAACCAATCAGTAACAATGTAAACAGACGCACGCTGGGTACTAGCTAGACCAATCACGGTCATTGTTATCAGGAAAGGCACATGGTGTACCCTAGCAAATCACGGCTTGTGCCTAACGTACCAATCAGAGTACATTATTCTCGTCTTGGCTGCCAGCATGATTTCTGGCAAGCTACCTCGCTATTCTAAAGACTTTGCTTGTGCATCACTCTCCTCTGACTGTACTTCTGCTAAAAGCACCAATTCCGCTTTAGTGCCACCAATATAAAGATAGGAGGTTTGACCAGGGGGTCGTTGGAGAGACAAACCCCCAATCAAATTAAAAACTTTTGCTCATGGGACTTTTGTCAGATATGTATAGCCAAGTTCTCTACACAACATCAGTGAAGAATAATCCACTAAAAAGGGACATTGTTATTGACCGTGTTCCTAGATCAGGTGCCAGTCAATGTTGACAACACTTATCTGGTGTTGGTCTCTAAAGACTAGATACAATTTGAAGAGTTCTCCGTAACACCTGTACTATCCAAACCACTGTCTAGGAGACTCCTTGGGTAGGATCTGTTATTGAAAAATACTTCTAATATGTTGGAATTCCAGTGTCCTTGCTAAGCAGCCTTTCATGGAGTAGTTCCAGCTCTGCAGGTAAGTCCCCAGGACTATAGTGGATCCCTTGTCTATTGTTATGGGAAGGATTTTGAATGAGTGTCTCACAAGAGTTAATCAAGATGACACCAAATTATTCATTACAACTCAATGGTTCTTGGACCCTTTCCACAGTATATAACTATGATCCCACTGTTCTGTCTAGGCATCCATAGATCCTCCAATAGGATCCTACGGTCAATTAATTTCCGTAGAATCAATCACAGTGAAGGACTTAGCAATTCCTGGAGTGAGCATCTCCGTAGGAATCTGTAGGGTCTCCAGTGCAATTCTATGCTCAGCTTCCAGTATAATATGGAAAAGGATGCTGACCAGTTGGGGCAGGGTGGACCTTCCTTATTTCATCCCACCTGTGCCACCAATGTAAAGATAGGAGGTTTTACCAGGGCGTAGTTGGAGAGACAAACCCCTAATCAAATTAAAAACTTTTGCTGCCAGTGCCACCAACCTTATTAGCAATAAGGATTGTAGTTTGTTTATGGATTTCAGAATGTGCTTAGAGCTACCCTGCTCCAATGGCCGAAGACACCATTGAGACCCCACTCGCCCCAGTTGCAGAATAGAGGAGAGGGAGCCCTGAGGTAACTCTTCTGAGCCAGAAACTGTGTTCACTATCCTTGAGAGAGAGGCCCACAAGAAGCCGTATTTGAGGGCAAAACAAGTGTTTATTAAAGAGAACTGGAACAGGACTTTCTTGAAGCGTAAGAGTTACAATTGGGAGGGACAAATCTTGATGGTTACTTTAAACGGTGGCACTAATCTCCGCTACAATACTCAAGCTTCTTCCTCCCTTCAGGATCACCTTCAAGGGACGCCCTCTGCTCAGTGATTTCCTAGTCTCAGCACAGATAGGTAAACTCAGGCCTCGTCTGGCTCCTTCCAATCCCACTCACACTATTCCTATAGATGTGAGGGAAACACGCTAACTTTCCCTGTTAGCTGTCTAGGCATTCAGGTTTTCTTCTTCCCAAGACAAACCCTTATTGACAACCAGATCAGAACTCTTAAGCTCATCGTTCCTCTTTGACAGCCAGGGCAGAACTGAACTGAACTGTCA
Organism: Anolis apletophallus; assembly: GCA_030556195.1. Classification (NCBI taxonomy): domain Eukaryota; kingdom Metazoa; phylum Chordata; class Lepidosauria; order Squamata; family Anolidae; genus Anolis; species Anolis apletophallus. The sequence goes on along the minus strand of JARBWK010000001.1, from coordinate 160,347,674 downwards.
GATTTCTAAACTCCCTCACAAACAGGGCCATTTCCCCTCCTCACAAGTTTGGCTTCTCCCCCCCCCCCTCTCTCTCTCAGCCAATCGGAGACCCTACTGAGTTCCCTCTCTTTCAGAGGCTTCTGACCACGACCCCTTGAGGGAACATGAATCCAAGACGGAGGCCTATCTTCCCTCACTCAAAATGGAGGCCAAACTCCTTGGGCCTACTCCTGCAAACTGCATCCTTGGCCTACCAGGGATGGACTCATCACATCGGCTCTTGGGCTGAGAAATGGAAATGAGCACCAACCCCCAGAGTCGGACACAACTGGACTTCATGTCAGGGGGAGACCTTGGCCTGGCACACACAACTCCCATGACCAAGAGAAAATACCGAAAGGCTTTGGTGGGCATTGATCATGAGTTGGAAGTCGTAGTTCACCTACATCCAGAGAGCTCTGTGGATTCAAACAATGATGGGTCTGGATCAAACTTGGCATGAACGCTCAAAATGCCCAAACGTGAACGCTGGTGAAGTTTGGGGAAAATAGACCTTGACATTTGGGAGTTGTACTCTTTCCCACAGTACATTATCAGCGGCTTGGGCTAGCATGTACCCAAACTGCAACATTTGGATTCTGCCTCTCCTTGCCAGCAACGGAGGGGGCAGAAACCCTTTGCTCATGCGTAGTTCTTGTCCAATTGGCATTGAGGTAAACAAACCCCACGCCGTGTACTGCTTGACCAATCAAAGCCTATGTTATCTGGGAAAAGCACGGGGTGTACTTTAGCAAATCACTGCTTGTGCTTGAAACACCAATCAAGATACAGCATTTACGGCTCGAGTGCCTGCATGATTCTTGGCACAGAAACCTGCTATTCTAAGCCCTTCACGTGTGCAGCACTCTCCACTGACCGTACTTCTGTCCAGAAGCACCAAATCTGCTTTATTCCATTCTTTTTCTTTGTAAGTAACTCTGCCCAAGGAGTTACTCACACCACATGTTTGAACCACTCAAGAGGCGGTCCAATTCACTTTCCAATCTCTCTTGGCCATGGTTTGCACAGTCTTGACTGCATGCACACTTTTGACTGCATCTGCTGATTTCTGCATTGCAAAAGCACAACATTTCAGAATCAATGGTAAACAACATAGAATAATCATTACAGAACAGAATACCACAATGATTAGCATCACTATTGAACGTAGCCACCCTAGATTTGGGAGCCAGCTGGTCAGGAAACTCCAGAAATCACTGGGAGCTTCATATGTTTTCTGCACTTCACTAGCAACGTTCTGAATCTTGACCATGTCAAGTTCAATGTCACCAGACATGTTAATATAATGACAGCAGGTGGTATTCAACCAGACACACAATCCTCCTTGCTTTGAAAGCAGATAATCGAGCGCGATTTTCTGCTGCATTACCATTCCAGCTAGGGAATTGATCTCTATCTGCAAAGATGACATTCCCATAGCTGTGTCATTCGCCAAAGATTCGAGGCCATAAGAAACCACACGTAACTGTCTTATATTCCACGCTACTCCCACAATGGGTGTTGCGATTGCAAAAACCCTTTGGGCTTCAGTAAGAAAAGTCCTGTCCGGATCATACCCATACTGGCGGACCTCAGTGGGCGACCGCTTCTGGATATGCATGTGTAAATTAGTAACTGGGGTCATTTTGGGAAACATTCTCAGCCCTCCCGGTCTCAGAGTACCTAGTGTGCAAATTCCACTCCATGCAACAGGTGAAACTGGCCCTGCCCATCCCCCACAGATCCACAAAATCCCCGGGGGAAGATCCAGCGCACGTTCTCCAGTGCGGCTGGCTGGCAGATTCTGCTAAACAGTTCTTTAATGTCCGATTCAATCTTTCCGCTCGGGCAGAAGATTGAGGCCTGTACGCACAATGAAGTTTCCATGTGATACCTAGCAATTTACACAGTCCTTGTACCACGTGGTGTACGTAAGCCGGCCCGTTATCTGAGTCTATCTGCGAAGGCATGCCGAATCTAGGAATAATGTCTTTCAAAAGGGCCTTAACCACTTCAGCTGCTCTTTCTGTGCGTGTAGCATAAGCTTCAATCCAACCAGAAAATGTATCAACAAAGATCAATAAATATTTAAAGCCTCCACTACGTGGCATTTCTGTAAAATCTGTCACCAAAGCTTCAAAGGGCCAATTCCCTTGATGCTGAATCCCAGGCGCTTTCAATGGACCTTCTCTGGGGTTATTCTTTGCGCATGTCCAATATCTCTGCGCAGCCGCAGCTGTTAAGCTGTGCAGACTATTGATGTACATTTGCCTTTCCAACAGGGCAGCCAGGGCGCTCTTCCCTAAGTGGGTGCTCTCGTGAAAATACTGAACTATGTGCCACGCTTTTGTCTTAGGGACAAACACGCGGTGATCTGGCATTACTATGAAACTCTCTTCCCATTCTCCTCCCTCGCTCAGGGCCCAATCCTCTTCCTCCCTAGTGTAATGACACTTCTCTATTTTGGGGCCTGAGTCTGTGAGATTTAACATTACGGAAGTGGGTTTCTGCATAGCTATTTCTCGGGCAGTCAAATCAGCTAACCTATTCCCTTGAACCACCGGGTCGTTTCCTCGCTGATGCGATTTACAGTGCATAACAGCGACTTTGCTAGGGAGCCAAACAGCATCCAACAGAACCAACATTTCATCTGCATACTTGACAGCCTTTCCAGCTGACGTCAAAAAGCCTCTTTCCCTCCACAGTGCTCCGTGAGCATGTAACGTTAAAAACGCAAAACGGGAATCCGTGTAAATATTAACCCTTTGCCCTTCAGCAAGTTTCAAAGCTCGAGTAAGCGCAATTAGCTCGGCTAGTTGAGCCGAAGTTCCCGGAGGCAAAGGCTCCGCTTCTAAAACCCCGTCCTCCCACGTGACAACGGCATAGCCGGCGTGCCGCACTCCTTCCCTTATGAAACTACTGCCGTCCGTGTATAGGGTTAAATCTACCTTCTCCCAAGGGAAATCGCGCAAGTCTGGCCTGCTAGAATAAATCAAGTCCATTGTTGTATGCAGTCATGCTGTGAGGGTTCTGAAGGGCTAGGCAAAAGCGTTGCCGGGTTTAACATTGGGCACATCTCCAAGGAAATGAGGGGGTTGTTGCAAAGAACCCCTTCATACTTTGTCAGTCTCTCATTGGTTAGCCATCGTGGGCCCTTTGTATCTAACAATGATTTCACGTGATGGGGAACCCTCACGGTGAGTGGTCTCCCTAGGGTGAGCTTCGTAGCTTCTCTGATTAAGTCTACTGAAGCTGCAACAGCCCTCAAACATGGTGGAAGACCCTTAGCTACCGTGTCTAACTGCTTGGAAAGATAGGCTACAGGGCGTTGCCAAGTACCTAAACTTTGCGTAAGAACCCCCACTGCCGTACCATCCCGCTCTGCAGCAAAGAGGTAGAACGGCTTGTCTAAGTCTGGCAAACCCAGTGCTGGAGGCGAAATGACAGCTTCTTTCAGCGTTTTGAAAGCATGCTCGCATTCCTCCGTCCACACGAATGAATCCTGATTACTTCCTCTGGTTGCTTGGTAAAGTGGCTTTGCAATGACAGCGTAGCTGGGGATCCAGTGTCTCACATAAGAGGTGGTTCCAAGGAACTCCCTCGTCTGTCTTCTATCTTTGGGCGTTGGGATGGCACAGATGACCTCTTTCCTCTCAACTTCCAAAACTTTACTTCCCTGGGTTAAACCAAACCCCAAGTACTTGACTTTCTTTTGACATAACTGTGCTTTCTTTCTGGACACTTTGTACCCTTTTTCTTGCAAAACCTCAAGCATCTCCATGGTGTACTGTTTACATCCTTGCTCTGTTCTAGTCGCTATCAGTAAATCATCAACGTACTGCAGCCACACACCTTCTGATTCTGGGATTTCAAAGTCTGACAGATCTTTGGCTAGGGCTTGGCCAAAGATGGTCGGGCTGCTATGAAAACCTTGAGGAAGACGACACCACGTGACCTGATGGCGCTGTCCTCCCTTTGGGGTTTCCCATTGAAATGCAAAGATGGGCTGTGACACTGGGGCCAACCTAATGCAGAAGAATGCATCTCGGAGATCTAGAACTGAGAACCAGACTGCTGTGCTTGGAATTAAACTCATCATAATATAAGGATTTGGAACGACAGGAGTTAACGGGACGGTGGCTTGATTGACAGCTCTAAGATCTTGGACAATCCGGAACCGCCCATCTGGCTTACGGACAGGGAGGAGGGGCGAATTCCATGGTGACTCACAATAAACTATAATCTCATGACGTAGCAGTCTATGTAACTCTTCCTGAATTCCTTCTACAGCATCTCTACTGATAGGGTATTGGGCCTTTCTCACGGGAAGGCATCCAGTTCTTATCTGTATCACCACAGGGGCAACAAATTTCGCCATCCCAGGTTCGCTATCTTCTGCCCAAACCCTGGGTGTTCTTTCCCAGCACCATTGTATCTCTTTCTTCCTGGCCTGTACTCTGAACAATCTGTATTCTTCTTGCCCTGGGATGGTAAGTTCTAGCTGGCCCGTCTCCAAAAACTCTAATCTTGCCCGTATCTTGGCCAGCATGTCCCTTCCCAGCAATGGAATTGGACACTCTGGTATGTACAACAACTGATGTATCACTTCTCTTCCTGCAATGTTGCACCTTCTCTTCTGTAACAATGGACATTTCTGTGGCTTGCCTGATACACCAATAACCTTGATCTGCTGATTGCTAAGGGGCGCTATTTTCTTGTTAACTACTGATTTATCCGCTCCGGTGTCTACTAGGAACTTTATGCGCTGACCTTCCACTTCTACGGCAATCAAAGGCTCTTCCGGGTTCAGCAACAGAAAAGCCCTGCCAACACTTCAACATTCATCTTCCTCTTCTTCCTCTTCCTGTATGGTAGCAGCCACTACAGTTCTTTCCTCATAAGGCCTATAACTTCCTCTAGCTCTTCCTCTTCCTCTAGCTCTTCCTGACCCCCTGGACTGTCCTCTGGCTCCTCTTGCACTTGCATCACTTTCCTCTGACATTACTTCTACACAGTCTTTTTTCCAGTGGCCTTCTTTTTTACAGCGAGCACACTGATTTCGACCCAACTTAAACTGTCCTTCTCCACCTCCTCTCTGTGAGCCTCTTCCACGACCATTTCCTCTTCCTCTTCCTGACCTCTCATCCATCATGTTCAACAAAACTCTATATCCTTCTCTCTTTTTCTTGTCTTTTCTCTCCTCCTCTACTTGCTCTCTTGCAATAAACACTTGATCAGCTAAAGCCAAAAGTTCATTCAAAGTCTTCCCTAGAAAACCTGGCTGTTTTTGGATCTTCTTTCTGATGTCTGGGGATGATTGGAAAATGAAGGATTGCGTTAGGGTGATCCTCCCGTCATTTTGCTCTAGATTGTAGGGACTGTACTTTCGGTAAGCTTCCTCTAGCCTTTCCAGAAACGCAGCAGGCGTCTCAACCTTATCTTGCTGAATTCCCTGTATCTTTTGAATGCTTGAGGGCCTAGGTGGGCCCTTCCTTATGGCTCTTAGAAGTATCTGTTGGAACTCTCTGATTCTGTCTCTGTGAAGATCATTATTCGGATCCCAACCCGGGTCAATTTCAATGGGGAACCTAGCATTCCCATAAGCAACTGCATCACCATCACCATGTCCCTCTTGTGATATCAATCTGGCCTGGTTGATAATACTTCTCCGCTCAGCAGCTGTAAACAGCGTGTTTAAGAGCTGTCTGCAGTCCCACCAGGTTGGATCATGGGTAGCAATTATTCCTTCCAATAAATCCACCATCGCTTTTGGCTGTTCCGAATAAGGAGGCGTAGCATTTCTCCAATTAAACACATCACTGCTTGAAAAAGGGACTATCTGATAAGCTTGCACTACTGTATTGTTCACATCCAACAGTGGCACCCGTCTAATTGGCATCTCCAAGACCCCCCTCTCTTCTGTCTGTTGCCTTGCTTCTTCCCTGGACATGCTTCTGGTCCGCATTGGCGAAACCGCTTGTCTCTGACTATTCCCTCTGCTTGATTCCGGAGAGCGCTCTATCGCTCTCGCGGACTTAAAGAACGACTTCTCCTAACCTCGGGGGAATGCACTATCAGCCCCCCGGAGGCTACAGAGTATTCTTCCTCCCCCTCTTCGTCTTGAGGACGCGCTATCACCCTCTCAACGTCTGGGGCACTCCATCTCGCTCTTCTTTCTATCTCTCTTGCTTCTTCTATGGGGTAGTGTATCTCTGCTGTGAGAGGGGCCTGATATGCGGGTGGACTTCCGTAGAACGGGTTGTGCTCTGAATGTGGAATAGGGTAGGCCGCTGTGGCTTGTGGCAGAATTAAAGGAGCCGTTGCGGTTTGTGATGTGGCCATGGTGGATGGAAACATTACGCTGGGTCCCGCAATTGGCAGACTCCCTTATTCGGGTTGAAATGTCATCGGTGGATTCATCGGGGCTGGGATTGGCGCGGTGGGGACAGGAAGGAGTGGTGGATTCACTGGGATTGGTGCGGTTGGAACAGGAGGGACCGCCTCCAGATGCGTCACAGCCGGGGACGTCATCTGGACGGCTGAGCCTGTCCCAAGGGTGGGGGCCGCAGCTTGGGCTTGAGCCGGGACGTTTAAACTTGCACTGAGCGGAGGCGCAGTAGCCCCCCCGCTCCTGCAGCGGCCAGTTCTCTCGGCCTTGGTCTTCTCCTTAAGGGTCGAAGGTCTTCCGGCTCTGATTGCAAAACCGGATGATTTCTCCCTGCCTTTCGGCTAACAAAACAACCTTCCTTGGCATGCCCCTTTGGGCCCGCCCACCAAACTCCTTCCGCAACCATTCTCTCCCAGGTCGCGGAGTAAATCCATTGATCAGTTGGATGTACTTCGAAACAATAGGATTCAAGCTGCCTACACTTTCTCAGATCCCAAGTCCCTGATTTTGGCCAGCTAATCTCGGGGACAGCAGGCCAAATCTCTGTGCACAAGTTTCTGAGTTCAAAGGCTTTCATCTGAGGTTTTCCCTTCCCCTGCTAACAGGCAAAACCTGTCCCAATTGTCTAACACAGGGCTGTCCAACTGGCGGCCCCGGGGCCAGATCCGGCCCCGTAGCCTGTTGGACACGGCCCCACCTATGCCCTCAGCCGCCATTTTTAATTTTTTTTAATCGATTTTTTTTAAAATGGCGGCCGGGGCCGGGGGAGAGGGAGGCGGGGCAGGGGCAGGGAGGGAAGAAGAGAGCTAGCTCCTCCTCCTTTTCGGCGCCCCTCCCTACCTAGGGCGGGAGGAGCCGCGAAGGGGCAGAAGGCGGCGCCAAGAGCAGCGCGTCACAGGCCTGGCGTGATGCGCTGCTCTTGGCACCGCCTACTCCTCCTTTTCGGCGGCCCCGCCCTAGGAAGGAGGGGGCGCGAAAAAGGAGTAGGCGAAGCCAAGGGAGCAGCGCGTCACGCCAGGCCTGTGATGCGCTGCTCTTGGCGCGCCTTCTGCCCCCACCCCCCTCCTTCCTAGGCGCGGGCGCTGAAAGGAGGAGTAGGCGGCACCAAGAGCAGCGTCACAGGCCTGGCGTGACGCGCTGCTCTGGCACCGCCTACTCCTCCTCCTTTCGGCGCCCCCTTCGCCCTAGGAAGGGAGGAGGGTGCGAAGGAGGGCCAAGGCGGTGCCACGCCAGGCCTGTGACGCCAGGCTGCTCTTGGCTTGGCGCCGCTCTGCCCTTCGGCCGTTTAGGAGGGCGGGGCCTGGGCTGGGGGCGGGGCCTGGGGGCGGGGCCTGGGCCGAGCGGCCCCCTAGGTCATCAGTGACCTCTTATCCGGCCCTGGAAGTTGGACAGCACTGGTCTAACACACATTTCAAAGGGGTCTCTTTCTTCTCTTTGGATCCCGCACCACCCATCTCTCTGGTCGAGGATCTCTACAGTGCTCACCCCCAACCCAATGAGTGTGTGTTCCCTACGTGTAAGTGCTTGAAAAATCTATACTTGCCGATTCCTGAAGACCCGGGACTCGTCGGATTGCTCGCTAGATGAACGGATCTGCCGTCACCCCCGACTTTCTCTGCGCGCTGTCTGCTGCCGGATTACTCACTAGGCGCTAGGAAACTCCTGGCACCCCCGGACTTTCTGTTGCCGGATTGCTCACTAGATGCGGCTTTCCCAAGCTGCACCCCCGGACTTCCCTCTGCTTCTTGGGTTCACCGGCAGTAATGACAATTGCGGCTTCTCGTGTCAGCAGACGTTGGTTTGGGACGAGCCAGGCAGCCGGTCAGTTGGTGGTTGGGGCCCCAGTCTCAGCCCTCCTGAATCGCCTCACCTCCCCGCTTAGGAGCGAGCGCCGTCCAGACAACTGGATTGCGTTTCCTGCATCTCAGACCCGTCTAAATTGCCTTTTGGAATCACGTCGGGGTCACCAAAGATGTAGCAGCAAATTAGGAGTCCCAGAACTCCCGATGGCAAGTTACCTCTTACCAAACGGCGGCGCAGACGTGCGGGTGCAGGAACGAGGAAAGACGCAACAATTTTACTGCATCAAATGAAATCAAGTTTTATTGGATAACACCAGCTGGTGGGGTTCACCCACAGAATGAGCTGCTCACGGGCAAACAGCCCCAGTACATCCTTAACACATTGCTTTTATACCCCTCATGGCGGCAGATACATGTCCCACCCTTCTTCATGAAACATCATTGGCTGGTGCATCGAATCATTTTCACTTAACCAATTACACAAAGCATTTATTAGCATCACAGTTCATTCTCAATCCTATTTGTTAAGCTATTGTTGCATACCTAAAATTCTCTTTCCCACAGTACATTATCAGCGGCTTGGGCTAGCATGTACCCAAACTGCAACATTTGGATTCTGCCTCTCCTTGCCAGCAACGGAGGGGGCAGAAACCCTTTGCTCATGCGTAGTTCTTGTCCAATTGGCATTGAGGTAAACAAACCCCACGCCGTGTACTGCTTGACCAATCAAAGCCTATGTTATCTGGGAAAAGCACGGGGTGTACTTTAGCAAATCACTGCTTGTGCTTGAAACACCAATCAAGATACAGCATTTACGGCTGTACCAGCTGGGATTTATCATTCACCTACAATCAAAGAGCATTCTGAACCCCACCAACGAGAGAATTGAGCCACACTTCCCACAGAGAACGCACATGACCCACAGAAAATACTGCGTTTTCTGATGATCTTTGGCGACCCCTCTGGCACCCCCTCCCCCTGGTTTAGAAACGGTGTTTTGGGGTGTTAGAAAGAAGAAATCGGCTCCCCCCCCCCCAGATCTCTAAAAATGGGGAGCAGCTTAGAAGTCTAGTTTTGTCTGACTCTGGGGAGTGGTGCTCATCTCCATTTCTAAACTGAAGAGCCCGCATTGTCCTTAGACACCTTCAAATTCATATGGCCAGCATGACTGCCTGGGGCGTCGTTACCTTCCCGCAGAAGCGGTGCCTATTGATCTACTCACATTTGTATGTTTTCAAACTGCTAAGTTGGCAGAAGCTGTAACTAACAGCGGGATCTCACCCTGTACCCCGGATTCGAATCGCTGACCTTTCAGTCAGCAAGTTCGGCAGCTCAGCGGATTAACCCGCTGCGCCACCAAGGGCCCCCATGTATGTTTGTAGTACAAATAAAAGAACAATAGCCAAAATACTAACATTTTTGACATGCACAGAGACTTTTCATTAGTTGTGTACCGGCATTGACTGTTTGCCGTACTATTTTGGAAGCCGCTCTGAATCCCCTTGGGGAGATAGGGCAGGTTAAAAACATATTATTATTATTATTATTATTATTACTATTATTACTAGCTGTGCCCTGCCACGTGTTGATGTGGCCTATAGTAATAATATTTGAAGTAGAGGTAGCAGTCTGGACTATTATGAAGGAGAGGTACCTACTTATTGGATGTTGGGGATTTCTTTGTTTACTGTTAATGAGAGGCAGGTATGAGAACATTTTGAAGGAGACATCTGTGTGTGTGTAACCAGTGATAGATTGATCTCTCTCTCTCTCTCTCTCTCTCTCTCTCTCTCTCTCTCTCTCTCTCTCTAATCTTCCTCATCTTTTCCTGTGTCATGTGCCCCCTTAGATCTTCTTGTACCTCACTTTAATATCAGGACAGGACAAATCCTTATTCTCCTAATTGTGCTCCCGCCCCCCCTCCCTCTCTCTGTGTGCTCGCGTACGTGTGTGCGTATATATATCCCGTGTGTGTTTAGAAATATGAAATATAAAAATATAATTTTAAGAAATATGAAATAGCTGCTGAACACTGCCCTCAGATAATAGAGGAAATCCAGACATGAAACAATAGACAGAAGGGACAGATGGAAGGGACATTGGTAGATCGAACAGAAGGTAGATGGGTAGAAGATAGACAGACAGACAGACAGACAGATGGATGGAATTGATAGATGGATGGTTTGACAGACATACACACGAAGGGGGTTGGAGTGGATGGCCTTTGGGGCTCCCTTCCAAGTGGCTGGCCATTTGTCAGGAGGGCTTTGTGCCTTTACTGCCAAATGAGGTTGGACTGGATGGCCTTTGGGGCTCCTTTCCGACTGAATGGCCATCTGTCAGGAGCACTTTGATGGTGTCTTCCTATCCATCTGGATGGCCATGTGTCAGGACGGCTTTGATGGTGGTCTTCCTTTACTGCCAAATGTGGTTGTACTGGATGGCCTATAGGGCCCATGATTAGAGAGTATATACCAGGCAGGGGCAAACTTGGATCCTCCAGGGGTTTTGGACTCCACAACTCCCACCAACAACTAACAGTCGTTGTTAGGAATTGTGGGAGGTGAAGTCCAAAACCCCTGGAGGGCTCAAGCTTTCCCTGGCCAGGTGTAGATCAAAGCCCTCCTGCCTCCGTCTGAACTCCAGGCTGGGAAGGGAAGGGAGGAGGGAACTCTGCTTGCCCCAGTCAAGAGGTGGGCAGGGGCAATGAAAGGATGGGAAGGCGCCGAGGGGTGGGGCCACCTGAGGCAAGCAATGCGCACACTTGAGGGTGCAATTCCATCTTGGGGGGTGGGCGGTTCCTGTCGCACGGCGCCCCGGCGCTTAACTGCTCGAAGCGTGGCCTGACCAGCTGGAAGGGCGGACCATCCTCAATGCCCTCCTCCATCCCCGTGAGTCCGCTCTCAATCTCTCTCTCTCTCTGCCATCCAGCCACGCCCCCTGGCTCCATCCTTGCTGCCACCCATTGGCCCAGGCCCACCGCTGCCCCTGAGGAGCATGCCAGGAGGTGTAGTCTTTCTCCTGCGGGGAGGGAGACGGAAGCGGGGAGAGGTGCATGACGAGAAGTGTAATCTACAGGACAGGGCCCTCTCTCATAGAATTTGTAAGTTGTTTTTAGTGCTTTTTTGGGTTTTTTGCTGTTGGTCACACCTTGCATTGTGAGACGTTTTGTGGCCAAATTTGGTGTGATTTCCTTCCGTGGTTTCTTTGCTTTTAAGGTACTCATGACAACAGCTATCTTTTTATATATTAAGATTAGAAACACAATGAGTCCACAGCAAACAAGATCACTGTGTTGGCTGTTGTATTGGATCACACATCGGATACTTCCCAAGTGTCTTGGACTGTGTGATGTATCGGCGAATAATGCAGATCCCAGTAGGGTGGCCTTTTGCAACAAACGAATGGTACATTTGTCAGCACCGATTGTGTTTAAGTGCAGGCCAAGGTCTTTAGGCACTGCACTCAGTGTGCCGATCACCAATGGGACCACCTTTACTGGCTTGTGTCAGAATCTTTGTTGTTGTTGTTGTTGTTGCTGCTGCTGTTGTTGTCTTGTCCTGGGCTTATTTCTCTTCCTAAGAGGAGGAACAAAATTTTTCTCTTAGGTGTTTCTGTTGCTAGAACAACAAAACACCCATGGCAGTTTTTTTGGATTCACTACATCATTGTTCCATTGCTACAGTGTCAGCAGGATGACTATGCTGTGATCCAAAGAGTCACAATGTGTATTTCTGAGAAATGATGTGGTTACTCATGTCTTGTGTCTACCAGGGGAAGAAGTGAAGAATCCCCAGAAATCTGCCCCAACTGGAATTGTCCTCTCCTTGCTCATCTGCTTCCTAGCCCACTTTGGTGTTTCAGCTGCCTTGTCTTTGATGATGCCATATCATCTTTTGGACCCCATGAGTCCTCTTCCAGTGGCTTTTGAATACATTGGATGGAGCATAGCCAAGTATGCTGCAGCTGTGGGGTCACTCTGTGCTCTAACCACCAGGTAAAGAGGACAGTTGCTACTTTTCAGGAGGAAGTAGAAGTGTCTATCTAGTTCAGCATCCCCTCCCCACAGTACCGATTGCTCAAGTGCTTCCAGGATATCCAAAAGCAAGGCTTTAGCTAGTAATGTCAATTGATGCTCTTGTGTCTAATTTTTTCTAAGGCTTTACCATATGTCATTGTTCAAAGAACTTTGATTTTTTAAAAGAAGTGTATCAGTTTCATAGCACCGACTCTTATCATTTAAAGAAGCCCCCCCCCCCCCCGGATAGTTCCCTGTACAATTGCATTGGACTACAGCTCCTATCACTCTCACTAGCACGACCATTTGGGGATAAGAAGGAAGGGCGCTGCAGACTAAACAATCTAAAGGGCAGCAGACTAGTTGTTTCTGTATTTACACTTGGAGAATATTGAATGATTTCTCTCTCCGTGGTTTGCAAATGTCCAGTGCAGGTTCCCAAAAGGTTACTCAAAAAATGAGGGACAGACTGAGATCTTTGTTCCTTGTAGCTTATTGGGTTCTATGTTCCCAATGCCAAGGATTTAATTTGCCATGGCCAGAGATGGACTCCTCTTTCAACCATAGGCCAAAGTGAGCAGCCAGCAAAGCCCTACGGTGGCATCCAGGCATGTAGCTGGGGAGGGGGCTTGAGAGGCTTCAGCCCCCCCCCCCCCGGGAAATTCTCAGGTTGGTCCACGAGGCTTTACTGGTATGTTGCATGATGGCGTCCTTGTCTGTGCCTGGGCCCTCGGCGCACTCTCTTTCCTTTTCGGTGCCCCTGGTTTCAGGCTTCAGTGCCGTGCCTGTGTATTGAAGTCTCGCTACACTTGTGGCTGGGAGTGGAGTGCATCAGGCCTATCGGCTACCTTCTGGGACTCTCTGGAATTTAGTCCAGATTCCGCATTGGCTTGGTTCAATGCCCTCTGGATAAGGGTGCACTGCAACTCCCAGATCCAAGGTCAATCAGCCCCAATCCCCATCTGCCCTCTATGCACAGTTGGCCATGTTTGGTCCAGATATCATGTTGGCTGTCTTCAGTGCTTTCTGGATCTAGGTAAACAACTACTACCATTTGAAAAGGGCAATCATTCCCCAATCCCTGCTGTGTGCACTGTACGTCACATTGGCTCTATGTGCCAAGTTTGGTCCAGATCCAGCGTTGGCTTGGTTCAATGCCCTGATTATTATTATTAAACAGTTCTTCTACAGTAAAATGAAGTTAGTTATGCTACTAATATGCTGCCTCCAAAGGCAGTATATGTAATTTAGAGCCTGTAACTTTAGGAGTGGGGGGGGGGGGGTAAGGGGTCCTAGCTTTAGAACTCTGGGAATGACAATTAGAATGACGGTTGAGGATTTCTGTTCAGTTTAAGTTTAGGCTTGAAAGGAAACAGAGGGCCATTGGTAGAGCATAAAAATCCACATCAAGTTGGAGTATTAGAAATATATAGAAGAACGTCACGTCGGAGTCATAGACATTTGTGTGAAATTCCTTTCAGCCTTGCTACGATGGAGTTGCCACCATGGCTGGCCATCAAACAAGAATTCAAGAAACCTACCCCCAAAGCAAGATACTTTCATTGTGCAAGTCATCGACTGAACCTTGCATTGAAATCTCAGAGCACCATGGAAAATCTCTTCTTCGGCTTCAAACTTTTTGACTGCAATTGAAAAAAATGATTTCATTGTTAGCCTGTTGGTTTGTGAACAACTCTTCAGCTTCACCAACTCATGGCTGGCCATCAAACAAGAATTCAGGAAACATACCCCAAAGCAAGATACTTTCATTGTGCAAGTCATCGACTGGACCTTGCATTGAGTGATACATTTTCAAATTCTTCTCAGAGAAACCATGGAAAATCTGTTCTTCAGCTTCAAACTTTTTGACTGCAATTGAAAAAAGTGATTTCATTGTTAGCCTGTTGGTTTGTGAACAACTCTTCAGCTTACTTTGACCCTTTCAATTTTTCTTCAAGAAAAAAGTCTTGATATGGCATCTGCCATAAACCACGCTAAGTCACTGTTAAAGTCTTTAGAAATTTTGAGAGCAGGTGCAAAAGATTATTTTGTAAAACTCTTTGACTTAACAAGAACAACATCTGAAACATTATTTCAAAGCAACTTGACTATTTTGAGGCAAAGTTCAAGACTTTGCATTGGGCAAATCCAGGGACGAATGCTGTAGAACAGAGCTAGGGAACCTATGGTTCGGTAGCCAGGTGTGGCTCTTTCTTTCCTTTCTTTTCCCCACCCTTTCCTTCCTTCCTTCCTATTATATGGCTCTCACTGAAATAAATTTCCAAATATTTTGCTTTCATGGCTCTCTGAGTCAAAAAGGTTCCTGACCCCTGCTGTAGAAGATTATTTCAGAGTTGCGGTGTTCATACCATGTGTCAATTCACTCATACAGAACATTACTGAAAGGTTCATGTCAAATGAAGACATTTGAACCAGTTTCCAGGTTCTCCTCCCTGGGTTTTCAGGTCTAGACAAAGTTCTCCATTTGGAACAACTGTCACGATACTTTGAAAATGACGCAGCACTTGCTTCCGTCAAGGCTGAGTACATAGTGTGGTGTAATATTACGCCATCAATTAAGGAAGATTCTGAGTTATTTTAAGTGTTGGAACTGTGTGACAAAACCTGCTATCGGTCAATAAATTTCCTTGTGAATGTGTTAGCTACTCTACCAGTAACGACATGCAGTATGGAAAGATAGTCTTCAACCATGAAGAGAGTGAAAAGTGTATCTAGAAGTTTAATGACAGAACCGAGACTTAGTGGACTAGCAATGATTTCCATCCATCAGGACATCACTATCAAACCAGAAAAAGTAATTGGCAAAATGGCTGGGGAGAAGAAAGGAAGACTGTTGCTGTAAAGTAAAAAATAAGTCAAAAAGTATTCTAAACATTTTGTTAATGAAAGTAAATAAATAACATTTATTATTTAAACTGTTATGTTTATTGATATCATGATCTGATCACCATGCTCAATATATTTCATATGCATGGGGGTATTGGGATAATGATACAAAAGGTTTGCTAGGGCAGATCCTCTCTCACTCAGCCCCCCCGGAATCATAATCCTGGCTATGGGCCTGGTTGCAACTACTGTGTCTGGAGCAGTGGCAGTTAAGTGGGAAAAGAGACTTAATGCTAAATATGTATTAAGATGATGACTGAGATTTGGACAGTGAATCTAATTCTGTTTTAAGTGGACTATTACAAAGACTGAAATTTATTCAGAATCCTATTTCCTACATTAGCCAGCAAGATCCATATGAAACACCTGTGAAGACCTGGGAGCAAGAGTCTGCTCTTATTCCACAGCAACTGATATCTCGAAACGTGATGGAAGAACAAGATGAAACTACATTTTGTGGACACTAGTTCACCTCATAAGATGCATGTGCTGGGAGCTCACTTTCCATTGATTTAATGGATCTATTCTAATAAGGGTTAGGAATTGAATCTCACTATTCACCCAGGCGAAAGAAATCCAGTTTTTCAAATCAGGAACATGAAGTGGTGGAGGGAGAGCAGGGAGCCTATTGCTATCCATTTTTTCCCCATACCATACATATTGCTATACTGTAGCAGGAAAATCAGGAGTCCCAGAACTCCCAGGCAATACCTCTGACTCTCAGGCAGCGCTTTCGTGCGGGCACAGGTACGAATAACGCAACAATTGATACTAGTCCAATGAAGCCAATTTATTGATACATCAGCTGACGGAGTCTGCCTAGCATAAGACTGCCATGGCAGAGCCCCGAACAAGTCTCAACCCTTGGTTTTTATACAATCAATGGTGGCAAACCTTGGCCCCGCCCTTCTTCACACAAATAATTGGTCAGCATTCATGAAACCACATTACTCTATCCAATCAATAAGGCATTCCTAGGCAAAACATTTCTATTTGTTAATAGAGCATTGCGTAGTATTAATTCTGATTCTCACAATACATTATCTGCTCTACATGCAGCGTGATCCCAAGTTGATACTTAGGTTAGCACTTTGTTCCTTTGAGCTTGCCAAAGGAAAAGCTCTATTTGCCATGCGCATCTTCTAACCATTCAGATATTATTCTCGTCATTGTTGCTTGGCAAGCTGCCTCACTATTCTAAGGCCAATTATGCTATAACTTTTGCTGTGCATCACTCTCTTCTGACATCATTTCTACTAAAAGCATCAATTCTGCTTTAATACACTTGTATTATATATGCCCTTAACTTGTTTTTAAAACAAAATACACACACACACACACACAGATTAAGGATTAGTCTGCATTGTAAAATTACCCCCCAGCAGTGGTAATGAACTGAGAAATCCATACTGTTATACAATAAAATCCAAAGTCACGACCAAAACAATGCAGTTGTAATATTATTTATTTATTTTATTTACTTCATTTATATTCCGCCCTTCTCACCCTGCAGGGGACTCAGGGCGGATCACAATAAACATATACAGGCAAGCATTAATGCCTTTTAGACACACACAACACAAGACAGACAGAGGCAATTTAACATCTGGCCACCAGGGGGAGCTGTCGACCTCCTTCATTCCTCAGCGTGCTTCCTGGAGATCTTTATGGCCTCGTAAATGAGTTAAATTTAGCCTCCCTACTAAGTGGTACCTTAAATTTCCTACTTGACAGAGGCAACCATCTTTCGGGTTGCAAAGGTCGACAACAGGATACACAATAGGTCGAGAGCCCACCTCGACCCGGGCAGGCCTCGAATTCATGACCTTCAGGTCAGTAGAGTTCTTATGCAGCTGACGCCCAGCCAGCTGCGCCACATTCCCGGTGCATAATAGCATAGTATCAAGTGATAAGTTCCTGAATTCCCTTGTAGTAGGTATGACACAAGAATACATTAGAAAGTAGAGGTCAATAGGACATTTCTGGGTTCCTTGCATCTGCAATAGGTCCTCTTCATTGTCTTTTCAGCTGTCATGGCTTTTCTTTTTGATGTGAAGGCCTTGGTTGACATGATGTCCATTAGAAGACCCTTGGCTTGCACTCTTGTCGCCATCTGCAGTCTTCTCCTCGGGTAATGAACCCCTGGTGCTCTATTTCTCACTGGTGGTGCGCCCATAAAGACATCAGCGCCCATCAAGGCAAGGTCTTGTCTTGGCACAACATTCCCTCAACATATTGTATCAATCTCATTATTATTGGATGGTTGGGGGTCACAACATGAGGAACCCTCTTAAGGAAGGGGCTGGGAAGGGTGAGCACAACCCAAACTCAAGGTTTCTCAGTGGCCCAGCTCCCTGGCTCTCTCTTCTGGCCCGGATGGGAAGATCACCTGCTCACCTGACCAGCCGGAGTCTGGTTAATAGAAAGAAAAGAAGAAGAAAGAAAAGAAAGCCAGGGAAAGAGGGAAGTTTTCCGAGGGAGGGGGCGCCCCTCTTGCTTGATTTACGGCCTGCCTAGAACGCCTAGGATGAGGTTCCAGCCGGCCGTTGAGCCTTGAGCCGTTGAGCCTTGTTGGGGTTCTTGAGCAGCAGGCTGCCTGTCGGTCTGTCTGTGTGTCTGTCTGTCTGTGGGTGCAGAGAGAGAGAGAGAGAGAGCCCCTCTTGGTCCCTCTTGAGTCCCGGGTGAACTCGCCCTCGCGGAGTTCAGGATGGGTTGCACGGGGAGCAAGATAGGCTGGGGCTGCCTTGCCAGGAGGAAGGTAACAGGAGGCGGGCGTCCGATTGGTGGGACATTGGCCATGCCTCGCTGCCAAAGGCTGGTGGGGAGGAGGAGGGGATCAGGCTCTCAGGCAGACCCTCCCTCCCTCCCTCTCACCCGCCCACCCACCCACCCACTTCCCAGGCAAAGAGGGGCCTTTCAAGCTCGGGTCCGAAAGTGGGGCGACTTGCAGAAAGTGCCCGGAGAGCAGAGACCTCTTCCTCCTTCTGCCGCTGCCTGCCTGCCTGCCTGGCTCCCTGCCCTGCGCGTGCCTCTTCCTACCCAAGAGGCCTGGGGATGAAGAGGGCTGCGCCTACACTGTGGAATGAACGCGGGTTGACGCCGTGTTAAGGAATCAGAGGCACCAGCACTCTTGACAATCATTGAATCCCAGAGTTGGAAGAGAGAGACCTCGTGGGCCATCCCGTCCAACCCCATTCCTTCAAAAAGCAGGACAACCGCGCACAAAGCACCCCCAACAGACGGCCATCTAGCCTCTCTTTAGAAACCTCCACTGAAGGAGCCTCTCTCCACCACGCTCCGGGGCAGAGAGTTCCTCTGTTGAACAGCTCTCGCGCTCAGGAAGTTCTTCCCAATGTTCAGGTGGAATCTCCTTTCTTTCCTGTAGTTTGAAGCCATGGCTCCATTGAGTCCTAGTCTCCAGGGCAGCAGAAAAGAAGCTCGCTCCCCCCCCCCCCCCATGACTTCCCCTCACATATTTCTCATCGTGCCTCCCATCCCATCATGCCTAGCTCTTGAAGCCGCTCCTCCTAGGGTTTGTTCTCCAGGCCCTTGATCCTTTCCGTCGCCCTCCTCTGGGCACAGTCTTCCATCATGTCATGGCCGAGAAGGCTCAAGGGCTTGTCCAACTCCAGCTCTTGATTCCCCGGCACTGGACCAGGACCGTGAAAGTGGGGCCAAACGATGCCCATGCCCCCTGGGATGCAGACACGGCCCCCTCGGGCATCGCTGACCCGCAATCCTTGCATCCCACCCGGGGTCCAAGCAGCAGCAGCAAGGGGGCTTTGGCAGTAGCAGCAGCAAGAGGAGGAAGCGCCGGCTCTCTCCTTCCTTCCTTCCTTCCTTCCTTCCTTCCTTCCTTCCTTCCTTCCTTCCTTCCTTCCTTCCTTCCTTCCTTCCTTCCTTCCTTCCTTCCTTCCTTCCTTCCTTCCTTCCTTCCTTCCTTCCTTCCTTCCTTCCCTCTCCTCCTTCCCTCAGAGTCTCCTGAGTCTCCATGCCCCTCCCCCAGCCCCCCTTGATTCTCTCTCTTTCTCCCCTCTCTGCCTCTCCTCCCTCCCTCCCTCTCTCCCCTTTCTCAGGGTCCTAAAGCACCCTAACTTCTCTCTCTCTCTCTCTCTCTCTCTCTCTCTCTCTCTCTGGCCGGGCACCCCCCTTGCTGTTTTCTAGACTACTCTCCTCTCTCTCTCCCTCCCTCCTCCCTCTCCCCCTCCCTCCCCCTCCTCTCTCCCTCTCTCCCTCCCTCCCTCCCCCCCCTCTCCTTCCTTGCAGCGCCCACCTGCCTGCCTGCCAAAAGGATCCAGAAAAGTTCCTCAAGGGAAGGAAGGATCGACTGTGATCCTGTTGATGCCTCGCCCTCACTCCCCCTCCCCCAAGGCTGGCTCTACACACTGCCATAGACAACCCACATCTCTGTTTGGAACTGGGTGAGAGGAGCCTGCACTGCCACAGGGAAACAGTTCCAAGCAGATAGTCTGGATTTCCTATGGCAGTGTCAAAGGGGGCTTAGTCTACAACTTAGTCAACACTTTATTTATATTCCGCCCTTCCAGTTCAAAGTACACATAGATGGCAAACATTCAATTGTTTTTTAGTGACATACACAGACAAACACACAGGAGGAGGTTCTTGTGTTGCGCCAAGGGTGCTGTCGCTCCATCCTTTGTGACCAGGGCTCAAACAGCATTCCAGCATCTGGAGTTTCTTATTATGGCCTTGTAAAACCTTCCCTGCTTTTTAAAAAAATAAAACCTAATTTCTCTAATTACAGCTAAAGACCAACTGCTTAGGTAAACAGTGGGCAGGGCTGAGGTCGGGTGCCCACACTAAAACTTGCAACCTTTGTTGATAGATCTTTAGCAGCTCCTGATTTCTGTTTAAACCTCTGGCTTATAATCCAGTTCAAAGCAGATGATCGACACCCAGGCCCAGATCATGGTGTTTTCCATTAAAGCACCTCTAGCGTGTAGTTTCTTCAAAGCAGCCCTTTCCATAGCAATGGATGCTGCTCAGCCTTGGGAGGCAATTGGGCTGGGAAAGCTAATGTATACCTGAGCCTGGGGAAGTTACTCTTTTGGACTACAGTTCCCAGAAGGTTTCTATGAAATTGTTGGTCTAAACAATATTTTTCCTTAAACCCTTGTGCCGGCAGGACTACTGACCGAAAGGTCGGTGGTTTGAATCCAGGGAGAGCTGGTGAGCTCCCTCTGTCAGCTCCAGCTCCCCATCCAGGGACATGAGAGAAGCCTCCCACAGGATGGTAAAAACATCAAACATCCGGGTATCTCCTGGGCAAAGTCCTTGCAGACGGCCAGTTCTCTCACACCAGAAGTGACTTGCAGTTTCTCAAGTCACTCCTGACACGAAAAAAAAATGCATGAAGGGGAATACCATCCAGAAGAATGATCTTTGGAGACCCACCATGACCTTGAAAGTGGAGAAGAGTCTTTAAAGCCTGAAGGTGCCCTATTCGCCGCCATTGCACAGATGAAAACCAGGACACATGTGGCCAACTAACATCACACTGAGATCAAGGTGGCAAACGCTATGAATGAGAAAACACAACTTGGGGAAAATGCAGCAGTTTGCTTTTGCCCCAAATTACAGGGAAGGGCAGGATCGCATGTCTCTTCTCCTTCTCCACTTGCTGAAACAATGGAAAACAGGCTAATTTTGTACTTTGAGCTGAGAACAGGGGAGGCAGGTGGGCAGACAGGAGCAAAACCGAGACATTCAAAAGCAGGCGGAGAATTAGGATGGCAGAGGATTTACCAGGCTTGTTCCTGCCATACTGGGACAGTTGGACAGTGTGGGGTTGCCATGCCTTCCCCTCAGGCTGACGCTCTTGAAAGGGCAAAAAAGCTAGGAGGAAGTTGCCAATTCCTTAAAATCATCTTTTCATGATGACAGCTGCTTCTGTGCTGTTTAATTTACTGTGAACTATTTACACATGTCCATAAGTCCTATACAACCCCATCAGGGCAAGGTCTTGTCTTGGCACAACATTCCCTCAACATATTGCATCAATCTCATTATTATTGGATGGTTGGGGGTCACAACATGAGGAACCCTCTGAAGGAAGGGGCTGGGAAGGGTGAGCACAACCCAAACTCAAGGTGACCCAGTGGCCCAGCTTCCTGGCTCCCTCTTCTGGCCCCGATTGGAAGAGGCATCTTCTCACCTGACCAGATGGAGTTTGGTTGAAAGAAAGGAAGAAGAAAGAAAGAAAGAAAGAAAGAAAGAAAGAAAGAAAGAAAGAAAAAGAAAGCCAGACAAGGGAGGGAGGGGGGAGGTTTTCCGAGGGAGGGGGCGCCCCTCTTCCGAGACTGACGGCCTGCCTAGAATGCCCAGAATGAGGTTCCAGGCGGCCGTTGGCAGGTTGAGGCTTGTTGGGTTCTTGAGCAGCAGGCTGCCCGTCGGTCTGTGTAGCTGGGTGTCTGTCTGCCTGAGTGTGCAGAGAGAGAGAGAGAGAGAGAGAGAGAGAGAGAGCCCCTCTGAGTCCCTCTGAGTCCCGGGTGAACTCACCCTCGCGGAGTTCAGGATGGGTTGCACGGGGAGCAAGATAGGCTGGGGCTGCCTTGCCAGGAGGAAGGTAACACGCACTCCCAGAGGAGGGAGGGAGGGAGGGAGGCGGGCGCCCGATTGGCGGGACGCTGGCCATGCCTTGATCCCAAAGGCTGGAGGGGAGGAGGAGGAGATCAGGCTCTCAGGCAGACCCTTCCCAGGCAAAGAGGGGCCTGTCAAACTCGGGTCCGAAAGTGGAGCGACTTGCACGAAGTGCCCGGAGAGCAGAGACCTCTTCCTCCTTCTGCCGCCGCCTGTCTGCCTGTCTGTCTCGTGCCTGTTCCCACCAAATAGGCCTGGGGAAGAGGGGTGCGCCTACACTGTGGAAGGAATGCGGGTTGACGCCGTGTTAAGGAATCACAGAAGCACCAGCACTCTTTACAATCCTAGAGTTGGAAGAGAGAGCTCTCGTGGGCCATCCCGTCCAAGCCCATTCCCTCAAAAAGCAGGACAATCGCGCACAGAAAGCGCCCCCAACAGGCGGCCATCTAGCTTCTCTTTAAAAACCTCCACTGAAGGAGCCTCTCTCCACCAGACGCCGGGGCAGAGAGTTCCGCTGCTGAACAGCTCTCGCGCTCAGGAAGTTCTTCCAAATGTTCAGCTGGAATCTCCTTTCTTTCCTGTAGTTTGAAGCCATTGCTCCATGGCGTCCTAAAACAGGGCAGCAGGAAACAAGCTCACATATTCTCACCATGTCTCCACTCCGACCATGCCCCGCTCTTGAAGCCGCTCCTCCCAGGGCTTGTTCTCCGGGCCCTTGATCCTTTCCGTCGCCCTCCTCTGGGCCAGTCTTCCCGCTTGTCATGGCCGAGAAGGCTCAAGAGCTTGCCCAACTCCAGCTCTGATTCCCCAGCACTGGACCAGGACCGTGAAAGTGGGGCCAAACGATGCCCATGCCCCCTGGGGTGCAGACACGGCCCCCTCGGGCATCGCTGACCCGCAATCCTTGCATCCCACCCGGGGTCCAAGCAGCAGCAGCAGCAGCAGGGGGCTTTGGCAGGAGGAGGAGGAGGAGGAGGAGGAGGAGGAGGAGGAGGAAGGGGTGGCAAGGAGGAAGGCGGCGAGGGCACAAGCAGCCGTCCCTCCTCGCCCCCAACCAAGGAAAGGAAGCAGCCCCACAGCTCCCTCGTCCAGGACTCGGCTTGGAATGGGACTCCTCGAGGGCGGCAGCAGGGTTTGGGGCGGGCCTTGCTTGGCTTTGCCCCGCTTTGCTCGGCCTCCCCCCCTCTCTCTCTCTCTCTCTCTCTCTCTCTCTCTCTCTAGCTGGGTCCTAAAGCCCCCCCCCCCCGGTTTTTTTTCTTCCCTCCTTGGCAGGGCTGCCTTGCTGTTTGTAGGCCAGTGTTTCCCAACCTTTTTTGAGCCGCGGCACACTTTTTACATTTCCAAAATCCTGGGGCACACCACCAACCAAAATGACACAAATTGACACTCGAACACAGTGATACATATAGTTAATATGTTTTTAAAATGTATTTTTACACTCAGTGTGAAACCTGGGCCTGTTTCCATGAACACAACATAGATATCCTGGCAGAAATGGCAGAAAGACACAAACTTCCCACACAGAACTCCCATAACCAAGAGAAAATACTATAAGAGTTTGGTGGGATTGACCTTGAGTTTTGGAGTTGTAGTTCACCTATATCCAGAGAGCACTGTGGACTCAAACAATGTTGGATCAGGACCAAACTTGGCTTGAATACTCAATATGCCCAAATGTGAACACAGATGGAGTTTGGGGAAAATAGACCTTGACATTTGGGAGTTACAGTTTCTGGTATTTATAGTTAAATAAATCAAAGAGCATCCTGAACTCTTGCAACAATGGAATTGAACCAAACTTGGCATATTTAACTTTCATTACCAACAGAAAGTACTGAAAGGGTTTGCTTGGGAATTGACCTTGAGTTTGGAAGTTGTAGTTCACCTACATCCAGGGAGTCGTAGTTCACCTATACCCAGAGAGTACTGTGGACTCAAACAATGTTGGATCAGGACCAAACTTGGCATGAATACTCAATATGCCGAACTATGAACACACATGGAGTACCTTTATCGAGGTAGGTTTCTTAGGGTTTTTATACTTCAACACACTAGACTCTCCCCCCTCCCCTCCTGGAGGTTCCCATTTCCCACGGCACACCTGATGATTGTTCATAAGAACATAAGAAGAGCCATGCTGAATCGGGCCTCAGCCCATCTAGTCCAGCATTCTGTATCACACAGTGGCCCACCACCTCAACCAACTCCGAGGTGGCACTTGAATGTCCTTTTCAGTAACTACCGATACACTTGGTATCCATGAATCTGTCTAATCCTGCCTTGAAGCTGTCCAGGCTGACAGCTGTCACAACCTCCTCTGGAAGTGAGTTCCATAACCCAATGACCCTCTGGGTGAAGAAATATTTCCCTTTATTAGTCCTAATTTTCCTACCTTGGAGCTTCAGGGAGTGCCCTCTAGTCCTAGTGTTTTGTGACAAAGAAAATAATTTTTCTTTATTCACCTTTTCTATCCCATGCATGATTTTATACACTTCGATCAAGTCACCTCTTAAACGCCGTCTTTCAAGGCTGAAAAGACCAAGGCGCCCCGGCACACTGGTTGAGAAACACTGTGTAGGCTACTCCTCTCTCTCTCTCTCTCTCTCTCTCTCTCTCTCTCCCTCCCTCCCCTCCTCCCTCCCTCCCTCCCTCCCTCTCTCTCTCCCTCTCTCCCTCCCCCCCTCCCCCCCCCCCCCCCCTCCCCCCCTCCCCCCCCCCCCCTCCCCCCTCTCTCCCCATCACTCCCTCTCTCCTCCCTCCCTCCCCCCCACGCCCTCCCTTCCCTCTCTCACTCCCTCCCCCCCTCTCCTTGCTGCGCCTGCCTGCCTGCCAAAGGGATCAAAAAAATTCCTCAAGGGAAGGAAGGATCGACTGTGATCCGGTTGATCCCCCCGCCCTCACTCCCCTTTCCCCAAGGCTGGGTCCACACACTGCCATAGACAACCCACATCTCTGTTTGGAACTGGATGAGAGGAGTCTGCACTCAGAAAAACAGTTCCAAGCAGATAGTCTGGATTTCCTTTGGCAGTGTCAAAGGGAACTTAGTCTACACTGGCATAGAATCCAGTTCAAAACAGAAAATCTTGATTGTATATGGCAGTGTAGAAGGAGCCTAAGACATTTGTGCAGATCAAACAGTTCCCGTGAGTTTATTATTCGGATGTAGGACACTAAGTTTGAGGATAAAAGTAAATTGAGACCAATCTATGTCAAGGCTGAGATCAGGAATCGAAAGGCTGCTTTGCACAGTCTGCACTATTTCTCATTATATGATTTAAAATAATTTAAAATATGCACAAAATCCACACATTTGTGCACACACCCCCCGGAATAAGTTTTATGTCATGAACGTTATTCAATCCCATGCACAGTGCTCTATGGAGAGAGAAAACTGGCAGGGATGGGGAGGGAGGAGAGAAGAGAAAAAGAGAGTGTGCCTCTGGAAGTGTTGGGTGGAACAGGCAGGACCCAAAACACTGGGCTTTGTCTCGTGGACACCCAGGCCCAGATCATGACGCGTTCAATTAAAGCAGTGGTTCTCAACCTTTCTAATGCCGTGACCCCTTAATACAGTTCCTCATGTTGTGGTGACCCCCAATCATAAAAGTATTTTAGTTGCTATTGTAATAACTGTAATATTTCTCCTGTTATGAATGGTAAATATCCAATATGCCGAATATATTTCCATTCACTGGACCAAATTTGGCACAAAAGACCCCATACGCCCAAATTTAAATACCGCTGGGGTTGGTGGGGGGATTGATTTTGTCATTTGGGAGTTGTAGTTGCTGGGATTTATTGTTCAGTAGAAGTGCATTCTGAACTCCACCAACGATGGAATTAAACCAAACTTGGCACATAGAACTCCCATGGCCAACTAAAAATATTGCAAGGGTTTGGTGGGCATTGACCTTGAGTTTTGGAGTTGTAGTTGACCTACATCCAGAGAGCACTGTGGATTCAAACAATGATGGATCTGGGCCAAACTTGGCATAAATCCTCAATATGCCCAAATGTGAACACTGGTGGAGTTTGGGGAAAATAGTCCTTGACATTTGGGAGTTGAAGTTGCTGGGATTTATAGTTCACCTACAATCAAAGAGCATTCTGAACCCCACCACCGATGGAATTCAGCCAAACCTTCCACACAGAATCCCCATGACCAACAGAAAATAATGTATTTTCTGATGGTCTTTAGCGACCCCTCTGACACCCCCTTGCGACCCCTCCAGGGGTCCCGACCCCCAGGTTGAGAAACACTGAATTAAAGCATCTCTAGCATGTAGTTTCTTCAAAGCAGCCCTTTCCATAGCAATGGATGCTGCTCAGCCTTGGGAGGCAATTGGGCTGTGAAAGCTAATGTAGGCCTATACCTGAGCCTGGAGAAGTTACTCTTTTGGATTACAGTTCCCAGAAGGTTTCTATGAAATTGTTGGTCTAAAAAATATTTTTCCTTAAATCCTTGTGCTGGATTAAATCCTTGTGCTGGATTAAATCCTTGTGCTGGTGAGCTCCCTCTGTCAGCTCCAGCTCCCCATCCAGGGACATGAGAGAAGCCTCCCACAGGATGGTGAAAACATCAAACATCCGGGTATCTCCTGGGTAAAGTCCTTGCAGACGGCCAGTCCTCTTACACCAGAAACGACTTGCAGTGTCTCAAATCACTCCTAACATGAAAAAAAATGCATGAAGGGGAATATACCGTCCAGAAGAATGATCTTTGGAGACCCACCATGACCTTGAAAGTGGAGAAGAGTCTTTAAAGCCTGAAGGTGCCCTATTCGCCACCATTGCACAGATGAAAACCAGGACACATGTGGCCAACTAACATCACGCTGTGATCAAGGTGGCAAAAGCTATGAACGAGAAAACACGACTTGGGGAAAATGCAGCAGTTTGCTTTTGCCCCAAATTACAGGGAAGGGCAGGATCGCACGTCTCTCCTCCTTCTCCACTTGCTGAAACCATGGAAAACAGACTCATTTTGTACTTTGAGCTGAGAACAGGGGAGGCAGGTGGGCAGACAGGAGCAAGACCGAGACATTGAAAAGCAGACTGAGAATTAGGATGGCAGAGGATTGACCAGGCTTGTTCCTGCCATACTGGGACAGTTGGACAGTGTGGGGTTGTCATGCCTTAGTTGCAGCGCGACACCAGGTGGTCGGAGTTGCCAATCGCAACTGGGGTTGTTATGCCTCAGGCTGACACTCTTGAAAGGGCAAAAAAGCTAGGAGGACGTTGCCAATTACTTAAAATCACCTTTTCATGATGACAGCTGCTTCTGTGCTGTTTAGTTTACTGTGAACTATTTACACATGTTCATACGTCCTATACAACTGTTATTATTCCTAAAGTATATTTCCACCAAAGGTGGAACCATTGTCTAGCGCAGACTTGGGGCTCCGTTCAGCTCCCCTGTTCACCTAGTTTCCGCTTGTGTCCCTTGTGTCAGTTTTTAGACTGTACGCATTTTGTTTTAAAAGAAGGTGGTAGGGGGGATTCAGGAATGCTGCTAAGCATCATGAAATGATCTTGTGGTTTTCTATCCACTCCATGCAGTCATGCTGGCCACACGACCTTGGAGGTGTCTACGGACAATGCCGGCTCCTCCGTTTAGACATGGAGATGGGCACCAACCCCCAGAGTTGGACATGACTGGACTCAATGTCAGGGGAAAACCTTGACCTTTACCTATCCACTTATTCAGACACATTGATAAAATATAATCAGAGTTCATTAACTCACCCGTCTGATTTTTAGAAACTGGCCCATATGTGGGTATGCTTAGTTTTATTTATTTATTTATACTTCAAATTTCTAAACCGGCACTCCCGGGGGGCTCGGAGCGGTTTACAGAATTGAAGAACCAACACAGTATAAGTAAACAAAATTAGCATACAAACAAAATACAATACAATTTAACAAGACAATAATTTACCATTAACCATCATAGGGTCTAAGGGAGGGATTCATCATAGCTAGGAAGGGATTCTCTCCCTAGCTTCCGTAGCATCAGGGTATTTTGCTTTAATTTTGGGGCTATGGGAGCCTGATCTGACCCAGCTCCCAAAACCCGAACCCCAGAAGGTCCTGGACCTGTATTTCTTTTATTTGCTCCTCTCCAGTACACCAACAGGATTGGTCCTAGGGCTGTCCTTGTTTCCAACTCTCACCCCAGAGTTTATGCCCACTGGGTTGCCTCTGTTCAAAGAGGGGGACTTCGTCTCCTTAGGAACGCCAGTCACTTGGGTATTTGTTAGCTCCGGTGGTTCCTCAGTTTCCTCTTCCGGCTTCTCTTCCGGCGCCTGCGCACTTGAATCAAGGATGGAATTCAAGATGGCGGATAGGCAGTGAGAACCCTTCAACAGGCTCGGGTCCCGATTGCCATCCCTTGAGGGACCTAAAAGACCATCTCCCCCGGCTGGCCATTTGGGACTGGGTCTTGCCTTGTTGTTGCGGCTGGCTTTATGAAAAACTCGCCAGCGCCCTGACATCGGCACCGCTGATGCCAGAGGGGTTTTTCCATCCCGGAGGCTGCCACATTATTGCTGCCACAGCCTCGGAGATCGCTGCCACCGCCGCTGATATTAGAGGCTTCATTATCTTGCCTGGAGGGTCTACGTGGCCTTCTGTTGAAGATAATAAATAGCTCCCTTGAGCAAGGAGCCTTTCCAGAGGGGTGAACAAAACCAGGATTAGATCCTTCGGTTCCCTCCAATG
This sequence comes from Anolis apletophallus, assembly GCA_030556195.1. Taxonomy (NCBI): domain Eukaryota; kingdom Metazoa; phylum Chordata; class Lepidosauria; order Squamata; family Anolidae; genus Anolis; species Anolis apletophallus. The sequence goes on along the minus strand of JARBWK010000001.1, from coordinate 160,319,218 downwards.
ACCGACCTGTTTTGAATTTAAGGTTTCTGGGTAAGGTGATTGAGAGGGCAGCAATGGAGCAGTTGCAAACTTTCCTAAATGACACAGCCGGACTAGATCCCTTCCAGTCCGGCTTCCGTATGGGGCACAGGACGGAGACAGTCTTAGTCTCCATCACAGCCCAGCTACGTTGCCAGCTTGATCAAGGCAGATCGGCACTGCTTATGTTATTGAACCTCACAGAAGCGTTTGATACAGTCGATTACGATCTTTTGACGCACCGCCTTGCTGTGGCCGGAGTGAAGGGGACAGCCTTAAATTGGCTGTCCTCTTTCCTCCGCAATCGGAAGCAACGAGTGCAAAGGGGGGAGCTGGCCCCAGAGGGATTCCTGCTACCTTGCGGGGTCCCTCTGGGAGCCATACTCTCTCCCTTGTTATTTAACATCTATATGCGACCACTCGCTCAACTGGTACGTAGCTTCGGGCTGGAGTGTCACCAGTACACTGATGACACCCAGCTCATTCTGAGGATGGAGGGCCGGCCGGACTCCGTACTCAATAATTTCCACCTGTGCCTTGAGGCCGTTACTGGATGGTTGCGAGCCAGCAGGTTGAAGGTGAATCCAGCGAAGATGGAAATCCTATAGCTGGGCCATCCGGGCGATAGGGATATCCAGCTGCCGACCCTGGATGGCGAGGCATTACGCCTGTCATCATCAGTTAAAAGCCTTGGAGTCCTCTTGGACCCCCTGCTGTAAATGGAGGCTCAAATCTCCACTGTCAGCAGGACCGCATTTTTCCACCTGCGTCAGGCGAAGCGGCTGGCTCCCTATCTGTCCCGGAATGACCTGGCTTGAGCGATCCAGGCCATGGTCATCTCAAGACTTGATAACTGTAATGCTCTTTACATTGGCCTTCCCTTGACTGTGATCCGGAGACTCAAATTAGTGCAGAATGCCGCTGCCCGGCTCCTTGCAGGAAAGCCTGCGAGTTGTCAAGTAACACCTATACTGCGGGACCTGCTTTGGTTACCAATTGAAGTCCGGATTACTTTCAAGGTGTTGGTCCTTACTTTTAAGGCCTTGTATGGTCTGGGGCCAGTGTATCTAAAGGATCGCCTGTTCCCATACAATCCCCCGAGATCATTGCGGTCAGAAGACCTGAATCTTCTTTGCATTCCCAGCATTAGATCTTTTCGCCTAACGGCGACCCGGCGAAGGGCATTCTTCATCATAGGCCCAGTGCTATGGAATTGGCTGCCGCCTTAGATTCGGGCTCTGCGAGATCTAAGCGCTTTTCGCAGAGCATGCAAGACCCGCTTGTTTAGGCAGACTTTTGACTGATGTTTGAAACTTTAACCATTGTTTTATTGCTTGCTGTTTTGTATTCTTCCTTGTAAACCGCCCCAAGCCTTTGAGAGTGGCGGTATAAAATCGAATAAATAAATAATTACTGGAAGCCCCCCGCTTGCCTCCGCTAACATGGCCAACAGATAAGAAAATCTCTCCTACGAGCTTCTATTTAGAAGGAAGTTGAAAACAAAACACTTCAAAGAGTCTATTTGTGAAACAGTTTACTCCATACACGTGGAGTACAAGGCAGTTCAAAAAAAAGGTATAAAAGAAAGCTAGTAGTGTTGATTCCACACAGGATTTAAATGTAAAATAGATTCAAAGAATAAGAATAAGGAATTCTTTACTTCCAAAGTAGGATGATACTTTCTTTAACATGTGTTCACAGGTTTCTTGTTGTATATTTATATAGATGTAGCACATTCTTGTCCCCGACAATATTCCCCAGGTCAATTCTTTAAATATTGTTTCAGTGCGCTTCATCAAGGGGCTACATTAGCTTGGCTTGCATCCATATAGTTTCCACAGAGTGTTAATTTTATCTGGTTTTTGATCATCTAAAAGCAATTGGAGAGATGCCACAGTTAAAGTCATTGTATTTAACAATTCTATACATTATATTTAAAGAATATCATATGTATCTATACAGAATGGTCAGTATTTCACAAATGTTTTTGATATTTTATGCATAGGGTATTCAAAGTTCATAAAAGTATAATATTAAATTATAATGCAAAGTATTTATCTATTTATGCTGAGAGAAAGCCATATAAACTGTATGCATAATGGGCCGCCATGTTCCTGCTCTCGGCTGTGACGACTCCTGCCTGCGCCATCCCTCCAGGGCCTGATTGCTCAGGTGCCCTCTTGCTGCTCCTGTCAATCTTGCGGAGGCTTATCAACATTTGCCATCACTGACAGGTTCCCTAGAACCACTTGTGTCCATTCGTCCAGTGGTTTTGAGTTATGTGCGTCCCACAAATGAACATTTATATATATATATATATATATATATAGATATAAAATATCTGGGATTTCCATCGTTCTTTCTGTAGTACATGTGGATGAGGATTCAAGTTTGTTGACAAATCAAGGGAAATGATTGGTAAAAATATCAACGTTCTGGTATGAGGTACACAAATTAGGTTTTGTAAGAAGCTCCGATCTGAAGTGAGATCTCTGAAAGATGGAGGAAGTTAGCACGGACATTTCTTAGAAATGACACTGGGCTTTTCTGTGTTTTTTTCTCCTACAATTAAATTCATGCAGATGTGGATCAGCTTCTTTTTTTAAAGTGAGTTGTCATTCCGTTTGTTTGTTTTTTCCCTACAGAAAAAAGTCAAAACTCAATCTGGAAAGCAGCAGGCGTCCTGTGACAAAGCTGCTTCTGTACCAGCGCAAGGCGATATGGCTCCACTCCAAAATGGTAGGAAGAGGGCCAGCCAAACACTGATGAGAATACAGATTCCACCCTATAGTCCTGATGGGATGACGGGAGGCCCAGAGGCATAGAGATGAAGATAAACATCAGAGCATTGCTCTTCGCAGCAGGATCTGCATAAAGCAATTCCTGAATAAGCAGCACTTTTATATAACAAATGTACATTTAGTTTGGGAATGTAGCAAAAACAGCAATGTATTTAAAGGGGAGAGGGCTTCTAGCAGAGAGCATAAAAGGATCAGACATTTGTCCAAATAACTGCCTGCATAGCACCATTAAAGAGGCAACGATGCTCCCTCCGAGAAGGTCTTACTGGTACATTTTTTAAACTGTTATGTTTATTCATATCATGATCTGATCACCATGCTCATTATATCCCACATTAATGGGGTTATTGGGATAACAATACAAAAGGTTTGCTAGGGTAGACCCTCTTCCACCCAGTCTCAGCCCCTCTCGTAACCAAACTCAGCCCCCCCCCCCCCCGAACCAAAATCCTGGCTACGGCCCTGTTTCTTGGTAATATATTGATGGGAGATAGTGAGGCTCCGAGTGGAATTAGGTTCCTGCATGTATACATTATATACATATATGCTTGCATAATATATATGTTAGTGTAAGAATGTGAAATGGTGGCTGCCAGCCTTCTGTTTTAGATGCATGTTTACACCCCTCCTCTTGTTTCCTAGGATCATGGGAGTCCTGGCCAGTTTTGGGAACAAGAACTTGAAAGTTCACATCTTGCCATCGGGATGAAGAACAAATACATCCACCATCTGGAGGAAGAACTATTTCACATGGCGGAAGTGGTGGGTTTGCTAAATTTATTAATATTTCATAAATCTTTCTGGTCATTAGAAAACACATATCAATTTGGAAACTCTTGTGCTGTATACTTAAGTGACCTCACTGTTTCTTCCCTTGAGCTTGGAAAAGCTCATTTTTGACTATAGTTCCCTTTGTTGTGGTTCTGTGCTTTTTCTTGAGATGACTAGATGTTTTGTGTGTCCACAGTATCTGTGTACTGTTTGATAATATTTGATCCTTCCTCTGGCCTCTTACAGATGGAGCAGAATGCCTCGCTGGAGAGGAAAATCCAAAGGCTTCAGGGGGAGAATGAAGACCTCCGTGCAAGGATGGAGTATCACAGAAGTGAGGAGGTATTGTCTTCAGTGGCATGGTGCATCTCTGGCATACTGTGCCTTTGTGAAGGGTTTCAGAGCTCGGCTAAAGAAACAGATGTGAAAAGGGTCTACTAGAAACTTTAGGGTGACCAGATTCACTATCCTTGTTATGTATAGAGACGAGAGAAGCAGTAATGATAGCATAGCTATGACAGATAGCAAAAAGCCAACCAATCAAAGTAGTAGCAAAAAATTCTAACGCTATAAGAATCTCTAAAATATCGGTGTCCCGTGCAACATTTAATGTCAGGGCACTCTGATAAATAATGGAGAAGTTTCCCCCCAATATTTGAAGAGGGTTGTTGCAATCTGCATTACTGGGGGGGGGGGGGGAGCTAAACTTTACTAGGTTCCAGACTATTTTTGAGCACACTTGCCTGATTATCTCTGATACGGGCATTTAATGTGCTCCACCCCGTTGGGAAATCCATGGTGTACTTTACAGTTCACATTGCTCCTTTTTCTCTTTTCCCACCTACCATATCATTTCTGAGAGCTGCCCTGTATTATTTAGGGAAGTGACCTTAGCTCAGTGGTAGAGCATGTGCTGCGCATGCAGATGGTTCCAGGTCTAATCTCTGACCCCACTCAAGAAACGTCCAGGAAGGAACCAGGTTGTTAGAAAGAGGGAAGAGAAGCCTCTAGAAAAGCCATTTATAAATACTTCAGTGGCTGTGATGGCAGAAAAAAGGATGTCCACAGGGGACAATCCTGTCTGCCTTGGGCAGTGGGACCTTGGATGCTCCCTCTGACAACTTTCTTCCATAGCAACTCAGGTTAACTTCTGATGGAAACAATTCATATCAATAAGCTCCGCAGAGTTTCCTATTTCTATGGCAAGTTCAGGAATGTAACCCCTTGTTCAAACAGTTTTACTGGTTGCTGGCCTGTTTGAAAAAACCATCACTGGATCCCACTCAATTTGTCAACTATCGGGGAGTTTCCAATCTCCCCTATTTGAGCAAAGTCCTGGAATGTGTGGTCGCCTCGCAATTCCAGGAATTCTTGGTAGACACTGATTATCTGGATCTGGCGCAGTCTGGCTTTAGGCCGGGGCATGGTACGGAGACAGCCTTGGTCGCCTTAGTGGATGATCTATGCCGGGAGCCCGACTGGGGGAGTGTGTCCCTGTTGGTTCTGCTGGACCTCTCAGCGGCCTTCGATACCGTCGACCACGGTATCCTTCTGGGACGCCTCGCAGGAATGGGCCTCGGAGGTACTGCTTCGCATTGACTCCAGTCCTTCCTGGAGGGTCGTTCCCAGAAGGTGTTGCTAGGGGACTCCTGCTCGACCCCACGGCCATTGTACTGTGGGGTCCCGCAGGGTTCAATATTGTCCCCTATGTTATTTAGCATATACATGAAGTCGTTGGGGGAGATCATCCGGAGTTTCAGGGTGCGGTGTCATCTGTACTCTGTCACGCCTTTCCACCTGCTACTAAGGAGGCTGTTCAAGTCCTGATCCGGTGCTTGGCCGCTGTAATGGACTGGATGAGGGCTAACAAATTGAAACTAAAGACTTTCCTAACTCCAAAGGGGGAAGGAGAGAAGTTTGCCTCCCCCCAGGAAAAAGGAGACGATGGTTCCTTCCTGGAACCATCTAGATCAGGGGGCGGAGCCGGCCTTTAGCCGATCCGCCCCCTGAAGAGCTCATTCTGTGCCAGGTTCGAGGGAGAGAGGACGTCTCCCTCGAAGCTCCTGGACGAAGAGGACGGAGGCGACGATGACGAGGTCGGTGTTGGGGGCCTAGGCGGGGGGGGGGGGCTCTGCACCCCTCCCTGCCCCCACCCCGTTTTCTGCCCCCAACGGCCTGGATCTGGTGGGCTCCCCTTTTCGGGAGCCCGCCTCTCTAGCGGCGGACTGCTTCGAAGCGCCCTTTTCGCCGCGCGGACGGGCCGGGCCAGGCCCATTCCGGCCTGGCTCGGCCTTGTCCGCGCGGGACCGGGGGGAGCTCCTCCTTATTACGCCCCCCCACTATCGGTGGGCCTCGGGGGGGAATGGGCCCCCAGCCACGTGTTGGCGGCAGGCCTGGGTCCCCCCCCCACCTCACCTCTGGCTCCTACTTGCGGCGCGCTGCGGGCACGGGGAGGGCTGGCAGGCCTGAGCTCTGGGCTCCCGCGGCCCGCGGCGCGTTGTTCGGTGCCCCGCTGGGGGCCGGGATCGCGGGGCCTCGCCGGATGGGGGGGTGCAGGCCTTGGCGCCTTTTTCTCCCCGCGCACGCGCTTCGGGCGGCCGGGGGAAAACCCCCGGTCGCTGGGAGAGAGGTGGGGGTGAGCTGCTGGCGTGTGCCGGCGCCTCCCTCTCCTCGTGCGCGGGCGCAGGGCTAGGGGGGCTAGCGGCAGCGGGAACGGGGCTTGGTGGGGGTAGGGATGCTCTCCCCCCCCTATTTCCCTTGTTCTTGCCTCCGTGATTATGCCTGGCCAGTGGTGCTGGGGTGGCGTATTGGGTCCCTGGTGGGGGATGTTTGGGGGGACATGGTTCCCTCTCCCCCCCCCTATCGCATCCTGTGGCCGCCATTTTGGGCACGGACTGCCTTACAGCAGCCACGAGGCTGCTACAAAATGGCGGCCCCCATTGCCACCCGCATGGCCGGCGGCCATTTTGTTTTTTAGATGCCCCTGTTGCCATTGTTGGGGATAAGGGGCAGTGGGGGTTTAGCACTGGACTAACTTTGGGGAGGCATTCCCCCCTCTTTTCCCCCCTCCTTTTTATTAAGGTTATGATTGGGTGGTTTTCACCCTTATTGGCTGATCATCAACTAATTTTATTTAGTTGCTGGCTTGTGCTTGGGAGAGCCTCTGACTCTCGGTATGGCTGGCTGTTGACCTAAGCCTTACACCTTTTCAACTTGATTTTGCTGATTTAGTTAGGAGGCTATTTCTGACTGGTTGTTATTAATTCAATTGTGGATTGGATTAATTTTAATAATGTTATATAATGCATATTAGTATTAATAAGTATTAAATAAATAAATAAATCAATAAATAAAAAAATTCCTTTGAACAACAAGGTGGCTGTGCGGCACGGCATTGGGGGGGTTGCATACCTTCACTCATAGGTGAACTTGAATAATGTCATATGAAAGTTTTTTAGTTATGGTGCACTGCATGGCACTGTTGGAACTAGTATCAGGGATGGGGTCCAATTTTAACCGCTATTTAATCATCGACGTGTATTATTTCGTAGGATGGCACCTAAGAAGAATGTACCAGGCCCGAAAGGGAAGGGCCCAGCCGAGAGGACGGCCGCCAAGCGCCCCCCGCCCCCGGATGTGGCGTCTTCGGACGACGACGAAACAACCCCAGCCGACTTAAATGCGCTGAGGGCGCGAATGAAGGATTTCGAGAGTCGAATGGGTCTGGGGGGGGGGGGGATGTTGGCCAGCGTCCTGCACGGCATGCCAGCAGGAAGCTGATACTAAAACATCTCATGTCTCGTATGTCTCGCCTAGAAGCCAGTGTCAGTGCAAGGGCGCAGGGAGAAGCGCAACCACCGCTGGAGGCTCCGGTTCCAGAACGCCAAGAAGAGCCGTCCGCCAGTGTGGAACCCATTATCCCGCCATCCACGATGGGGCAGTCGATTCCGGTTTCCTGTCCAGCGTCAGCGCCGTCGCAGGAGGAAGCCACCCAAGTGCCGCTGTCTGAGACAGCCACCACTTCTACGGGTATGAACACCACACTTACATGGCCCTGGGATCAGGGACACATACAGCACTCGACACCAAGACGGAGCAACCAGTTGGAGGCGGGCACATCAGGGTGTGAGGCTAGTGTCAGTTCATCAGCCCTGATTGTTCCCGCACCAACGCTAGAAGCTGCTAGGACAGGGCCAGCAAATCAATTTTGGGGAACAGATAAGTGGCCCGAGGAGGCGACTCCGGTGTTGTCAGTCGCCGAACTGGCCTCGCATTTAACTCAAAAGGTTATTGACAAGGTCCGGAGGAATGAATATGTAGACATATTCTCTCTATACTACAGGGACCTAGATAAAAAAGAGAAAGACGATTTGGATGAGGAGGCTAAAGAGAAGCTTAAAAAGCAAAAGGTCGAGCAAACATGGGAGAATTGGCTGGCCTGTTACATGATTTACATGGCATTGATAGTCGATGTTTCACCTTACAGGGCCATGTCATTAGTGATATACCAGAATATCATTTACAATGCTCACATTGAGTTCCCGGGGAACATATGGTTAGAGTATGACAAGCGCTTCCGTTCCAAGGCGGCAAGTCGGCCCAATAAGCGTTGGGACTTGATCGACAATCAACTTTGGTCGGAAGTAATGCAGTCGACCAAGACTGCGTTTAGCCAGAAAGCCGATAGTGGCCACACAGTACAGAATTTCAAAAGGGTCAGCCCTTTCGGCAGCAGCCCCGCAATCCCAGCCCCAGCGAAGGCCAATGTGCTGGGAATTTGCGTCCCAAGGGGCATGTAATAAACCTAACTGTAGATACCTGCACGCCTGCACCATATGTTTGGGTCTGCACTCAGCCAAACACTGCAATAAGCAAAAGCCCAATCGGGGCAACAACCGGGGAGGCCAGCCCCCCGGTAAAAGCACAGCATCACCTTCCTTTCCAAAAGGGCCCCAGTCCGGTTAATTTGGAGCAGCTGACTCACTGGTTGCGCTTGTATCCCGATAGGGCAGCGGCAACATATTTATTTGAGGGTTTTAGTTGAGGGTTTTAGTTTTGGTTTTCGGATTCCAGCTCAAGGACCACGCATGCCGTGGATGGCGCCAAACCTCAAGTCAATACTGGGAATGGAGACAATCGTACAACAAAAGATTGATAAGGAGCTCCGTGAGGGACGGGTGTTAGGTCCTTTCGCGTCACCGCCCACGCCTCAGTTTAGGGTTTTCCCGCTAGGTATAGTGCCTAAGAAGGCCGAAGGGGAGTTTCGCCTCATTCATCATCTGTCATATCCCAGAGGCAGATCGGTGAATGACGCGATCCCCGAGGAGCTCTGTTCTGTACAGTACACGTCTTTTGACAGAGCGGTGTCCATCGTAAAACGATTTGGCTCAGGCGCGGAATTGGCGAAGTCGGACATCAAGTCCGCCTTTAGGCTGCTCCCAGTACACCCCCTAGATTTTGAGCTATTGGGATTTCATTTCCAGGATTCATACTACATGGACCGTGCTTTGCCCATGGGTTGCTCCATATCGTGCGCGGCCTTTGAGGCATTTAGCACATTTCTTGAGTGGGCTATTAAGAAGGAATCTGGCCAAACGGGAGTTGTGCACTACCTTGATGATTTTTTGTTTATCGGGAAGTGCGGGTCTGGTAACTGCCTTTCGCTGTTGTGGTCCTTTCAGCAACTTACCGCAAAAATGGGGATCCCGTTAGCTGAAGAAAAAACTGAAGGCCCACTGCAGGTCTTATCCTTTTTAGGGGTTGAGTTAGATACTGTACAGCAATTTTCCCGGTTGCCACCCGACAAGGTGGCAGACCTGAGTCAGAGGGTTCAGCAATTTCTGGTGCGTAAAAAAACGACCCTGAGGGAATTTCAGACACTAATTGGACATTTAAATTTTGCATGCAAGGTTGTGGCGCCGGGAAGGGCCTTTTTACGCAGATTGTGCGACGCCATTTCCGGTGACAAGGCCTCGCTTAGCAAAAGCGAATCAGGAACAAAACAAGGTACAAAGTCCAAGGCTCTCTTGGCAAGGCTCCGCTTAGCAAAAGCGAATCAGGAACATGCAAGATACAAGGTCCAAGGCTCCCTTGGCAGGCCACTAGCCCAAACTTAGCTCCGTGGTCTAGCCTCGCTAACACGTCTGCATAGAATAGACGTGGCCGAGGTACTGAGGATCCGTTCCCACGGATCCTCTACTTAATCTTCATGGCGGGGACCCCGACGCTCTAGGCTTCTCCTTCTCCAATCTGTGGTACGGGACCTCGGTCTGTCTAGGCTATGAAACCAACCCCTCCTGCTAGACTCGATGCTCCGTCTCCTATCAAAGGTTCGGCCTTGCGCCCCCCAGGCCGTTCATACTCTTCACTATCGCTGCTTTCAGTTTGCAGCTGGCTTTCCATATCCTCGTAAGGATCAGGCCAGCCTTCATCCCAGGCTAGGCTTTCTGTGGGAGAAGAAGGCCCAGCTATGGCAAAGTCTCCTTCTTCCAGCCCCTCTAAATCCTCTTCAGAATCAATCTCAGCTGCTGCTGGCTCTAATGCAAGTGGGACCCCTGGTGCTGTCCCATGCCCCCCAGGCACGAACGAGAACTGGGGTGCTACAGGTGTTTCCTTTTGGCGGCAAGAGCTAATGCTGCAAGATGCCTTAAAAGTAGCATCGGATGCATCTGGCTCGATTGGTTTCGGCGTTTACTTTAGGGGGCACTGGTGTGCCCAGGTTTGGCCCCAACAGTGGCATGCGTTAGGTATAACAATCGATTTGACCTTTTTAGAGTTTTTTCCCATCATAGTGGCTGTTTCACTATGGGTGGATAGTTTTACAAATTCAACGGTGCACTTTTGGTGCGACAATATGGCCACAGTCCAGGTAATTAACACCCTCACTTCCAAATCGCGAAGGGTTATGGCCGCTTTGCGTTTTTTCACACTTCATTGTTTGGAGCATAATATTTTGTTCCGTGCTTTTCACATCGCTGGGTTGGATAACTCATTGGCCGACGCTCTGTCTCGTATGCAGATGGAGCGGTTCTGGCAGTTAGCACCCAACGCGGACGCCCGGCCGGAACCCATGCCAGACCATCTCTGGATGGTTGGAGCGAGGAGGTGACCTTGGGTATGGCGCACGCACTTGCTCCCAGCTCTAGGAAGTCTTACTTGAAGTGTGTTCAGGAATTTTCTGATTTTCGAAAGTATTATGGTTTACCTGTTGTTTTTCCAGTCCCTTACAAGCATTTGGCCCAATTCTGTGTTTATTCAAGGAGGCGGGGACTAGCCCCTCATACAATTCGAGTCAAATTGGCAGCCTTGGCCTATTGGTTGAAGGCTCAAGGCCTTCCCGATGGGACCAATGATTTTCGGCTACACAAATTGATGGCAGGGTGGTCAAACCAATATAGGCGGCCCAAAGATGATAGGGAGCCTTTAACTCCAGTTATTTTAAAAGGTTTGCACCACACCTGGCCAACATTGTGCTCGTCGGAGTACGAGAGATTACTTTTTCATGCAGCGGCACTTACGGCCTTTTTCGGGGCGCTTAGAATAAGCGAATTGGTGGCAAAGTCAAAAACTGACGTGTCTTACAGCGCCCTCCTTTTTTCAGACGTGACGTTGGTACAGAACACTTTACAAATTGGAATTAGATTATCTAAAACGGATCAGCAAGGAAAAGGTTGTGTGATTAGCTTAGTTACCTGCAGCGATGTTGACTTGTGCCCAATAAGGGCCATGTCTCAATACCTGGCTGTTCGAGCATCCAAGCCTGGGTACCTTTTTTGTCATTTTGACGGCACGCCTTTAACTAAATACCAGTTCTGGACGGCCACGAATAAAGCGTTAAAGCTTTTGGGGCTTGCACAACACAAATTTGGCACCCATTCGTTTCGTATTGGGGCGGCATCAACGGCTTCTGAGCTGGGATATGATGTTGAAAAAATTAAGGCCTTGGGCAGATGGAAGTCAAATGCTTATAAGGGTTACGTTCGTTCAAAGTTAAGTTAAATATGTTATATTGTTTCAGATCTGATGCAGCCGGCGCATAGGCGAAACGTCCTGGTATGTGGTCATAGCTACATCCACTGGGCAGGGCGGCATGCCCAGCGGACTTCCTATGGCCGGCATTTGGGTTTTTCCTCCACCGCTGTGGTCGAGTGGAGAGGAAAAAGAGGTATGTGTTGGGAAGGCTTGATCCCATTTCTGTTCGGCGTCAGGGGCTCACAACCGCCTGACGTCTTGGTCATCCACCTCGGTGGAAATGACCTCCTAGCAGGTAGGCCGCTCTACCAACAGGCTAGAGATGACATTTTTCGAATTTGGCGGCACTGGCCGCATGTTCATGTTGTCTGGTCGGCCATCATACCTCGGCTCAAGTGGGCTGGAGGTGGTGACGTTCGTCGACTTGAGCGATCAAGAAGACGTGTGAACCGTGCCATGCGAGCCTTTTTGTCGCATGGCAACGGATCATACATTGGTCATGGTAATATTTCCCACACAAATTTAAATTTGTACCTGGCAGATGGTATTCATCTGTCTGAGGAGGGCTTGGATTTGTTTTTGTCCAATTTGCAGCTTGGGATTCAGTTGGCATTAGAGAGCTTGGTGGGGGATGTGGACTAGGTGGACACCTGTCCACATCGGTGGCGGAAAATAGAGAGGAGTATGGAAAGTTGTCTTCACACAAGCCCCCTCCTACAGTTCAGGATGGGGGGTGGGTCATTTGTTCAATCACTCACTCGAGAGGTAGTTTCGGTGAGGCAAGGCTTAATGGCATACTATGACAGAGTCTGATTGTGACATTTTCGGATATAGACTTCTGTCCACTTGTTTAACAGTTGTTTGGTTTTGGTTAGAGCAAAGAGGTTTTTTGCCACTGTTAGCCGAGGGGTATAGCCAACTGGGATACCTCCTCGGCTCTGTCACCAAGTTCCTGATTCCTACTAGTTTAGGATAGGACGAATTAAATAGGTAACAATTTACAATAAAAGTTGCCCATAATTTGAACCCAACTATACTTGTGTGGTCTCTTTATTTCAGGGGTGGGCAGGCAAAATGCAGACAAGACAGAGGTACTCCTGGTCAGTCGCAAGGCCGAACAGGGCATAGGGTTACAGCCTGTGCTTGACGGGGTTACACTCCCCTTGAAGGCGCAGGTTCGCAGTCTGGGAGTGAGCCTGGACTTATCGCTGAGCCTGGAGCCCCAGGTCTCGGCGGTGGCCGGGAGAGCTTTTGCACAGTTAAAGCTTGTGCGCCAGCTGCGCCCGTACCTTGGGAAGTCTGACTTGGCCACGGTGGTCCACGCTCTGGTTACATCCCGAATAGACTACTGCAATGCTTTCTATGTGGGGTTGCGTCTGAAGACTGCTCGGAAACTGCAATTAGTCCAACGCTCGGCAGCCAGGTTACTAACAGGAGTGGGGTACAGGGAGCATACAAGTCTCTTGTTGCGCCAGCTCCACTGGCTGCCAATTAGTTTCCGGGCACAATTCAAAGTGCTGGTTTTAACGTACACAACTCAGTCTATACGGTTCCGGCCCAGTTTACCTGCCCAAACGGATTCTCCCCTACAAACCATCAAGGACATTAAGATCCTCCGGAGAGGCCCTGCTCTCGGTCCCGCCATCTTCGCAAGCGCGATTGGTGGGTACGAGAGACAGGGCCTTCTCTGTGGTGGCCCCTCGGCTATAGAACTCTCTCCCAAGGGAGGTTAGATCTGCACCCTCTCTGTTGTCCTTTAGGAGGCTGGTGAAGACCTGGATGTGGAATGAAGCTTTCCCAGAATAGGCTAAGATTGGTTATAGTCTGAATGAATGACCACGTTTCAAACCGAGTGGAATTGTTTTAATGGCAATTCGGTTTTATGTCTTGGGCTTTTAATGTATTTTAATATGTTGTTGTAGATGTTTTAAATTGTATAGCATTGAATCTTGCTGTAAGCCGGTCTGAGTCCCTCTAAGGAGGTGAGAAGGTCGGGGTACAAAACTTTTAAATAAATAATAAATAAATTAGCAGGCACAACTCAATGTGCTGGTCATAATTTCTAAACTCCAAAGAGCTTGGCTCACATCTCCCCCTATGAGCCTGCCAAAGAGGGCGTTTTCCTTCAGTTCCATCACTTCATAGGCTTGTTTGCTATAAACACAAAGCGGGACGTCTCGGAAGCTGCTCCCAGCTATGGAACTCACTTCCAAGAGAGGCTTAATAGGTCTCTTTTCACGATAAAGCAAAAATCTGATGGGGGAAGAATTGATTGCTGTCTTGTTTGTTATACTACATAGTAAATGTGTTTTAATGATTTAAAATTAATGTTTTAATTGCATTGGTCAATGGCAACTTTGGCTCTATAGAATTGGCCCTCTGTATCCATGAATTCTGTACCATGAAGTCAATCATTAATGGCTTGAAAATATCTTTTTACAGGCTTCTGGTTCGTGGCTGCATGGTGGAAGAGATGTCTCCCAGGGCTCTGAGGGACAGCCAAAATTTTGAACTAGGGTGGTGATAACATCCTCCTTCATAGCGTGACTGGTCGATGGTGTCAAGAGGGGTTTTCCTCAAGGAGACTCCCAAGAAGCCCGGCAATGGCGCACAAGAAGGCAAGCTCAGATCTAACAGACTATACAAAACGGGGCAACACGGTATGATGCAAGCAAAGCACAATGGGAGATTATAAGCAAAACAGAAGCAATATAGTTCAATATCAAAATATCTCATTTCATTGTTTTTCAAGATAAATATCATCTTCAAACATTGAGTGCAACACAGGTAGTTATCATTATCAATATCAAATTCAGTTTCATCAAGCACAATACAATAATAACCCAAAAGTTCATATAATCCGGGATAAAGGCTAGATTCCCACTCGGAGCACAGTACCTTACTGGATGTCGTTGTATTGTATTAGTCTGAGTGGAAGTACCAGGGAGGAAAGCCAGTAGAGTCCACAATGCGTCACTGAGTCACGGTTTGGGAGTCATAAAAGGTATAGTCCGCCCGGAAATTTACCAGGTAAATGTCCAGAGGGAAACCGCAACGAGGTATACAGAGATATCCAAAAGGGGATGCCGAGCAGAGTTCCACGAGGGAGGCTGCCGAGCATCAGACAGGGATCCACGAGGGAGGCTGCCCGCGGCTGGCGTGCTCTCCGAAACCGGCTGCGGGTCGTTTCGTCCCATAAACAAGAGACTTCCTCAGGGCCAGGATTATAATAAAAGTGCCGTCCTCAATAGCAGATAATCTTAAAAATATTCAACACAATCAGTTACATGCAAAAACCGGTTGAAACAGTGTAGAAAGGCATCAAAGAGTATACCATGCACTGCAGCAGAGTGAGATGCAGAGGATGGCCCATCCAATCCAATGGGGGTGGCCAGCCCGGATTAACAGTTTGTGGCGCCCTAGGCCACACTCTGGAAGCGCCGCCCCCGCCCCCTCCGCCGCCTCCTCGTTCGCGTCGGCCCCGCTCCTCCTTCCTTCACTGAAGGAAGGAGGGGCGGGGCCGACACCGACGTGAGCGAGGAGGGCGTGGCGCCGTGGCGGGACTTCCCTCCGCCCCCTCCTCGCTCACATTGCGTCGGCCCTCCTTCCTTCAGTGAAGAAAGGAAGGAGGGCCGGCTGATGCAAGCGCCCCACCCCTCCTTCCTTCAGTGAAGAGGGGGGCTGATGCAAGCGAGGGGTTCCCTCCGCCTGGCGGCCCCCCCACCTTCCTCCTTCCTTCAGTCCGCCGTGAGAGAGCAGGGGGGGCCGCCGCAGGACCTTCCCTCCTTCCTTCAGTGAAGGAAGGAGGGCCCTCCTTCCTTCAGTGAAGGAAGGAGGAGGGGGCGCTGTGAGAGCCGCAGGGCGCCCAGGACGTCCCTCCGCCCCCTCCTCGCTCGTGTTGGCATCAGCCCGCCCCTCCTTCCTTCAGTGAAGGAAGGAGGGCCAATGCCGAATGCAAGCGAGGAGGGGGTGGCGGGACTTCCCTCCGCCTCCTCCTCGCTCGCGTCGGCGTCGGCCCCACCTTTCCTTCCTTCACTGCTTTTAAGCCTTAATGCGCTTTTAAATAAGTAATTAGGTTGTTCCTTTTAATTCCCCTGGTTCCTCATACCTTTAACTTCCTTCAGTGAAGGAAGGAGGGCAGGGCCAATGCGGCGAGGATGGGGTGGTGGGAAGCTGCGCCAGAGGCCCTAGGGCCTATGGCGCTCCGTGCGCAGGCGCAGGAGCACCCAAAGATCAAACTTTTTTAAAAAATTAATTTTGGGGGAGGGGGTCTGGACCTGCCGCCCCCCATGGCTGTTGCCCTAGGCCATGGCCTAGGGTGGTCTTATGGGTAATCCGGGCCTGGGGAGTGTTAAAGGCATGAGGAACCAGGGGGAATTTAAAGGAACAGCCTAATTACTTATTTAAAAGCGCATTAAGGCTTAAAAGCAGGGGAGGGCAATTATTTTTTTTCCAAGGGGCCACATGATAGCCAAAAAATATTATGGAGGGCCGCACCTAAAGGCGGACCTACATTCTAATCTACATTATTTATTTATTTATTTTTACTTACTATATTTACTATATATTACACATCATTAATATTAACATATTAATATATCAAGAAATATTCATATATTATTAGTATTAATATCATAATTATTATATTATAGGATATATATATATAGACATTATAATATATTGACATTGTAATATAATTTAACATTATATTATATCATTTATTATATTATATTATTATTAAAAAGTATTATACAATAATAATAAAAACCACTAAAATAAAATAAAATAAAATTCAAAAAGACAAGGTGCGAACCAAGTTGAAGGCTGACATCCTGAAGAGAGGAAGGATCCCAAGATGGAATGGCCCAATGGCCCCAGCCCAGAGGATGGCAAAGCGGACCCAGGCCGGAGGGGCGGCGGCTTTGGAGTGCTTGCCATTCCTGCAAGCGATCTTGGCCTGCAGGGGAAGCACTCGGCAATCTGAGGCGGCTCATCACCGTGGCGACCCGGAAGATGATCAAGTTGCGGAGTGCTGCCGCTGCAGGCACTGATTGCCTACAGGGATGGCAGGCACTCCAAAGCCGGCACTCCTCCGCCTGTCTGCCAACACAGGCCTCACAGAGCCTGCGATCGGACAGCGGCAGCGGCACCCCTTCCTCTTGTCCCCGCCCCCAACGCCCTTCTCCCGGGTCGCACAGAACTGGCTGCCGGGCCAGATATGGCCTGCGGGCCGTAGGTTGCCCACCCCCTGGCGTAAAGGATCGTTGAGTCCTCCATTGTTCCTTTCAGATGATAATTGCACGATCCAGCTGGCTTCTTTTCTTTTAAGAAGGCTGATGTAATCCATGTGAGGATTACATTTAACCCTTTCGAGTACCTGTATCTTGATCTGGTCAAAAGTGTGTCCTAGTTCCATACAATGCTGAGAAAGTGTGGAGTCTTTTGTTTTATTTTTAATTCTAGATTTATGTTCTGTGGCTCTCTCCTTGAGATTCCTAGAGGTGAAACCCACATACTGCAGGGAACAACAACATTGGAGTAAATAAATGACGCCTCTCGTTTGACAATTGGCAAAGGATCTTAGTTTAAATTGTCTCTTATTGGTGGTACTAGTTAGGATTTTATCCTGATTGATATTATTACATATCGTACACCTCCCGCAAGGATACGTACCCACTGCTAAGGCACTTTTCATGATTGGTTGTGTAATGTTAGTGTGAGAAAGAAAATCCCCTATGTTTTTTGTTCTTCTATGGGCTATTAGAGGAAATTCTTCTAGACCTTGTGTGTTTGATACTAATGGCCAATACCGCCTCACTATCCTGATGATTTGTTGGTTATGCAGATTAAATGTTAAAGGCCATACAATCCGTTTGTTGACAGGTCTGTTCTTAGGTTGGAGCAGGGATTGTCTTGAAGTTGAATCATCCTTTCTTTTGGCTGTGGCTAGAATCCTGTAGGGATATCCTCTAATGGTAAGATTATGTAAGAGACTGCCTGCCTCTTGCTGGTATTGTGTCTCTGTGGTGCAGTTTCTTTTAAGTCTCAATAGTTGCGAGAACGGTAAGTTATTTTTTAATGAGTGTGTATGATTACTTTTGTAATGCAGGAACGCATTTTCTGTGTTGGTTTTTGATAGTTCTTGACAAATATTTTAGATTGCTCAATGTATGTAGTTACATCAAGGTAATTTATTTGGGTTTTGCTATGTGTGTATGTGAAAGAGATGTTATCATGCCATGTGTTTAGCCAACTACCAAATTGCTCCATGTCTTTATCCCCTTGTATGATAAAGTAGAG